>CM067859.1:31781338-33031338 GCA_034642435.1 Megalocaria dilatata
ATTGAATTAATATTCTTTTTCATACATTCCATTTGACCTCTTCGGTAGCCCATTTTGTATGGTGAATTTAAACCGGTTCAATTCACAATCAAGTCTATTTGATACTTCGATATTCTTCTTCTTAGATGAGATGTGATTAGAAAATCAAAGGGCTTTTTAGAAATACTCAAGCTGTTGTCACTTTCTTTTCTTCTTCAAAACTAACTTCATCGGTATTTTTCGAGAATTCTTCTGTCTCAGTTTCAATTTTCAAATTTTCAAATATTAAATTGAATTCCAACGATATCGGGAGCGTTTATAAAAATCGTGAATGGAACAGAACATGTAGGTAGTATACTCATGATTAATCCATTTGACATTCTTATTCTTAAGTACAATGTCATCAGAATCTATGCTTTTTCAGAAAGATACGTCAACTCCAATTCTTCTTCTAAACAATCTTGAATGGTATTTTCAGAGAATTTCAATGTCATGCGGGAAATATTCTAGGTACATGTTTCAATCACCTGCAGCTTCACTCACCAGATTTCTATTTTATGAATCAGTTGTCATTGGAATCACCCACCTGCAAAGAAAACACCATAAAAATATGTTTACAAAACGAGGGTACACATGTGAAAAAATACTCTATGATTAAGGCGAGTTAATACACCGCATCATTACGAAATGATTATTTCAAATTAATTTTTTTGCATTTATTCTGACATAAAAAACACAAGAATAAAAAGGACTTATATTCCATCAAATTTCTATGTGCTTGATTGTTGCGGGACATTTTTTTTCTTGTAGCATAGTGCTTTACCCACAAGAATTACGTTACATAAAGGATAGAACTATAAAATGTTGGAGTTTTCGTTCAATTATTTTATTTCATGCTTTATTTTGAGATGCATCAAAATTTCAGCGACTTTGATAGGGGTAGCTAGCTGCCTATCGAGATGTTCGTTTGTTTCATCGCGAAATTGGGTGCCATGTTAATTGCACTGCAATAACAGATGTGTCTTGTGTAGATCTCAGTAGCAACACGAAGTTGCTCTCTCAAGTTGGTCAACCAAGGCCACACAACGTCAAGGTGTTTTAAGCAACTAGCTCTAAGAGCAATGGTTTGGAAAAGGAGGTAGGCCCATTACTTGCGTACAATATATCGCGCCGCATTCGAGTCTTTGGACTATTCTCATATCGTCAATGATTATTGTTCACTTTAACTGTGGACCACTATCAATGTTTGAACTGGTATAAAGAACGGCAGGATTAGGAGGAAGAATGCCATAATGTCGTCTTCAGAAACGAATCGCGATTCTGTCTAAGTATGCACGATGGACGCAAAAGAAAATCCACCCTTGCTTCCAGTAGGATTCGGTTCTTTTGAACCTAAAATGACTGGTAGCATCGAAGCATATACGATCTCTCCCAACTGGATCTGCCGCATCTTGTGAGACGCAACATACATGCCGAAGGTGCTTACCCACCTAGTCACGAGTTGAAGGGCTTAAAAACGTCGTGGATAATCCCAGTTGATCCCAATAGACTAGCCGTTTGGTCAAGATCCGCAAATCTCCAAGAAATATCCCGATCAATCCAGTCCCACGAATCGAGCACAGGTGAATAACACCCTTCTAGCCTAGCATGAAGGTGTTCAACCACTGCCCTTACAAGTCCAACCTCTATTGGGCGGATAGGAATACGAATAATCCAATAGTCTATTGCCCTCCCGTGGTAGTCTTATCACCATAAGGAACCACGAAGCCTAAGGGTCGCCAAGGAGAGTTCCACTCGGATGCTAGAAGTCACGAACATGAGGAATCCAACATATTATCGTCTCTCTACCCTACAGCTTGCACAGATCTAGTACTGACGTATTCGCCCGTTGGGCAGATTACCTGCAATTGGGTAGAACCTGTCAGTTTTACAGGTAAGTGACCTATGTTGCAACGTCCATCTAGTGTATTGTGTTGAGAGGCATAAACATAGAATGTTTTGGAAAAATGGTTTGTGGGCTATTCTCTATGGTAGCCGATCTCCAATTCTCTCTATTAGAGGCAGTTATATTGATAATGTCCCACAAAAGTTTCTCGTTTTACTAAGCAGAAACTACAAAATTTTATACTGCAGCTAGTGTTTCATAGCCTCGGCTAGGAAACCAGCCAAAGGTTAAATCTCTTTTTTTTTGCGAGTGAAACATAACATATTTTTTCTCTTAATTTGTTCAGATTTTACACAAAATTTTCTTTTCTTAATTTAATATTATTAAAAACCAATCAATTCTGCCTAGACAGTAAAGATACAGATTTTAAGCTCGTCATTATCAGTTTTTTTAAAGCAACGAAATTGTACTGCCTAAGTAGAAAGAGTTCACTCTTCCTGATAAGTTAAAATACATTAAGCATCTTAAGAGTCACGAAAACCTTGCTCTTAATGTCATTTGGGGAAGAATTGCTTTATCCCCATATTTCTGCTCGTCGAATTTGAAGTTTCTCTAAGAGGCAGACATTAACATTCTGCCTCAAGCAGACATCAGCCTCAAATTGTGACGATGCCAAGAAGTATGCAGGCCGGCCAAACACATAATTTTTTCTAATTACATGTTCAAAAAATTTGTTGCAAATCTAATCATTTAATTCTTCATATAAGACTATGTAACCAAAAAAAATGTTGAAGAAGTTATTCCTTCTGGGTGTAACTCTTCTAGTATCGCTGAGTATACTAGCAGATGTCACCGAGTATAATTGCACCGTAGTAATCAGTTTTTCACCTGATCGAATATCAGCTTCAGGTATGTTCATTCTATGAATTCAGGTTTCAATTCATTGTCTATTCCGAATGCCAGATTTTTTAGCAACTTGATACCACATGTAACAGTATCTTCATCGCCATTTTATGCGGCTCATTTAGCGGTGAAATCTGGTCGCCGCTGGCTAGCTTAACAGAAGAATCGAATTCCTGAGGAATGCACAGCCGTGGAAGAATGCGACTCAATGCCAGGTTGAAGAATCGCACACTCAAATCTAGGTTAGTCGAGGTCACTTACTTCTTCGGCCGAAGAGTTAGGAATGCGAACACACGACAGTACAATCACATGTGTTGATGCCTCCGTTCCTTCTACGACGCATCTAATAAACTATCGGATTAGTGTTCTATAAAGCGGTTTTTGCAGTGGAGTCATAGATATTTGAGGTTCCGGCAATTCGGAAAAAGGAAACGGATTGCTGTAGGCCTATTAGGAAATTGTTCCGTTTTTGTTTGTTTATCGCGCAGCGTCACACCTTTATAACGGACGCACGATCGAGTGAACCGGATTTAAATTTCCTGCATTTTCAACATAAACGGATAAACTTTGATACATCTATCGGAGGCTACGGGTTTGATTTTTCATGATTCTTCAATGATGGAACAGTTTGAAAAAAGTGATCTGTATTGTAAAATTCGGCATGGTACATACGTAGTTGTCCCAAAATCTTTGTTTCCTACCACGGTTAGTTTTACCGCCGTATAATGCTTATTGTTCCAATATTTAGAAACAACAAACAAGAGCAAATTAATTAATCGCAATGATTAATTACACTATGTTGATGTGGACTGTATTGAAGTTCCGTGATTTGTTAAATTTCAAAATGTTTATCTAATAAGATGGATTACCGAAGGTGAAGAATTGAAGTAAACTCGTACACTTTACAACGAACAAATGTGAATCTATCAATACTTGGGCAATCGACAATATTTGGATTACCGTGTTATAGTAATAGCGATAATCTGGTGCTGGGGACACAAGCGACAAAGGTTGATTATTACCGAACTAATAATTAATAAGGAGTATGAGTTATGGTAACAGAAAGTTCATTATCATATCATATTAGTGATTTTATTTTTATTTTATCATTATCATATTAATGATTTTTGGTACAGATCAGCCGAATTAATTCATTTTAATACGAAGTAATAATGTAATATCTTGGTTCGAAAGGCCACAAGCGACTAGGGTGACTATCAGCATGATAATGATTTTACATTATGTATATTCAAAAATTAAATTATATCTCTCAATGCATCCTTCTAACAAAAAAGGGAAATTAGCGAAATTGGTTGAAAAGCCTATTTGAGGGTAGACTGAAATGACTTTTTCATTGGTCATAAGAAAAATTATTAGATCAATTCCCGTAGATAAGGATGGAATGAAACATACTATTATTCCCAATGCAGTGTGAGTTTTACACCGCCAGTGCATCTTGCTTTTGTTTGCAAACGGTGTTCGCCAGTAGTACTCTTTTGGTATAAACGCGCCTTGTAACTGCGAGTAACGAAATGAACCCCGGAAACCATTTGAGTACGGAATACTTAAGCAAACCTCTTTGTCTGAAAAAACGAAGAAAAGATTAGAAACCGTAGGAAATGATCAAATCTGTTCGTTTATACGGTCGATCAAAAGAAAGTAATACAGGAAATTGAAGTACTAAAAGCTTAATCCTAATCCTGACTAAAGGTAACAATACTAAAAACGAGTTCGTACTGCTTAATACCACCAAATAAAACGCAAACACTTTCGTTTCGTGAGAATCATTGAAAAACATGCCGGATACTAGGTAGTAGGTACATATAACAGTTTTTATCCAAAAAACAATTTGGTCCAATTTAATTTATGTAAATGTTCGCAGTCCAGATAGCCAACAGCATAATATAAACATACCTACATATATTATTTTTTTACGGTAAACAAATTAAGCAGTCAGTGAACTTTGGGTGTGTTAAATTTCCCTCGAAACTTATTGATACCATGTCTGTCGTTTATCGAAGGTAAACGGTTCCATTAAAATACGACTAAAGAAAATTATGTTTTTCTTGTATTTTTCCAGTGTTTATAGGTTTTTGCAAGGTTATTCTCCTAACCTGCCTCCATATTGAATTATATTGATTAATGAGTCCCTTTCGGTCTTTTCAATAATAGGCCTCAAATAATTTGTTAATTCAAACTGGATACTACATATTGAGTGTGCTTATTTGACAAGGGTTAAAAACTGAAAAATATCAGGTGATGCTTTTTCGACAAAAGATTTCAACTTCGGTAAAACTGAACCTATAAAAGCAAAAGACTAATTATATAAATTATGAATTTTGAGTCTACTTGGTAAACAATTAATTTAAAAAAAAAATCAGATTTCTGAAAAAACGTATATAAAAAAATATATATTTAAGATTGATATGAAATAAATACTTCCCTAGAAAAATATTCATTTTTCATTTAACGCCATTGTATACACATGTATACCAAAATTTATTCCTTGGTGGAAAAACCAAAACACGACTATAGAAATGATAAAATACTTAATTCAAAATATAAGCTATTACACGTAACATTAAACATAATAACAAATAATAGCAACAAACAAGAAATACGTATAATAGCATGAAGAGATTCACATATTTTAGTACGAGATATTTAGGGGGACAAACCACATAGGGAATTTTATGCCTACTTGTCACTGTCGGTGCCAGAAGTAGGAATCTATGGTTGCTTCGTGGTCGCGCGTTGTAAACATAACCCAGAAGATGTTAAAGTTTGCTGAGTAGTCAGAAACAGAACGCCGGCTTAAAAGTGTTTAGTTTTGCTTTGTTAGAAATAGAACGCCATTGTGCATTGAGTAGTGAAACTAAGGGTAGACACAAAGAGAAGTCGACCGAAGTGTTTTAAGATAAAAGTTATTGTACTGAATTGAATTACTCGATGTCAACGTGAGTATTATTTATATCTTGTATTCTTTATTCCTTGTTGAATTATACTGTATTGATGCTCCAGTTGTGGGCGCCCTGTTAACTTCAGCCTGAATTGCCATTCAACATATTTCATAGATGAAAGCGACCCATCTTCAATCCATTTATTTGACTATAGAGGTGGTTAACAATGGAACTTTGTTCATTCATTCAGAGTGTCTGCAGTAATGAAATGTGGGTCCACAATTGAATAACTGACACAACAACCCCTGTGTATCGGACTATGTCGCAACAAGACAGTATTGAACACGATATTATGAGATAAAAATATTATAACGAATAGATAGTTGAACCTGCACTACAGAAAAGTACAGCAGAGTATATGTCACAAGAAGACATTTCTGCCCAACGATGTTATGCGTCCAGATTATAATGATTAATTAGATAATAGGTGTGTGAATGTAGGATTCCGATCAAAGGATCATTGTTTGAACTATCTCGAAGATCTTGTCGCTGTTTTTTTGCCTGTTAGAGTAACTTAGTTGTGAATACTCAAAGTTTATCCACTCGAGAGAAGTCAACTTGGATAATATTGCGTAGGGATCGGAGGTTGCATTCTCATAAAGTCGTTTTGACTCAGGAACCAAAGCTAAATGATCATAGATTGCGCCAAGAATTTGCTGAGGGGGTCCTTGAGCCTTTGAAGCATGACAAAACAAGCGTTATTGGTGCGAGGATAATCCAGAAATGTTCATTTCAGTGTCATTCCAAAAAAAATCACTATGTGATGCGGTTTAAGGCATGGCGTCGTCATCGAACCTTATTTCTTCCGAAATGAGGATGGAACGGCCGTTATGAGGACCGTGTTATTCGAATTTCTGTGACCAGAACTATCAATATTGACGAGATGTAATCCGAACAAATTGGCGCTACATTCCATATAGATGATGCTACGTTCGCTTTGTTAAGGGAATGTTTGATGATAGAATTTATGAATTAGCCGCCAATGTCATGTGATTTGACACCTTTGGATTATTTTCTTTGGGCTATGTGATCGTACAAAGTCTATGCCAATAAGCCGAAGACTTTGAATCACTTTAAAGAGAATATCCGTCAAGATATTAAAGGAGACTTTTTGGGAGAAAGGAGGCTGTAATTTTGTTTATGAAACTGGCCGTTACTTACGTGGATTAAAATGGTCTATTCTATGAAAGAAAGAATAGAAATTCTCAAATTATACTATAGGAATGACGAAAATTCTGGATTGCCTGCAATTTCTTTAACTAACTTTTTAACTAAAACACATCCGCCATCTCAGGTAGTTTTTTCGGATCAATGTCGTCATAGGAATTCGTTCTCGCCAATACGTAACTTTAATAACGAAAATTATTTTTGGATTCTTCAAAACCCTTAGGTTCTTGACTTTGGGCGGTTCAATTGTCTGTTCAACATCAACTTTTGACGGTTAGTTAAATATTCGTGAATAATAAACCGATTTTGAAAATTTGGGTTGTGCACAGAACATGAATAACTTTCAAACTAACCAACACTCGACATCTCTTCCCTAATCAAAAAAATGTTGGGGGTTGATGCCACCTTCATGGGGGTGGTTTTTTCGGAACAAACTAATGATGTGAATTCGTCCCCCCAAAACATAAGTTGACCTGCTTTTTAAAATCTTCGAAAATTCTTCTTTAGGTATCTCTGTATGTATTTTGAACCTACGCCGGATCTTACCAAGTTAATGGCGAGGTCTATAGATTATTGAGACCTTTTGTAACTTGCACAAGCTAGTACTAGCGAGTTTGAGAAAAAATACCAACAATAATGCATAGCCGAAGACGCACGAATAAAAAATTTCCTTCCTAACCAGGCGAGACTTGAACTGGAAACACTTTTCCCTTCTAAGTCTGATGCTCCAGACAATGACACTCATAATTATCCTCTACAGCACACTTCAGTCGTTTTTCTTTCGCGTTCCTTCTACCCCGGGCTACGCCCCTATTTTCATGCGACGTTAAACCCTTGCCAAAAAGGAAAACGAACAAACGATATGCTCGGGATACGAACCTAACTCCACCCGACGAGGAAGACATGTTTGTTTTCGTAGAAAATCCTTCGGCGAGCTTGACCTTGGCAACCTTCCCGGGTCTTCCACCTGCCGTCAGGACGGTGGCTGATGCCGAATCGAGAACGTGAATGAACAGCATAGAATCCGATTTGAATTTTTATCGTCGCAGACGTATCGTATCCTTGAAAGTTCGATGCACCCAACGGCGGGCGACTGGCTCGCTTCAAATCTGCGTTTTGGGAGCTGCGAGCTCATCGCAATATTTATCATTCCACAAACGGTCTTAATAACAGTTTCTATGCGCGACGGTTCAAAGTCAGCCAGTCACCGCTGGCTAGCTGGCCGGACTGCAAGAGAGAGAAGTTTCCAAATCCGGCACGGGATACGGTAAACGCTGAAACGATACGCTCACGTTCTCCAATTCCAAGGAAGAATGTGCAGATAGATAGCGGGTGGGCCATTTGAAACTTAGTCGTTTCAGAACTATTGGGAGAATAAAAAAAAGAGTCAAATCTGAATAACTGCGGAACCATTGGGCAGATTTCGACCTTGACTACGCTATTCAGGCATCATACCTACTCCGAAATTTTAATATTTCGTTTGAAAGCAAAGTAATGACGAACCGCCCGGCCAGGCAGAATAATTGTTGACCTTGGATTCTTCGTTAGTAATTCCAACTAACGGCCAGTTTCATAAACGAAATGAAAGCCTCTTTTTTCCCAAAAAGTCTCCTTCAATGATAAAACGTGTTTCATAATCAAAATTTAAAGTTAAAGGGAACTTTAATGAGTCCTTTATCTTAAAGTAACAAATCAGCCCTTTACGGCTGGAAAATGATCCTTTAACGAGAAGCTAGACACTGCGCAGGTGCTCGATAAACACGAAAACAGTGGACATAACCTTCCTCTGTCACATTTGCCCATTTTTTTTTATTTTAGCGTACTACGAAATATGTTGCACCAAATGTTGAATGCTGATTCAAGCTCTAGTTCTTCATCAGATGATGAAGAAATAATTGTGAAAAGACCAAAAATTTACAGGAGAGACATTTTTCCACGTTAGATGATCTAGATTTCTTCGATCGTTTTCGCCAGACAAAACCAACTATTTTATCTTTGCTTCAAAAAATTGCAGACCAATTGTACTTTCCATCTAACAGGTAAACAAATTTCGATTTATTATTTTGTTGATATATTTTTCTGTATACCATATCATTAAATTGACAATTTTCAGAGGCAGCTGTATTGAACCAACTACTTTTGACATTGAGGTTCTATGCAATTTGAAGAACGCTGATAACAGCCGGAGATTTCATAGGAATTTCTAAACCTTATGTTTCTATTCGAAGAGTTTCTTTTGCAATCGCATCCCTGTGTCCACAATATACATTCTGTCAAGAAAGTACCGGGAATTATCGATTTAAATCTGGCGGGGCAATGAGGCAGGTAAAATTTTTTTTCCTAGGTTGGTACCACTGTCCTTAATTACTATGCCAAGCTTGAGCGGGATCTGTCAACTAGTGTGTTTGCAACAGCTGATTGAGTCAGTCGATGTCAGAGTGCGTGCCGATTTTTACTATGGGTGATCACGTTGAGCAAAGAATTTGTTTAAAGTTTTGTGTTGCAAATGAATTTTCGTGTGCCGATGCATTGAAAATGTTGCAAAAGGCCTTTGGTGATAATGCTCTATCGAAAACTCGTGCATATCAGTGGTACAGAGCCTTCAAGGACGGTCGTGAAGTGGTCGCCCATCGACGGCTTCGATCGAAGATAACGTCGATAAAATTAAGGAAAGGGTGCTGGAAAACCGTCGTACCAGCTTGAGAGAGATAGCACATGATCTTAAGATATCCCACGAGTCCGCACGTACGATTTTGATTGATATTTTGGGCATGAGAAAGGTGGCCGCACGACTCGTACCGAAAGACCTGAATTTTCTTCAAAAACGTCATCGCGAACAGGTTGCTTCAGACATGCTGGATCGCTGTAATTCCGATTCTACATTCATGGAACGCATTATAACTGGTGATGAGACCTGGGTCTACGAGTACGATATGCAAACAAGCCAGCAATCATCGGAATGGGTGGCAAAAAATGAGCCGAAACCGAAAAAACCACGCCAAAGCCGCTCGAAAATGAAGGTGATGCTCATTGTTTTCTTCGATATCCGTGGCGTGGTGTACTACGAATTCGTTCCAGATGGTCAGACGGTAAACAAGGAGTATTACCTAGGCGTTATGAAACGTTTGCGTGAGCGTATCCGTAAGAAGCGGCCAAATTTGTGGGCGAACAACTCATGGATTTTGCATGACGATAACGCGCCTTCTCACCGAGCTACGATTGTGACTGACTTTCTCGCCAAAAACTCAACAAACGTGCTTCAGCAACCACCGTATTCGCCGGATTTGGCTCCCTGCGACTTTTTCCTCTTCCCAAAACTAAAATTGCCCGTTTTGAGTCGATTGAAGCCATAAAACAAAATTCGGCGCGAGAGCTAAAGTCCATCCCGGAAAGCGCCTATAAAAAATGTTTCGATAATTGGAAGTGCCGTTGGCATAGATGTATTAGAGCAAATGGAGCCTATTTTGAAGGCGACCCAATAAATTTTGACGATTAAATGTTAAAATGTTGTTTTAATTGAAAATTCCCTGTACTTTCTTGACAGAGTAGTATGAAGATGTGTGAAGGGGACCATGAAATGCACGCAGCAGAAAAAAATTATACAATTGTTTGTTTTCCACGTGTCATTGGTGCTATAGATTGCACATTAATTAAAATCACTTCTCCGGGTGGTGATGATGCAGAGATCTTTCGATGTCGAAAACATTATTTTGCCCTTAACGTTCAAACCGTGTAGGATTAAGACTTGAGAATCAGAATTATTGTAGCTAGATAATCTGGCTCAACACATGATCAAACCATCTTTAATAACAGTGTCCTGAAGAGACAATTTGAGAGTAGTAAATTTGGACAGTATTTGTTACTTGGTGATAGTGGTTATAGTTTGCAGACTTATCTTATGACAAAGTTACCGGACGGAAGCTATAACTACAGCTGAAAATTTATATAAGCAGTCAATTATACGAACTAGAAATGTCGTGGAGGTAAAGTATGGAGTATGGGAACCTCGTTTTCCCATCCTTTCTAAAAAAAAATAAATTTGAGGAGATTTCATAGTCTGCACCAATGCTGATAGAATTCTAATAGCACTTTTCCCAGAAAGTGCATTCAAAATAAAAAAAGATTTAATTAATCATTATTATTTAATTTTCTCTTATCTCCATAATTTGCAAATCTAATAATATTTTAAGCTTCGAATGCTCCTCTTCTTTTCTTCTATTCTCTTATTTGATAGCATTATCTGAACTTCTACAAGAGCTGTTTTTTTTATAATACATTTCGCTTCGGCAAGTGGGTTCGTAGCAGTTGGGCTCAACTGTTTGGAAATTGGCTTCCTCAATTTCAATGGAGCCCCACTACCAGTCCCTTTAATATGACTGCGTTGAGCAGCTACCACCTTTCTAGTTTTTATATCGTCATATTTGGATTTGAGCTGGTTCCATCTCTCCAAAACTGTTGCTTTGAAAGCATTCGCTATTCTCTGCCAGACTTTATCCTTAACATTAAAATTCTCTTTTTCAATCAATTCCAAGAGACGTAGTTCCTCCTCAGGTTTAAAGTAATACTTTATTTTCTTTTCTTCCATAGTCATTTATATAACTCACGTTTACTAAAATATAGCAATTCGTACGTAATAATGACATAAATTCCAATATACTTTCTTCTGCACATAACCATGTTTATGCAAAGACTGATTTATGCTTCTTTTCTTTTTCTTTATACAAGTTCCGACGCACAACTTACAATTTTTACAGAATATCCCCAACTATATTCGTAAAATCACTAGTTCTCAGGATAGCCAACAATCGGAAACATATGACCGGAGCATTAAAGGAAGCTTCAAGTAAAGGACGGTCGATGTGCGTTTATGAAACTGATGATCCCATTTAAAGGATCCTCTTTCATAAAAGGACTTTATCATAAAGGAGCCTTTTGACGTTGTTTATGAAATTGGCCGTTAGTCTTTTTTTCGGCTCAAAGCTCGAAAATTACACACTTTGACAAAACGCTAGCAAGCTATTTCCTAGAACAAGCGCGCAGATTATAAACGGGGGGAAAAATACATAATCAATAGAAACAATAAAAACTCAAGACATTGAAACCTTAGACAAACTAAAAAGGAGAATTCATTGGTGAATTATTATTATAGAAATCTGAATATTTTAAGCATAAAACTTCGCAATTCGTTTACGAACGGAAAAACAATCGAACAAACGTGTCTAGACGTGACAATTAAATATTTCATTTGAATTTCATCCATTACGAGTATTAAATTCATAACTATTTATTTCCTTAATTGTCGCTGAATTATCCGGAATTTAATTCTAATAATCGAATAAGTTTAAATAAATTAGATTCTATCGTATACCGCCTCATAGTATTCGAGGTCAATTCCTAAAGTACTTTTATTAAATCACTTGTAACGTTACTTCGAGTCAAGAATGAATTATTTTCGCTCCAGAATGAAACTGTAACTTTAAATTTTATACAAAGATTTATAATTATGCAAAAAAAATATGGGAATGAATTTGCAGAATTCAAATTTCCACCCCTATAGTAAATTGATCTGGCTGAAAAGCGTGAAGGAAAATTGTTGAATAGCACCTGATTTTTGTCGGTTTTTTGCATCGACCAGCGTGCTATCGTTTAGTTCAATGTCTAGGTTGGAGTCACTGATAAAGAATCCGAAGTAAAAAGTAATTCTATCCAACCAATCCGGTCGGCCATCCATAAACACGCCAACATTCGAACGGAAAGAGCTAGGGTCTTGAAACTCTAGATTTAGGGTCTAAAAATCTCGGCTAGTTTCGTTAATGGGCAAAATCGGTTTGATAGTTTCGCAGTTATTCACGCTTGGAATATTTTCATATTTTTTCCCTATATTTAAGAAACTACAGATTCGAGAGGAGCTAGAGATATGAAACTTCCAGGATAGGTTGCGGGCCTAAATAACACGGTTGAGGATCGTTAATGGTCCAAATCGGACCTAGGGTTTCGCAGTTATTCACATTTGATTTTTTTTCATTCTTTCCAATGTTTTCTAAACTACAAATCCGATCAATCCGAAATTTGGTATTTGAATGCTGAATAATATGCGCATATTTGTGCAGGATTTTGTGAGTTCGTATAGTTAAAAGGTTCAAAACAAAACAATCGTATCGCTACCGAAACCGCAGCAACAGTCCTAAGACCGAGTTTATGGTATATTTGCCAATTTAGAAAATTTAAATATCAAAACAGATTTATTCTGTTAGCCTTCTTTAAATTTTAATTTCAAAAAATTTTATTCAAAAACTTTTTGAATTAAATTAATGTCTTATAAGCACTGCTCAAATTTAGTAGACATATAAAATCAAAACTCATTATATAATATCAAATGGAATAAAACACACAAAGAAATATAAATCATAAATTAAAATAACTGAATAAATACTTGAAGGAGACCAAATTTTGTTTCCGATCTTATATTTATGAAAACCAAATCTTTTTCAATAATCCAAATCATAATTTTAAGAACTTTTCCAAAAGTAATTTATTTGAAGTATTTAATATATTTATATAATCTTATCTCTTAACATATGTTGTAGTAGTAAATCCTCAAAAAACAATTTGAAATTACATAAGATCTTCATCAGTCCTTCTTCACATTTAAAAACTAAAATCAATTAACAAAATATATCTTACCAGACAGACCTTGCGAGCTTGTAAGGTATTTTTTTTAAATGCGAAGTAGGACTGATTAAGATCTTATTTAATTTCAAATTGTTTTTTGAGAATGTACTACATGTTTTGAGATATTTTTTAACTTATTTTAATATTGGGATATATTAAATATTTCAAATAAATTAGTTTTGGAGACGTTTTTGAAATTACGTTTTGCATTTTTGAAAAGATTTGGTTTTCATAAATATAAGATGAGAAACAAAATTTTGCCCCCTTCAAATATTTATTCAGTAATTTCAATTGATAATTTATATTTCGTTGGGTACTTTTATTCCATTTGATATTATATAATGTATTCGTTTTCATTTTATATAAATTTAAGCAGTGTTTGTAATACATTAACTAAATTAAAAAAAATTTCAAACAAAAAATTTTTTTCAATTAAAATTTATAGGAAGCTAACAGAATAAATCTGTTTTGATATTTAATTTTGTAATAATCCTTCTATCAAGTAAAAATATTAATATTTTACCAATTTAGATGTGAAATAACAAGCTGTAGCTTGTGCTTGTTAAAGATCAATTATGCTCTGCTAAGGCTTTCTTATTATGTACTTACGCCACTTTAGATATAGCTCTATTAATTTTCGACCCAACCCAAAAAATTTTATCTCGCCAAGATGCAAACCTTCAACAAAGAGGAATCTCCGCTTAAGACTCTTTTTAACCACAGCACCCACCTGCGTTCATATGATAATAATTATACGAATATGATACATTCATTCTGAAAATTACAACTTTTTCGCCAACACCGTGGCTCCTTCAGAAATATTAGATTTTAAGTAACTCAATTTGTTCAGAAATATGCTCTATGCATACTAAAATAGTTAAGAATTCAGTCAATAATAATTGCTGACTGTGGGAAGAAAATTATTTGTTTGTCATTCAATATTAGTGGTATTTTATTACATCCTTTCACTTCTAAGGATTCTATAAGGAAGCTTTTATTTCTTATTTTCAATTCGAAATCAATAGTTTAAACCCTAACATCGGTCACAATTAAGAGGTAGAAAATACGAGTTATATGGATCAAATCCGGGTAGAACTCGGTTTTCAACCGACTTCATTTAAGTGTTTCACGAAGAGAAAGTAGCTGACGGCATATTGCTGGCGTCAATTGTTTCCATACAGATGCAGAATAGTTCAATTATACGATTTTATAGAAATAAGAAAATTTCTTATATTTATACCAACTCACTACACCAAACATAATGTAAATTCTTGGGTTTATTGGATGTTGGATTGACATGAATCGCCAGTGACCAATTGCTAACGTTCGATCTATACAAATATCTTCCGAGTGGTTTCTTTTAAATATCTTTAATTTCAGAATAACACCGTGTGTCCAAGTTATCTCAGGCCAAATTTTATGAGGTGATTCTACAGGCAATTTGTAACACAAAAGTTCCTGTAGAATGTAGTCCAATTATTTTTCATTGTAAAATTATTCAAGATGCAACTATTTTCTAACGTTTCACAATTTTTGTTAACAGATATTATTCTTCCCAAATAATTTCCCATGATAAGAAGAATAATAACTAGAATTTAAAAAAATATATATTTGGGTAATTTTTTTGTACATCTTTTGATACTAAATTCATCCAAAATTTTCAATATAAATTAAAACAGCAGAATTTCAATATTTTGATTGTTTGGATATCAAGAAGTCCCTGTTTATATATAACAGGACTATACATGTTCAGTTTCATAGGCGATATTTACACTTCATTATTTTATTTGAATATCAAAAGAGATCTTAATCTGTTAGTCGCCTACAATTTTAATTTCAAAAAATTTTATTCAAAATTCTCGGAATTAAATTAATGTATTATAAGCACATCTCATATTCAATAGACGTATAAAATCAAAACTCAAAATAAAATATCAAATGGAATAAATAATCCAACAAATATAAATTGTCAATTAAAATAAATATTTGAAGGAGACAAATTTTTGTTTCTGATCTCACAATTATGAAAACTAATACCTTTTCGAAAGTACAAAAGCATAATTTTAAGGACTTCTCAGGAAATATAATTTATTTGAAATATTGAATATATTCAAATAAGTTACTTCAAGAATCTCACAAAACATGTATTATATCTTCAAAAAACAATTAGAATTCCGATAAGGTCTTCATCAAAACCAGTATAACACGAAGTCTATAGATGAGTTATATTTGTTGTTAATTAATTTTATTTTTTAAACGCGAAGTAGGACCGATGAACACCTTATCAGGATTCTGTTGTTTTTTGAAGATATAATACATATTTGAGAAATTTTTGAAGTAACTTATTTAAATATATTAAATATTTCAAATAAATTATATTTCCTGAAAAGTCCTTGAAATTTTGTCTCCTTCAAATATTTATTTATTTATTTTAATTGACAATTTATATTTGTTGAATTATTTATTCCATTTGATATTTTATATTGAGTTTTGATTTTATACGTCTATTAAATATTAGCTGTGCTTATGAGACAATAACTCAATTCTAAAAATTTTCGAATAAAAGTTTTTTGAAATTAAAATTGTAGGAGACTAACAGATTAAAATCTATTTTGATATTCAAATTTTGTAATAATAATAAAGTTTATTTCATAAATAAACAGTTTATAATAATATTCCTTCTATCAAGTAAAAAAGCTCTTATTATTTTATTTCATTACTTCACAATATAAAAAAAAAACATAATTTGACGAGCTCTACGTGCTGTTGAAAAAACTTCATTTTAAAAAGACTCAATGAAACTGTTAATTGAAAACAAACATGCAAGTCTCGAATTCGTGGTCCTAGCCGGTAATCTCTGAAACATTTTAATTTCAATAAAATTACAGAATTGGAATGGTAAATCGTACTTACACTGGAAAGAAATAAATGTTTGAGATTCCTTGATAGTGAATCAGAGGCACAACATTCAAAGGTGCCCTTTGAAATGTTGATAAAGATAATAACGTAAACACATATCGTAGGAGTAGCGATGCATAGACGATTTTATGGGAATTCTGTAACAGATAATCTTAAGAAATGAGAAGAAACCATTGATTGGTGAACGAATACCCCAGATTCAACGCAAAAAAGTTAGAGGAAAAAGTATCCTTATTTTGGAGACTTTTTAATTTCTAATTTTTCGGTAGAAAAATTCATTCTCGATCATTTCTCTTTACTTAACATGAGGTTTTAGCCTAATGATAACACATTATAGAAACCAAAATATTTATATGCTTCGATGGTTGCAGGCTTATTGGCATAAACCTGTGACTTCAGATAACCCCACAGCCAGTAGTCTAAGGGCGTTAAATCTCAAGAGCGTGGAGGCCAATTCTGATCACCAAATCTGGAAATGACACTATCAGGAGCAAACTCGTGCAAGATCGTCAATGTTTCACGGGGGGCATGACATGTGGCACCGTCTTGCCGAAACCACATGTCAAGATCAATACGTTCCAAATGAGGCACAAGAAACTGTGTTATCATCGCACGATAACGTTCGCCATTCAACCTTCTTCGTTTTCGAAGAAAAACGGTCCAATTATTCCTCCAGACCATAATGCACACCGTACAGTGACTCGTTATGGATGCAATGCTTTCTGATGAATCATTCGTGGATTTTCTAAACCCCAAATGCGACAGTTTTACCTATTAACGAAGCCGTGGAGATGAAAATGGGCCTTATCACTGAAAATGATTTTTTTTGCAGAATCAGCAGGTTGCTCGAGGATCCGATTGGTGAATTATCTACGCTGTTCATGTTCTACTGGCAGAAAATGTTGAGTCAGTTGTAATTTGTAGGAATGCAGCTATAAATATTTAAGGAGAAATCGCTGAAGAGTGCCTATTGAAATGTCCAGTTCTTGTGCGCGATGGCGAATTGACGTATCTGGCCTTTCTGTCGCACTTTACGAATAGTGGCAATTAAACTTTCACCATTTTGATAACAATTTTTGACAATCAGGACGCGTTGTTCTACTGTGTAATGCTCCATGCTTACTAACTCCTATCTGTCAATTTTCGATCTGTCACTTCATAATCATGTGACAGTATGACTGTCAAATATGGAGCGCAATTCAAATCTTGCGCTCTTATTAAAACGCCCTTTATTTCTACCCACTGCTGTATTCTTTCTAGATTTACCTGAAAAATTTACTTTCTGTAACGTTGTTCTATCTTTCAATGATTCTTTCCTTTTTTTCTTTTATGATGGCTTCTAATTCATCTTTGTAGGGCGTACTTTTTCGAATGAATCGAACAACTCCCTTATTTACCTGTTTGACTCTGTCCGACTATCGTTTCTTTCCTCAATTGGAAAACAATTGAAAGGTCGTAAACTGTCTTTCATGAAAAAGTTAAGTCTATGGGGGCCTGGTCTGCAGAGCAAGATGGAGGCTCGTTGTGCCTCGATCGAGGTTTGTTGTGATCAATGTATGCAATTTGAAGGAGAGTTTGTTGAAATTTTACCTTCAAATTTTGTTTGCATCCATAGCCCACTTAAAATTTTTCAATACTCTTCGTATATAGCGGAAAAGAATTTGGGACACTTTTGAATATGTTTCTATACTATTGTGCCGGTCTATATTTAAATTAAATGAATCGAATTAATCACATCTCCAGATAAATACCCGTTCCAATGATGAGTCATTATGGTGCGATAACATGTCGAAGCAATTTAAAAAAATTTCCGAACCGCATTGCGATAACATGGTGTCTGGTGCGTGGTCATGATAGCAGTTGTAGAATTGTGGATGAAATGAGATAATAAATTGAATTCCCTCAATAAAATGGAGGCTATACGCAATGCTTCCAGAATTATTTTTGACACATATATTCAAATGAATAGTTGCGAAAAAATTTAGGGGGTGATTCCATATCAAAAAATAGGGTGGGTCTTTCATATAATCTTTATTTTTTTTAACCCCTCCTGCTTAGTTACAGCCCCCTAAAGATGACGCCCGAAAAATAGTTTTTAATTGTTTTTGTAAACCAAAAAACTGACAATAGTTGTAACTGACTCAAAGTTAATCAAAACTAGTCAGTTGTCAAAACAAAATGACATGCGCTTACTAGATAAATTCTAGTTCGGAAATAATTCCTGCCTCTATGACTCATGCTATCATGTTGATAATTTTTTTTTCTCGAAAACCTTGATATTAATGCTCTTGTGAAAGAACCGCAACCTCAGGTCTCCCAATAGTTGAAAACTAGTCACTGACGTGTTATTGAGTTCTTTTTTTGTTGAATTATATCCGTTTGAGTACTTTTCTTTTCCTCTATTGCAAGAAATATTTGGTTTATTTAATTTTTTTCAAATAGATTTTATTAGTTGTTTGAAATTTCTTTTCGGACCGTGATCTACAAAATTTTTTTCTATTTGGCCCTCTGCAGAAAAAGTCTGCCAAGGCCTGTTCTATAATAGATACTTCAAAATGTTAACTGTTGAAATTTTCAAGTATCAGGTGTTTTTTTGAGATTGATAGAAATTTAAATTGAAATAAAACAATTTTTAATTAAGATTGAAACCAAATTTGTTTTTATTTGAAAGATAATTTTATGACATTTGTTTTAAAAATAATTATGTCCACCACGACTAGCTCTGGGGAAAAGCATTCGACCAGACCAATTTTGAACCACTTTTTCGAGTAATTCAGACCATATTTCGTCAATAGCACGAGTTATGTTGTCTTCCAAAGCGTCTATTGGTTCTGGTTTCTCAGCATAAACCAATGACTTGACATAACCCCAAAGAAATAATCCATTGGAGTTATGTCGCATGATATTGGAGGCCAATTAATTGGACCATTTCTCGAAATAATGTTATCGCCTAATTTTTCTTCCAATAAATCAATTGTTACAGTAGCAGCATGAGGTTAGCACCATCTTGTTGGAACCAAAACACTTCTGGATCGATACCATTCAAATTTTTAAACAAATAATCATTGATCGTCGATTTGTAACGAGCACCAGTCACTGTAATATTAGCTCCAACATCGTTTTCAAAGAAATATGGACCGATGATACCTCCAGCGTGTAAAGCAGACCATACATTTTTCAGGATGCAATGGAACCTGCAGAACTTCTTGAGGATTGTTTTCACTCCATATAAGGTAATTTTCCTTGTTTACATAGCCGTTCAACCAGAAATGAGCTTAATCACTAAACACAATTTTACGATAAAAAAGTTGATCAATTTCAAGCTGTTCTAGGGCCCAATCAGCAAACAAACGACGCTTATTCTGGTCAAGTGGCTTTAGTTCTTGAACCGGTTGGATCTTGTATGCAAAATTTTCCATGTGGTGGATGCATAGAGTCCAACTTGTGAACGTCGACGAATAGACAAATCTGTATCATCATTAACACTATGACTTACAGCAGCGATATTTTCCTCTGTACGTAGAGTTCTTTCTCCTGATGTTGTTGCATCGAGTAGAGAAAATATTGTCCGAAATCTATCGATAGTTCTACGAATAATCTGATCTGATGGGCGATTATGTAAACCCTAAATTTCCCGAACTGCTCTATAAGTTTGGCGAATAGAACATTGATTTTGAAAATAGATTTCATCAATTTGTTAACGTTATTGCGGCGTGAGTCTTTCCATGATAATTTGTCAATGCCACTGATCAGAAATATCAAAACAACATGGCTTATACCTTCTGTCAAACCACAGTTATCCCTATCGAAAGTTCTATCACTCTAAAAAAAACACCAGATAGTTTACAAATCCGTGAATTCTATTAAATGCTCATTAATGAATGAGCAGTCTGAAACTCCCCACATTTATAATATAATTCTTCCACACAACTCAGGTTAGATGAGGTGTTATTTCTTCTGGGAACTCGATGAAAACCATGCAACGGAACAAATTAAACACAGAATCACTAATAGGATTGTTATATGAAAGTATTAGACTGTAATGGTCTCTACAATGTTCCCGTTGAAACGAAAATAATATTTTACATGAAGAAGCGGATTTTGTACAGTTAATTTAATGAGAATTCCTTAATTATAATTAATTTTAATCACATCATATTAAATGATCTATTTTTCATTTATTATCCTATTTTTTTGTATACTAATTAAATTTATCTGTTCTCGTTTTGAAAGATCGAATATTGCAAGAAAAAATCATAAGCAAATAGTAACCAGGGGACAAACGAGCTCAAACATTTACAATTCACCAGGTATGGTAGTTGAAATCTACATAAAAAATGCTATTGAAGTGTTTCGTTCGTTACCATTTGGTAGTTGATATAATTAAAACAAGTTTTTAGAAATCATAGTCCCTTTTGAAAGTATCCGCAAAAAACAAAGCTCAATTGCAATTATTTACTTTATATTTTTGATTCTAGAATTAGAAAATTATAACAAAATATTCATATTATTCACTTATACAACCTCCATTTAACTTTAAACACTTGACTAAAGGTCGAGGTACACATAAATTCTATCAAGTTTTCGTATTGTCATACTAGCATAGCTTTCACCAAATGACTACTCAGCAGTCTCCACGGTCCACCCCTAGAGGTAAAAAGTGTGATAAGGATTATGCCATATCATCGCGCGAAACGAGAACCCTCCGAAGAGATTAACCCATCAGCTTCCAGTTTGGGCCCCGACTCGAAAGCCAGAACATACTCAGAATTGTACAAGTTAAAATATGAGCAGAGCTCTCTAATAACATTAAAGTAGCATTGTCATCATTGTTGTCCCGGGTTTCTGCTCAAGTTTTGATACTCCAGCAGACCCCCGAAAAGCTGAAAGAGAAAGAAAGGAGTTTTGGAGAAAGGATTATAGAGCACTCCGCGCCAGCACAACTAGGTGAGGGACCCCCACAAGTCACCTCTCCCACACCAAAGAGGATCGCCGTTGCGATCCCACCACTCAATCATTTGAGCAGAGTGTCTATGGATTATGAAAGACTGAAGCAACGAATCAACACAAATAACAGCTTGTCAGCATGGACCCCCCGCACCACAGGATCGCTGTTGCTGTTCGCCGCCAAAAGCGAGGCTCCGAAGCATCATAGGATTGGGCCTTAGGATCAAAAGGGCGCCAGAGTTTGGGGGAGAGTAGAGCGTATCTTGAAGGACCCTCAAACCTTGTCGAAACGTCGTAGTCTCCCTTTCCCTTCAGCGGACCACCTCCGAACCCGCAGCGGAAAAGATAAGCTTAAGGATCCACGAATGAGGCCGGAGTTAGGGGCGAGCGCAGCGAATATCCTAAGCAACCCCTTTTGTTCAAAACGTCGCAGTCTCCTTTTGTCCTCCAACGGACCAATCAGGACCCCGCAGCAGGAGCTTCAGGAACTAGAAGTGGAGCCAAATTTGGGGGCGAGCACAGCAAATCTCCCATGCCCTATGTTCGAAACGTCGTAGTCTCCCTTTATCATTCAGCAACCACTTAAGATCCTTCAGCGAGCTAAGAGGACGAAGGTTGGAAACCCACGCTAGGGACTAGCGGGGATCGCCTTCGCCAATGAAAGGAAAACAGAACTCTAATCGATCGCAGGGTCGCAGATTTTGGTCGTCAATCAGAGCCAGCTTCCCCGTACGATTCCAAGTCCTGGGACAGGAAAAGGTAGGATTGGGACAACATGATGGAAAGGTATTATGCAAGAAAGAAACAAAGTAAGGAAATTAGGATTGCGAGTCATCTGCTTTAGGCATCATAACCATATCCTCCATCTCATAAATGAAACCAGGACACTCGTTTTGACAAGCTCCTCCACCACGACAAGGTACAGAGACAGGGGGGAGCGAAAGCCAGAACAGTCTGACTGGTAGCAGCGAAGCACTATTCAACCTCTACTGGCTCTGCAGGTCAGTACCCGAGTTGGTTTATGACACAACTCACCCGCCGGAAGAAATTCTTATCCAAGCATCCGAACGCAGTCCCATGAACTAAGATAATCTCAAGATTGATGACTTTTATTGATCCTGGTACGAGCACCGCCTAACGGCCTGTACGTCGTGACCCACCGAACCCATGTAAAGTCATTTGATTGATCCAGGCGTCAAGCACTACGGCTAAGCCATTTCGTCGAGATCCACAAACCCTAAAAAGTTACGCCGGGGCCAGGACAAGCCAGTCGAACCGTCAAGTCCCGTTAAACCCCGAGTCGTTTCATGAGAATATCCTGAGCATGGGGGTCTGCGAACAGATAAATGAAATAGCTCCCTAGTCCAGCATGCGGACTTTCAACCACTGCCCCTCGAGTCCAACACCAATGGGGTGGCCAGGTGATACAAGTAAGACCTGAGGGCAATCCACTCCCAAGGTAACGCAGTTTGCTACATAACGCACTCGGCCATTACACAGAATCCGGAGATTTATACTGCGATAGGGTATAGTACGCCAGGGACTAAGATCTGGTGAAGCTGCTGGCCATGAAATGGTTGTCATTTGGTGTTCTTGTATCCAAGCTTGAATATAGGCAGAAGTATGGCATTATCCTGCTGAAAACGCCACCGCTCTGGATATAAAGCATAAGCCATTTAAAGGAGAAAATCGTTTAAAATGCCACGATACTTTTCACTATTAATAGTACCATCAACTATATAGAGAGGCGTAGCACCACGCTGATATATATCTTCCCAAACCATTATTTTGGTGGAAAAATTGGAAATTTGAACGGTAAACAGGTTGTTTTGATAGGATTTTTGAGTGATTTCCAAGCTGGAAACAACTTTCATCAAATATAAAGACATTATTAAAATTGTCTTCTCGAACACGTTGACAAAATTATATCCTTCGTTCCTTTTGTAAAGGTGTCATTGGTTTTTTTGATTTTCTTCATATGTAGCCTTGTCTGTTCAGTGACATACTGACGGTTTCTGAACATACTTTTATATTTCGTTGATTTCCAAATCTGCTAGCTAATTTGCGAAACCCCTGGCGCGGATTGTATCGTTCAAAGGCCAATAAAGCGTTTAAATTGTTTCTTTTAATCTTACGCGGTCTTCCTGAAACTGGTCTATGCCTCATATCCATGTCATTTTTTATCCTCTTTATTGTGTCATATACAGCACTTTTTCCCAGTTCAGTCAATTGCACTTATTTTTAATGTTTCGAAAACTTTTGCTTACAAATATTCTACCTGTTTTCTTTTTTCTAGTTGCAACTTCCATGCAACTTTGGCCATAGCTGACTATTTGCACAAACTATTTTATACATTACATTTGTCTTAGAATGTTACAAAAAAGAAGTTTATTAAAATTATAAAAAATAATAAATTCCGGATACTTCTTATACGGACTATACCAAGAAAATCAAAATTTACACATTTCGTTTCGAGATATTACCTTAGACAATAAAAAACTCAACAAAATATGCCGTGATAGATAAAATAAAGAACAAATACTTGGCTGAAATTTGACTATTTATGCATGTTGTTAACATGTTTCGGATCTTTTTAATCCATTTTCAAAAAATACTAAACGTCATACATTAGAGAAAGAAAAGATAATCATTGCTCTAGCAAATGGCTAACGACTTACGTTTTGCTGCCAGTGTAAAGTTTCTTTTTGGACAGTAGATGTACATAATTATTGAAAAGAAAAAAAATCAAAGTATAAAGTTGACAGTGCTATATGCCTTTACCGAAAAAGTTCTTTATTGCATCAATTAGGGGTTTGATTGGATATTTTCTTATGTTTTGTTCTTTGTTCTGATCTTGTAGAACAACCGGCTGGAGGATTAGGAGGTTGTGTGGTCTGCTCACAATTTTCTTTCCTCAGATTTGAAATCTACTTAGATTCGGGATCTATCTTCATTTCTTCATAGAGAAGGATTTTACGCAAAATTATCTTCAGAGAAGTCAAATCACGATTCAGTTTTCCTGAACAAATTGAACCACAAATCGCCAAGATGGCATTTCATTTCTACTGAATTTTTCACATAAATTTCTAACAGTTTGAATAGAAGATTCATCACTTTGGAAATAAGTTTTTAATATTTCCTAGTTTTGTTTAAGCGTAAATCGATCCATTTCGTGAATGTCTAATATTAAACTAACTTTCTGTAAATGTACGCATGACAAAAAAACTGCCCGAAATAACCACAACTTCAAAATGCAAACTTTAGATGGCCCATCCTTTATGAGATTTGCAAACTTTATAATTATATCAAACGATAAACAGTGTCTATGGTTAAAAAGGAAACGAAATTAAGTTTTATTTTTTATATCTTGAATGATGGGGGATGTAGAAACTCTTACTGCTCCAATTGCATTGATAGGGTCTATTAGTAAATTCTTTGATGCATTAATATATCATGTGGGTACTAACATAATTCAATTACCCATCTCAGGGTAAGCATATGAATGAAACTTTAGTTGAACCAATGAAGCTTGAACTAGAACAATTGGAAGTGGTGCAAATTCCAAATATTAATATCGGGTGTTTTTTTAGAGTGATAGAGCTTCAAATTGAAATAAAATCACATTTGAATTAAGATTGAAGCCAATTTTTTTTTATTTGAAAGATAATTTTATGACATTTGTTTTAAAAATAATTTCCGGCATATGTCCACCACGACTAGCTCTAAGAAACCGCATTCGACCAGACCAATTTTGGAACACTTTTTCGAGTAATTCAGACCTCATTTCATCAATAATACAAGTTATGTTGACTTCCAAAGCGTCTATTGTTTCTGGTTTATCAGCATAAACCAATGACTTGACGTAACCCCAAAGAAAATAACCCAGTGGAGTTATGTCGCATGATCTTGGAGGCCAATTAATTGGATCATTTCTTGAAATAATGTTATCGCTAAATCTTTCTTCCAATAAATCAATTGTTACGGTAGCAGCATGAGGTGTAGCACCATCTTGTTGGAACCACAACACTTCTGAGTCGGTACCATTCACTGTAACATTAGCTCCAGCATAGTTTCTAAAGAAATATGGACGGATGATGCCTGCAGCGTGTAAAGCCCACCATACAGTGCATTTTTCTGGATGCAATGGAACCTGCAGAACTTCTTGAGGATTGTTTTCACTCCATATACGGCAATTTTGCTTGTTTACATAGCCGTTCAACCAGAAATGAGCTTCATCACTAAACATAATTTCACGATAAAAAAGTGGGTCAACTTCAAGCTGTTCTAGGACCCAATCAGCAAACAAACACGCTTATTATGTTCAAGTAGTTCTTGAACCAGTTGGATCTTGTATAAGTTTAGACCAAGATCTTTACGCAAAATTTTCCATGTGGTGGATGAACAGAATCCAACCTGTTGTGAACATCGATGAATAGACAATTCTGGATCATCATTAACACTATGACTTACAGCAGCGATATTTTTTTCTGTACGTACAGTTCTTTGTCTTGTTGTTGTTGTTGCGTCGAGTAGAGAAATCTATCGATAGTTCGACGAATAAGCTGCTCTGATGGACAATTATGCAAATTTATTCATCTAAAATTCACGAAGTGCTCTATAAGTTTGGCAAATAGAACACTGATTTTTTAAATAAATTTCAACAATTTGTAAACGTTGTTGCGGCGTGAGTCTTTCCATGTCCATTGTCAATGCTTACTGGACTGAAATGTCAAAACAACATGGCTTCTATCTTCTGTCAAATCAAAGTTATCCCTATCGAAAGTTCTATCACTATAAAAAAAACATCCGATACCTTCATAAATTTACTTAACTCCACCTGAAAAAAATCCTGAAAGCACTCACTTGACTTCAGGGGTACTCGTTTATGCATATTACTTAACAGTATATGAAATTTAAATTAGATGTTTAAAGCGTCCAGCATCCATCAGTTGACCATTTCAGTTAATTTGACGTATAACATTGCAAAAAAGGTCATATATGAATTCCATTTAAATGAATAACTTTTTTAAAAATCTTTGGGTTTTCTCGATAAACCTTATTTTCTGTTGTAGTCAAACAATTACACAGGTTGTTCTAACGAAAATTTGAACCCCCAGAACTCAGAAACGAGGAATTTTCCAAAATAAAAAAAGGTCAACTTTTGTTTAAAGGGGGATGAATTTTCCAATTTTTGAATTGGGAAGAGATGTGTTGATTAGTTTAGAAGTTATTTATATTGTGTGAAACCCAGTTGAAATTTTCAAAATCGGTTCACTATTCAATAATGTGATTTGAACCGTCAAAAGGTGATGTTGAACAGACGGCTTAACCACCCAAACTCAAAAACTTAAGAGTTTTGAAGAACCCAAAAATTATTTTCAAGTTATGTATTAGGGAGAAAGAATTCCTATAACATTGTTACGAAAAATACAACCCCCAATTTTTTTTTGAAAAGGAAAGAGATGACGGATGTGTTTTAGTTAAAAAGCTTTTTTTGTTCACTAAACATCCTAGTTGAAAGTTTCAAATTCGGTGATTTTTTTGAGCAATTGGATATTGAACATTATGAGAAGGCTAACTCAAACAAACTCAGTACATTCAAATACACCAGATCTGTGGGTAATGATAGACTGAAGACTGAAACACATTTGAGAAAGAATTTTCAAAAATAGTATACATTGTAAAGAATTTTATGCGTTACACAAATTTTCCCATCATGAACAATAAGAAAATCGAATGTTTCTAAAGTAAAAACATTCATAAACTCAAATTGTTCTGCCATTAAATAAACAGATAATACGACTGCGATGTTTAGAGAACAGAAAAACTTCTCAACTAAACCACATTCAACATATCCTCCCTATTAAAAAAATGTTTGATGTTGTTGCCATCCTAAGGTGGTTTTTTCGGAAAATTGTCGCCATAGAAATTATTTCTCCCTAATACAGACTTGAAAATTATTTTTGGATTCTTCAAAACTCTTAGGTTCTTGAGTCTGGGCGGTTCAACTGTCTGTTAAACATCACCTTTTAACGGTTAGTTCAAATTACATTATTCCGTGAAAAATAAACCGATTTTGAAAAATTTTAACTGGGATGTGTACAGAATATAAATAACTTTCAAACTAACCAACACTCAACATCTCTTCCCTATTCAAAAAATGTTGGGGGTTGATGCCACCTTCATGGGGGGTGTTTTTTTCGCAACAAACTCATGATGGAAATTCGTCTCAAAACAGAAGCTGACCTGTTTTTTTTTATTTTCGAAAATTCTTCGTTTCTGAGTTCTAGGGGGGTCAAATTTTCGTTGGGACACCCTGTACAGCTGAAAGAAAATTTTGGTGTTTTTTTTTCAGTTGAGAAGAGAAATGTCTAATGCTACCTAATCAGGTGAATAAGGTAAGTAGCTCGAACCATAAATCACGATTTATTATCATGGGAACATGCGATTTGTATGCATTGTCTTGAGAAAACAGAACACCTTTGGGTAACTGTTCGCGTCTTTTGCTACATTCTCGCAGAATGGTCAGTAATTTCCTGTCATTATTCTACCCTTACCCAAATTAGCAACCATGATGGCAACTCCAAAAACTGAAGTAAAACCTTTACCAGTCGATTTTTGAAGATGAAACTTCTTAGGCCTTGGAGAACCAAAGTATCCCCATTCCATCGATTGCAGCTTTGTTTCTGGGTCATTGAAATGTACCCAAGTTTCAGTCATATTAACAACATGGGTAAATGTTGGAAGTTCGCTCTGCCGGACGACAACCCAAGATACAACCGCATGTAACTTATGTTGCATGACGGACATTAAGACGGTATCACTAAAGAAGACTCAAGCGATTCTATGGATGAAGGGGATGACAGAGGTTAACCCCACTTAAGAAGTTCTGTTCGTTGTTAACCTTAACCGGTAGCACATATAGATGTTAGAGTTGTTTTTAACGACGCTTAGAGGTTTTTAAGATTGTACGAGTAAATAAAGATTATTGAAGACGAATCCTTGTTTCTTAATTCACCAACTCCAACAGGTTATGGTAGCCCAGTGCACGTTTACACTGCGATTGTGATTAAATTGGTGAGAACAAGTGATTGTTTATTTTGTTTACCACGTGTAAATAGAAAAGGAAGTAACAAATATTCGAGGTAAGTTTGTACTTCAACTTAAGATGATTTAGAATAAACAATTAAGATGTTAGATGCATTTCTAAAAGTTTCATTTCAATTGAAACACTTAAGAGTTTAGATGTTTATAAATGTTTCATTTTAATTGAAACACTTAAGAGTTTAGATGTTTATAAATGTTTCATTTTAATTGAAACACTTAAGAGTTTAGATGTTTATAAATGTTTCATCTCAATTGAAACACTTAAGACTTTAGATGTTTATAGATACATTTCTATATGTTTCATTTTAATTGAAACACTTAGGAGTTTAGATGTTTATAGATGCATATCTAGAAGTATAATGCATTGCCCATTATAGATGAAATCGATCAATTAAGATGTTTCTACGATGCATTTTTAGAAGTATAATGCATTGTTCATTCTAGATGAAATACTTTAGAGTTTTTATATTTATTTGATGCATTATTAGATGAATGATTCATTAAAACATCACTTAATTAAATTGAATGATGTGATTAAGAGTTCAGATGATAAGATGATGGATTGTTAGATGTTTGATCCATAAAAAGTGTTTAGGCACACTAAAGATGAATTAAGAGGTTAAGATGTTGAAATATTAGAAGTAAAGATGTTAAAATTTTAGAAGCTTAGAGATAAAAATTATACTTTTTTACTTGAACTATCTATAAGTTCAGTAAAAATTTCATAAAAAAATTATTTCGGGGCTTGGTTCATACAAAACTTGTTGTACGGTATTGTTTGTTCTTGAGCTAGGGATATCATAGGAATCAACATGCATCCCGTACATGTGCTATTGGCCAAACCTATCGACAGGTATTCATTGTAGTACGTGATGCCACAGTTGAATGGTGCACATTTGCGAGGTGGTGCTGTTTGAGGACTTGACTTCCTGTTTCGAATTGCCAAAGATTGCTGTGCGTCCGAGGCAATTCAGAAGCACGAAACAAATGTTTATATCTAATACCTGGTTTTAGATGACACAAAGAGTTAAGAATGTGCATAATGCACGTATTTTGTTGAAATACATGATATAAATATTTTTGTTTCATAATCCCGAAATAGATGGCAGAATTTGGAAGATTAGTCGAATATGACAGTATGTCAGGTATGTGAAGGTAATTCTACAGACTATACCATGGATGATGCACGAGAAAGACAATTTGTAGATGACAATAATGATACGTCCCGAGGTAAGAATTTTCCAATACTTGAGACTGAAGAGAGAAAAATATATACTGTTCTTCTCGATCATACCAAAGGTACCTCTTTCTGCTATCAAAATTTAGAGAGGAAGAGTACTGTAAAATTTTAAGAGTTTAGATGATACTTAAGAATTATGAATTATTTAGAGGATAGATGGTAGAATATAATTCATAGAATAAGATGTTAGATGATTTAGATGAAAACTTAAGATGAAGGCCTTACAAATTAGAGTTTAGATGAAATCCAGGTATTACAAATTTTCATTTTTACAGTACGATCAAGAGAAGGCTTGAACATCATCAATGATGTGTTACTAAGAGAAGCTAATGAGAGGAATATGGTTAGTGAAGCCGCTACCAAAATTTTAGAGGCAGCAAAAATGCTGAAAGATGTCATGGAAGGGGCTAAGTCGATGGTGGAAACATTAGGTCAAATAGCCAGAGACAACGTAGAAGCGGAGAGGACTCGCCTGAAAATCCTGACTGAAAAAAACCGTGGTTCTGCTCAAACCAGCCCGCTAAAGAGGAAAATAGATGAGGAAGAGGGCTCTTCTGGAAAGAAAATTGCGTTGGCAAATAAAGATGTTTCGAAAGAAAATAAAGAGGTAGAGCACTTGAAGAAGGTGGTGGAACAGGAATTGCTTTCTACCAAAATAGTCATCAAGAGAGACTATAAGCTCTCTAAAGAAAGCAATTTCGATATCTGGATGGACTATCTCAGGTCAGAATTAACATGTAATGATATCCTTGATGTCATCGAACCCAGCAACGATGGTGCTTGCTCTAGATCGGAGGCAAGCACACTAAAGAGGAAGAATTGGGTTCGAGACATCATCATTAACCGTTTAGATGAAAATTACCATAAGAAGGTGGTTAATGTTAGAGAGCCCATGGAGATTATTAAAATCTTGAGAAGCTCCAGAAAGTGTGAGAGTAATATCACTCACACTTCTGTGAGATCTCGGCTATATGCCATTAAGATGAATAAGGGCGAAACGGTTAATGACTTCTGCGATAGGTTCGACTCCATCGTGAGGGAGTATGAAACCTGTGAGGATGTTATTGCATTGACCACTCAAGAGATCAGATCAGCATTTTATCAGGCAGTTTCCCCGGTGATACCGGAACTAAGGAATGCTGATCTGATAAAGAGGCAGACCACTTCAATGGAGATGACTCTAGAGGAGATAAAATCATTTATCTCCCAATTAGAAGCAGAGAAAAACTCTGAGAAGAAAGAGTCATCTCCGAAACTTCAGAGAGTAGTTGGACCTAAATTAAGATGTTTTAGATGTAATAAAGAAGGTCATAGGTCCAACGAATGCTTCCTGAAGCAGCAGAATAAGTGGTTCTGCTATAGGTGCCAGTCCATCAAGAGCCATAGAGGTGATGAGTGCACCAACACAATTTCTAAGAAGACGTCCAATGCCTCATCTAAGCGAAACGGGAACTTGAAAAAGAAGAGGTTTGAGCACAACCGGGTTAACAGGAGGGAGGTGGTAAGAACACAAATGAAGGCTCGAAGAGCTTCAGGGATTGTTCAAAAAACCCCAGGTGAGTGCTATTCCAATGATTTTATTAGTTTTGTTGCTGACTCTGGAGCTACTGATCATATAGTAAATGATCAATTGTTTCTGAGTAATTTTAAGAGGTTAGAGAACAAAACAATTAAGAGTGCAAATAAAAATCAAATAGCTGACATTGAAATAGATGGTAAAGGAGATCTTATTTTATATACAGATCCAATTAAGAGTAAGAGTTTAAGATTGTTAAATGTACTTTCTGCTAAAGATGTGTCCGAGAATCTGCTGTCACTTCGAAGGTTAGCAGATTCGGGACTTAAAATTTATTTAGATGATAGAGTTTTGAAAGTTCATGATGGACGAACCAATAAGATTGTTTTAGAGGGAGAATATGAAAAACCTAATTGGATTCTAAACTTCAAAGTGAAAAAGCCGAACCAGATTCAGCTGAACGATGAAGTAGAATATGACCATTATTGCTGCAGAGCAGTAATGTTCAAAGAGAATGAGACGTCTGGACAATCACAGAAATCCAATAAAGAGGTAGAGTTATTAAATTCGGAGGGAGAACCTGAAATAGAAGTATCCCATTCTGTGATTGGGAGGGAGGAAGACGAACATCTCATTTCTCTCTTAGACGAGAAGGTTCTCAAAACCTCAACTGAAGAAGTAGAATCGGAAAAACCTCTAGATGAAATAAAGAATTGGGATTGTAGTTCGAAGAATAGAAATGTAGTAAAATTAGATGACTTAGATGAACTACAAAACTTAGAGGAACTATTCATTAATAATCCTTTAGAAGACGATATTAATCGAACTAAGAGTTTCAACGAAGCCATGCTATGGCACTTAAGATTAGGTCATGCTTCTGTGAACTATCTGAAAAAGCTGCAAAAGCTAGATAAGAGGTTGGAAAAAGTCATATTTGACGATTCCATATTAGAATGCGAAGTTTGTATCATGTCAAAGATGCAAAAACTGCCTTTCAAAGAGACTCGTAAAAGAGCCGAAAGACCACTTCAGGTCATACATACTGACATTATGGGTCCGATTACACCAAAATCTCACCCTGGACAAAAGAGGTTCATTAATGTCTATGTAGATGATTACTCAAGATTAGCTAGAGCTTATTGTTTGAGAACTAAAGATGAATCAGGCGAAGCATTAGAAAAATTCCTAATATCCACTCGTAATCTATTAGGCCATAACGAGAAGGTATGTTATATCAGATCTGATCAAGGCACTGAATTTACTGGAAGAAAATTCTTAGATGTATTAAAGAGAGAAAATATCGAAACTGATTTCACACCACCTTATACACCTGAACATAACGGGGTATCTGAAAGATTTAATGCAACCATACAAAGAAAAGTGAGAGCTTACATGTTTGATTCTGGACTACCCAAGAGTATGTGGGAGTTAGCTGTCGATGCTGCCGTGCACGCATACAACAGAACACCACATAAATCTATAGAGTATGAAACACCTTTAACAAGATTTGCATCAAATTCTAGATGTCATTTTGATCAAATCAGAAGGTTTGGATGTATAACATACATCAAAATTCCCAAGCCCAATCTGAAATTTGGAGAACGTGCATTGAAAGCTGTCCTCGTGGGGTATACTTCCACGGGATACTTGATATGGCACCCAAGCTCAAAGAAATTCTTTGAGTCAAGACATGTTAGATTTAACGAGAAACTTGTCTATAAAGATGTTTATAAAAGAGATCCTTTAGAAGAATTAAACAACTCTCCAACTTTAGATGACAAAACAGATTGGGATTGGATGAAAGATTGTAGAGGTGAAACTAAAGAGAATATAGAAGCACCAAACATAAAGATGAGAAAAAGAGGTAGACCAAGAAAAGAATCCAAACAGTTAGAGTTACCGAAAGGTATAGTCGACAAGGTTTTCGAAAAACCATGCACTAGAAGCTCACTAAAGAGACCATTAGAAGAAAACAAAAAGGTTGTAGATGATATTAGTTATGCTAAATACTTATATGTTTTAGATAACACTTTAGATGAAAACTTTAGAGATGCTGAAAAAGAAGACGAATTGAGGAGATGCCTCTTGGCCACTTTGAACAGAGAACCATTAAATTATAAAGATGCTATAAACTCAAGAGAAGGTAATCTGTGGAAGATGGCGGTCCAAGAGGAAATCAACTCAATGATACAAAATAATGTGTGGAAATTAGTCGATAAAAATAAAATTCAAGCAGCAAATAAAAGAGCGAATATCATAGATTCGAAGTGGGTATTTAAAAGGAAACTAGAATTAGATGGTGCAACTCGATATAAAGCACGACTAGTTATTAGAGGCTTCAAAGATAAGAATAAGTATGATTTAAAAGATACTTACGCACCAGTCTCTAGACTTCCAGTCATTAGAGCTGTGTTTGCAATAATAAACAAGTTTGACTTGTATGCCTGTCAATTAGATGTTAAGACAGCGTTCCTTAATGGAACTTTAGATGAAGAAATATTCATGGAAATTCCAGATGGTTTAGAGGTAGATTTGGAAATAAAAAATTCGAAGGTATGCAAATTAGAGAAAGCATTATATGGCTTGAAAATAAGCCCAAAAAGATGGAATCAGAGGTTCACAGAAGAAGCCAAAAAGCTTGGATTAGAAAATGACCTACACGAACCATGTCTATATACCTGGAGGAAAAATGGGAAAATGGCAATACTAGTTATATACGTAGACGATATTCTAGTAGCCACTAACGATGAAAATAAACTCCAGGAAATTAAGAGTCACTTGGGTAATGCATTCGATATGAAAGATCTTGGAGAACCGAAAAGTTTTCTAGGCATTAATGTTGAAAGAAACAAACTTAAGAAGTATACGATGTTAAATCAATCCACATATACGATGAGTATTTTAGAGAGATTCAACATGATCGAATGCAACCCACAAAATACACCGATGGTGACAAGACAGGTTCAAAATAGAAAGAAGAGAAATAATTTAGATGTATTAGATGATGACAACAAAGATGATATTAAGATGAAGGTCCCATACAGAGAAGCGATAGGAAGCTTGATGTACTTGGCAAATGGAACACGGCCGGATATAGCATTCGCTGTGAACTATTTGGCAAGAAAACAACTAGCTCCCACTGAAGATGATTGGAAAGAGGTGAAAAGAATTTTCAGATACTTAAGAGGAACTGTTGATTCAGGGTTGAAATATACCACTGAAACAGACAATCTGGAAGCTTACACCGATGCCAGTTTTAGAGACCATATTGACTCAACTTCCACTGGAGGTTATGTTATAAAATTGTTTGGTGATGTTATAGCATGGAGAAGTCACAAACAATCCTATGTTACTCTGTCCACCTGTCAGGCGGAATATCTAGCCATGAGTGACGCATGCCAGGAAGTAATCTCTTTGGATAAAGCTACCCGATTTATGATCGGTAAAACTTTATTTCCTATAACAGTTTATTGCGACAATAAATCTGCTGGAGATTGCACTAAGAAAGATGGTAGTCACAAACTAAAGATGTTCGATGATCAATTAGATGTGATCCATGAAACCTTATTAGAGAGAGAAAGGACTGGATCAAAAAGACATATGGCTGACACACATGGAGATTTTATAAAACAGTGTGTGGAAGAAAAAAAGGGTCATAGTTAGATGGATTGCAACTAAAGAGAATATTGCAGATATCATGACAAAACCTTTACCTTTAGATGCTCATAAATATCTTAGAGATAAGATATTAAATTAAGATGTATTTAAGATTTTTATTTATGTTTCTTTTCAGACAACTAAGATGATATGATAGATGTCCCGCAGAGGGAGGGAGTGTTGGAAGTTCGCTCTGCCGGACGACAACCCAAGATACAACCGCATGTAACTTATGTTGCATGACGGACATTAAGACGGTATCACTAAAGAAGACTCAAGCGATTCTATGGATGAAGGGGATGACAGAGGTTAACCCCACTTAAGAAGTTCTGTTCGTTGTTAACCTTAACCGGTAGCACATATAGATGTTAGAGTTGTTTTTAACGACGCTTAGAGGTTTTTAAGATTGTACGAGTAAATAAAGATTATTGAAGACGAATCCTTGTTTCTTAATTCACCAACTCCAACAGTAAAGAAGTCTGCATTTTTTCTAACCGAGTACAGACCACTTACAAATCTACGTGCACGCTTTTTACAAGATTCAATCGTAATTGGACGGTTTGATGAACTAATGTCATGAACTGCCTTCCTGGTCATTCAAAGGATCTTTCGAAGCTCGTAATCCAATTTTCCAAGGTCGCATACCAAGGACATTAATCGCCAAGAGTAACACGCATATCTTTGAACATCTGCTCACCTTTGGAACCCTTCAAAAACAGATTAATGATGGTGGCTCGGTACTGAAATTTTTAGATTTTCACAAATTCAGTCGATATTCTTTTTCTCAAAATTTATTTCGCAGCTCTGGTTTAACTTTTTACGTGAAACTTGCACTAACATTTCTACTGAATTATTATTGTTTGCTGTACCTCATCGTTCCCTTATCCATAGAAACGGTCTAGGCTAACTAGATATCAATACAACCTCGGAATGTAACTTCTCGAATGCTAATACCTTTTGCTGAAAAATAATATAATAAAAATTTCATTGTATACTACAGGAAACTGAGCTGAGAGAACTTCAGAAATTGTTTCGTTGTTGGATAGACAAATATTATCAATTACTTATATTGCACCAATTTGTTTTCGATCGGCAGGAATGATTCATCCAAGATAGCACTTCTGAGAAGTGTTATCGTTTTGGTTTGTTAATACAAATAATAAACACAATAGATCGGCCAGAGAAAAACATTTAACGATGTCCCTGACATTCACACATTAGGTTCCATGCCAATTAACGTGAACTCGAATAAAAAAAATCATGAAACCACCTACTTGACGTCAGGAGATTCGGCACGCTCATTCATTAATATACCTATGTTATTTTCATATTATTGGTTGCCGTTTGACGTTCCTTGGAATTTTCCCATCAGTCGAAAAATTATGATATAAGCGATAAATTTTTTTTCAGTTTCAAAAAATGATATTGTGTGCAAGAAAAGAATAAAGATATATAAAATTAATAAGAATTAACAGCTATGGTAATTATAAAGTTCTTTATATCGGGACAGTGCAATATACATCTGTATAACAATTCTAAACTCAAACGAGCCCGAATAGGTTTTGTTGATAGCTGGGACATAAGTAACAGACTTTAGCATGTTTCGAAGCTTAGTGGCTTCAATCGTCAGTGTCCTGTAATGTTCAACGAATACAAATCAGCCACGCATCTATATTCACTCTGCGTAGGAACACCAATGTATTCGTCATACACTAGTGCCATTTAGTGCACACCATCTTCATACACGGCACACCCCAGCGAGCCAATTCAAGCAAAGAACTGTATTGTTTGTGCTCGAGTCAAATCCTGTTCGCCACTGTCCAGATTTGAAGAACTTTCTATTACCATAGCTCCTTATTAATCGTAATTGGTACTGATCATTCATGTTGATTACTATTTGTGTTTTTAATTTGATGTGAAATATAGAGTGCTTGAAGTGTTTCCACGAACAAAGGCTCTTTTGTGTTTGAATTATAAATTCAATAAAATTAATTTTGACTCATTTCATCGCAAGCTATAATATAAAATTCTCTCAAGTGGTAAGTTTTAGAATTTTGATCTAATATCAATTTTATAATGTTCTAAGGAAACCTTGGATTAAAAAAAAAATGTACAAATTCTGTGCACTCAGTTCTAACCCTAAAATTGTATGACTTCCTAAGCTTAAATTATAAGTGCATATGAACACCAATCATTCGACAAAGATTTCTATTTTGTAATGAATTTTTTTCTGGATTATTCAGTCCAATTTGCATTCTGGTTCAAATTGAATCTGTTGTGTTTCTTGATGTATCCTTGATGATTATTTTGGCAATTACAAAATTTCAAACTTGAATAACAGCAAAACTATCAAACCGATTTTACCCATTAACAAACTTAGCTGCGGCATTTAGACTCCAAACCTTCCCTGAAGGCCGGCCTTCAATTACTTTTAACCTCGAATTCTGCATCAGTGAGTCCAACCTAGTCGGTTAAGACCATTTTCGGCTCAAAATCAAGGAACTGAAGAAGTTTGGGCGAAACGAGAGAACGCTGTTTCCACACAAAAACTGTAGTTATTTGGTATTAAAGATATTAGAAATTTTATTCAAAACTGCAAAACAAAATAAATTTTAAAATATTACAAAGGTATATTACAACTCAATAATAACTTATCAAAATTTCGCCTAAAAAATCGAACTGATATTTCCCATGTCACTATTTCGAATTGGTTTTGTATGTATTTTTTGCAGACATGGAGAGAACTAAAAAACAAATTGCATTGTATCTTAAACTAAAATGTAGCTAGTAATAATAAAATTCAATTTCCGCAAACTTTTTATTGTTAAACGACAATTATTTCGTCACACTGTGGCTTAATCTATCAAGCCACAGTGTGGCGAAACAATTCAACAATAAGAAGTTTATGGACTTGAATTTTATTTATTACTAGTTGAAAATTAATTTCAATCAAGTAAAGGCCGAATCCATCAAGTACTTAATGCTACCATCTCGATTTCAACTCGATCTAATGTTGAATTTTCAAAATAAAATTCACAAAGATTATATCTACTTGAACTCTGTGGGTAAATTTTTCGCGACGTTTAAACTCACTCTTTGGTCCTAAAAGTCCACACTGTAAATATCAAGTTTTTCATTCGAAAGTTATAGCGCTTATAGGCGACAGTTTGAACGGACAGGATTAAACTTGACCGTGAATTTTTCATGATTAACCACCCCAGACCATCCTTGATTAAAAATTTCTATAATGACTACAATTAGATATTTAAACTCTCCATTTGGACCTAAAAATCCAAACTGTAAATATCAAGTTTTTCATTCGAAAGTTATAGCGCCTATAGGCGACTGTTTGGACGGACAGCATTAAACTTGACCATGAGCTTTTCATGTTCAACCGTCCCAGACCATCCTTGATTAAAAATTTCTTTAGTGACTAGAATAAGATATTTAAACTTTCTATTTGGACCTAAAAATCCAAACTGTAAATATTAAGTTTTCAATCGAAAGTTATAGCATTTATAGGCGACATATTGAACGGACAGGATTAAACTTGAACGTAAGTTTTTCATGTTTAACCGCCCCAGACCATCCTTGATTAAAAATTTCTATAGTGACTACAATAAGATATTTGAACTCTATATTTGGACCTAAAAATCCAAACTGTAAATAACAAGTTTTTCATTCGTAAGTTATAGCGCTTATAGCCGGTAGAATAAACGGACAGGATTGAACTTGACCGTGAGTTTTTCTTGTATAACCGCCCAAGACCATCCTTGATTAAAAATTTTTATATTGAGTACAATTAGATATTTAAACTCTCTATTTGGACCTAAAAATGCAAACTGTAAATATCAAGTTTTTCATTCGAAAGTTATAGCGCTTATAGCCGGTAGAATGAACAGACAGGATTGAACTTGACCGTGCGTTTTTCATATATTGTTCCAATATAATCGCCCAAGATCATGCATGATTAAAAATTTCTATAGTGAGTATATTTGTATATTTAAACTCTCCATTTGGACCTAAAAATCCACACTGTAAATGTCAAGTCTTTCTTTCGAAAGTTATAGCGTTTATAGCCGCCGAATGAACAGACACGATGGAACTTGACAATAAATTTTTCATATATTGGACCAATGTAATCGTCCAAGACCATACTTGATTAAAACTTTTTACTGTGAGTACATTTGGATCTGATATGAGCGTATAGGAGCTGAAATCGAATAATTATCAAAGTTCTGGGCACTAGATCCAGGGGAACAGCGGACGTCTTGAACCTTAATCTATTAAGCCACAGTATAGCGAAATAATTCAACAATAAAAAGTTTGTGGAAATTGAATTTTATTACTAGTTTAAAATGAATTTCCATCGAGTAAAGACCGAATCCATCAAATACTTAATGCTACCTTCCCGATTTCAACTCGATCGAATTTTGAATTTTTTAGATGTTTACAAAATAAAATTCACAATGGGTATATCTCCTTGAACTCTGTAAGTAAATTTTTCACTACCTTTAAACTTTCTGTTTGGACCTAAAAATCTACACTGTAAATATCAAGTTTTTCATTCTAAAGTTATAGCGCTTAGCCGCCAGATTGAACTTGATCGTGAGTTTTTCATGTATAAGCGCCCTTGATTATAAATTTCTATAGTGACTACAATTAGATGTTTAAACTCTCTATTTGGACCTAAAAATCCAAACTGTAAATATCGAGTTTTTCATTCGAAAGTTATAGCGCTTATAGCCGGTAGAATGAACGGACAGGATTGAACTTGACCAATATAATAGCCCAAGACCATGCTTGATTAAAAATTTCTATAGTGAGTATATTTGGATATTTAAACTCTCTATTTGGACCTAAAAATCCACAATGTAAATATCAAGTCTTTCTTCCTAAATTTATAGCGCTTAAAGCCGGCCAAATGAACAGACAGGATGGAACTTGATCATGAATCTTTCATATATTGGACCAATGTAATCGCCCGAGACCATACTTGATTAAAACTTTTTACTATGAATACAATTGGATCTGATATGAGCGAATACAAACTTAAATCAAATAATTATAAAATTTTTGAGCACTAGTTACAAGGGACTGCGGAAGGAAGAAGCTAGAGGCTTGAAACTATCAGGGAAGGTTTGAGGTCTAAATGCCACATATAAGGTGGTTAATATCGTTTTGAGATTTTTGCAGTTATGGAATTTTGAATAATTTTAGTATTTTTCCAAAGTATTTCGAAAAAACAGATTCGATCGTTCTGAAATTCAGCATTTAGAAGTAGAATAACAACGCACATGTGCAAAATTTCATTCGAGTCATATAATTAAAAAATAATTTGAAAAATATTTTGTTAGAATCGTGGGTGATTAACTGGCGCGCATAAGCTGACTTCATGTCAATGCTTTTTATCTTTCTTCCTAATTACTTCATAATATATGCAGAGTATACCATGACTAATCGCGATGTTTAAGCTCTGACAATCACCCTGAGTGCGAATCCAGACCTCAGACAATAGTTCAAATGCCACGTAACTCTTATTCCCAGTTCTTTTCTACTTCTGGTAACTTCCAGAGATATTCCGAAGGAAAAATTGTTAAATGTTAAAGGAAGTCGATTGAGACATAGAATTCGAAAGAGACTTCGCATCCCTCATCAGTTGCACACAAATTCTTTTTGGATGAATCGTAACGATAGTTTGACACAAATCAAAACATACAGAGTAAAATCTTATAAATCAGTGAGGAATTTCGATGATTTACACCCTTAAACATTAAAAACAATCACATTTACCTTCAAAAAACGGCAATGGCAAATCAGCAAGAATCAAAAGAACATATCACCGTAAAAAACCTAAACACTTATCGGTCCGCGTCGAATCCGGTAACTACGGAAAAAAAAGTTCGGAACTGCTGCAGAGAGCCGTTTTCGGATTCCAATAAGGCACTTCACTCATCACAGCAGAACAAGAATGTGAGCGTACGCACAGGAAGTCCACAGTCGACCTTCACCGGAAACGCTGACGAGCTGGCAGAGATGCAGAAAGCAGAGATCACATCGGCATTGCCACCCGGCATGTCTGGTAAAAACTCACTGCGGGGAAAGTCGGAAAGCCACTGTAAGGATGGCGGCGTGGCAAAATAAGCCGCCGGTCGGGGTACGGCGACGCTTGGGCGTGCTGCAATCGGAGATCCGAAAGCGGTCGAATGCCATCGCAAGACGCTTTCGCGAGATGCGAGAGCCGAAGCTCTAAATCGCACCACTAAAGGCGGAGATACACATGCAACCAAATTGTGGAAATAACTTGCATGTAAGATGAGTAACAGCACACTGACGATACATATTCGGGTAAAATTGTAATGGTAGGATATCTTGCATCATGCAAGCAGAAGAGACGAGCCAGTACTACGTTTTAGTATTGTCTGGTCTCCAACATAGTGGGATACATCTTCAAGTAAAAATGATTATGAAATGTTTCATGATAGTTTGATAAGATAATGGTATTGGGGAGACCAAGACTACATTTCAGTACTGGATCGTCTCAAAGGATACATTTTCAAATAAAAGGTTTTACAATAAGAGGTTCCATTTTGGATAGCCCGTTACCTAGGCAGCTGTCATCTTTTGACATTTGACAAGTGAAAACTACGCCATCACTAAAAATAGAACGATACACACTTTAACAAAAATTGGAATTGTTAAAATTCACTACAAAAGCGGTGAAAATTTTGCTGTCGCAGTTCGCAAAACTAAAGCACCTTCTCGGCCGGCAAAAGTGAAACTGGTGGCAAAATTTGAGCTGTTGGCACAAGTTAGTGATGTGAAGATTGTAGATTCCTCGTCGATCTTTGGAATTAGGCATTCCACAAACGATAATACACCTAATTTCATATAAGAACTTACGGCCAGTTTCATAAACGAAATTAAAGCCTCCTTTTTCCCAAAAAGTCTCCTTTAAAGATAAAACGTGTTTCATAAGAAAATTTTAAGGTTATAGGGAACTTAAAAGCGTCCTTTTTCTTAAAGTGAGAAAATCGGCCCTTTACGGCTGGAAAAGGATCCTTCAACGAGAAGCTCGACACTGCGCAGGTGCTCGATAAACACGAAAACAGTGGACATAACCTTCCTCTGTCACATTTCCCCATTTTGTTTAATTTTAGCGTACTACGAAATATGTTGCACCAAATGTTGAATGCTGATTCAAGTTCTACTTCTTCATCAAATGATGAAGAAATATTTGTGACAAGACATTTTGCCATATTAGATGATCTAGATTTCTTCTATCGTTTTCGCCTGACAAAACCAACTGTTTAATATTTGCTTCAAAAAATTGCAGATCAATTGTACTTCCCACTTGACAGGTAAACAAATTTCGATTTATTATTTTGTTGATATAATTTTATGTATACCAAATCATTAAATTGACAATTTTCAGAGGCAGCTGTATTGAACCGATGAACCAACTACTTTTGACATTGAGATTCTATGGAACTGGAAATATATGATCAAACCATCTTTAATAATAGTGTCTTGAAGAGACAATTTGAGAGTGGTAAATTTGGACAGTATTTGTTACTTGGTGATAGTGGTTATAGTTTGCAGACTTATCTTATTACAAAGTTACCGGAAGCTATAACTGCAGCTGAAAAGCAGTCAATTATACGAACTAGAAATGTGGTGAAGAAAAAGTAGGGAGTTTGGAAACGTCATTTTCCTATACTTTCTATATGAATGAGTGTTAAGTTAACGACCATAAGGGCAAGTTTTGTTGCTACCGCTGTATTACACAGTATAGCTGATATGAATGAAATATTTCCAAATCAATGATTGCATGATGTGCAGAAGGAAGAGAACTTTCAAACAAATGCAACAATTGGTAATGCAGTCAAGTGAGAGAGTCTATTATTAATGAACATTTTGCTAATTTACAATTTATATTTGTGTGATAATTGAAAATAAATTTGCTTGTCACTTGTGAAACTATTCATCATATTCAATTTGTATCTTCAACATGACAAGATTTCATATAATTTTTATAAGATTTTACGAGGTATGTATTTAGATAGGTTTCTATGTTTGTATTTCAGATTCATTGTTTTACTTTAGGTAACATCTGAAAAAGTTTCAAGTGAGAATAAAGAAATAAAAATATTGTGTTATTAAAATTTCTGTTTTCAATTTAAACTTAAGAGGATTTCATAGTCTGCAGCAAAGGTGATAAAATTTTAATACCACTTTTCCCAGAAAGTGCATTCATAATAAAAAGATTTAATTATTATTATATAATTTTCTCTTCATCTCCATAATTTGCAAATCTAATATTTTGAGCTTCGAATGCTCCCCTTCTTTTCTTCTATTCTCTTCCTTGATAGCCACTATCTGAGCTTCTACTAAAGCTGTTTCTTTTATAATACATCTCTTTCGCTTCGGCAAGTGGGTTCATAACAGTTGGGCTCAATTGTTTGTAAATTGGCTCCCTCAATTTCAATGGAGCCCCACCACCAGTCAATATGACTGCGTTGAGCAGCTACCACCTTCTTGTTTAAGTTTTTATATTGTCATATTTGGATTTGAACTGGTCCCCATTTCTCCGATGGAGAACTGTTGCATTGAAAGCAGTTTCTATTCTCTGCCAGACTCTATCCTATAATATTAAAATTCTCTTTTTCAATCAATTCCAAGAGGCATAGTTCCTCCTCAGGTTTTAAAGTAATACTTTTTTTCTCTTTTCTTCCATATTCATTCATATAACCCACGTACTAAAATATAGCAATTCGCACGTAATAATGATATAAATTTCCAATATACTGTCTTCTGCACATAACCATGTTTATGCAAAGATCGATTTATGCCTCTTCTCTTTTTCTTTTTACAAGTTCCGACGCATAACTCACAATTTTTGCAGAATATCACCAACTATATTCGTCAAATCACTAGTTCTCAGGATAGCCAACAGTCGGAAACATATGACCGTCACATTAAAGGAAGCTTCAAGTAAAGGACGGTCGATGTGCGTTTATGAAACTGATGCTCCCATTTAAAGGATCCTTTTTCATAAAGGGACTTTATCATAAAGGAGCTTTTTGATGTTGTTTATGAAACTGGCCGTTAGGTCTTAAGACTTCTAAAGTTCAGTTAACACAAGAATTCATGCCGGTCGATCATCAGCAACGTCGGATCTTCGTTGATCAGGACCTTGAATGCATAAAAATTATTTGAATATTTTAATATTTACAGATATATTCTGTTAGCCTTCTACATATTTAAACAAACGACATATAAAATAAACATTCACTATAAGACATCCAAATGACATAACAAAATTCAATAAATATAAATTGTTAACAAAAGTCCTATAAATTGAATATTTTGAGTAGACAAAATTTTGTTTCTGCTCATCCCTCTTATGAAAACAGATATCTTTCAAAAATATTTAACATAATCTTAAGAATTTCATCAGAAAACTATCTTACTCAGAATATTCAATATTATTGGATATCTAACTAAGTTACTTTTTAGAAAATCTCAAGATATGTAAAAACATTACTAAAAAACAAGTTTTAAGAGAGACTTTGCTTCGTACTCAATCACATTATTCTATAAAATATAACATCAATCAACAAAATATATTTATTCACCTTTAACAATTCAAAAACCGTCTTGTAAATGAATACTGAACATTTGAATAGAGTCTAATGTTAACGAAATAAATAGTTCTGTGGTTTACCATTGATCTTAAAGATTAAAAGTTATAGCACAAGGACCATCTGTATCTATTTTCATAAGAGCGATGAGCAGAAACAAAATTTTGTCTACTCGAAATATTTAAAATAATTTTTTGAAATTGAATATTTAGAAGGCTAACAGAATATATCTGTAAATATTAAAATATTTAAATAATTTTATATACCTTCTATCAAGTATAAACCTCCATTTATTTTATGCATCAAAATGATCCGAAAACTCCTCTTCAGTGATAAGGTCCATTTTGACCTGCGAGGCTACGTTAATAAACAGAATTTTCGCATTTGAGGCTCGGAAAATCCAAGAAATATTGTTAAAAAGCCTCTCCATTCTGCCAACGTGTCACTGTTTGGTGAAGTTTTTGGACTGGGGCTGTGATTGGAACTTGCTTATTCGAAAATGAGGCGAATGCAACTGTTACGCGCTACCGAGTTGATGATTTTTATGACCGGAATTGAAATATATTGATGGGGACGACGGTTATTTTCAACACGACGGCGCTACGTGCCACACAAGCAACGAATCAATCGCAATTTAGCAAGAAGAGTTTTCTGGCCGTGCTATTTCTCGAAGAGATAATCACAATCGGCCAGCGAGATCTTGTGATTTAATACCTTTAGACCTTTTCCTTTTGAGCCACGTGAAAGATAAGGTCTATGCCAATTCTTCACAATCGATTCATGATCTTAAATATGGAATTCGTGGAGTTATCGAAGACCGCAAAGGAGCGAATTGGTAATGGAAATTTTCGTGAAAAGGATAAGGTGCTACCAACAGTACCCATGGCGGCCATTTGGCTGATATCGTTTTCCATTGTTAATGGCACACCTTCCTCTTTACAATAAAATAAACATCCATTGATTTCTGTTAAAATATACTTGTTTTCCTTTTAATATCAAAATCAAACCTCTTTTTGGAAAACCCTATACAACTGCATGGGAATTAACAGTACTGGTAGTGCCAGAGACCAGTGAGCACCATCCTTGAGTACTGCTTGGCCTTTGACATACAAAGATGACACCTTGCAAACGCAAGAGAGATAAGCCTTTAGTACTGTCTAGTCTCCGGCATAACAATAATAATAACATTCATTTACAAATAATACCAAACAATATAGAAAAATCAAAACAAAACGTTAATAAATATTTAAAAACCACAAAAGTGCCATACACTTGTCCGTGGTAAGTATTTCATTTAACTTAAAGAGTCTTTCAATTGGAACGCCCCATTTTTAAATTGACATTACTGACGCATGGCAGACATTTTTTTTGTGACATTGACAGTTGTATTTGTCACTGTCTACCATTTAATCATAGAAGGGTACACACTCCAACAACGTTAACGATTAACCCAAGAACTCAAACCAACAGATCATGTGAAGCGTCATGTATTCAGTAATTGGTACTTGGAAAAAATCGGAAATGATGCAGATTTTCATATGAAAATCATTCTCAGCGATGAGGCTCATTTCTGGTTAAACTGTTATGTTAACAAGCAGAATTGCCGTATCTGGAGTGGTGATAAACCTGAAGAATATCAAGAACTGCCATTACATTCTGACAAATCTACTGTTTGGTGTGGAGTTTATGCTGGAGGAGTCATTGGACCTTTTTTTTCAACGAAGCTCATGACGCGGTAACTGTCAGTGGAAATCGTTATCGTTCAATGTTGACTGATTTTTTATGGCTTGAATTGGTTCGTCTTGATTTGCAGAACATGTGCTTACTATAGGACGGTGCCACTTTCATCAGCCAATGACTTTATTGAAAACAAAATTCGGTGATTCGATTATTTCAAGATAAGGACCGAAAATTATCCTCATCGTTCCTGCTTGGAACATGGACTTCTTTCTTTGGATTTACATTAAGTCATTGGTTTACAGCAATCATTCAGCAAATTCAGACGATTAACAGATCAATATTGAACGAGTAGTTGCTAACATACGACCTGATTGTCATGGAAAATTGGGTTCAACGACTTCATTCCTGCCAGCGTTTCCGTGGTGGACATTTAAATGATGTTTTCTTTCATAACTAATGGTATCCGTTGTACTTCATATTGAAATAAAAATTTCAATAATTTTCAAATGAATAATGCGTTTCATTTACAAAAAAAATGGGGCGCTGTTAATGAAAGACACTTTATTTCTGATTTTTTTGTAATCCTGCGTAGTACACTGGTGTAATACATACATTTTGTCTTCTCCATGTTAACTGTACGCTTATTGATGTTGAAAAAATGTAACACTTGTCCCAAGCCATGTTCTGCCTCTGTTCTGTCTTGTGAAAAAGAGAACGGTGTAATCGGCGAAAATAATGAGTACTCATTTTCAAATAAAAATTAATGTAAACTGTTTCATGTCATTAGTCAATAAAGACTAATACCACTTTGTAGTATCGTTATATCTGAGTTTTTATTTTTAAGTACAGCTGTAACTAAAGTTCTAGTACCCAATATACAAGAGACTAGTGAGTACCAAGTTTAACTACCTTTGCCATGCAAAGTGGTTGATGATATCTTTCAAGGGTAAAAGAGACTGGTAAATACTTATTTTTGGTACTGTGTGGTGTCCGGCAAAGTAAGGATAACTTTTCAAGTAAAAGCTAATGAAAATTGTTTCATAATAGGTTGAGAACTTTGAGAGAATAATACCACGTTTTGGTATGGAGCATCTTCGTTTTTGAGTACAACTGCGGTAAAGTGAAAGATCTGAGTATGGCAGAGACCAGTCAGCGCCACATTTTAGTACTGCTTGGTATTTCTAATGTAAATTGATGCATGAAATAGAGACAAGTACCAACTGCATGTTAAGATCCAGTACTCAGTGTGACAGAAAACAATGCGTACTAGATTTTAGTATTGTTTAATCTTTGCCATGTGAAGTGTTTCATGATATCTTAGAAAGGCAAGACAGACTTTTTTATTTTTTCTTTGATTTCCGGAATAGTGAGGACCATTTTCAAGTAAAAATTAATGTAAATTGTTCCATAATAGCTCGAGAATCAAAGACTTTCAACATTAGATCATCACTGAGTAGTCAGTCAGTACTAAAAGTTCTGGAATCCAGCTCTAGTACCTCGGGAACGGTCTGGAGTTGACGCACGGCTTTAAGCAGGCTCGGTATGTATAACAGTCACTCTAGTTTGGATACCGAGCCACTCTAACTATTTGGGTAACGAGAAGCAGATCGGCTGGCGTTTTCTGGAGCTGCGCTGCCTCTGGTAGGACCGGAACAATTCCTGGGAATACCACATGACGTGGCTAAGCAGGCGATAACAGGTAGAATGAACTCAAGGCTAGAGTCTTTCTGACGAAGCCATTCTGGCCTGAAACATTCGAAGGTGTTCCTTGGAACAGCTTCGAACAAAAATATGGCGAACCTAGCGCTAGGTCTGGATAGGGCCAAACTAAGAACACTTGTCGGAATTATGACAGGTCACTGCAGACTGAAAGCGCATTTGCATAAAATCGGTCTGGCTGAAGACGATGAATGTAGGCTGTGTCTTGAGGAGACTGAAACAGCCATGCACATCGTCTCAAAGTGCCCAGCGGTGAGTCGCATCAGATTCGAGGTCTTTGGTCAGACTTTTATAACCCACTGCGAACTGAGAAAAATACCCCTGAACAAGGTTATTTGTTTTATCCAACAACCTAGATCTCGTGGGGGAGATATAATTTAGGGGTGAACCAAAATAGTCCGTGCGGACGCAGTGGTGTAGGGTGGACAGACGCCCCTCGCCACAAATAATAATAACTGAGTATACATTTTTAAATATTACTACTTATAAAGTACCAGTACGCAGTGTACCAAAGACTAAGTACCATATTTAGTTTTCCTTGGTCTTTGGCAAAATAGACGATCCAGTACATGATTTTAGTACTGATTATACTCTGGCATAGTGAGAATACATTTTGAAATAAAAATTAATGTTAATCGTTTAATCTCACTAGCCAAGAGAGACTGGCCGCATTTCAGTATTGGTTGGTCTCTGAGAATGCACTTTTCAAGTATAAACGCACGTAACGTGACAGTATCCAGTGTGTCAGAGACCACGTTTAGTACTATTGGTCTTTAGAATGCAAAGTTATTCATGATATCTTGTCAAGGTAAAAGTTGCAACCAGTACCACTTTTAAGTACGTTGTTTTCCAACATAGTGAAGACTCATTTTCAAGTAAATCTGATATTCTCGGGCACACATAAAATTAAATTCTATTCATAATGTTCCATGGTATCTTGTGAAGGCAAGATAGACGAACCAGTATGTTTTCAATAGGTTCAAGACTTTAGCTTCAAGTAACAAACAGCTTCATGATAGCTTCAAGGGAAAGGGACTAGCCATTGACAAACTTTACCCAAGTCCGATCTTCGTCATTTCAAGCAAAATTTCACGTTTCATTACACCTTGCCAAGGTATACAAACACATCAGCAATATCATTTTTCAATAATGGATCGTTTTAAAGAATACATTTTCAAGACGAAAATGCATGCAAACTGCCAAGCACTGGATGGTCTTTCTTACCTCAACAAGCTGTTACGAAGCACCTTTTAAATATTATTTCAAAATGTACACTCAATGTTTAAATGACTGGACTGTGCCATTTTTTGCATGCAAGCTACTTCTTCAAGCTACTAGCACAAATTTAATGCTTGTAGATCATCTCCGCCTTAAAGCTAGTAAGTTCAATATTAATCAATAACATTCACCATGGACGTAGTCGATATTTTCTGCACGTGAATAAATGATACTACGTATATGAACCAGTTCACAAATAATCTATAAAAATATAAAAGTTGTAAAATAAAAAAAATGACAGCATTTAATCGACGTCGGGATTTATAGCGCGTTCGTACATTACATTCATGAACTTAGTTCATGTTAGTTATTCACTCAATATCAACTAATTAGTTAACATTAGCTGGATTAGACGGATTGATGTATTCCTGTTAAATTGGATACTATACTATTCTTTTGTAATTGAGACAACGTCGGGAGTTCCTCAGGGGACTCATATGGGTTCCCATTTAATTTATATAAATGACATGCGGTTAAATGTAGTCTGATTACATTTAGCTGATAAAATTAAATTCCTCAGGCTAATTAGGAATGTTATTGATGTCTCTATCAGCCTCAGTATGACATTAGCTATGTTGAACAATGGCCCAAATATGTATAGTGGTTGAACTTAGAAAAGTGCAATTTTCAACAACTAATGGAGTTCTGTTACTATGTTTTAAATGGGGCCTACTTGACCGAGTTAAAAATAAACGATATTTATTGTCACCATACCTTTAGAGATGTATAAAGCATTAATGAAGCTTCCAGCAGCAGTTTATCAGACGTAATAATAAAAACTTCACTGATGGGGAGACCAAGAATATTCTACTTGAAATATTGCCTCAAAAATCAAATAAAATGCATATCAAGTTCAAGAATACTCTTTTGTACCTGCTTCAAAAAAATTATAACCCTTGTTAATATTACAAATATTAATTAGGAATGATTATAGATCAAATTTGTACAGGTTTTCAGAAAAAATTTTATTAATATTGGAAATAATTAATTTTAAAAATGTGTGATATTCTAATGGTGCATTTCTGAAACGACTGTCAGAGTTTGAGGGTTAAACATGTTTCAAATAAAACAACGTTGTCCCAACCAGAAAAAGTTAGTTTAATTATTTATCAATATCTTTATCCCTACAGAGTTTCTCAAGTTTGAGAATATTGTAAAAGTAATTGAATTCCAATATGTCCATATTGAATAGAAACTGTGTTTTGTAAGATATTATTATCAATTTTTTCAAAATTTATTAATTCTATGAGTGTAAGAGAATGTTATTTCCCTATTTAAACTAAATATACGCTATTATCAAGCATAAACACAATAAATTATTTTTTATTCAAAAGCCATACCGTTTCACTGCGGAAAAATAAAAAATATTAACTATTAACCTTACCTGCCTCCACCAAAGCGAAATTATCATTATGCCTTACCTGAAAAAAAATATTGAAATAAATTTATTTTCCAATCAGACATAGGAATTTTTGATAAATAAATTACAACACTGGTCAAAAATATGAAAACAGATAAAAAATACTCAAATTTAACAATGCATCTTTTTGAAACTTCATAACTAAAAATTATGTGGGACGAGTAATTTTTTTAGGATTCAACCGGAAATAATAGTGAGTATCCAAAATTAAATGAAGAGCCTGTATGTTTTTTTGCAGGTTTAAGTAGAAATTCTATTTTATAGTTAACAATACCAGGTTTAATATTTTTAATTTCAAAATGTGAAGGGATGGAGTGCTTGAAAGGTATTTATAATAACAAATAATGTCGTTCTTACGGAATTAAAAATCTTCAATAAATATTGAAAATTATGACCTTCAATGACGTAACAATATCCTAATTGATTAGCAAAGGCTCGTAGGGATTTTCCAGAGTATGCGATGATATTTCTTAATAAACAGCTATTACTAATCCGGTTTTCTAAGTCTTCAAGAGACTGCGGTTTGATGAATTTTTAATTTCTTATTTTCCATTCAGTTATGACGTCGATTATGCGGACATAACAAATTTAATTAAAGAAAAATCAAGTCGTACAGATCTTAAATGGTAAATAAGAATTTAAACAAGACTAATTCACTGAAAAAAATTCGTGTATTCATCAGATAATTATTCAGGTTGAATTTTAATACTGAATTCATCTTGCTTAGAATATATGACGCAAATCAAAAAACTCAAACTGCTGAATTGAAAATCTGGAACTATTCTCTGAATAAAATTCAAAATTTTTCTATGATAAGAAAATAGAAGAAAAAAGTTTTCTAATATGAATTTTATTTTACGGAGTTGACTCCTGATTTATATATCTTTATTGTTTTTAATGAATTTATTGAGGTGTTAATTTGTCTCAAACGAGGCTCCTAAATTATATTTATTTTTAAGATATGTAGCAATCTCATCAAAAATACCTTATGTTTATTTATTTCATGGAGATATGAGCTATAATGAACAAAAAAGATATTCGAAAATAACTCCAATTTTTAAAAAATTTTCGGTATATTTCACCGATTTCATGAAAGGTAACTGCAAATGAGAAATTTTGTAATGAGTTTGTACGGGGAACGAAAACGAATAAACGGATATGCCATATAAATTGATCATCGAAATAATTTCGAGACATGATTCGCATATATCCGTAAATATTTTTTTTTTTAATTATTATTTCGCAAGGTGAGCACAGAACTGTCCCAAAATGCCACTTACTTTCAGCTTTTTTTTATGTGATGATGTCTCTAGATCGCAATCCTTTGGATTTTTTAATAGAGGCTTCCTTCAAGCGGCTTATCAATTAACCATAATATATTTTTTTCAACGCTGAACTTCAAAACTGTCAGATTAAGTTTCAATTTCATGTTGGGTAGTTTCTAAATAAACTTGAGGAGAAAATTAAACTTGCAGAAAATACAGCAGGAATATTAATGCAATTTTAAAAGTCGGGGTAAATCGAAATCCGTAACACTTCAACTGAAAACACTCTCTTAATAATCCTGGTTATGAACCAAGCTATTCAGCAACCGAAAATTTGTGCGCTGATTATAGGGCACCTCTATATTCCTTTCCTTTTTTAAAAGTATAAAATGTAAATTTGGAATTTCTAGAACTCTTTGCTTTTAGAACCATTTCAATTATCTTTGAACCGAGACATATTCGTTATTTATTGCAATTTAAGTCTAATCATCTTATCAATCCCTATGATAATTAATCGGGGTTCTGCGAGCCATCTAAAAATGTTGTACTCCACTAACCCTAAATCCAACATGTGGATGAAACAAAATACCACATTTTCAAATGGTGGCTAATTTCATTATCTCGTTTTTTTCGTGAAGAATTTTGTTAAATGGATTAGTTAGTCTGTTCTGTATTTCTCTTACTATCACGTAACCTACTTAGCTATCGTATTGGGATCGTAAAATATTGTGTGATTTTGTGAATCTAGGGTTTCTTCAGTGAAAAGTGAATAATTAACACATACATATATATTCATCAGTATTTGGCACACAGAAAAAAATTATATAAAAATAAATGTACTGATTCTCTCTGATCTTTATCAACAACTGTTAATTTTCTTCCTTTGTTGGTTTCCAAGAATCAAAAATGGTCCAAAAAGATTTTATGAGGCAGTAAATACCCTATTAATATTTCCATATATCTTTATGTTCTTTTAAGATTGTATTAAGTGTTATTTATGTCAAACATTTTTTAACCCAATTATGTAAAAATTTTCGTAAAATATTCCCAAATTCAATTTAAACCTCAAGTTATTTATTTGTCTGTATTTTGCTTATTATAAGCACTGAACAATCTCAAATGATAACATTATATGATGTATGAATATATATAGAAGGAAAACTTGTGGTTTGAATTAAATTTTGTCTGTGTTATTATGGCATTCTGTTCTGTGAAGACTGAAATTTTTCTCTACTAAATTTTCGATGTGATACGAAATAACGAATTACCTTAAAGTCGAATAAGTCCGGAGTTTTTGTAAAAACATACTGCGGTAATTGAGAATAAATAAATTTCATCCTGTATTGGTCTGTATTTTGCTTATTATAAGCACTAAACAATCTCAAATGATAACGTTTAAAGAACGATATCATTTGAGATTGTTTAGTGCTCATAATAGCAAAATACATGACAATATAGAATGTAATTTATTGCTTCTCAAATACACAGTATGTCTCGTTTTACGAAAGCTTCGGGCTTATTCGACGTTAAAGTGTTTCGTTATTTCGTATCATATTGAAAATTTTTTTAATAGAACAGAATGCCATAATGATATAACAGACAAAATTTAATTCAACCCACAAGATTTCTTTCTGTAAATATAATGTTATCATTTCAGATTGTCAAGTGCTGAAAATAAGCAAAATACAGACAATTACATGACAATACAGAAGGTAATTTATTGATTCTGAATTACCACAGTATTTGTCGTTTTACGAAAGGTCCGGTCTTATTCAACGTTACGGTGTTTCGTTATTTCGTATCATATCGAAAATTTTTCTGTATATATAATGTTATTATTTGAGATAGTTCAGTGCTCATAATAAGCAAAATATAGACATACAAAATACAGGATGTTATTTACTGATTCTCAATTACCACAGTATGTTTTTACAAAAACTCCGCACTTATTCGACTTTAAGGTAATTCGTTATTTCGTATCACATCGAAAATTTAGTAGAGAAAAATTTCAGTCTTCACAGAACAGAATGCCATAATGAAACACTGACAAAATTTAATTCAAACCACAAGTTTTCCTTCTATATATATTCATAAATCATATAATGTTATCATTTGAGATTGTTCAGTGCTCATAATAAGCAAAATACAGACAAACACATGACAATACAGGATGAAATTTATTGATTCTCATTTACTGCAGTATGTTTTTACAAAAGCTCCGGACTTATTCGACTTCAGGGTAATACTTTATTTCGTATCACATCGAAAATTTACTAGAGAAAAATTTCAGTCTTCACAGAACAGAATGCCCTAATGAAACACTGACAAAATTTAATTCAAACCACAAGTTTTCCTTCTATGCATATATATTCATACATCATATAATGTTATCATTTGAGATTGTTCAGTGCTCATAATAAGCAAAATACAGACAAATACATGACAATACAGGATGAAATTTATTGATTCTCAATTACCGCAGTATGTTTTTACAAAAGCTCCGGACTTATTCGACTTTAAGGTAATTCGTTATTTCGTATCATATCGAAAATTTTAGTATTCACAGAACAAAATTCCATAACGAAATACTGACAGAATTCAATTCAAACCTCAAGTTTTCTTTCTGTATATATTTATATATCATATAATGTAATCATTTGAAATTTTTTAGTGCTCATAATAAGTAAAATGCAGACAAATACATGACAACACAGAATGTAATTTATTGCTTCTAAATTACACAGTATGTCTCGTTTTACGAAAGCCCCGGACTTATTCGACATTAAGGTGTTTCGTTATTTCGTATCATATCAAAAATTTAGTATTGAAAAATTTCAGACTTTACAGAACAAGAAGCTATTATAATGAACCACTGACGGCATTGAATTCAACCTCGAGCTTTACGTCTGGAAGTCCAAGGTGTTTATTTGAGATAATTTTTGACTCAGACAAATGTATGGCAGTAAATGTCATTTATTGCCTTTCAATTATCAAAGTATCTGTCGTTTCGCGAAGGCGTCCTATACCGTGAAATATTCATCGTTACTGCGTAGTCACATATCACATATCGAAATTTAGTATCGAAAAATGCCATTCTTCACAGACAAGAATACCGTAAAGATGAATCACGCTAAATGTCAATAAGAAACAACCAAATGAGAATCAGCTGGGCAGGACAGCTGGCAAAACCGGCCTTCCTACGATACCGTAGGCCGGGTTATATTATGCAACCTCGCAAAAAGTAAACATTATGGATAACCTAACCACTGTCAACATTTCTCGCAACGCAACCACCTACCGTGATCTTATAGTTGATCTTCTTGTTAATTTGAGTCGAATTACTGTCCATACGCATAGCCATAGTCTATTTTATTTATATCACAGATAGTTTAAGCTCCCCCATAGAGCAAGGGAATTGCAACGTATATAGGGGTGTGTCTCGGCATCATAAGATCAGTTTACACTTGACGGCGGTATAGTTCAAGATGCACAGTCGTTTTGTTCCGTCCTTGCCTTGTATCACAGAAATTTAAGGGTAACCCGAACACCCGACTTTTTTTTACAAGATCACAAGACAGTCCGCCACTCCCCTTGCGATGTGGACACCATCTTGGATGACAGAGTCGAATGCGTGTCGTCCCGAATTGAGCCGATGGGAGACGGGAACGTGCTCGACACCGTTGCCGATGCTACGATAATTATTGGGGGAGATCCGACTTCTGGACCGCAGAAACGGATCTTTTTTATTCGATTATTGAGATCGGCACGCTTCATAACGTGAATGGTGAAAGTTTCAACTTTGAGAATCGGAAAATTCTTTGAAGAACAGAGGTTAAGGAATTTCTGATGACAAGGAAAGAAAATATCCACAATAGGGTCAGAAGGTTCAAATGCAATGCTCGCACATAACATGAATCTCGGATTATGATAGTCTTAAATTTCTCAGAACAATTAAAAACGTAACATTGAACACATTTATGGCAGAGCTTAGAGAATTTCTGATCAAAGAGTGAAGAAAATATCCACAATATAATAGAGAGCAGAAGTTTTAAATTGGACCATGATATAATATAACGTCAATGTAGGAATCGGTTTTCAATTTCAGCGATTGATAAAAAAAAATCAGTTAAAAATACAACACAGAGCTTTAGTATAAACCCTTAATAATTTATAATTACATAAACATTTGACACGTTCATGTCAGAGCTCAGAGAAACTATGATTACAGAGAAAAGAAAATACCACAGTATAATAGAGAGTAGAAGCTTCGAAATGTGGTTCCCTGAATCCGATAGTTTTTAGTTTCATGGAACAGCACTTGAAAAACATCACACCATTTATGACAGAGGTTAAAAAATTTGTGATTACAGAAAAAATAAAAAAATCAACAATACAGAGCAGACGTTTCGAACGCTATGATCACATGTATAACGTGATTCTGGGAATCTAATAGTTTTCAATTTCAGCATTTCAAAAACATAACATTCGACATGTCATGTCAGAGTTCAGAGAAACTATGATTACAGAGAAAAGAAAATATCACAATATAATAGAGAGTGGAAGCTTCAAAAGCAATGCCCATATGTATAATGTAAGGTGGTTCCCGGAATCTGATAGTTTTCAGTTTCATTTAACAGCGCTTAAAAAACATAACAGAATTTAACACTTTTATAACAGAGCATAAAAAATTCCTGATTACAGAAAAAAGAAAAAATAAAAAATAAATGAAAAGCAGACGTTTCGAATGCCATGACCACATTTATATAACGTAGTTCTAGCAATCTAATAGTTTTCAATTTCTTGAAACATCAATTGAAAAACATAAGATTGAAAACTATTATGACAGAGTTTCGAAAATTTCAGATTACAGAGAAAAAACCACAATATAATAGAAAGTAAACGTTTCAAATACGATAATGTCTTAGGGAATTGCTGATTACAGAGAAGAAAATTCACAATACAATAGGGAATAGAAGTTTCGAATGCGATACTCATATATACGTATAATATAATGTGGTTCTCGGAATCTGATAATTTTCAATTTCTTGAAACAGCATTTGAAAAACATAACACCCTCTGACACTTTTGACAAAGCTTAAAAAATTTCTGATTACAGAAAAAAGAGAAAATCCACAATAGCAAGCAGACGTTTCGAATGCGATGATCACACAATATAATGCATGGGAATCTGATAGTTTTTAATTTCGTGAGACAACAATTGAAAATCATAACATTTGACACTTTTATGTCAGAGCTCAGAGAAAATATGATTACAGAGAAAAGAAAATACCACAATATAATAGAAAGTAGAAGTTTCAAAAGCAAAGGTCATAAGTATAATACAACGTGGTTCTCGGAATCTGATAATTTTCAATTTCATGAAACAGCACCTGAAAAACATAACACCATTTAACACTTTTATGACAAAGCATAGAAAATTTCTGATTACAGCAAAAAGAAAAAATCCACAATAAAGAGTAGACGTTTTGAATGTCCTAATCACATATATAACGTAGTTCTAGGAATCTAATAGTTTTCAATTTGCGGTGTCTTAGCGAATTACTGATTACAGAGAAGAAAATTCACAATGCAATAGGGAACAGAAGTTTCGAATGCGATGCTCATACGTATATTAAAACGTGGTTTTCAGAATCTGATGATTTTCAATTTCTTGAAACAGCATTTGAAAAACATAATACTCTTTAACACTTTTGACAGAGCTTTTAAAATTTCTGATCACAGAAAAAAAGAAAATCCACAATAGCAAGCAGAAGTTTCGAATCCGATGATCACACAATATAATGCATGAAAATCTGATAGTTTTTAATTTCGTGAGACAGTAATTGAAAATCATAATATTTGACACTTTTATGTCAGAGCTCAGAGAAATTCTAATTACAGAGAAAAGAAAAAACCACAATATAATAGAAAGTAGAAGTTTCAAATGCGATGCTCGTACGTAAAATGTAGTAATAGTTTTCAATTTCTTGAAACAGCATTTGAAAAAAATAACATTCAAGACTTTTTGACAGAGTTCAAACAATTTTAGATTATAGAGAGAAAAAATCCACAATATAATATAGAACACACGTTTCAAATGCGATGATGGCTTAGAGAATTACGGATTAAAGAGAAAAAATCCACAATACATTTGATCTTGAGTCTTCAATTTCTTGAAATATCAATTGAAAAACATAATACCATTTCACACTTTTATTACAGACCTCAAAATATTTCTGATTACACAAAAGAGAAAAAACCCACTATGTTATAAGCAGACGTGTGCAAAGCGATAATTACACGTATAATTTAGCGTGATTCTCTGAATATAATGGATATCAATTTTTTAAAACATCAATTTTTATTAAAGAGAAAAAATCCACGAAATAATAGAGTGTAGACGTATCAAATGCGATGATCAAACATACAATAAAGTTAAAGCGATTCTCGGAATCATGGGTACCCTAGATATGCTTTGAGGCATTTTTTTATTTTTCATGTTAAGAGGGCTTAGTTGCAGCAGCTTTTAGTGCTGACAGACATATTTATATTATTGTTTTGTTTCAGGCCCTGATGTTTATTGGTATTTTGATTCATACTTGAGCGGGCCATTTGGCTTAGTTATAATTTTTTCTGATCTGTTTGAAAATTCTATTCTACAAATAAACATTACTATTATTCAAGTGAACTGTTTATGAAAATTTTTTCACTGAACAATTCGAATATATATATCGATAATGATTTGAGGAAAGATTAACCAAAAATTAATAAAAACTTTCACTCGGGGTCACGATATTTAACGTCCTCGTATACCAGGCAGTATACCTCGTGATACTATATTTATAGTTATTATTATCTTACACCGCTATAAAAATTCATTGGCGAATTCTTTATATGAGAAGTTCGATAAAAACGTTATTAATGGAAATATAATATGTCTAGAAAGTATCCGGAAAAAACAAAGCTCAATTGTAATTATTTGGTATCTATTATATTTTAATTCTTGAATTAGAAAATTATAATAAAATATTCATCTTATTTACTTATACAACCTCCATTTAACTCTAAACACATGAATAAACGTCGAGGTGCACCCGAAACTAGATCACTTCCATAATTTTCGGTGATGTAGTCCAGGACTGTAAACCTGACTGAATTAAATCATCTTTATTTCGTGACGCTCCTCGTTCAACTTCAATCTTCACTAGTTCCCGTATGCTTTCAATGGGACTAAGATCTGGTGAAGCTGCTGACCATGAAATGGTTGTCACTTGGTGTTCTTTTATCCAAGCTTGCTTTGTAAGGTTTCACCTTACTTTCTTTGAGACTGTATTTGTTTTGCCAAACCATTGTGTTCAGATACCCAGCTATCAATGTCGCCTTAAAGGCTTGCTGTTGGACTTCTGCAGAGAGATCTCGGTGACAGGTGATTTCAACTCCGAGATATTTAAAGCTCATTGGCTGTTGAATGTCGCTACCTTTCAGTTCTAGTTTGCATCGAACAGGTTCTTTTCTATCACCATGCATTTAGTTTTGTCACTGGATATCTTCATGTTGTGCTGATAATATTGAAGAGATGTAGTAATTCCCATCCGTGGAAATGAGGAAGAATTCCAATGAACCCCAACAATTATTCGCTGTACTTCTGGATTCCTAAATATTGTGATAGTTTTATTCAAATATAGCACCTTATATGTCCTCCTACTACTATTTTATGAGGACTTGTCAGACACATAACACGATTCCCTAATATCTTTCACCGATCTTTACGATTTTGATCGGAAATTCGGCAATTTTTTTTAGTGTACTGCGACATTCAGATGAAAAAATTCGAAAAAAGTGTTCGGAATTGGATTTCACATTACACATTCAAGGTCAGAAATCAATAAAGACCATATTCCCCTAATTTAGTACCTTGTGACTTTTTTCTGTTCACCAAATTTGAATTGCCGGTCCGGAAGCCCGTTTTGTATCTATTTCTACCATAAAAAAATTCGTAGCGTGAACTGATATAGTTTGCTTGAGGAAAGCTTCTACAGTTGATAAGCATAGAAGTAATTGGTAGTACACTTCGCTGCTTGAATGGGCTATTCACGTGCGTTAGTGTTTGGTAAAAACTAAGGGGTTCTTATGCGGGTTGAATAGTGACTACGTTGTATTCGTTGGGCACTGTACTGATGAGAACCAACAAGCTAGGAAATATGCATCTCTGCTGGTTATGACCCGACGATACCTATTCGAATCGATTAGAGTAGTAGTAAACTGTTACACAGTTCTAAGCTGCACAGTCTCGATTCGAAGAACTTTCTGTTACCATACTAATTTATTTGGATAAAGAAATGTTCATCTATAAGACCAATTTTAGGGCAATTTTCGGCTAGAAAAATATGTATATTTAGACGAAATAATAGGGGGTCGAGTACGAGAGGCATAAAATGAACATTATCCCCTCTGTTCTATGCGAGTGGCCACTGAGGATTGAACTCTAAGCTTCAACTTCCGATTGCTTTAAACCAAGTTTCTCAGATGCCGTAGTTGTCTGGCTAATAATTATGATTACAGTCCAGATCGATAGCACACGTTGTTGTCGGATCTACGTTTTCGAAGCAAATCTACCAACTGTGCCTCCTTTCTTGACCTTGATTTTGGTGCAATCTTCAATAGACAAATTCAATGCAAATATTTTATTGCATTACTCATATCTGATATCTGTTCAGTTTACTGGCTACAGTAAAATGTAATCATCGTTTCAGACTGGGGAAGACGATTTTTCGCGTAATCAAGGAGAAAACACTATTTTTAGAATTCTTACTTGACGTCTAAGAGTTAACACACTTTAATGCATTTCCTCCTTAGATCGGTATAAAGTTTCGCACGCCATCCGAGTTCCGGTCAATTTCTCTTTGATGAAAACTGTATCAGTTCTTTCTCAATCTTTCTCACTCTTTTTCGATATATTTAGATGTAGCACTCATCCCGATCACGACTTCAAAATGATTTTCATGGCTTCATCTCAGTGCACTATAATTTTATAAAATAAAATAATTTCAAATTGTATATTTTTGACAGAAGATAATATTTAATATTAAAAATAAAAACTGAATTATTCTGGTAAAGAATTTGTTTTCGTAATATTCATATAGTCATAACGGTTTGCTATATTGGCAGAGTATTTTATTTCATTTCTGTTATTTTTCTTTATTTTCTATAGATTCCCTTAGATTTTGAAGTGATATACGTTAAAACAAATATTTATAATCGGAATTGACTTTATTATTTAAGTTTATACCTGCCAGGTAGCTGGAGATCCACTTTCTCTGGAAAGTAATTAGGAAAATGTCGCTTCGACGTTACGGAGTAGAATTTTTACATGCCTCACTAATATGACTCTTAGGACAAGTGACATTCACAGTCACTGCTTGCATTCACTCAATTCACAGTCACAGCAGAAATCCGCTTACATTCAGTCAAGTCACAGTTGCTTATATTTACGCAAGTTATAGTCAACGCATTAACCCGCTTACGTGCGCTCCAGTCACAGTCACCACAAAAACTCGCTTCCATCCGTTAAAGTCACATCTCTAGCACAGAAACTCATCTCTCGCGCTATACTTAAAAGTTCAAACACATTCAAAGAAAGAACTCTATTCGCACTCCCTTGAAACTTCAAAAATTTAAATTTCAAGGAACATTTTCATTCCCCCTCTCATGAAAATAAAATGCCACAATAAAAGGCTTGAAAGTGAATGTATTATCTATAATATTTATACCTGTAATTAAGTTTAGTAAATTTGTGAAGTGAACCTAAGTGAACTCAGTGAATGTAAATAACGGTGAAAAGGCCCAATGATCTACACCTCTACGAGCAAAATAGTGATTTTACCACAACTGCAGATCCAAACTCAACCAATTCGCTAAATTTTGGTTGAAACAACTCAAAATTGGATTATATTATAGTCTATTAATATTTCTTTACAATCTCCTTGAAGTATGCTTATCCCAGAATTTGCATGCTAATTGGTTAACTTTTAATCAATTACTAACGAATAATTCAAAAAGATACATACCAAGGAATTTTGTGAACCTCTAAAACCCGAACGCAGCAACCGCTTCTTCAAGCGTCGAAAAACCTTGACAACACATTTTTTTTCAATCTACGGGAATAAGAAGAAAAAATAATTGAGTTTCAAACAAGAATTGTACAGCGACAGTTCGATATGTGCTCAAACACGTTTTTGTTTGAGCTGATGTGCGAGAGCTTGCATTATAGTGGTGGAAAATGATTCGTCTTCTGCCAAGGTTTTTTTACAAACAAAGCACATTCTCCAAAACAGCGTTTAATAGTAAATAAAAAGAATCAATAAAAATATTCTCGTATCAGATACCTTGGCTCACATATACTCACGACATTCAAAAATAGAAACGAAGCCAGAATGTTTGAGGTTAAACTAAAACATTTTCCGATTCTATATTCGTCTACAGAATATATATATATATTATATATATATATATATATATATATATATATATATATATATATATATATATATAAATAAAAGAAAAGACATTTATCCTTCTTTATGTGTATTCTGTGGACGAACATAGAATCAGACATATAATTTATGTTAACCAACATCGTCTTAGTTTCTTTTTCTTAAATATATGATATGTGATAAATTTTTATTGATTGTTTTTATTTATCTCATTAAATAATTATTAAATGGTAAAATGTACTATAATTTTTTTAAATCTATATGGAGCGTTTTTTGGAATATAATTTGTTACTCATAAGGTTCATTGGAAACAATGTACTGACTAAAGTTTGCCGAGTAATTTTGGTCGATATTTTTAGATTCGTTTGTGTTTCTGAGACTTGTATAATGTTTAAAACTATATGTCAATTTGAATAATTTACAGTGTTGCTAAGACATTTTGAATTAATTTTTATAAAATAAATAGAAGTTTATACTTGATAGAAAGTATATACTATCAAGTATAAACCCCCATTTATTTTATTTTATTCATAATATATAATTATTTGGTTTCCTTAACATTCTTTATACAGATGTCCTCGTGCTATAACAGAGACCGTTAAATTGCCGGTCCATCTTTAAGATCTATGGTAAACCATAGAACTATTTGTTTGAGGTCACATGGGACACCATTTAAATGTTCAGTATTTATTTACCAAGATGTTTCTGGATTGTCAAAGTGAGTAGATATTTTTTGTTGATTGATGTTATATTTTTTAAATGTGATTGAGTACTGACGAGCAAAGTCCCTCTTAAAACGTGTTTTTAGTAATGTTTCTACATATTTTGAGATTTTCTAAAAAATAACTTAAATATTCAATAATATTGAATATTCCAAGTAAGATACTTTTATGATGAAATTCTTAGGATTATGTTAAATATTTTTGAAAGATATCTGTTTTCATAAGAGGAATGAGCAGAAACAAAATTTGAATATATCAGTTAATATTGAAATAACAAAAAAAAAAAAATTATTTCTAAAAATCTTTGATTTTGTAGGTTTACTCTGTTTAATATTTAAATATATTCATAGCTCGTTGATTTGCTTTGTGTTCCCTTTTTATATTTAATCTTTTTTGGATTAGTGACAACATTATACCATTGCCTGGGATTTTATTTGGATAAATCAAATATTTTTCAATTTATTTACTTGGACGAATGCTTTCGATTACACAATATGGAATGTTTATATAATTTTTCTAATAAGGATTCTCTCCTAATTCGAGTTTTTTCAAAGCAATCATTGGGTTGAAATATTCGAAATAATCTGATTTTCAATTTAATTCATAATATTTGAATTATCAAATCATGAGGTTCGAGTTCAGAATGGAAAACATTTACTTTACACCCTCCTCCTTTTATTGTTTTCGGCAATCAAGTTCAAGTATTACAAATTGATGAAACTCATACCCTTTACGGTTAAAATTCTCGATTAATTCATCAACCAGTTTAATGCGAAACCAAGTCGATAAAATTCGACCAACTATTATCGTACAAGTGCTTTTATAAATGTTTTTCTCCATAATTTGTATCACTAGAAGCGGATTCATAAGTCAACAAAATAACAGTTTGGGTCAACAACTGGAGGCTTAAACTAAACCAAACAAGAGCCGTTTTATTACGAGTAAATGTAATCGTCCAATAAGCGACGCATTCCATTCCGTGTATCTTTTTGTGGTCAAATAAAATCAAAACAACTGCTCTAGATGGCCCCTTTCAACCAATCATGAAAAGCGCCAATTAGAAAGACAATAACACTATTTTTGAGTATCGGGTGTTTTTTTTAGAGTGATAGAACTTTCGATAGGGATAACTGTGATTTGACAGAAGGGAGAAGCCATGTTGTTTAGACATTTCTGTTCAGTAAGCAATGACAAATTATCATGGAAAGGTCCACGCCGCAACAGCGTTTACAAATTGTTGAAATTTATTTTCAAAAACAGTGTTCTATTCGCCAAACTTATAGAGCACTTCGTGAAATTTATGGTTTACATAATCGTCCATCAGAGCAGCTTATTCGTCGATCTATCGATAGATTTCGGACAACATTTCCTCTACTCGATGCAACAACAAGACAAAGAACTGCACGTACTGAAGAAAATATCGCTGCTGTAAGTCACAGTGTTAATGATGATCCAGATTTGTCTATTCGTCGACGTTCGCAACAAGTTGGACTCTGTGCGTGCATTCACCACATGGAAACTTTTGCGTACAAATCTTGGTCTACACCCATACAAGATCCAACTGGTTCAAGAACTAAAGCCAATTGACCATAATAAGCGTCGTTTGTTTGCTGATTGGGTCCTAGAAAAGCTTGAAGTTGATCCACTTTTTTATCGTAAAATTGTGTTTAGTGATGAAGCTCATTTCTGGTTGAACGGCTATGTATACAAGCAAAATTGCCGTATATGGAGTGAAAACAATCCCCAAGAAGTTCTGCAGGTTCCATTGCATCCTGGAAAATGCCATGTATGGTGTGCTTTACACACTGGAGGCATCATCGGTCCATATTTCTTCAAAAACGATGCTAGAGCTAATGTTACAGTGAATAGTGCTCGTTACGATGATCAATGATTATTTGTTTCAAAATTTCAATGGTATCGACCCAGAAGTGTTTTGGTTCAAACAAGATGGTGCTACACCTCAAGCTGCTACCGTAAGAATTTATTTATTGAAAGAAAGATTTGGCGATAACATTATTTCGATAGATAGTCCAATTAATTGGCCTCCAAGATCATGCGACATAACTTCACTGGATTATTTTCTTTGGGGTTATGTCAAGTCATTGGTTTATGCTGATAAACCAGAAACAATAGACGCATTGGAAGCCAACATAACCCGTGGTGGACATATGCCGAAAATTATTTTCAAAACATAAATGTCATAAAATTATCTTTCAAATAAAAAAAAATTTGGCTTCAATCTTAATTTAAATGTGTTTTATTTCAATTTCAGGTTTTATCAATATAAAGAAAAACACCCGATAGTTTCTTGTAGTCCCTTTTTTATTAGTTAGGCATCTACCTAATGTTACCACTAATCATCTGTTGATGATTGCTTCTCAATCTTTTGTTGAATGGTGTGATAAAATTGCATTAAGATCGGTATACTCTTTTAAAACGAATGGTATGAGTTCACATTGCAAAAAATGAGTTATCATGAAAACAGGACTAATACAAACGCTTCAAATTACAAAAGAAAGAAACATTCCTGCGTTGCCGAGTTTGTGAAAATACCTGAAAATACAAGTTCGCTGAAGAAAAAAATCCTAAAAATATTGATATCAAGTACAAAGCTGCAATTTCTCTAAACTAAGCCATTCAAAAATCCCGATTCTTCGTAGAAATTTGAATGGGATAATAGTCAATCAGAAAGCTTTTAGAGAAATGTCGCTTCGATATTGACCAGTAGAATTTTTATCTGCCTCATCTCTTTTTGACATCCGCCCTAGTCAAATCGCTAGTATCTCGTTGCGCCTCGACCAAGCAGTCACGTCAACATTCATAGTCGCTCTTTGAATAAGTAAGTACCATTCACAATCTCTCTTTGCTTTTCGAACAGAATAAGTCACCATTTAGTCAACGCATTAATCCGCTTCCATTCACTCAACCCGCAGTGAAAGAATAACCCGCTATCAATGGCTCACGTCACATCTCTATCGCTTCACTAAAGAGTTCACACGCATTTAAAGAAAGAACTTTGTTCGCACTCATTTGTAACTTCACAAATATAATCTCAAGGAACATTTTAGTTTACCCTCTCATGAAAATACAATATCGCAATAAAAGGCACTAAAGTGAATGTACTATCTAATATATTAATATTTGTAATTAAGTTTAGTAAATAAATGAAGTGAACCCAGGGGAATTACGTAAAAGTGAATAACGGTGAAAAACAACTCAGTTGAGTTGTTTATAAGCATTTGAAGAAATAGCTGTGAAAACGAAACGCGTTATGTGAGCATACTTACAATAAAATACAATAATAAATAGAAATCAACAATACATATATTTATATTTTCTATCAAGGCAGAGACGATTCGAGGTTTACTAATTTTGAAATTCGTATCGCTTTTAATACGTCCAATCTGTATATAAGCTCAACCAACCGATTACAGTTTTGTCTAGTCTTCTGTAGATTTTATCCCAGTATTTCAATCATCAGCGAATAATAAAATAATAAAAAATGTTATCACTGTTCCAATGTTTATAAACTTCAAATATAAAGTCCCCGAAAGAGAAAATCCCCGAGGTACACCGATTGAGCTATAAAATCCGGACAAAATGCCTCTATAAAACTTCCGGAGTTAATAGAAATTTATCAGTCTTCACACTTCAGGCATAATGAAAAGTTCAAACAGATTTTCTGGCAGCGCAATATGTGACAATAACTGGTCTGTTGCAGATGAGAAGTTTGTTTGATTTATTGTGATTATTTTACAAAAATTGAAACGTAACAATATGGCACAAAACCTGATCATTTACTCATCTCTTATTAGGTCTGATCGCCAGAAGAAAGGGAAACCTATGCCGTCTGGTTGGTGCCTCGAGCAAAAAGTTGTGTCCTGTTTACTGTCGTCTTGAATTGCTGAAGATTATACGCTGGAAGCGTGTTCCACAACTAGCCAGTTCGCTGGAAGAGGGACTTCTGATAAATAGAAGTTCTCGGATTCGTTAGTTCAACTGCATAGAGATGGGCACGTTGCGCAGCCCTAGTACCCCGGGCGAATCTGCTGGCAGCTGGCATCATTTCTTTCAGTTGCGTGGAGCACAGACCAAAATGGTATACATAGAACAAAAACAACTCTCATTCTATGTTCCAATGTCTGAAAACTGGCTATTATAGTTGGTCGATCAGACGTAATGCTCTTTTTTGGATGAAATCCAAAAGTTGTAACGAATGCTTGGCTGCTCCAAACATAAGAGCAGTATTCGAGTCCTGGTTTTATCCGGCCTTTTTACAGTAAGAGAATCTTATTTGCAACAGATTTCGGAATGTCAGTCACGTGTTCCCTCCAACAGACTGAAGAATTGACATTCATGCCAAAAAGATGCATGGAATACGTTGGCTGAAGCACCTGGTTTTCTATCATCAAGTCGGAAGTCACGAACTGAGTTTTTAAAGGAACAGTTATTTGGATCTTCGAGGTATTGAATTGCACCAGATTCCGTTGATTCCATTCGTTTATTTTTGTTCGGGGAATTGATTTGCTAGCATGTATAGAGTGAGACTCAACGGAGCTCAAAGATTTATCACTAGTGAAAGAGGACATCAGCGTGCTATCATCCGCGCATCTCACTAAGATCTTTTATTTGGATCAGGAAGACGGTAGGCAACAAAAGTGAGCCTTGGGGCACTCCAGCGTTCAGGAACCGACAGCATCCGCAACCAAATAAATGCGGTGGGGAAAATGGTGGGGAAACCCTTCATGCAATCGCAGAGACTCCCGATAAAACCATACGAAGATAGCTTATTCAGAAGAGCCTTATACCAGGCAAAATCGAAAACCTTTATATGTCCAGAGCAACTGACCTAGATTCTCCATAGCGCTCAATAGCCCTTGTCCATATACTGAGTGACCGACATAAAACAGCCCAGTAAGTATGAGTGTTTGTGCCAAGATGGGTCAATTTGTTTTGGACGGAGACATCTTTTGATTGCAAATTCGTGGATGTACGATAATATCCCTAAGCAGGATGGCAGCCCCGTCTAGAATTTTAAATCGCAATATGAGTCGAGTGACAAATCATTTTGAAGTTTTCCAATTTTATTTATGAATATGCTGAAAATTTCCATCTGGCATTCGTTTCAATGTAAAAAAACTCGTTGGAAGTGACGGATGAAGTGCATTGAGAGGTAAAGTTTCTAATCAAATTCTACTTGTTAGTCATATGTAGTAATACGGTAAGGCATGGGCCATCTAAGGTCTGCATTTTGAAGTAGTAGTTATTTCGAGTCTGGCAACACTTGTGTTATTCGTGTTTTGACAGAAACTTTAATATATGATATTAACGAAATCGGTCGATTTACGCTTGAACAAAACTGGAAATTATCAATAACTTATTTTCAAAGTGGTGACTCTTCTATCCAAACTTAGAAATTTACGTGGAAAATTCAATAGAAATTAAATACCCTCACGGCAATTTGTGGATCTATTTGTTCCGTGAAAACTGAATGGTTATTAGATAAAACAACCCGTTCGCGTTCTCTTCCAGTGAGCACACCTGAAAACATTACTGCTGTAACCCAAAATGTGGCTGAAAATCAACATCAACTCGTCATCGTGCTCAAGAACTGAACATTTCTCGCACTTCTATAGGGAGAATTTTGTATCGGGTGTTTTTTAAGAGTGATAAAACTTTAGATGGCAAATGAAATACATTCAAATTAAGATTGAAGCCAAATTTTTTTTATTTAAAAGATAATTTTATGACATTTGTTTTTTTGAAAATAATTTCTGGCATATGTCCACCAAGCTTTGAGGAACCGCATTCGACCAGACCAATTTTGGACCACATTTTCGAGTAATTCAGGCCTTATTTCATGAATAACACGAGTAATGTTGGCTTCCAAAGCGTCTATTGTTTCTGGTTTATCAGCATAAACCAATGACTTGACATAACCCCAAATAAAATAAACCAGTGGAGTTATGTCGCATGATCTTGGAGGCCAATTAATTGGACCATTTTTCGAAATAATGTTATCTTTCTTTCAATAAATCAATTGTTACGGTAGCAGCATGAACCAAAACACTTCTGGGTCGATACCATTCAAATTTTGAAGAAAATAATCATTGATCATCGATCTGTAACGAGCACCATTCACTGTAACATTAGCTCCAGCATCGGTTTTAAAGCAATATGGACCGATGATGCCTCCAGCGTGTAAAGCACACCATACAGTGCATTTTTCAGGATGCAATGGAACCTGCAGAACTTCTTGAGGATTGTTTTCAATCCATATACGGCAATTTTGCTTGTTTCCATAGCCGTTCAACCAGAAATTAGCTTCATCACTAAACACAATTTTACGATAAAAAATGGATCAATTTCAAGCTGTTCTAGGGCCCAATCAGCAAACAAACGACGCTTATTATGGTTAAGTGGCTTTAGTTCTTGAACCAGTTGGATCTTGTATGGGTGTAGACCAAGATCTTTACGCAAAATTTTCCATGTGGTGGATGCACAGACTCCAACTAAATATTTCAAATAAATTATATTCTTTGAGAGGTCCTTTAAGTGTGTTCATGTTTTCAAGATACAAATGGCGTTTTAAGAGCAAGACCAGAAACAAAATTTGTCTCCTTTAAATATTTATTTATTAATTTTAGGGACTTTCGTGTATCTTTTGGTTTATTTATTCCATTTGACATTGTATATTGAGTTTAGATTATATACGTCTATTAAATATAAGCGGTGCTTGTTTTAGACATTAATTTAATTCTAAAAGTTTTTTTGAATAAAAATTTTTTAAATTAAAACTGTAGAAGATAAACATATATTAATTTGTTTCAATATTCAAACTTTATTATATTTCTTCTATCAAGTAAAAGGCCTTTCTATTTTATTTTATATATAATATATAATTATATCTTGGCTTCAATAAATTTCATTATACAGTGTCAATAAGTTAGGTAAACCTTAAAAATAACTCACATTGTTCTTTGATTCTGTTAGAGCATAGATAAATCTTGAATTATAAAGATGATCTATGTCTCGAAACATTATTCATTTACACGTGTTGAGTGGTTTGGTACAGGTTAGTTTTTGATTTTGATATTTTTGAATATATTTCAGGACTGAAGACGGAACTGTTTTGAACTATATTTGTTTTTTGAAGATATAGGGCATGCTTTGAGAGATTTCTGAATTTACTTATTCGAATATTTAAATATATTAAATATTTCAAATAAATTATATTCTTTGAGAGGTCCTTTAAGTGTGTTCATGTTTTCAAGATACAAATGGCGTTTTAAGAGCAAGACCAGAAACAAAATTTGTCTCCTTTAAATATTTATTTATTAATTTTAGGGACTTTCGTGTATCTTTTGGTTTATTTATTCCATTTGACATTGTATATTGAGTTTAGATTATATACGTCTATTAAATATAAGCGGTGCTTGTTTTAGACATTAATTTAATTCTAAAAGTTTTTTTGAATAAAAATTTTTTAAATTAAAACTGTAGAAGATAAACATATATTAATTTGTTTCAATATTCAAACTTTAAATTCCAACTATTTGTAAACGTTGTTGCGGCGTGAGTCTTTCTATAATGTATTCAGAAGAAGAGATCAAAATAGATGAAAGTGGCTATTACAAACTACTGCATTCAACCAAAAACAGTGCATCAGGAGTGGATGGCATTTCCTGGAAAATAATTAAAGAATTTGACACGGACATTCACATATAATACAAATATTTGAGATTTGCCTCAAATAGCGGTTTTTTCCGTCTATATGGAAGGCAGGATATATAATAACAATTCCTAAACCTAACTCGAACCACAAATCAGTAAAAAACTATAGATCTATTATAGTCTTACCAGAAGTGGGAAATCTTTTCGAGAAATTAATTAAATTCAAGATGGAAGAAGATATAACAAATATTATACCCACTTTTCAGTTTGGATTTTGGAGCAAAAAGGCAACAACACATCCACTGGCACTTGGTGTCTAACACACAAAAGATCGTAAAACAGCGACCATCAATCTCAATATTGAAAAGTCTTTCCATAGCATATGGCAAGAGGTCCAATCTATAAATTGTTTAAAATCTTCTTACCTAAATAACTCATACATATAATCATGAATTTGAATGACAGAAAGCTGATAGTAAGAATTAAAAATACAGTGCCAAGACCATTTTCTTCCTAACAAGGAACACCACAAGGTTAGACCTGTCTCTTCTGCTCTGTATCTTGTACTGCTCTGATATCCCTAAGGGAAGAAACAGCCAAGAATATTTACTACACAATGCAGATAACACTTTCATTGTATCTCACGACAAATCACTGACAAGCTGCTCGAATCGATTATAATGCATGATGAATAAATTGAAAATATGACTCAGTAAAGGGCGACTGGAACATAACTCTAGGAAATCAAATTATATAATTTTTCATCCTAAAATTTGTCCAACTTTACCTACCATTACAATAAAAGGAATCTTCAAAAAACCAACACCAGAAAAAAAACTTCTAGAGGTTGAAGTTGACAACAAAATGAATTTCAACAAATATACCACTTCGATTAAAAATAAAACTATAGCAATAATCAAACCTTTTACCAAATTCACTATAAAGAATAATGGAATAATTATAAAGAACGCAGTCAGAATATACACAACAATATGCAGACCTGTGTGGAGTATGCACATCCAATCTTCGTCAATTGTCGATATCCAGCTCTAAACAACTTTAAAACTGCAGAAACTACATTCCTTCGTACGATTACAAAAATCAAACACCCCGAAAACATACTTCACAATCCATCCAATGAATTATTGTACCGTTAAACGAAAGTACAAACAAAAGAGGAACGACTTAAAAAGCTCAATAAAAATTTTTATATGCGTCTGAAAGAACCACAGGACATCTTGGAACTCTTCCACCGCAAAAGATCGCCCAAATAACGGAAAAATTTCTACCAAAATCACTGATAATGACATAAGAGGAACAAGACAGAAACTGATGAAGCAAATTTACTTTAATAATTTATGTGTTTATATATTATTATTAATTTTTTTTAATTTTGAGAAATCTGTATTCACAAATAGGCTGAAGAACCCTGTAGTGATGACCCTTTGCTATGAGCAATAAATTCCTGTTATCAATATTATTATTTTTTAAAAAATTTCAAAAATCATACAGAATAATTCTGTCAACATCCTACAAATTCTAATTTCAAAAAATTTTTATTCAAAAACTGTTAGATTTAAAGTAAATAAATGTCTAAGAATACACTGTGTCAATTTGTTTTTTTGAAGGAACTTATTTTGAGCAAGTTGTTTTTGAAGAAGTTCTTGAGGTTATGTTCTGCATTTTTGGGAAGGAATTTGGTTTTAATAAAACAAGGAACGAAACAAAATTTCGTCCCCTTCAAGTGTTTATTCAGTAGATTTATTGACAATTTATATTTCTTTGAATTCTTTTATTCCCTTTGGTAATGTGTGATAAGTGTTTTAATCTATTTGTCTACTAAATCGAAACAGTGTGTTTTAGACATTTATTTTATTTTATTCTGAAAGTTTTCGAATAAAGGTTTTTTGAAATTAAAATTTGTTGGAGGTTAACAGAATAAATCTGTATGATATTTAAAAAATTTTCAAATAATCCTTCTTCAAGTACAAACCTATTTTTATTATATTATTGTTATTGTTAAATGATACAAAAAATTATTGAAATATTCAAACTATTAGCGTTTTAATATAAGTCAGTATATATTTCGCATTGTGAAGCAATAAAGTTTCGTCTTAGTGTCGGTATTTTTCCGAAAAATCATAGAGACCATTTGACAACACCGTACGTACTTCCAGGGGATGCTCTACGTCTGTCTGGTTTCGATTTGGGCGGTCGGCGCTCTCCGGGCATCCGCCGAGGTCAAAGACCCGCCATCCTACCCCCATCTCGGGCTTTCCTTTCCGGGATTGGAATTTATCCCATTCAGAAAAAGGTGAAACCATTCAGGCACGATTTACACCTTCAGAAAATTTTAATTATGGTACGGAGACTTACGATTTATATTCTGGGATGCTTTCATACGACTCGTGTCCAAGGTTAAGTAACTTAGAAAATAATTTAAAAGACATCTATCGGGTGTTTTTTTAGAGTGATAGAACTTTCGATAGGGATAACTGTGATTTGACAGAAGGTAGAAGCCATGTTGTTTTGACATTTGAAATTTATTTTCAAAATCAGTGTTGTATTCGCCAAACTTATAGAGCACTTCGTGAAATTTATGGTTTACATAATCGTCTATCAGAGCAGCTTATTCGTCGATTTATCGATAGATTTCGGACAACATTTCCTCTACTCGATGCAACAACAAGACAAAGAACTGCACGTACTGAAGAAAATATCGCTGCTGTAAGTCATAGTGTTAATGATGATCCAGATTTGTCTATTCGTCGACGTTCACAACAAGTTAGACTCTGTGCATCCACCACATAGAAACTTTTGCGTAAAAATCTTGGTCTACACCCATACAAGATCCAACTGATTCAAGAACTAAAGCAACTTTACATAAGCGTCGTTTGTTTGCTGATTAGGCTCTAGAACAGCTTGAAGTTGATCCATTTTTTATCGTGAAATTGTATTTAGTGAAGTTCATTTCTGGTTGAACGGCAATGTAAACAAGCAAATTTGCCGTATATGGAGTGAAAACAATCCTCAAGAAGTTCTGCCGGTTCCATTCCATCCTGAAAAATGCACTGTATGGTGTGCTTTACACGCTGGAGGCATCATCGGTCCATATTTCTTTAAAAACGACGCTGGAGCTAATGTTACAGTGAATGGTGCTCGTTACAGATCGATGATCAATGATTATTTGTTTCAAAATTTGAATGGTATCGACCCAGAAGTGTTTTGTTGCCAACAAGATGGTGCTACACCTCATGCTGCTACCGTAACAATTGATTTATTGAAAGAAAGTTTTGGCGATAACATTATTTCGAGAAATGGTCCAATTAATTGGCCTCCAAGATCATGCGACATAACTCCACTGAATTATTTTCTTTGGGATTATGTCAATTCATTGGTTTATGCTGATAAATCAGAAACAATAGATGCTTTGGAAGCCAACATAACTCGTGTTATTGATGAAATAAGGCCTGAATTAGTCGAAAAAGTGGTCCAAAATTTGTCTGGTCGAATGTGGTTCCTCACAGCTAGTCGTGGTGGACATGTGCCGAAAATTATTTTTAAAACACAAATGTCATAAAATTATCTTTCAAATAAAAAAAAATTGGCTTCAATCTTGATTTAAATGTGTTTTATTTCAATTTAAAGTTCTATCACTCTGAAAAAAACACCCGATACATTTGAAAATATAAAAAGAAAACATGTCGGAGGGTTGACATTTTTTTGTTCGGTCACATAAGTTTTATCATTCGAAAATAATAAACCACCTAACGGTCCAGAAAGTAGTTGACAAGGATAGTTCGCTATTTTGAAACCAGACGAGGGAAATAATTACATACAAAGTGTGACGGTGTTTACACCGTCACATTTGGACTTAATCCTAATAATAAATTTGCTTTTGTCTATTACTTTAAAATATGGAAACAATAAACAAAATACTACGGCAAACTAACCGCGGTACGCTACATACATATTGTCTAGCTGTCGTAAAGGGATTTGTTATGATTATTAAAATCTACACCTAAAAATATAAAAAAAGCATCATGGGGGATTAACATTTTTTTTCAGTCACTTAAGTTTTATCATTTGAAAATAGTAAACCACCTAACCGTCCCGAAAGCAGTCGGCATGAAAAGAGACCCAGACGAGGCAAACAACTACAGCCAAAGTGCTTCTTCAAGTTAAACACTATATCAGACTCAATCTATGATAACCCATTCTGTTTAATCATTGCAATTGATTTATTTATTGTCCCAAAATACTTAAACAAAATACGCCCGAAACCTAACCGCTGTACGATATATACATATTATCCAAATATCGTTAAGGGATTTGTGATTTAAATGAAATGAAATAAGAAATTACTTTCTATTGTTTTCTATGACTTTCTTAATAACTGAATATTCAGTAACTCGAATTTCATAGTTTTACTACATTTTCAAACTGAATAAAAACAAATTGTATTACTAATATATATATATATATATATATATATATATATATATATATATATATATACGTTGAAGGTTTTGCCTGGTGCAAACCTTCGAGAAGTGGGTTTTGCCAAAGGTCTGTCTCCTCATTTAATAGTTTTATTGTTGAAACGTGATGTTTGTGTTTAAATATTTCGATGGATTCCAGGATTTCTAGTTTTTTCTTTTCGCTTCCAGATTCATTATTTCAAGATTGTCCAATTCTGGAAGATACAATTGGTTTCGAAAAAATATTTCGCAAAATTAGAGTTGTCTTTATGGTTCCTAAATGAAGATTGATATTCTTTGAAATGGAAAGATCTCCCGGTTTGTCCTATATATATACGCTACTGCACTGTTGACAACTTAATTTATAGACTCCAGAATTATTCAGTTGGTTGTTTTTGTCTTTCAAGGATACCGTGTAACGTCTTTCTATCTGATGAAATTTGTTTCCGACCTGGTGGAAATCACTTAAAAATCCTATCAAAACAACCTTTTACCGTTCAAATTTCCCACCAAAATAATGGTTTTGGGAGCGATATCTCAGCGTGGTGCTACGCCTCTCTGTAGAATTGATGGTACCATTAATGGTGAAAAGTATTGTGACATTCTAAACGATTTTCTCCTTGAAACGGAGCATGCTGTATCTCCAGAGGGGTGGAGTTTTCAGCAGGATAATGCAAAATGCCATACTTCGGCCTATACTCAAGCTTGGATGCAAGAGCACCAAGTGACAACCATTTCATGGCCAACAGCTTCACCAGATCTTAGTCCAATTGAAAACATATGGGGCCTAATGAAGATTAAAGTTAAACGAGCAGCGCTACGAAATAAAGATGATTTAATACAGTCAGTTTTACAGTTCTGGACTACCATAACCGAAAATTATGAAGGTGATCTAGTTTCGGATGTACCTCCACATTTAGTCAAATGTTCACAGTTAAATGGAGGTTGTATAAGTAAATAAGATGAATATTTTGTTTTAATTTTCTAATTCAAGAATTAGAAATATACACTAAACAATTACAATTGAGCTTTGTTTTTTCGGATATTCTCGAGACGGACTATATAAATATCGTAAAATATTTAACAATGCTATTACGTAGTAATTTATTTTATTTTATTTCAATAAAAGCCTTCAATAGTAAGACTCATTTCACTTTAAAGTAATTTCCTATTTCATTCCATTTAAAAATTATGATTATTGTAATCTACATCTGAAAATATAAGAAGAATGTATCACACAGGGTTAATAATTTTTTGTGCGGTCACTTAAGTTTTATCATTCGAAAATAATAAACCACCTAACCGTCCCGAAAGCAGTCTGCAAGAACAGTTCGCTATTCTGAAACCAGACGAGACAACAGTATCGTATAAAAATACCGAACAGTTGCGTCGTCTGTTAACCGGAACGAATACATGACCTTACCTATACCTAAGTCAGCTACCATCCTTCAAGACACGTCATAAGAAAATCATTTCCGGTCTACAGGGGGGAAAAGAAGCACGTGACACCCGTCAGAGCCATATATGAATCAACGTGATCTATTAGTGAGAGGGTGGTGGGCCCTCTTAGAGCTCGGACCCTTTCGTCGAAGAGTCTGTTATCTCTCACAGATAATCCAGTCAGGAAACGTCTTTCAACCACAAATGACGGGTGGAATGTACATATCTATTAATAGCGTTTCCACAGGAAGTTACTGTTGAAAAAAAATCAACTCCGTTTTCACCCCATAGAAGGGGAAGAATGGAGACATCGGCTGGGGGTCGTTGAGAATTGTTCAACTCTAAATGAAATCTTCACAATTTAAATGTTTTTAATTTTTAAATGCTTCAGAGGAAGGTGTCCGTTCAAAATTTATATACCAAGTAAACCAGACTGAAAATTATTGTAGTCTACGATTCCAGAACATATTATATGTTATCGGCTATTCCATATATCGGAAAAGAATCTAGAACAAGTTGTGACCCTATACCTCAATATGCTCTGAAACTATGTGAAAGCATTATTGGAACCAATCGGAATATCACAATGCACAATTGGTTTTCATCTGTGAATTTGGCAGAGAAACTATTGGATAAAAAATTCACAATGGTTGGAACCCTAAGAAAGAATAAAGGAGAGATTCCTCCACAGCATTTGAAGAAAAAAGAATTCCCAGCTCTAACTTTGTAAGAAACATAGATTTCAAACAGGCTACGAGAACTTGGCTCTTCAGTTAGTCACCCCCACATGAGAAATAGACCAAAACGACCAACTTTATCCAGACGTCTACGGTTTTCAATCCTGGATGTTTTGAGAGAAAAAGAAGAGTTCTCAGTCCCTGACCAAAGAAACATTCCAGCTACTCAGAAACGATTTGTTCTAGAAGTGCCAAACGAAAAGGTCGAGACATATGTGTTCGATGTAAAAACAATGTTTGTGCTTAACACAGAAAACCCATCTGTCCTCCATGCATCTTGCATATTTGAAATATTTCCTTTAATTTTGCTTGTAAAGTTGCTATTTACAAACTTATATTAAAAACTTTTAACGTAATGTGTGTATTTGTTCTTTTTTTCAGTGTCATATATGACACCACGATACCAAGCATGTCAAAAAAAATAAGCATACCATTCTAGAGTTGAATTCAAGGTCTTCCTGTTTAGTTTTTGTATAAGTACTACTCTGTCAAGAAAGTACCGGGAATTTTCAATTAAAACAAAATTTTTACATTTAATCGTCGAAATTTATTGGGTCGCCTTCAAAATAGGCTCCATTTGCTCCAATACATCTATGCCAACGGCACTTCCAATTATCGAAACATTTTTTATAGGCGCTTTCCGGGATGGACTTTAGCTCTCGCGCCGAATTTTGTTTTATGGCTTCAATCGACTCAAAACGGGTGCCACGAAGGGGCAATCTTAGTTTTGGGAAGAGGAAAAAGTCGCAGGGAGCCAAATCCGGCGAATACGGTGGTTGCTGAAGCACATTTGTTGAGTTTTTGGCGAGAAAGTCAGTCACAATCGTAGCTCGGTGAGAAGGCGCGTTATCGTCATGCAAAATCCATGAGTTGTTCGCCCACAAATTTGGCCGCTTCTTACGGATACGCTCACGCAAACGTTTCATAACGCCTAGGTAATACTCCTTGTTTACCGTCTCACCCTCTGGAACGAATTCGTAGTGCACGACGCCACGGATATCGAAGAAAACAATGAGCATCACCTTCATTTTCGAGCGGCTTTGGCGTGGTTTTTTCGGTTTCGGCTCATTTTTTGTCACCCATTCCGATGATTGCTGGCTTGTTTGCATATCGTACTCGTAGACTCAGGTCTCATCACCAGTTATAATGCGTTCCATGAATGTAGAATCGGAATTACAGCGATCCAGCATGTCTGAAGCAACCTGTTCGCGATGACGTTTTTGAAGAAAATTCAGGTCTTTCGGTACGAGTCGTGCGGCCACCTTTCTCATGCCCAAAATATCAATCAAAATCGTACGTGCGGACTCGTGGGATATCTTAAGATCATGTGCTATCTCTCTCAAGCTGGTACGACGGTTTTCCAGCACCCTTTCCTAAATTTTATCGACGTTATCTTCGATCGAAGCCGTCGATGGGCGACCACTTCACGACCGTCCTTGAAGGCTCTGTACCACTGATATGCACGAGTTTTCGATAGAGCATTATCACCAAAGACCTTTTGCAACATTTTCAATGCATCGGCACACGAAAATTCATTTGCAACACAAAACTTTAAACAAATTCTTTGCTCAACGTAATCACCCATAGTAAAAATCGGCACGCACTCTGACATCGACTGACTTAATCAGCTGTTGCAAACACACTAGTTGACAGATCCCGCTCAAGCTTGGCATAGTAATTAAGGACAGTGGTACAAACCTAGGAAAAAAAATGTTTACCTGCCTCATTGGCCCGCCAGGTTTAAATCGATAATTCCCGGTACTTTCTTGACAGAATGTATATTGTCTATGAAAAATGGTAAGCATTATTGCAATTTGTTTAATTCTAATTAATGTATTCTAATTGAAAATTTATTTGGTGATAAATTTATCAATCTATGTATCATATGATGCTAATTTTGTGAGTGTGGGTGGTGCATTGATTGGGTATTGAAGTGTCTGTATGCGTAGGTTTATGATATGTGAAGAAAACAGTGGAGTTATTCTCGCGGAAGATTGTTAGATCCAAGAAGTTTAGTGATATTTACCGTTTTCTATTTCTGATGTGAATTCGATGTTAGGGTTCAAGCTGTTTAAATAATCAAGGAAACTATTGAACCAACCCTGCAAATGAAATTATCATCGACAAATCGATAATAAAATATATACCTAAGGTAATTATCAATTAAATCTACTAAATAAATACCTTAAGTATTTATTTTATAAAGAAATATAAATTATCAAGAAAATATACTAAATAAATACCTAAGGTATTTATTTAGTATTTAGTATTCTTATAAATCTACTAAATAAATACCTTAGGTATTTATTTTATAAAGGGATATAAATTATCAATTAAATCTACTAAATAAATACCTACGGTATTTATAATTTATATTTCTTTGAATTCTTTTATTCGCTTTTGTACTGCGTGATAAGTGTTTAATTCTATATGAAAAATGAAAAAAACATTGAATTTTTCACCTTTGGGAGATAAATCTGGTGAACCGGGGGGCCATTTGATCGTGCCATTTGTAGAAATGACACGATCCGAAAAAGTCTTCCTGAGATATTGCTAATCTGGCGTTGTGACTTGGGACACCCATCCTGTTGAAACCAGACATCATCAATATAGCGGTAGCTGTCGAAATGTCGGAATAATTTGATTCTCAGAAAGCTCCAGATATTTGGCAGCGTGTAGGTTACCATCGATAAAAATTGGCCCTATGATGTAATTCCCCAGTATTCCTGTCAGAACATTAAGTTTTTGGGTATACTAGGTACGCACAGGAATACTCAGATGATTATTCTTCCTAGACCAATATCTTACTACTGATGGGTTATATTTTCTATTCAAGGAAAACGATCACTCATTAGTGAACAAGATAATGTTAAGGAATGAACTATTTTCATTCACTTTGCCCATCATAGTTTCACAAAATTCCATTCGTTTGATATGGTCTTCTGGAAAATTTTGTTGGTTTGTTTCAACCTTATTTCATCGGTAACCATTCCTTTTCAAAATATTCCGAACACTTCTATCGCTCATATCGACTTGTTCAGCAATTTGTTTACTCGAACAAGATGCACTGGTTTCAACAGCAGCACACACATCTAATTCTTTTTTCAGACGATTTTCACTAATGGTTTCTGGTGGTTTATCAATCTTGCAGTGTTAGCATGTTCGTAAACACCCACATTTCTCGAATTTTTTAATTATTTCAGAAATAGCCGAACTTGAAGAATCGGCCTATCTTCAAAAGCAGCAATTAATGAACATTTCGATTTATCTTATTCTAAAACGATTTGGACTAACGCATCCCACGTTTGAAGTGCAAATGATTCTGAGTTCTGAAAGCAGGATGCAGAGTTTCGTTTCGATCGAAGCATCTTCCCACTGCCATTGACATAGAACACTTGTTTATTCGTCATCGCATCGAGCTGAGGTTTGATTCTCCCACTGCTCCACTGGACCCCCGTCGTCCTTCAGATTAACATTGAATTTTCTATGTTTCCGACTCTTTTCCACACCTGTACATGCCTATAAAGTGAAACACTGTTTCTAAGACATTTTATTCAATTTAATTCAAAAAAAATTTCAAGAATTTTTTTGGATTAATTTTGTAGAGGTTTTGGAGAATTAATCCAGTTCTTATCTGTAATATTAAGAAAAAAACCCTTCGAAGTAATATTCAGTTTATGTTTATATTCGTTTATTAATACAAAGAACCTTTTGTTAAGTTTCAGTTGTCGGAAGATTATTATTATTATTATTATCCTGATACTCCTAGATCTTTTGTGAAGTAACTACATTCACAAAAATGTGAAATATTCAAATTTTCTTGATCGTAAATCATAGTTATTTAAAAAATTTAAATATGCACGAGGTATGTCTGGTAAGATATTTTTTGTTTGATTTTATTTTTTAAATGTGAAGTAGGACTGATGACAATCTTATTCAATTTCAAATTATTTTTTGAGGAAGTACTACATGTTTTGAAAGATTTATGGAGTATGAATATCAAAACAGATTTAATCTGTCAGTCTCCCATAATTTTAATTTTATTCGAAAATTTTTAGAATTAAATAAATGTCTTATAAGCACAGCTTATATTTTATAGACATATAAAATCAAAACTCATAGAATATCATATGGAATAAATAACCCAACAAATATAAATTGTCATTTAAAATTAATAAAAAAATATTTGAAGGAGATAAAATTTTGTTTCTGGTCTTATAATTATGAAAACTAAATCCTTTTCAAAAATACGAAATATAATTTCAAGAACTTCTCAAAAAAATAATTCATTTGAAGTATTTAAATAAGTTACTTCAAAAATCTCTCAAAACAAGTATCACCTCAAAAAGCAATTAGAATTCAGATAGGGTCTTCATCGTCCTACTTCACATTTAGAAAATAAAATCAATTAACAATAAATAACTTACCTCTAAGACCTCGTGGTATCCTCGTTTGAACACACTGTGTATGATTTTTGTGAAGAACATAGAATAACTTGGACTTTTAAAGTTAGTTCAAACGAGGATACCACCAGTTCTTAGAGGTAAGTTATTTATTGTCAATTGATTTTATTTTTTAAATGTGAAGTTGGTCTGACCTTATATGAATTCTAATTGTTTTTTGATGATGTGATACATGTTTTGAGAGATTTTTGAAGTAACTTATTTAAATATATTAAATACTTCAAATAAATTATTTTTTTGAGAAGTTCTTAAAATTATGTTTTGTATTTTTGAAAAGGATTTAGTTTTCATGATTGTGAGATCAGAAACAAAATTTTGTCTCCATCAAATATTTATTTATTCATTTTCATTGCCAACTTATTTTTGTTGGGTTTTTTATTCCATTTGATATTTTATTATTTTATACGTCTATTAAATATAAGCTGTGCTTATAAGACATTAATTCTAAAAAATTTTTGAATAAAATTTTTTTGAAATTAAAATTATAGGAGAACAGAGTAAATCTATTTTTATATTCAAATTTTGTAATAATCCTTCTATCAAGTAAAAAACCTCTCCTCGATATTATTTATGAAGTAACTTATTTAAATGTATTCAATATTTAAAACAAATTAGTTTTGGAAAAGTTCTTAAAATTATGTTTTGTATTTTTGAAAAAGATTTAGTTGTCATAAATTTAAGATCAGAAACAAAATTTTGTCTCTTTCAAATATTTATTTATTAATTTTAATTGACAATTTATATTTCTTTGGGTTTTTTATTACATTTAATATTATATAATGATTTTTGACTTTATATGTCTATTAAATATAAGCAGTGCTTATAAGACATAATTCTAAAAGTTTTTGGACAAAATTTTGAAATTAAAATTTGTAGAAGGCTAACAGAATAAATCTGTTTAGATATTTTAATTTTGTAATAATCATTCTATCAAGTAAAAAAACTCTTTTTATTTTTTTATTATTTCATAGTTATTTGTATAAACTTGTTATAATTATCAACGACCAAAGAGTAACGGCTTAAGCAGTTCAACATTTTAAATAAAGCTATCATGATGATATAAAAACATATCCATATTGGAAAATCAGATTCAGAAGAATAAGTAGGAAACTTTGAAAGAGAAGACGAGTGAAACCAAATGCGAGAACGTTTCTTACTAATTAAACTCAAAGAACGAACGTCTAACATCTGTCAGTAACATCACAGTCCATTAAGAGCCTTATGTGCTATCACCCCATTTTTATGGGAAATTTTTTATTGCCGCAAAAAATACGTACGGCCACACGTCGATGAAGTGGTACATCATCTCCCGGAAGTTGCCACACGTCAAATTACTGACGGTGAAATCAAAGAACCTCAATAAGTGCAGATGTGCACTTCTAATTTCAAGAACTCCTTCAAAAAATGATGAAAAATACTGTTCGATTACTGTACGACTATTGTGTCTTCAAACTGTGATTTGCGAATAGTACTACATTTTTGTTATCGTTCGAAGAAAACTGTTGCAGAATCGCATCCAGTACTTGTCGAAGATTACAGTGAACATGCCTTTGGTAAAACGCAGTGGTTCAAAAAATTAATACGCGATGATTTTGACGTGAAAAACAGGGAGCGAGGGAAACCGCCGAAAAATGACGGAGACGATGAATTACAAGCCTTAGTGGATGAAGGTGCTACCCAAAGTCAAGAACCCGTAAATGTGACGCAGAAAGCTGTGACCATTCGTTTGAAAGATAAGGAAAAAATTTATAAAGTGGGAAAATGGATTCCTCATGAAATGAATGAAAGGCAACGAGAAAATCGAAAAACAACTTTTGAAATGCTGCTCGACCGATACAAAAGAAAGTCATTTCTCCATAGAATCGTGACAGGTAATGAAAAATTGATATACATTCTGTCAAGAAAGTACCGGGAATTATCGATTTAAATCTGGCGGGGCATTGAGGCAGGTAAAAATTTTTTTTCCTAGTTTGGTACCACTGTGCTTAAATACAATGCCAAGCTTGAGCGGGATCTGTCAACTAGTGTGTTTGCAACAGCTGATTAAATCAGTCGATGTCAGAGTGCGTGCCGATTTTTACTATGGGTGATTACGTTGAGCAAAGAATTTGTTTAAAGTTTTGTGTTGCAAATGAATTTTCGTGTGCCGATGCATTGAAAATGTTGCAAAAGGCCTTTGGTGATAATGCTCTATCGAAAACTCGTGCATATCAGTGGTACAGAGCCTTCAAGGACGGTCGTGAAGTGGTCGCCTATCGACGGCTTCGATCGAAGATAACGTCGATAAAATTAAGGAAAGGGTGCTGGAAAACCGTCGTACCAGCTTGAGAGAGATAGCACATGATCCTAAGATATCCCACGAGTCCGCACGTACGATTTTGATTGATATTTTGGGCATGAGAAAGGTGGCCGCACGACTCGTACCGAAAGACCTGAATTTTCTTCAAAAACGTCATCGCGAACAGGTTGCTTCAGACATGCTGGATCGCTGTAATTCCGATTCTACATTCATGGAACGCATTATAACTGGTGATGAGACCTGGGTCTACGAGTACGATATGCAAACAAGCCAGCAATCATCGGAATGGGTGGCAAAAAATGAGCCGAAACCGAAAAAAACACGCCAAAGCCGCTCGAAAATGAAGGTGATGCTCATTGTTTTCTTCGATATCCGTGGCGTGGTGCACTACGAATTCGTTCCAGAGGGTCAGACGGTAAACAAGGAGTATTACCTAGGCGTTATGAAACGTTTGCGTGAGCGTATCCGTAAGAAGCGGCCAAATTTGTGGGCGAACAACTCATGGATTTTGCATGACGATAACGCGCCTTCTCACCGAGCTACGATTGTGACTGACTTTCTCGCCAAAAACTCAACAAACGTGCTTCAGCAACCACCGTATTCGCCGGATTTGGCTCCCTGCGACTTTTGCCTCTTCCCAAAACTAAAATTGCCCCTTCGTGGCACCCGTTTTGAGTCGATTGAAGCCATAAAACAAAATTCGGCGCGAGAGCTAAAGTCCATCCCGGAAAGCGCCTATAAAAAATGTTTCGATAATTGGAAGTGCCGTTGGCATAGATGTATTGGAGCAAATGGAGCCTATTTTGAATGCGACCCAATAAATTTTGACGATTAAATGTAAAAATGTTGTTTTAATTGAAAATTCCCGGTACTTTCTTGACAGAGTAGTATTTTGTGAATTCTAAGCGTCATAAATCATGGATAAATCTAGGCAAACCATCGACATTCACTGCAAAACCAAAACGCTTTGAAAAGAAGACACATCCTGAGACATGGTACGTGTATAGGACATGTCAGATAGTCATTTATCGAGAAAAAATTTATTAACCGAGTAATAACATTCACCTAAAAGATTATTCTAAACTATTTTTTTAAACTCCTTAAGACTAAGACATCGAACATTATTTGGTAAATGATTAAAGAGTTTAATTCATTGATAAATGGGAGACATTTCAAATTTTGGTAGTTCTGTTTCATAATCGACTCAACTAATTCTTTTTTTTACTTAATGGAAGTTCAACAAACGTATTTTTAATTCATTAATATCTCTTAATTATCACCAAAAATTTCTAGCAAGAAATAATGGAGCTTTTTTTATGTAAGTATTTTCAATTCAAATGTTTGGTGGCATCACAAGGGTGTAATCTATTATGATCTGCTAAAACGTGGTGAAACCGTCAACACGCTACCAAATGATGGATTTAAAACGAGCATTCCGGAAAAAAACGACCGGAATATGAAAACATGCGACACAAAGTGATTTTGCTCCATGGTAATGCCCCATCACACACAGCAAAACCGTTTCATGGAAACGATCAAGGCGTTCAGTTAGGAAATATTAGCGCATGCGGCTTATTGTCCAGGCTTGTCTCCGTCCAAATATCATCTATTTGCATCCCTGGAACACGCTCTCGCTGAACAACGCTTCATTTCGTTTGAAAAAGGCTCCATAACTGATTCATTTCTAAAAAATTGTTTTTTGGCGTGGCATTCATAAAATGCAGGAGAAGAAAGAATCAACAAATAGGGGTGAAGATTATTTTTAATAAAATATTTCTTATCATTTTCAAACAACAAAAGTGTAATTTTCACAAAAACCTTCATGTTTCATATTTCTACTCTTGGCACACCTATTTCCGTATATAGAAATTTCCTGAATTTCAATATTGAAAAACAAAATTTCTAATAGTCCTATGTTCGAGCTCGATGTATGAATTTTGTCCACTCACAAACTTGATATTTATTTAGTTATTCCTTTTAAAAGTTTTCATGTTCACAACTGTTGACCAAACATAGAATTTTATTCGACAATGAAATTATCCATAGTGGGTTCAAAATACAGAAATATAAACATTTGGCAGATAAGCAAGCAAAAATATCACCTTTGCTTTGAATACTCTGTATTTGAAATAGAGCTGCCTGGAAAATTTTTGTCTTACAATCATTGCATCTAAAAGAATATAAAATGGAAACCTTACACCATTTCTTATCCTCCTCGAAAGGATTATTATTACAAATATGAGAAATTAAACAGAAAAGAGCTTGACAGTAACAAACCTCTCTTATTACAACTTTGAATTACATTTGGAATTGTGTCCTGGCGCATCCACCATTTAGTAGGGCGATACAAAGGAGACAATATATTTCTTCAAAAATGAAAATTGCTGAACTAATAAACACCAAACTTCCACTACAATCCAAGAAAACTTATGATGAATATTTTCAATATATTGATGAAACTTTTACTATTTACTTTCAACTGTCATAAGATTTTATTGGCGCATTCACCATAATATAAATTGATAAGCACGAAAATTCTAAAATTGAATTCTGACAAATTCCTGTGGCTTTCCAATTTAAAACACTAGATAAAAAATATCTAAGCAAGCATGGCCGGATAAATGGTTATTTTGAAAAGTTCATTTTAATTCTTGTATGTCCTAATGCATGCAGAGCGTAAAAATGATCAACAAAGAAAATATTAGAAATTATATATTGAACAATGAAATTCTGTAGAGAAATAAATTTAGAAAATCTCACACAAGATATTCAAGAAAGAAAAACCATTATCCACAATATAAGTCCATTGTAGATGTTTTTTATCATTTAGTGACTTGACGTCTGAACTTTTAGCTGGTGATTAATTATCTCTTAACATGAAGTATTTACTATTCCTCTTAAGCTCATACTTTAAATCTTAAATTCCTTACGAAAAATCGTTAGTTGGAATCTCTTTTGCAACCATTAAAATTCTGTGATATTCAAGTTTCAAAAAGTGCATGATGACTCATTCCTCAAATTTTTTTACAAAGAACAAAAACTAAGACGCCACAAAGCATAATAATTCAATTACTTACGAGATAGGACGTTGATAAACTGAAAAATTCTAAGAAATGGTCGACAATCAAGATAGAATTGGGCGTAAAAGAAACCATAAACTGCTAATCAATTAATGATCAATATATTACTCTAGTACAATAAGTCGATTATTTCTTAGGAATTTTCATCCCGAATAAAAATAATATTTAATGTACAATATGGAAATTAGGAAAATGGAAAATCTGAATTTTTCCAGCAAAGACATATCATCAGTACTATTTCTTTGAAAAAAATCATGCATCTCACCTTTTATGATGTACAAGACACAATGATTTCACAATTTCTTCAAATAAAAGGCACTCTGGAATTATTTACTTGTTCCGGGAAATGTTCAATAATCGACTAAGTTCTCAAATTCCTTAGCAAATGATACGCCCCTACTTTCTATGACAGATGTCAAACACCCAAAACATTCCAATTTTACTCGATATTTAGCACGTCAGTCTTTCACAGCTATTTGTACTTGATTTTAATGTGTAAATTTCTATAAAAGAACACTTTTTTGAAAATATTCGATAAATGTTACTTACAACGCGGCATTTAAAAACCGCATACACTGATACTTCTGAAATAGGGAGGTAAACATCAAATTATGATAACAGAAGTGCCAATAGAAGGAATCTTTCCTTCAAACAAATGATAATTACCAGAAACACAGAAATATGGCAGAATATTCTGTTAGATCGTTTAATGTTGGGTTGGTATGAAATTGCTGTAAATTTATTGATACCACAAAATTAGACAATGACAGCCATGAAAAAACAGATACCGATTCAATTTATCAGCATGTTTTAATATTTTTCTGAAATCATTATTACACTGAATTCTTCTAATTTCTGAAGATAATAACGAATGTATGACGTTGGATTACATGTAACATTTTAGGTTACAAATATCAACAAATAAAGAGGTTCCGATGTAAAACAGGCATAATAAATTTATACCAAGGCTCAGGATTTCACGATATCATTATATCTCTTTTCATCAGCATGATTCATCTTTATATATATTTAGCTTTAGTTCACTCTGTTTTTACTCTTTTTAAATTTCTTTTTTAAAGAATATTCATTTTCGTCCTTCAGACAAATTTTTAATTTTAATTCATCTTGTTAAGGTGTAGATTAGAAATTCTAGTATCAATGAAATATTGGATATAGTAGTCCGTTACTTTGCGATAGTTTATTTTAAAAATGGTATAAAATAAAGACATTACTTCGTTTTCTACCAATTTTTATTATTAAAGATACAACGACTCAAGTTTCGTTATGTTTGAGAATGTAGTAAACACTACGAAACTCGAGTCATTGTACTTCATTAATAAAAAGTGATAGAAAACGAAGTAATTTTTTATTTTATTCCTTTTTTTTATTAATAAAGATGACATAGCAGGTAGAGGTTATGTAGGGTGTTTTTTTAATGTTGAGAGTTCTTTCGTAAGTGTTAGAACTTAACATAACAAACAATTACATCGAAATGTTCACAAAAGGGATAAAAAAGACTGAGATGAAGCCAGGACCTTTTGTACCCTGGTCCATGTCACTCATGCCCCGATAATAAGCGGTTCCAATTTTTTCTTCCAAATAATATATTTATTTCTGTTGATCTATTTATGGGGACATATACAGGATATTTTCGGAGGTAAGACATTTTTTTAGAAAGGTTTTCACAGAATATCACTCAGATAACAGACAGTATAAGCGACATAAATCAAATAAGTGTTGTCATTGAAATTAAAACGCATGAACTTTAAGCAGGGATCTAAGCTCGATCTTTTGCGCACATGTTTCAGTAACAAGATCAATCCATGGATTTCATTACCTTTTCTGGTAATTGTATTAACAATGCCACAGATTACTCTAAATTTGTTTCATATAAGAAATATGTAAAAGTATCTTCCCTAGCAGATGTAAAAAATTGACAAGCGCCGAGACTGAGAAAGGAAATTTGAAAATGGTCGAACAGAAGCAATTCTGTCATTATAAAATGGTTCAAGAGCAATATCATCTCGTAGACAAAAAATACTATTCGTCTATCTACGGTTGCATGTTAGATACATAGTTTAAACCGTGTTAGTTATATCAACATTGGAACCTTAGTTCGTGTGATATAGGCTCTAGTCCTTTGTTTGATTTCTGTGATCTTTTACTAAAGTTTCAAACAGTGAACAGCTCTGAAAATAATACTAGTGTTTATATTCTGTGATTACCTTTTTAGGTTAAGTTGGTGTAAATAGTGTAGTAGAGTAGACTAGTTATGGAAGGCGAACTAATAAAACGACCTCAGTTTGGAAATCGTTTTTTAACAGAAGAAGACAATGTTTTCGAGCATAACGCATGGTATGAAGAATTGTTTAAAGCTAATGCAAAAGCGATTTTGCTATGAACACACTAGAAATAGAAAAAAACCCAAACATGGATCTAGATTTTTGAAAGATAAAATACACATATATGATTTCAATGCATGGTACGTCTGGTTGTGGATGAAGTAAACTTTCATGCAAGTATCTCTTCGCATCAGTGACAGTGTATACAATTTATTATATGGCTGTTATATGATTTTCCTTAAAACTATACAACTAATTGCCATTATTCCCGTTGGTGGAATAAATGTGCTTCAAACTGGGTTGTAGTGAAGGAAAAAACAGAAATGAGCCAGAGTTCATAAGAATTGCATCAATAAAAAGTTTAGAGTGCCTCACATACGCAAATTTCTTGAAAGCTTAATATTTTCATGATCTTCCAATGATAGGATTTAACGAAAAATTTTACAATTTACACCTGATCTATCAGCATTCATAAGTAAATATAATTGAATATTTAGGGCAGGTTTGTAGTATAATAATGTAATATTAAAAAAATGTATATAAGACAGTAACTTATTTTCACAAAAATGTTTGTACTACTACAACAATTGTTTCACCACGATGTGGCTTCTTCAGGTATTACATTGTACTGTCTGATGGTATTCAGTGTAACCGAGTTTAAATACATTTTTAGGTACGTGACCAAATAATGGAAGCATAAGTAATAGTTAAATAATAAGTTAAATATTATTAAACAAATAGTGTCAAACAACGGTTACAATCCTTTTCTTATAGACAAAATGGTATCCAATAAACAAAAGAAAAGGGCATTAAATCTCGTGTACCCAATCATAAAAGAGGACAATACACAGAAATATTTTTCGTTATCTTATGTCAATGGATTATCTGAAAATATTGCTAAATATTTCAAAAGTTGTTTCAATTATAACGCGGCTTTTAAGACAATTAATAACCTTAGTACCTACATAAAAAACAATAAAGATCGTACAAATAAAGAAAATAAATCTGGAGTCCACAAGTTGACTTGCAAAGATTGCCCTTTAGTATACATTGGCCAGACTGGTAGATCATTCAAGAAACGTGTCCAAGAACACCAAAGGGGTTATATATCCAATTCTGTACATTCGACATATGCTAATCATCTTAAGGAATTCAGGCATAATTTCAACAATAATTATGAAATTATCCATGTTGAAAGCAAAAGTTCTAGATTAACACTTTTAGAATTTCTTGAAATCAACAGGTATAATGCCCGTAAAATCCTTTTGAACGAACAAACAGTTGTCGATCATTCTCCATTACTGAATATTTTTCCTTAATGGCAAACTCCAATAAACACCTAGAGCTTTTCTGACTTGTGCTTCCATTATTTGGTCACGTACCTAAAAATGTATTTAAACTCAGTTACACTGAATACCATCAGACAGTACAATGTAATACCTGAAGAAGCCACATCGTGGTGAAACAATTGTTGTAGTAGTACAAACATTTTTGTGGAAATAAATTACTGTCTCATATACATTTTTTTTAATTAAAATTAGTTTCCACCAAGTAAAGACCGAATCTATCAAATATATAATAATGTAATAACTTTCATTACCAAAAATTCTAACAAATGAAGACGTCAGCGAAAAACTGAGCTTTCTGTGTTCTTTCTAATCTATAATTCTTTGTTTTTTGAAAGTTTAAAAAAAAAATTTATGGGTCCAGATTTTATCTGTTCACAAATTTAAACTTTCTACTCTGACTTAAAGCTTATTAAGCAGATTGCAAATCTGTAAATTATTTATTCATCTAATATTCTTTATTTTGCCAGGGATGATGTTGAATGGGATGAGGAACAAGAAAGAGAAGCTCAAATTAAAGTAACTGAAAATGGAAAAGTTACATTATCAACAGAACTAATAGAAAAGTATGATTTAGAAGCTAATAAATTCTGGGATGCATTTTACAACATTCATACCAATCGTTTCTTCAAAGATAGACACTGGTTATTTACTGAATTCCCTGAGTTATCAGATTCTTCTACAAAAGAAGATAAGAAAATATTTGAAATTGGCTGTGGTGTTGGAAACACAATATTTCCCATTTTGAAATATTCGAAGAATGAAAATCTATTCGTTTATGGTTGTGATTTTTCTGCAAAAGCTATAAATATATTAAAAGAATCTGAGGAATATGACACTAAAAGATGTGAAGTATTTGTTGAAGATGCTTCAAAAGAAGATTGGGAAGTTCCATTTGAAGAAAACAGTATTGACGTCATAGTTTTGATATTTGTTTTATCAGCTTTGAAACCAGAAAGGTAAATTAATTTAAATTCATAATGTATAGATATAGCCACAGTTTTATTGATTATAGTTAATTCATGCACTCACCTACTTTTTTAAGTCCAATAACAAAAGTCGATCACAAAGTCATTTTTTTAAACAAAAAATTCCTCAGCATCAGGTATTATCAAAATAAAAGCATATGAAACATCTACTGCTCTTCTATGCATTGTTTTTCATGAAATTGCAGAAAGATATCTATTAAGAAATTAATATCCGCAAATTATCATTAATTTCGAGCAAGGTGTAGAATAATGAACAAACACAATTGATATGAATAAATTGGATCAAGTTTATTTGAGAGATTTTAGACTTATTTTCAATTCTTTAACATGGATATTTTCAAAGGTTTCCCTTTTTCTCAGGAAGTATAACTCTTTAGAATAAAACATTTCAGAAAGAATCGTCTAGCAAAAGTAACAAGGTAAGAAAGATATAGATAATCAAATTTTTCAATAATTTTAATTTAACCGCTGGTCACCATTCTAAATGAAACCTTATGATGGATTTATTTATTGGGAGGTAAAGATCAATATTGTATTACTTTGTGGTAGATCATTTTGAAATGGAATGAAATAAGAAATTACTTAATTTTCTATCACTTTTTATTAACTGAATATACAGTGACTTGTATTTCGTAGTGTTTACTACATTTTCAAACAAATCTAAAAGAAATTGTATCTCAACGATTATATCTATTTGTTGAAGGCTTCAGCTTGTGCAAAACGAATATATGTAATCGTTGAGATACAATTTGTTTTATTCAGTTTGTAGTGAACACTATGAAATTCGAGTCACTGTATATGGATGCACACACATGTTGAGTATGAGGACCTATTTATAGATGATTTATTTAATCTTCGTTTTATATATGCAATTTTTGGCTAAATGGTTTATACTGAAGGGTTTTACCACCTGTTAAAAAAGAGATTCATCCTTGAAAGATCTTGCATAAATTGAAAAACAATAAAGTTCAAAAAACAACTACATATATTGAATTTATGTTTTAGGTTCCAGAGTGTTGTGAATAATATTTATAAATATTTGAAACCAGGTGGTGTAGTTTTATTTCGTGACTATGGCAGATATGACCTAGCACAGTTGAGGTTTAAACCAGGAAAGTGTTTGTCGGAAAATTTTTATGTTAGAGGTGATGGAACAAGAGTGTATTTCTTCTCACAAGGTAAAAATTATTCAACATTTTTTATTTCCTACGCTATATTTTGTTGTCTTCAATGTATTGGTTTACTATTTCCAAAAAGTAAACTGGTGGAAACACGCAGGAAAAAAACTGCACATGAGAGGGAGAAATTCATCAAACTTAATACAAGAGTAATGTGTTGTCCGCACACGATCGATTTAATCAAGTATTGAAACTGATGAAATTCCAAAAAACCATTTCTCAAAATTTATCTGCGAGATATGCCAGTTTGTCGATGCATGATTCATTTTGGTTTGTCATTCTCTCAAATAATAAAATTTGGATTCGATCAATGAATGAAATTTTCTAACCCCTGCTGAAATTTTCAATTTACGTATCGAAATGTATAAAATTATATCATTAATTAATAAAATATATTCACTTATAGTTCAGAGCTCTCCTCCAATAGTAATGGATTTTATAAAAGTTCAGCCTTATATTTCTCTCAAATATCTTTCATGTTTTTTAGTTGTATTGATTCGTAATTTAAATTAAAAATTTTTTCCAACATTCTTCAGTATATTCGGATAATCAAAATATATATTGTTGAAATAATTAATCTAGAAATTTTTAGTGGTTCAGGAGTTATATGCAAATATTACATATGAAAATAGCCAGAGGGAATTGGTACATTCTGTACAGAAAGTAATCAACCTTTTGGTCAATTTGCAGTTTTTTCTTATTGAAATGACTTCTAATTGATTAGGAGGGGGTTAGAATAAGAAAATTAAAGTATTAATAAAACAAATTAAAGGATATAGTCCAAAAATGTATACAGATGGATATCCTTTTGTACATAATTTGCAGTGTTTTCTGTTAAATTCGTATATTGAGTTTATGTGTTAACCTACTTGTTGAAATATTTCGTATTTTGATTTTTAGAGGAAATCAGGAGTTTGTTTGATGAATCGAGGTTTAAAGAAGAAGAAAATAGATCAGACAAGAGGTTGCAAGTCAATAGAGGTAGACTATTGAGAATGTACAGGGTTTGGATTCAAGCTAAATATAGAAAAATCTAATAAATAATTCAGATACAGTTTTATGGTTTTCTTTCCAAGCTAAACTAATTTTATTGATATAAGAATATAATAGGCCAATAATCAGAATAATGTGGTGATATTGCATTCAAAATATTCTTAATGTAATGTAAAACTACCTAAAAGAAAACAAATATAAAAAAACAATTAACTATGTCTAAGGAAAATTTCATATTGGATTCAAAAAATTTGAATACATCGCAATACATTAATGTTTTTCAGAGCTGTAATGTAATGCATAACAGATGATTATAGTAAGAATATATCACAACATAGTAAAAATCCTAACAAATTTTATAAATTCTTTCAGCAAAGTGAACTATGTTTTTTTCTTGATGAAATAATGGTTACCTAGGCCATTTCTATAACAAATGATTTAATTTGTTTTTAATCTTAAAAAACTGATACTTACAAAAACAATAACTTCCATTTAACTTAACAATATTTCTGGAGCAGAAATAAAGAAAAAAAGTCGTATTCAAATGTAATCGAGGATCCAGCCCTGACGTAATTCTCCATTTTTTCATTAAGTCCTGGTGAAACCTTTAAATATAGACAAATCTTTTAGCCGAAGTAGTTTTGCAAAAGTCAGATATTATGAAGAGTATTTAAGTCCTGTAGATTCTCAATAAGTTCGGAAAAATATTCAGGTCTCTTGTAATAGATTGACTTTTTCAATTCTGTTTAGACTAATTTATCACCAATCATTGATTACATACATACCAAGGAAATTGATTCAGGGTTTTCAAGTAGAAACCATTTACGACATGACAAAGGTCTACTATAAGGTACACCATTTCTATTTTGGAAGGGCCAGATCATTACTTGAATACATTTCGTCATATCGGGGCATATGGAATGGTACATTGTAATTAATATGCATCCTCAGTGCAAGTGGTAGTCATGTCAAGGATTCTGCATGGTTCCCATCGTGGGCCTCTCTTTTTTTAAATATATTGGGACAATATCTCTTTCCTTAACATTTTTCAAATGCTGAAGACCTACAAATTCATAAAAATATTAAACATTTGATTGGCATTTCCTTTCAAAAGGATCCATATCATATGTTGGAGTGGAGTGGAGGAAGTTATTTTAAGTTTAATGTGTATGAGAAGTTTTCATCACACTATCTTGATGCTTATTCATCTTTCAAGGTACTTATACCAAGTAAGGACTATGATAAAGCACTTGCTGGTTGAAACTGGCCAAACAAAGTAATTATTCACCATATTTTTCATCATAATATATAAATTCCATTGTACCTTGTTCTGTTCATACTGGAAAATTAAAACTTTTGTTGCTGAATGTGCAGTATATTTCTAACAATCGATATCCTATGCAAGACCAAATCTCTTGGGAAAGAAGAAAATGCCTTGTGTTTGGTCGAAGGGTGTGATCTATTATGAGCTGCTAAAACCAAGTGAAACCTCCATTTAGCACCATGATAATGCCCCATCACACACAGCAAAACGGCTCAGAGGAAGGATCAGGGTGTTCAGTTGTGAAATAAAGGGTCTTTAAATGGGGAAGCCCATTTTTAAATTAACATTACTCACGCATGGCAGTCATTGTCTATTTGTGACATTGTCAATTGTATTCGTCAATATCTACCATTTAATCATGGAAAGGTACACACTCCAACAAAGTTTACAAATAATCCAAATTTATTATGGAAAATCGCCAACTATTACTCTGACTTTACGTGCTTTAACTCCAATTTTTGCTCATTATAATCGTCCAGATAAAAGAACAGTTGAACATTTAGCGCAGAAGTTTGAAACAAATTTTACACTTCATGATGTTATAGTCCCAATGAGACAGAGAAATACAACAAGTGAAGAGAATATTGGTGCCGTACGTGCAAGTGTTTGTGAAGACCAAAATTTATAAATTTCTCGATGTTCATAAGAACTTGAAATCTCCCAGACGTCTTTGTGGAAATTTTATGAAAAGACCTTGGTGTACATCCATACAAAATTGTTTTAACCGAAGAACTCAAACCAACAGATCATTTGAAGCGTCGTGTATTCAGTAATTGGTACTTGGAAAAAATCGGAAATGATGCAGATTTTCATAAGAATATCATTCTCAGCGATTTAACTCCATTGGAATCCTTTCTTTCGGGTTAAATTAAGTCATTGGTTTACAGCAATCATCCAGCAAATTTAGATGATTTACAGATCAATATTGAACGATGACAAACCTGATTTGTGTGAATGGAAAATTGGGTTCAACGACTTCATTCCTTCCAGCGTTTCCGTGTGGTCGTGGTGGACATTTGAAGGATGTTTTGTTTCAGAGCTAATGATATCCATTGTACTTTATAATGAAATAAAAATTTCAATAATTTTCAAATAAATAATGTGTTTTATTTACAAATCAGAATGGGGCGCTGTTAATGAAAGACCCTTTACTAGTGCATACAACTTATTCTCCAGGCTAAGGCTTCCTTCAAACGAAGAACTGTTTTTTGGCGTGACATTCATAAACTACCGAAGAGGTGAAAAAAATGGATAAATAGCAATGGAGAATTCTTTGAATGAAATATTACTTATCCTTTTCAACCAACAGATGCGTAATTTTTCCAAAAAAATTCCGGTTTCGTACTTCTACACCTGGAAAATTTTTGATCAGTTGTCTAAAATTTTTGTGGACTTAATTTTGTTTCAAACTTCGATAGAGATTTGACTATAATCTAATGTTTCTTCTGTAAAGGGCGGTTTATGTAAAATTTGGTTTTTGATCAATTATCAAAACAATTATTATAATTTTCAGTCTGTCTCTTGATTTCTCCTATTTATTTCTGTCAACATTTAGTCTCGGTTTTATTAATCAGATTAAAAGGGAAGTTTTCTATAGTGTCCATTTTAGTTTGGAACTTTGAAATTATTTCATATTTATATCTTGCTTATAATTGAAAATGAGATATATATATATATATATATATATATATATATATATATATATATATATATATATATATATATATGTATATATACTTTCGAGGAAATCACACAATATTTTATTTATAGTTATATTATAAAGTATTTAAATTAATATCAATTCGAATAATACAGGTCAATAAAAGTTAACTACATATTTTAATTTGAAGAAGATGAAATATACATTTCGTTGTTCACAACTCAAGCTCTCTATGATGGATTAACTTTGAATTAACCTCAAAAGTTGCTGATGACAGAGTTTGCGATGCGAGCGCCATAATACGAGTTCCATTTGAAGTTGTTCTAATCTCTTAAATTGAATGTGTATATGAAACCAGTTTTGAACTGTACATTTACAGGTATAAGTGCACACACCAGTATTTTAGACATTTTAATACTTGGTAAGTCAGATTGAAGTTTTTATAATTATTTATATTAGTGTCAATCTAATTAATATAAAAGCAAAATGATACTTTCCAAACAAATTTGTGTAATTATGTTATAGGATTATTTTCAAATGAATGTGAGTAAATTTCGTAGGTTAACTCATAGATTATACAGGGCGATTACTTGAGAGCGTACATAGGGAAAAAAAAGTATATGGTTCTGAATTTCGGTTTTTGGTAAAGTTCAATATTGAAAATATTTCAAATGAGGCGCTAATTCTGGGAAATTATGAATGTTAAATCGCACTGATTCCAAACGCAACTACATATTTTTAGTGCATTTCTAGATTCAACATATAATTTCAGAAGAACTTAGCTCATTATTTTCAATATTTATCTGTATCCCTTTTTTAGATTTGGAATATTTTTTCCGAAATCCTTGGTGAATAAGAAGTATTTCAAAATAGTAAAATTCTTATTTTGATTGAAAGCAAAAATGATGAAGAAGCATTTGTGAACTAAAATAATTTACATGACATTAAATTTCAAAACTACAACCTTAGCAATTACTAATTTTGACATGTATTGTTATCCTTTCTATTTTTTAATTCTGATTTTCAATTATTTCAAAATAACTTCTCAACTTTCACAAATATACCTAATATCTCAAAGATTATCGCAAATAGGCACAATGCTAATTAAGATTAATTCACAATTTGATTTTGTACTAAAACCCATAAAATGGATGGCGATATCTCTAGAATTGCCGCCATCTTGAAAATATTTTAATTTGGAAGAAATTTTGATTCTGCTAAAAATCGAAATTTAAGATCCATACCCTTGTCCAATCTCTTCAAATTCCTCGTATGATTTAGTATTTCTAAAACAGTTAAAATTGTTGAATATGTTCAATTATTAAATAAAATTTTCATTATACAAATTTTCAATAATAGTGAAACATTTTTGACAGGATAATGAACGCGTCAAAATGAAGCATCACAAAAATTCGCTTATATAAGAGTAACGGAAATATTAGCAATTCAATTTTTCATCATTTCTGATTGCGGACCTGACCTCGTTCATGAGACAGAATAAGAAGTAATATGAACAGATCATATGGCATATATATGATAATAGTCAGTGAAAAGTGTTCTGAATTGCTGGGTGGGGCAGTGAAAACGTACGTTTTCATATCAAAAAAAAATTTATTTATATTTTCGTGTACATCAGTTCATAGCATTTACGATACTCAATGGTGAAAAACAACATTTAGCATGTGGTGGCCACGATCCGCAATGCACCGCTGAAGCCTTTCTTGGAAGTTGGCCGTCACTATGCAGTATCGCTCTGTCGATTGCGGTGGTTTCTACGAGAATTGCTTTTTTCAAATCTTGTGGAGTTCGAGACTTATACCCGTATACACACGCCTTCAGGTGTCCCCACAAGAAATAAACACATTTCGATAGATCGGGAGGTCGAGATGTCCGCCCAATGTCCCCAAACCGGAGAAATCACACAACCTGGCAAATGACGGCGAATAAAGAGCATTAATTCGTTCGCAGTGGACCGTTGCCCCATCTTGCTGGAACCAGACACGGATTGAGATTCGTCTCGGTCGTAATTCAAGCAACTATTAGTTGATCATGTCAACATAGCGCGCCGAGTTCACAGTTACAGCTTTCTTATTGGCGTCTTCAAAAAGGTAAGGGCCACTAACGCAAGTATTGGAAACGGCGCACTTAATTTTCAAGCTATGCCGCAGTCTTTCGTATAATTCTCTCGGATCTTTTTGTACCCCATAACGGCAGTTCTACTGGTTCATCATGCCGTTTTGACGAAAATGAGTTTCATCAGACATGAAGAGGTTTTAATTTTGATCAAAGAGTGCTTCCATTCCACGCGCTAAGATTACTAGTTGTTCGTAATCATTTGGTTGTAACTGTTGAACAAATGCCAATTTATAAGGTTAGAAATGCAGGTCAAAGTGTAAAATACCCCTTATCGTCTGAGTACTCAAAGGAAGTTTAGTGGAATGGTTTCGAGCAGAAGGGCTTGTCGGATCTGTTCAACATTTTCTGCGGTTCGAGCTGTTCATAGAGCTCGTGGTCGAGCTGTTCACCTCGTGTACGAAGTGCTTGAACCCAACGAAGAATGGTGTTTTGTGAGAAAATACTTGGATTTCGGTGAATGTTGAAGTGGCGGCGGAATTAACGCTGAACTGTCGTGACTCGTTATTTCGCAGGAAACTTTCGTACGCGAATACACGGTGTTTCAACAACCACATCTTCATGGCTTTGACTGATAAACAAATGCTAAGTCTTTACAAACCTAACGGTACTAGCCCCATCTGATCGGGTGGGAAATACTAACCGTTTCAAAAACGTCCGTCTTCACTGCAGTACAGTTAGATTTCTATTGTTTCGGTTTTTCAGTAAGTTTTTTTGTGAAAGAATTTGAGGAATGTACCGAATACATTTGTATAAATACCTGTAACTCCCGAACTGGCTGGAATTGAGGAAGTTTTGAAAATTGCAAAGGAGTCTTCTGAAAGGCTGGAGTTCCCTAAAGATAGAATTTTGTGTGTACCTGGTTTATTAGCAGCAGAACAATGACAATTTTATCAAACTTATTCCATTTACTTAGGAACATTCACACTAAGTGAAGTTAGTAATTTTCATATTTTATTCAATAGAAAACCGTAACGCTGTACTCATTTTCAGTGAATACATTTCTGAACTGTTTCTTCGTGATTATTGAGTTATTTTGTTATTTACCTCGAATTTCGGGTAAGGATTTCTTGAATTTTTTTCCATAAAATATGTTTTAACTACCTGATGATGCCCTGTCATAGTCGTAAGAGATTAGATTTTATTGGGTACTCTTTAAATTGGATATTTTGCAATATTTATATAGGCGAAATTTTGTGAAATGCTTTATTTGACGGTTTACTATTTTATGCAGTATCTTCTAAAACACTCGAGAAATTTCTGAGTTTTCTATTTAGAAATATTCTTGTAATCTGTTAGTTTCAATCCCTACATATTCAACAGATCTAAATTACTTAGAACTCAATATACACTGCTCAAAAATTGAAACGGATAATTTGCGCACATATAATATATAAAGGGAAATAAGGAAGTAATTTTGTATATGTACTGATGTATTGAGTTAGGTGTTTACATACGGCTAACCTGCCTGAAATGCCAACAGTAAGTAAGACTGCTTTCGAGCGACAACAGAAGAAAAATTAACAGAAGGAAGATTCTGACCTGGTGGAGTCTGCAGGCTTAAAAAAAGATTCCTTCTGTTGGAAACACCTTGAAATCACAGTTTAATTTTTGGTGAGGCCTCCTCTAACTCTTCGTAGTGCTCTTACTCTATTCGGCATTGTGTCAATGAGGTTATCAATGAAAGCTTGAAGAATGATACAAACGAAATCTGGAGTCATCCAGATCCCCATCTATGCACGTTCCAGTTCTCATGTTCAAGAGCCCAAAGATATCTTACAGCCCGGTATTCCCTACGCAAACGCGGGTGCCTGGCGGATCTTCTTGCCTTCAAATTGAAACGTATTCCGCTTTGTTTGACCAGAAAGCCTACCGATCGCTTTCCGGAACGAGCTATCAATTCGAGATGCTATGAAGAAGGTATTTCGTCGTGCAGTTAACCCTATTAGACGATCTTGTGTTACGGTTGTAGCTCTTGCTCTTTCACTCCCATGAGTATATGCAGCACTATACTTTGCGAAACCCGTAAACTGTTAGCAACTTCTTGTTGTGTTAAACCTTCGTTTAACCAACATACTAATTCTTCAAGTTAGACTGCTTCTAAAAGCACTGTGAAACTCGTGACAATTCATCCACAACAGATACTACACAACAGATTGATTGCAATATTACATTATCGCACATACAGACCACAAAAAAGATCATACACCTACTGGAAATGAGTTTTTTGTAATTAAGCCATTCAGTGTCGTAAAGACCGAAGTCAGTTTTCTCTCAAATATCCGCTTCAGTTTTTGAGCAGTATATATATATATATATATATATATATATATATATATATATATATATATATATATATATATATATATATATATATATATATATATTTTTTTACCAGTCTATTTTAACATCAAAATCTGATTCCAGAATCCTCAATCTGAAAAATTTAAAGTGAAATAATTGTGATAAACATGGATTCAAGAAAAGATCCTGAAGAAAAAAACAAGCCTACAAGAAAACCCTCTATTTATAAATGGCTAAGGAACATAACAGAACAACGGGAAATAATCATAGATATACAACTGAAAAAGCCATCATTTTATTCTTCAAGCCGAGAAGCCAATTGTTCAGTTAAATCCTTAGATATTCCCTCAAGAGTTTTGGCTACAAATATGAAATCTTTGGAAGATGAAAGGTTTGTAACAATTTGCATACATAAACAACTGCGTGGACACTTGTCTTAATATTTTCACTCAAAATAACATTAACTAGCGACTCAGATTATCAGGTAACCAAAGATGTTCTTGCAGTTTGTGTATACAACAGCGCGCTATGATTGATTTTTGAATTGATTTGAAATATTTCTTTTATTGAGAGTACAAATTGATTCGGTTCGTTTTTATAGCTCAAATTTTTTTTATTTATTTCGAAAGATAATTAACAAATCATTTACGATGAATTTCCGTCAAGTAGAGACCGAAACAATCAAGAATTAAATTAATCAAAATATTGTCCATCACTGCTTGCTACTTTTTCCCATCTCTCAGGCAATTTCCTAATGTCTTTAAAGATATTTATTTAATTCTAAAAGTTTTTGAATAAAATTTGTTGAAATTTAAATTATAGGAGACTAGACAGATTAAATCTGTTTTGATATTCAAACTTTGAAACATACACATTTTGTGATTATTGTTTGATTCCTAATGTGACTAATTGAAAACAGCAAGAATAAAAAAAAGTTCATCAACAATTGAGGTCTTAGAGATGATATGAGAACAAATTTTAGTAGGACATGCCTAGAGCTTGCAGAAAGTTACAATGTGAGTGATGTAACCGTTTGCACCTTTATCGGATAGTGAACACATAGCAGTTGGGCCAATGAGTCCAACATTAATTGTCAAATGAAAATATTAAGTTGTTATTGGCACATTTTGTGCAATAGAGATTTTGATTCTTTCTCTGTTGCCTGTTAGAAATAATTTATATTTGGTTTATTAATGAGACACAAGCTACTATTTCTTTCTACTTTATTTTATAGTACTATCTTAGGTCCATTTTAAAGAACTTCGTGAGAGTACAAGGTATACAGGTTTTGTTTTCAATTTATAGTTTTTGAAAAAAGTGTACAGATGATATTTTTAGTGGTTTATAACAGAAAGGTATTCCGCTCAGAATCACGTTTCAGGCTTATTCCTAAGAGCTGTTAAAAAGCAGGGTGTAATAATCTGGTCCTTTATATTTCCCATAAATTTAGTTTGAGACCTCTGTTTTCAACATGTAAAACTGTAAGGTTACAATAAAATAGATGAAGTTGTTTCACTTCACTTTTAGGGGTGTTTTCTTATTTGACCTTCATTTTATTAGAACCTGTATGGCATAATGATAAAAATAGCTAAACTAAAGGGTTTTTCATTAAGAATGATAAGATCCAAAAACAATGAGAGTTTGACACATAAAATTATTTCTTGTTTTATTTTAAAGCTTGAATAATGCAGTTATGTTTGGAATGAGATATCATTCACATGTCCAACACGGCTTCATTGACACCACTTTGGTAATATATTTTTAGTGCTTCCAACCGATCGAGAGTTCAACCCTGTACCATGAAACTGAACACTATTCTAAATATAGTAACACCTAGAAACAAGAAAAACGGTATCAGAAACCGAGTAATCTCTATCTGAAAAACTATCATCCAATTGAAAGACTTTATATTCCCTCTTCATCAGATTCAAATCAAATTGAAACTTCTGTCAAACTGAATTAACTTACTTAGCCTATTTCTCTGGCATAATGATTCACGTCTGGTATCACTGATTTTAAAAGGTTCTGAAAATAATATATTATCCTGATACTTCCAGATCTTCTGCGAAGATCCCTTAGAGGCTTTTTTCAGCTTGTGCGAGTTAGGAGTTCAGTTGTGTTCTGGGTAGGCTTTGTTACTGCGATCTTACGCCACTTTAGGTCAAATAAAGGATTTAAAACCATTTTTCCCAATAGAATTTTTGACATATACGAATATATAAAGAAATTCATTTCAGGTCAGCTCTTTACCTTGTTAATCAGAAGTGATTGCCAATTTTGTAATAAGTTTGCTTTGAGTTAATCAAATGTCACAAATGACTACACATATGTTATTTATCTATTTTTCTTAATTTTACAGAACAACCGCCTTTGAGAAGTATGGTGAACACTCAATAGTGACACAAATGTATTTTCAAAATACTTCCAAGAACATTTCACTTAGCAGTTCAGACTATCTTGTACCGAAGTTTGAGTATATCGATTTCAATGAGCTGAAGACAAAAGATTTCCATCAATTAACTTTGGAGAATTCAAGAAGAAACCTAGAAGCTTTCCAACGGTCCCACAAGAAAACCACAGATTAAATTTCGAATCAATATTTTAAGTGATACAAAAGGTATCTCATGTTTTAATCTATACTGTTAATAAAATATATTTTGTTTACCAAATTTTACTGTTTCTTGCCCAACACTATCCGGAAAAACTGTATGACGTACACAAACACACCCATGGGCGCAGCGGAACTCGAACCCTTAATCCCTGCTACCATAGCGTGCATCTTTGCATACTATGCCACCGAGATCCCCGGGAATTAATTTTAATGATTTCCTTTCATCGATCACATTGTCGGATGGAACTGAAACAAAATGACATATAAAGCAAGAAAGACAAACCGCTAACATTTTGTTTGACTTCACTATTTATAGTATAGTAGCCCCTGCTTCTCAAATCGCTATTTGACTCATCTCAAAACGAATGAAGTCTAATGAACCAATCAGGATTTTCGAATGGATTTCAATATTCACTCAAGATACATTTTGAAATATAACAATTTTTGCCACTTGAAAGATTTTATGAGTGGCATTTAGTAGTTACTAATTATAGTTATTTTTTGTTTTCTTTTCTTTTAAATGGTTTCATTGTCTAGTGGTTTCAATTCCACTTTCAATAATTTGAGATCTAATAAAATAAGAATAAAAATAACGTAGTAGTGCAATTTTACTTTTTTGAATTTATTAGATTAAAGGAAAGTGTTTTGCCAATATGGCTGAGATGAAGAAAAAAAAACAGTCAGATATCAAAGAAGGCAAATCGAAAAAATGTTATGCACAAAACTAACACTTTCCGAAATAATATGTAAAGATGAAATTATTATAAATAAAAATAACTCAAATTCATTTGCACTGTTGTAGTACTGAAAATATTTTATTGACCCTCAACTTGCTTCAAATCCACTCCACAGCTTCACTGTCCCCCTTTTCCAATAGAGGAACCTCTGCTAAACTCTATTGATAGCTAGATCCTTGAATATGTAAACCTTATACACATATCAGACAGTCGGAAACATAGGAAATACAGTGTTAATCAAGAATGCAGTGGAGAAGTGGAAGATTCAAAACCTCTGCGCGTTGTGATGACGAATAAATGATTGTTCTCTCTCAATGGCAGTGCTCAGTATTGATGCTTCAATCGAAAGGCTGAGCAGTCTACTTTCACTCCCCACTACCACTGAGAAAGATCAGTTTGTCGTCATCACATCGCGCTGCTCCACTGCATTCTTGATTAACACTGAATTTCCTGTGTTTCGGACTGTCTTTTCGTTACCTGTATATGGGGATATATTGATATCTAGGCTAACTAAAACATTATGAAAAAGTAAACTTGAAGAAGCCACAGTGTAATTTTGTTCTTGTTATCTCAGGTTGAGAAACAAGAAAATAAACATTGTTTTTTTCTTGGAAAGAGAAGCCTCTCAACCTATTCCTTTCATTGATTGGTTATCCAATCAGGTAATCAAAACAACATTTCCCAAATATACATTCTACAAAAAATGGTGTAGTACAACTCCAAACAATGATTTCTAATCAATTTAACTGGTCACAAAAAACAGGATTAATCCTTACACCCTACAGTAAACTAATGGGATGGAACAAAGCTGGTAAAATTTAAAGGAAAAAAGCATTCTGCATATTGTTTTAATTTTTTTACAAGGTTAAATTGTCAGTAAATATATCACAATGTTCATTAAAAAAATAATTCTTCATTTATTGCACTTAATCCAAAAAAACAATGGCTAAGCTTAATACAAAATAACTTTTTATTTTTGAATTTTATTTAAAAAAATTCAGTTTTCATGTTTCACAGTTTATTCAGAATCCAGACAAGTGTTTCGATAAAATTGTTATGTTTCACCTACAGCCAATTTTCAAGAGTTTTTTACAGGTATTCAATGTTTTGAAAATACAATCAATTTTTTATTGTACTTTATCGTCAAGCAGGGCCGTCTTTAAACTATTTGAGGCCCTGGGCACATTAGGATCATGGGGCCCCTATGACCTTGAGAAAACACTATTTAGTTACAATAGATAAAGAAAGACAAGGTTCAGATTTTTCAAAATTAATGTTTTTCGGTAATACCTAAATATCGGTTATCATTTGGTAATCTGGCAGGAACTAGGGGGCCCCATTCGATCGCGGGGCCCTGGGCACATGCCCATAGTGCCCAGTGGGGAAGAGGGGCCTGTCGTCAAGCAATTTGAAAATTGTATTATGTATCATTCATAGTGCGGGGGCGTCTGTCCACCCTACCACTGCATCAGCGCAGACTATTGTATTGTATTATGTAGCATTGGATGGAAGTTTAAACGTCAAGTTTCATTCACAAAAAAATGAAAATAAGTATAAGTAGACTACTTTATGTAAAAAAACACAGAAACCACAAATTCAGTTTATATATATTATTATATCTATTTATTATTCATCATACATTTGAAAGATATGCAATGTAGGTTGGATTTCAACCAAACTAAAATTATATAACTTTCCAGTGCTTAAAGAAGTTTTTAGATATTCTTGAAAATAAATAAATGAAAAAATCAAAGTATAATGCCCTGTGACATTTATGAAGAATCAGAATATTCAATAATATTTTCTTTTTATTGTCGCCATTACATATGGCTTATTGGCAAACATGTGAAACTCAAACACATGCCTCTTCGAACTTTGGAGACCCGTAACCTTTAAACTAGGATTCAGAGTGGCTTCAGATTTGTGTTCGAAATATCAAATTAAATACATATAAACCACAATATTTGTAACATCCACAGGTGGTCATAATGGTTAGGTTTACTTAATTTTAGTTGAGAGTATAAATTTAGGATTCTCAATTAAAATGCATGCACGCCCATCTTGCTCTAGATAAGTCTTTGACTTCAATACATTTATTACATCTCACACAGACAAGCGTCTGAGGTCTTCTGTGAATTTCTTTTAAATGCTTATGAAGATCCAAGCGGGCTTCTGAGCCATCAAAGGCTATTTTGCAAAATAAGCATTTGTAAGATATCACTGGTTTGAATGCTACCATATATTTGTAATCGATTTTACTTGGATCTGCGACTATTTTATTCTTCGCATCATTTTGCATTCCTGTGAAATATCTGAATGACAAAATCACTCTGGGTAGAAATATTTCATTAAAGAGAACTTCTGGCGTAGCATCCCTGTAAATAAATTACTCTTAATTATTTCATCAACATTTAAAACAACAATTTCAGTTTAAAGACTTGACAGTAGTGAGTTCATTTACTAATAAAATATACTGGTGAAGAGACATTCTGGTATTGTAATCAAATACTATATTTTCTCAAATTTTCCACAATTTATTCACTAAGAATAAGGCACGACCGGTTGCGATTATTACATTTCATAATGATGTAATTGGTGAATTGAACTGTTTCAGCCATTACATTAATTTTAAACCACAAGATTTGTTTGGCCCTCTAAACGTGCAGATTTAAATCGGACAAAACATGTTTGTTATGGCGTAAAGTTAGTAAACTATACAGCTGAAAAGATCCGCAAAAACACAATATTTCTAAAATAAATGCAAATTTTATTAAATTTATGTTATGTTTACAACATTTGTTGTAAACATAACAATAAAAATTGTGAAAATAAATTAATTTTTAATAAATGCAATAATGAAGACCATTTCCAACTTTCCTATTTTTCCGTAGAACTCAGATTCAGTAAATTCGTTAAATGTAGAGCTTTTTATCAAACTTACCCATTAGTTATTTTCTTAGTTCTTTTGTAAACATTTCTCCCAATATTGAATGTTATACGTCTATTTTCCTGTACCATACCTTTTTGATTAATATCAACCATGTCCTGATAAAATTGACCCAATACTGTATTTAATTCTGCATGTTCATGAGAAGACATCTAAAACAGACAATAAATTTTATTATTTTACATTCTCATTGAATCTTTGGAATTATAGAATACAAATAACCAACAAATAGAATAAATATAAGCTTAATTAATCTTTATGAATAACAATGTTCATATTTTTCATATCTTCTGAAAACAAGTTTAAAACTAGTTGGTCTGTTTTGGAGTAGAATTAACAGATTCTCAAAGATGGAAAAATCTACAACCCATTTTTTCCAGTATAAAAACAATTACTGAATATATTGCAGTGCAAAGATCATTAAATTTTTTCCATTGAATTGGTCATTACATTCAATTCAAAAATCATAAACTCAGTATTTACTGTACATTGCATACCCTTGAGGGTTGTTATATCTGGATTCTACTGTTATCCATAATCTTTTACCTATCATTACCCCACTTGCTCTATTTTAATTGTTATAGTTACCTGAAATTGTGTGAAGACCGTGAGTGTAAACGCTTTTATATATGCTTCTAAAATGGAAAGTTTTACTGGCCATTTTGGGTAAGTGGAATTGATTGTGCTGCTACCCAATACAAAAACAGACTTGTCCAAAATAAAATCAGAAGTTTTACTCAGATACATAGTGGTTTTTGGTTCAAATGATCTCTTAAATGACAAATTGGGACTGTTGAATTCTACTTGTACATAAGGATAATTTAAGAGATCAGCATATTCCAAATCCACCCAAGGCCATTCAGCATGTAGTTCCGCTCTGACATCCTCTAGAAACAAAAAAAAACATATTAAATATCAGTCAATTAAAATATCTAATTACTTCAGATATGAACTCCTACCCTTGGTGAAGCTAATTAAAACAAAGGGAAAAATGTCAGAATAGAGAGCTTCTAATTAAAAAAGGTAAAAAGCACTAACATGAATTCAGGAGATTTCGCACATTAGTTCATATCACCCATGTTACCAAAATAATTTTTTTTTGTTTCATAATTATAAGATCCTGCCGAAATTTTACAATTATTCTTCCACTAAATGCTGAATTACAGATATGAAAATATCTCAAATGTGAATAACTGCGGAATGATTGAACCAATTTTACCCATTCAAAAACCTAGCTGAGGTATTTAGACATTAAACCAAAAACAGTGCACCAGAAGTGGATTCATTCATTTCATGAACAGTTTGATTCAGAACTACATTAACATAATATTATTATTACCCTGATCCTAGATCTTCTGTGAAGATCCCTCGGAAACTTTTTTAATTGTGTTCTGATTAGACTTTGTTACTGCGTTCTTATGCCACCTTAGGCGCAGTAAAATGATGGCCGAAACCTGTCTAACTAGAAAATGTTTTTCCTATCTAGACAGGGCCTGAACCTGAGACGACCATTCAGGGCTCTAACCACTCAACTATCGGCACTCTATATACAGGCTGACCAAGATATCTCTGACAAAATTTCACTAGGTGATTCTACAGGCAATTTGCAACACAAAAGTTCTTAGAGAATAAGTGAAGCGAATTTAGAATAAGAGTAAAAGATTTAAAATTTGGATAAAACATATTGTCAAAGTATTATAACAAGAATTAAAATAAAAATGTAGTGTAAATGAGCTTAAATTTTGATACCATGTTTGACAATGACTATGTATCCCTGCTAGTTTCTTCAAAAAAGAGTGATCTAATAATCCACTCGAAATATTCCGTCACAGCTAAACAACTCAGTTTTCTGAACTTTTATCATCCTAAATTGAAATGTCTAAAAATTAAATACTCCCAGTGCCATCCACGTTCTTAGAAAATCGAATGAACCAAACATGTCTGTATACAATTACAAAATTTCACTTTTTGATAAAAGTGAAATTTTCACTATATTTGTTCCCAGTTACTGAAGGCTACAAGAACAAAAAATTAATTAAAATAAATATTACCTCCAGCAGCTGCGAATACCAAATTATTCATAATAATGGCAGGACCACTCACGTCGATAGAGAAATTTGAAAAGGTCCTTAGAGATTCTAATTGCGTACCTGCATCAACATATTTTGCTGTGCAAGTTTCAGATTCATTTGATGAATTCGTTTCAAATTGTGGTAATGTCTTGGTAACTAATAATTGCATTTTATAGCATATATAGTTTCGAAATCGTAACTTCCAAGAACTCAATTCCAGAGTACCATTGTCATATTCTTGTTTTCTGGACCATCCTGGCCAGGTTTTTATATATCTCATTAGCATGTACGGTACAGCAGTTCTCTTGTCATCATCCAAATGATCAAGTTTTAAATGCAAATCGTTTTTTATTATATCCTTTAAAATATCAACAGATAGTACTATTTCCTCAGTCGTTTGAATGATCCTGTTGAAAATATTCTCAAGGGTTGATGCTGGAAGTTGATAATTGTAAGACACAACTGAAGTATTATCCATTGTTTACTACTTGAAGGTGTTTTTAAATAAAATCAATTCAACCGATATAGATTGTAAACTTCGTAATAAAAATAGAGGAACTGAATATATTTTCAGGTTAAAATAACGGAACCATAGATAAATAAGATTCTTCTTCTTCTTTTCTTTTATATGTGCTTGGTTACTAAGACGATCGACACAGCTCTAACTTCCGACTGCTAATTCCAATTGAAAATGGGTCTTGACTAAGTCAACAATCAGCAGGGTTTTGTAAGAAAGGAATTTTCAATTGATATCAAACTATATACACACTATATATATATAATTTTTTTTTATTTCTATTTTTTTTATAAATAAATCTTTAATTTGACTGGAGGTAAAATCGAACTCTCTGGACTTAAGAGTGTAAAGGTCAGCACATCACAACATGACTACTTCACAAACAGAAGGAATCCTGAAAAAGTTAGTCATCAAAAACAGAGGTCAAGACAACTGAACTTTAAAGTTTCAAATTGTAGGCAGATAAAAAATTAACTAAAAGTTTGACCACTAAATGATCTTCCGAAAATAGTCTATCATAAATACTTATCGGAAATGGTATTTGATCTTTTAAAATCAAGGTTAAATCCGAACAAAGATTATTAATGTTAACTGAATTTTCTCTGCAACAAAAAAATAAATGAGTGAGATCACCCCTTTCTCCACAATTACACAAATCCGAGTTGTTTATTTTTATTTTAAATAGGTGGGCTGGACTACAGCAATGGTTGGATCTTAGTCTGCAGAGAGTGGAAATGTATTTTCTGGGGAGAGGACCAGAGCTGAACCAAGGCTTTTTTTTGAGTGTGTTGGAATTTGTCATTTGAAAATATATAGAACTCTTTAAGGAGCCCAACCTAATCCATTCAACTTTCCATCTTTTCCATATTATTTTCTTATAAGAAGGCCAAAATTCTTTTACATCTCCCTTCAAAGCAGTTGAAAGGAGCAAGGTTGAACCTTTTTTTGCCAATGAATCCGCTGTTTCATTTCCTGTTATCTGAGTGTGACTGGGTACCCAAACTAAAGAAACCTCACGATTTTTTTGACCTAAATTAACTATCTTTTCTCTTATTTTAAGCGTAATTATATCATTTGAGAAATGAGGATACCAATTTGATATCTTCTTTAAAGCATTTTTGGAGTCTGAAACTATGATCGCCTTGGTAATTTCATTGGTATTGAAGCTCTCGAGTGAAAATGTGGTGTTGCGAGGGAGCTTCCACCTCTTAGTTCGGGAGACGGCGTTTCGTTTCCGAGCATGCGCATCTGAAAATCGTCAGACAGGCTTGATGCGCAGGCTCTGCCTGTGACGCCGGTGACCATGCGCTCCGCTTGGAACGCTGATCGTCAAACGCCGTGCCTTGCTCTATCTGAACCTGGCGGGGACGGTTAGACACGAATCTGTTGACTGGTCGGGTCCTCTATTGGTACGCCGGTCAAGCTACGACAGAGCAAGGCAGGTTTCTGGACGAGGAGCGAAGAAGTTGTTCGCTACAGTATAAAGGAAGGAAAGAGCCTCATGAATAGTGAAAAGTTCTACTGAGGCAATCGAAAAAAAAACTCCGGGATGCGTAGAGACAACGACAGTAGACCAGGGGAGTAAACTCCAATTCCACCACCAGATGTCAATTTAGAGCCGTCAGTAAAGAATCTGACATATCCCGGAAAGCACTCGGAACACCTAGAACTGAAGGACGTCGAATTATCATAATCACTTCTCTGCAAATCAAGGGAAAGTATCTGAATATACTCAGTATGCACTTGAAGGGACATCTGATGACACGGCAGTAGGAGATCAGAGAAAACATCGTCAGGATTGCGAATTATAGAGAGACACTCTATATAAGGCGGAGGAACTCGCCCCAGCCCCAGACCATTCCAATGTTGAAGTGGTTCAACGGTATCTAAAATTGGACTATTTTTTAATCTAAACTGTTTGGACATAAACTCAGTTGAGGCGACGGAGGTTCAGAGGGAGTTCACCAGATTGAGCCAAAAGAACATTGATTGGAGTGGACCGCATAAGACCCAGAGCAGAACGAATGGCAGAGTACTGGGACTTATCAAGAAGATAAAGTGATCTCTTGAGCATCTTCCATAAAAAATACTTCCGTAATCTAAATGAGATCGAACAAGAGATTGATATAGCATGAGAAGTGTAACAGGATGTGCTCCCCACCAAGTTCTGCATAGAGATCTAATTACTGAAATGCCTTGAAAGGCTTTACTACAAACATTGTCTATCTGAAGGTCCCACTTAAGGTTTTGGTTATTAATTATCCCCAAATATCTTACAGTCTCTCCATGAAATAACTCTATTGAAAAGATGTAACATAGGAAGATTAATCCAAGATTTGTTCTTGTGGAATCATATTGCACAAGATTTTTCAACTGAAATCTGGAATCCTTTTTCCCGGGTCCACCGCTCTAACCTAGTCATGGCTGATGATAGCGAATCAAACGCAGATTTAAAATTAGGGCCAGAGGCAATTATAGTGGTATCATCAGCAAACTGAGCACCTTAACATTTGGAGAGGAGACCGTCAGACCTATATCTTTAACATATATATTAAACAATGAAGTGTTAATCGGGGATCCTTGAAGGGGACCACAATTAGCCTGTTGCGGTCCAATGAGTTCTTTAGATAGGGGGTCAACAATATATACATCTCTTTGAGTGATGAGGCATTTTAGGAGTTCAATAATTGATTGGGGTATTCCTTCTATGTGAAGGGACTCCTTAAAAAGATGAAAACTCACTGAATCATAAGCCTGTTTAATATCTAAAAATATCACCAGAATAACCTCCCCTGTCTAGAAAATGATTGATAGATATTGGAAATTAGAAAAGCTAAAGCATCATTAACCGATTTTCACTTTCTGAAACCAAACTGAAGTTCATGGTATGGTACATTGAGTTCATATATGCGATTTAGTCTAGTTGTTAGTAACGCCTCAAATGTCTTGAGCAAGCAGGATGTCGATAACTTAATGGATCATTTGGTGGTTTGCAGATTGGAATGTAGATAGTTTCCTTAACTGAGGATGGGATATCTGGAATTCGTAAATTGGCATTAAAGATCTTAAGTAGTTCTATCTTTGCCTGTATTGATAAGTTCTTAATCATACTATAGGTGATACCATCTTTACCGGGAGAAGTATCTTTCTTTAAGGAGAGATTGAGAATGAGTTCATTAAGTGTTATGTTAGGAAAGGGGAGGTAGGGAGAGGGTTGGTGATTGACAGTTAAAGGAGGAATGAAAGAAGGGCACAATCTCGACAAGATTTCAGAACCTATCAGGGTGGACGGTTTTTCAGAAATTTTATTTGAAGTTCCGCATCGAAATTTTCTTATGTCCTTCCAAACTTGGGAACCATTTTTATGGTGCAGTTTTTCACAAAATAATCTAAAAGCATCTTTTTTGTTTGTTTTATCTTCATTTTAGCATATGCTTGGATTTTTTTGCCATAAGGAAATGCTCTGACTATGTCAGTAAGTGAATCGTCCCACCAAATCTTAAAAAAGGAAGAAATCGTCCCACCAAATCTTAAAAATAAAATAGAAATCTTAAAAAAGGAAGATTTGATATAGGAGGGTGTTTTCTTCTTAGGAATGGTAGATTCAGCTGTTGAGGTGATAAGATTTTGAAAAGACCTTAAATTACAATTCAAATGGGAATCAACAAGTTCTGAAGATTTTTGTTCATACAAATCTCAATCAGCTCTTTTTACATTGTATATTGTTAAGGAGAAGGGCGTAGAGTTCAAATGAGGAGGAAGGATATTAGGACTTTCAATTATTTTAGAGAAGTGATCACTATTTCCTGGATCTTCGCCCACTCTCCATTCTAAATTCAATCTGAGCTCGGCAGAACAGAAGGATAAATCCGGGACGCTAAAGCCCTGATGAGGAGCAGAGATTCTGGTGGGGGAACCTGTATTCAGAAGGCAAATATCATGATCAAGCAGGATCTCATGGAAAATTCTACCACTGGGATTAATCGTAGAAGATCCCCAAATTGGGTTTTGCGCATTCATATCTCCACACATGAGGAAAGGAGGGTTTAATTGAGATAGAATATTGTCCCAGATTTGTTTGGTTGGGTGGAGTTGAGGGGGACAATAAACATTTACAATAGTAAGATCAAAACATGCAGTATATCTTCAAAAAATATAAGTAATATTTAGGGCCGAAGAAGAGATTACCAGAATTATAATTGTTTTTTGAAGATATAGTTCATGTTTTTAGAGATTTCTGAATTAACTTATTTGAATATTTAAATATATTGAATATTTCAAATAAATTATATTTTTTGAGAAGTCCTTAAGTTGTGTTCATGTTTTTGAAAGGCAATTGGTGTTCTTAATGGTAAGATCAGAAACAAAAATTTTGTCTCCTTTAAATATTTATTTATTAATTTTAATGACCTTTTTTTATATCTGTTGGTTTATTTATTCCATTTGACATTATATATTGAGTTTTGATTATATACGTCTATTAAATATAAGCGGTGCTTATTGTAGACATTAATTTAATTCTAAAAGTTTTTTGAATAAAAAAAAATTTTTTTTGAAATTGAAATTGTAGAAAACTAACAGATTAAATCTGTTTTGATATTCAAATTTTGTTATATTTCTTCTATCAAGTAAAAAGCCTTTTTCTATTTTATTCCCTGAAAGTTTCAAGGTTCTAGCCCTTTCCGTTCGAAAGTTTATGGACGGACGAACTTACTTTTGATCTCAAATTCTTTATCAGTGAGTCCAACCTATTTCTGCTCAAAATTCGAAAATTACAGACATTTGGGCAAACGATAGCGCTCTTTCCCTTGGAACCACCGCATAAAAATACATTTTGTGTGCAGAGCAGCGTAGAGCTACTACCGGAACTGTAGCAAGAGTCCTATGATGCCTTTAAATATAAATATATAAATATAAAATAGCGACAAGAAGGCTAGTGCAAAATTTCATGATGATCATAGGTGGTAGGTATTAAAAAGCGAGCAGAAGCTACTTACTTACATCAGTACTTTTCACCTTTTTTGGGAATCCAAAGTATATAATGTCTGTTCCCTTTTGTTTGTTATTTGAACAATTTGCTACAACAATATTTGACATAATTCATTTTGATAATTCCAAGGGATCTTCAACTAAAAACAATCAAAAGACACATTTAAAGAATTCTACTGAAACGCTAAAAAATAACAATGCTTTCCTTGATGGTTTACATCAAATTATATTGAACTGTTTAGGTTGTTTAAATTTTGTATTTGATTATACTTGAAATTATTATGTAATTCCTAGAAACTTGTTTTAACTGCATCAATGGTTGCTACCAAAGAAGATAAGCAAACTCAGTAGAATATCCGATTAATATATTTTTGCTCAGCCCAGGTTTCTTTCTAAGTGCAAAATGGTTGAATCGGTTTTTCCCTTATTTTTTCAAATTTAAAAAAAGAATAGCTGATTGAACATCTATAGTTATATTTTTATCTATCAAATTCAAAATATTGCAATTTTTTTTAACATGGGTGCTAATTGATCGAAATTCATAAACAGCTTGACGAAAGATTCATTTAGAAAAAACTGTTATTTCCAAATAAGGTAAAACAAATGTTAGCATCGGAAACAGCACATTTTATTCTGATAATAAACTTCATCAAGTTTTACCAATTGCTCACATGAAGTGAAAAATGTTATTCATAATTTCAATTCTAACATGATTATTATATTCTAATAATTTAAACTTAGCAGATTTTCAACGATGAGAAAATTAGTACATTTTTTCAAGATCTCAAGTAAGTCAATGACAATTACCATGTATGATCTCAAGATAGGTGCTTTTCCCATCTGTATTTTTTCACACGATAGTGTTAGAAAAAATTTGTAATCCTTGGTCAGAAAATACAAAGCTCTTAATGAAACAAACTGACAGGGAAATTTTAAGCCCTTGGTAAATCATTGGATGTGCAACAAAGGTATAGGATATTCAAAAAAGTGAATATATTTGAAAGACCTTTAAAAAAAAGATAAAAATGAAATTAAAGGAATAAATAAATAAGCAGTGGAAGGTAACAGATTTTTCGTTCATCAAAACAGACCAAAGTGAGGAAACAGTTTAACTGCCAGCAGTAAATGCAGTTCTCCACTAAACTTTTCAGTCAAAATTGATTTTGAAAAAATTTTCTAAACTATGAGTCTATATTTATTCTGAAACAATAGTAAATCCAAAACAAATCTTCATAATTTCATTCTCTTGATTAACCTATACCAATCTAAATAGACTTATGAAAACGAACAGCATAACTCCAAAATTCATCTCAAATATGCTTAAAATTAAATGACATTTGGAACAAAAAATCCACCCAAACTCATTCTTCCACAAAGAAAAACTATACCACAATAAGTTGAGAAAATCAATCAGTATATATAAAATCAAATCTAAACTTTTTTAAAAGGAAATAATTAAAAAATATTCGTTTCCATAAACTATGAAATTCCTGTTGTAGACCATGTTGCATATGGAATAAATCTATTGAGACATTCAATAATTTTAATTGATAAGCTGCAATATACATAAACTAAGTGTGAAAAATGTTTTCACCCAGACTGGTTCATCATTTTAGTGATCATAAACATCCAATCATTGCATCTTTTGAGTACAAGCTGTTTCATAAGTATATTGACGTAGGTTGTTATACAAAATTTTCAGCAAAAGAAAATGCCTGAAAATAATCCTAAAAAATTCATTTTAATACATGTACGTTGTATTGTTTATTTCTTCAAAACTATCTGAAATCTAACATTTGCTATAACAAGAATGCATGAAACGGCCAATTAAGTAATTTTTACCCATTACATTAAAATATTTTCTTCTAAAGTTGAATAATTTGTTTCTTGATTATGAAGCATTTACGACAACTTGTTCATATTGACTTTTTTGCTTAGAGTAATTTACCAATAAAATGTATAACTTTCGATATATACATTAAATAAATAATATTTTCGAAATCAATTTGAATGTGAGAATATTTTTCTTATATCAGCTAGACAGCTATAAAAATTTAAAATTTGTTAAGATACAGGAAATACCAAAAAACTGCTCAGCACAAAATGGAGCAATTATAAAAAAGGAAATTTATCTTGAAATGTGTCCACTCTGCTGACAATGTAAAAGGAAGATGTTTATGTTCATTAAAAAGATGATCCAATCCTCAAAAACTTACATGAATTGAATATCCAAAAATCAATTCCTTATTAATATGGTCTACTTACAATCATCATAACCGCCCATTGAATCTGAAAAAAAAATCAACTATAAATGATTCAAATCAATGTATACTCTGTGGAAATAAGGCTTGTTCCAAGTTTACAGGCATAAAAATGAGACAATATACATTTTGTAAGAATATAAGAAAAGATAGGAGGTTCCTTAGACATAAGTCCTTCTCCTTTCTTTTACATCTAGTATTTTTTTGCATCAACAACAAAGTGATTTAGTACCAAATGAATAAAGTGTTAAAATGTTCAAATCAATCATATTTCGATGAAGACTAGTATTTTCAACTTATTGCTAAAAGTTCATAAAATTATCGTCAAAAGATGACATCAATTTAATTTTTTTCAAATTCAATATCACAAGAGTTCTCCTAATCTATTCCGATGTAACAGGGTAGTTAATTGAAGTCAATTATTTTAAATAATGTACACCAGAACATGATGTTTCCTCTAAGAAAACTTTATCATCTCATACTTGAATAATAAATGTTTCGTATACACAAAAGAAAAAGTGGAAATCAGTATCTGAAATACCCATCAGAGAAAGGAAAGAGAGATATTGAAACAATTTTGGAATAATGGGTCAAGCATAAAGACCATAACAGATTATTATTTTCACATTGCAAGCAAAAGCTACCGTTCCGAGTTATGCAGGATGAGTCATAATTTTCAATTGTCAATTCTTTTGTTACAGTGGAAAGTTGAGAAACTTAAAATCAATCTTCAATGTAGGATACCTAATTTTTAGGTAACTTTATCACTAAAGGGCGCTGCAACCTTTATTGATTTCAAGTTAAATGCAAAAGGTTAATTTTAAGATAATTCTGAAACATTGACATGGGGAAATCAATGTGGAGCCGTAATTTAAAAAATGTATATATTTTTCCCATAATCAGAATTTGAAATTATAATTTCCAATTGAAAAACTCAACAAAGCTTCATTTCACCTTGAAAATTGATTTAAATGTCAAGTTCAAGGTTTCTAAATTCTAAAATTTGAACCCTCTTAAAAATTTAACCATCTCTAATAAGATAACTGCAACTAAAAATTGCAATGACTCACACTGTATTTCTAATTTAGAAGCACATTTTCAATTATCCTTTCATTTTGAAGTATCGCAAGATAGACAGACTCAGGATATATGTGTCCTTTATTCTTCTTAAATATGAAACAGCACATTTTGGAAGTGTTTTTCATTTTGGGTATTTCCAGAAGGGACATGGACTTTGATTTTCAAATAAAATGACATCTACATGGTGTTTTATACTATGACAAACTTGAAATGGGATTTTTATGGTTGGTAAGCAGAACATTTAATATGGACATATAAATACTCGATTTTCATAATAAAAGTTGAACTTTATCTTCTTCAAAATTATCAGAAATTGGGATTTGATTTTGATATCGAGGAAACAGAGGGTTGTAGTTCATAAATGGTCAAAAGAAATATGAATCTGATGAAATGGTATAACTTGTAAACTATATTTTGTCAAAACATTCAAGGAAAGCTTAAACCAGAACCACGAAACTGGGGGGGTTGTAGTTAATAAGTTAAAAAAAAAAACCGCTGAAATGTCAAAAAATTCAACCGATGCTTGAATCATAGCCACGAATCTCTTAAATAAGTGTCAACTGAAAAAGTGTTTACCAGAATACATGTAAAAAAACTTCATACTTTTTTTTAACTTAAATGCTTACCGTTTTGGATACCCAAAAATCCTTCACATTTTCTTACTTTCATTATCATGTTTGTTGTTCTGATAACATGAAAATAGTTATCATTGATGATGATATTTTAAAATGATTAGGTGACCATAAGAAAAGTGCGAGGATAGAAACACTCATTATGAAGTCGATTCTATTTGAAAATTGATGTTTTTAAGTGTCTCTCAAATAGTTGTTTCAAAAATTTTTCTGGAAAAACCCGTACTTCCTCAATCTTCCACTGTTAAAAAGTGTTACCTAATACAATTAGAAAACCCAATTCCAGATACCTTGCTGGAAAAATACAGTAGGATATACTGTGAGTCTGTTTCACACAATTTCCACTAACTCCTTTAAGAGAATTTTCCCACAATGAAACAGAACAAATGATACGATTTTTACTTTAATTAAATTCACTCTGAATCATCTCTGCATGGAAATTTGGTTACATTCAGAACTGCATTTTGAATTCATATTGTAAATTTATGTTGCATTGGTTATCACTGGTAATGGTTAATATTTTTGTCATTATTGAAATTATATACAAAATAGGAACACTATTGTATATCTTATTGTAAAACTAAATAAATAAAATTTTGTTCAATAATCATTTCAGTAAATAATTGTTGATAAAATTTTTTGAGGGTTGTTTTTTTTTTAATTATGTATACAATTGTAAACGTGTGTATATAAATCTATAAACAAAAAAGACTGAATAGAATTGTAAATATTCCTTTTGTCATCAATAAAATTTTGGAAAAGTACTATTTATAACTAAATCAATAAATGAATACTTTTCCAGAATTTCTAAGTGTTGGGTACACTAAACATTCTTTACGTTAAAATTATTGGAAGTTTTGGACCCGATCCAATATCAACCTAACAAAAATTCCGTTTCTTTTTTATAAAATTCACAAAAAAAAATTCCGGAAAAAATTAAAACTTATATGAAAAACAAATCATGAATGCAGGTGATCGAAATCACGTTGAAATGCAGTCATTCAGCAGTTCTCAACAAGCAATCAACTCCTTTGGAAATCTTCATTCTGCAGAAGGTTTTCTTCAACTACTATTGCATAAAACTTGAAGGTTGGTTTTTTGCTGTGTTCTCATTCAGTTTCATAATTCTGTTCCTGACGAGATCTCTTGATTTCTCTATCATTGTCGTAGTTTTCGCCTGAGCTAGAAGGACTATCACCACTTTGTTCCTCCAAATGCCTTTTTAGATCTATTCCTACATTGCCATAACTGTTACCACTGCAAAAGAGAATGTGAATTTAATGTTTTTTCAGTGAAAATATTGAACAATATAAATAAATAGTGATTTACATTCGTTCAAGAATGTACCAGGAATTTATAATTTGATAATATAAATATTTTAAAAAATTTTAAAAAATTAGCCTTCTACATATTTAATTCCAAAAGATTATATTCAATGATTATAATTTCTGAAAATAAATTAAAATAATGTCGTATAAGTACCACTTATATCATGACATAAAATAAACATTCATTATAAGACATCCGAATGGTATAACAAAATCCAATAAATAAAAATTATTAACCAAAATCCTATAAATTAAACATTTTGAATAGACAAAATTTTGTTTCTGCTTATCAATCTTATGAAAACCAATATCTTTCAAGATCATAAGATTGATAAGCAGAAACAAAATATTCTTGAAAGATATTGGTTTTCATAAGATTGATAAGCAGAAACAAAATATTCTTGAAAGATATTGGTTTTCATAAGATTGATAAGCAGAAACAAAATATTCTTGAAAGATATTGATTTTCATAAGATTGATAAGCAGAAACAAAATATTCTTGAAAGATATTGGTTTTCATAAGATTGATAAGCAGAAACAAAATTTTGTCTATTCAAAATGTTTAATTTATAGGATTTTAGTTAATAATTTTTATTTATTGGATTTTGTTATACCATTCGGATGTCTTATAATGAATGTTTATTTTATGTCATGATATAAGTGGTACTTATACGACATTATTTTAATTTATTTTCAAAGTTATAATCATTGAATATAATCTTTTGGAATTAAATATGTAGAAGGCTAATTTTTTAAAAATTTTTTAAAATATTTATATACCTTCTATCAAGAATTGACCTCTATTTATGTTATTTATAATTTGATATTCCTTTTAGAAAGTTTGCAACCATTCTTTTTGTCGCTAAGTTGGCACAACTTTCCTCTATACTCGCACAAAGTTTGAGCTTGTCATTTGCCTAGGAGGAAACACACAACTTGACCACATAAGAGCAGAAGTGAAATTTACACGCCTATTGTTTGAAAATGAGGATAAAAATTTTATCAAAAATAATCTCTATGGCTATTTATACACATCTCTCACCTTTGAGCCATTTTTGTACATTTTCATACAAATTGAAGCATCGTTCAGGGAGAGCATGTCCCAGTGAAACAAATAGATGATAATCAGACGGAGTTTGGGGAATAAGCCGCATGCGCTATTATTTCCCAATTAAGACCTCTTTCTGTTGCTTTTTTCCATATTCCTGTCGTTTCATAATGCTCGAATTAAATCGATCATTTGTTGTTAGCAGCGATCAGTGTTAGCTTTTAAACGAATGGGGACGGCTTTCTGCATCACATTCATTTGATACGCAAGTCCTTATGGAGTTTGAGCATCATCTTCATCCAATAAGACTTTTCGGTGGTTTTCCACGCTCTTCGTTTCTCACGTCAAAATCTTTGAATTTTTTTAACCATTTAAAATATTGTGTTTCACCGTAAGCTTTGGACACGCACTCAATGGGATTCTGCAGCAGTTTTCTTCAAATGGTAACAGAACCCGCGAATCAAAGTTCATAGGCACAAAATTTGACACATTTAAGATAATAAAAAAAATACAGGTGTATGGAATTTATGTTGTTGTGTATTGAGAATCTTTATCGGCTGTTAGATAGAGATGATGGCACTGCAGAAGCGGTCCTACAGTTCCTAAACTGATGCCTAGCACCACCTATAGGGAAATTCTGGCTTCATACTTTCACACCTGGTATTATAGACGTGAACTTTGTGTATTGTATTATACCTCAGTAGTTTCTTTAGATCTTGGCAATAATGTTTGTCTTTTATTTTCACATGTTTCAATCCATTTGCTTAATCTGTATTGAACTATAGATTCGTGAATCTCTTTGTTGTGTTCATTATAGTCTTTTTAAATTGGTGCATGGTTTAATTTTATCTCTCTGTAAAGTTGTATTTTTTCTGGATTTGGTTTATAATGTGGGGTTGCGGAGTATGTAGGAAGTATCTCTTTCTGATGTTTGATGTATGTTTATTTTGGAATTCACTTATATAATTTTCTGTTATGGGTGTGTTTTAAAGTTTTCCATCTCTTCACAAACTTTTCCGGCATTAAATTTTTTTTAATTTAAAAATTTCTCTTGAATTGATTGTGGGAGTTGTCTAGACAGATTAGCTAAGTAGTTAAGATCTAAATAGTACATTTCACTGAAGATAAATGAAGATTTAGAAACAAATGTTACAACTTTAACTGGAACTTTAATTCGGATATATATATTTTCAATTTTTTAATTTTGTAAAATCTCCCGATAATATGATAATGAATATTTATATATGTTGTCAAGTTGCAGGTTTGTTCCGAGGTAGGAGAATGAATACTAAAAATTCATCATTTGGCATAGGTTTTCACAAAAATTTCTAATATCCCAATTTAAGTTCTGATAACTTCATTATAATTTCAGATGAACAAGGTAAATTTTATAATTTGTGCTCTTTCAGATAATGATAACATTCATTTTTGAATGATTAATGTTTTGCAACATTCAGGAAGATTTTAACTGACAAATGGATCTTGTATAGTTCAATTAATTCAGTGAGAATGTTCACTATTTAAAATTTAAATTCTATCAAAATGCTCTTTGTACCAAGCCATGTTCTTCCGAGATTACACTTGTGTCTTAAAAAAATTTGAACAAAGATCATAATATGATCGTATATGATATTGAATATGGGAGTGGTAAATAGGAAGTTTTTCGGGACACGGGACAGTGTAACTTCTGTTACAGTTTGAAACTTAAATAAAACTGAATAGGTTTTGTTGATCATAGAGCATAAGCAGCAAGCATGCATGTTTCATAGCTTTTTGGCTACTCATCAGTGCATTGCTCTAATGCCAAAGAATGCTACACAGCCACACATCTATATTCGCCCTGTGAGTAGCCAATAAGCTAGGGAACATTCATGTCTGCTGCTTATGCCTGGCTATCAACAAAACCTATTCGGCTCTATTTAAGTTTAGAACCGTAACACAGATGTAAGTTAGAGTGTCCCGATCTGAAAAACTTCCTATTTAACATTCTCATATTCATAATATCCGCCAATTCAATTGATTCGTTTAAAGATCATAAACTTTTATGAGAAAGACCTGGACTTAAAAAAATTTCATTTTGTGGAATTCTGAACTGTTCGTGTAATTCCCAGGAGAGTTCTAAGAAAAACAAAAAAAGATATTCTTAATTAATACTTTTTGGGTAATTTTATTGATGAACTCTTATCATTACACAATTTTTGTGTACTTCTGACTTGAATGTGGCATCTGTTACTTTATATTCTTATTTACTCACCTGTATGGGGAGTAGTTAGCAGTTTGCACAATCACAGGTTGGGGAGAAAAAGATGCAGGAGATAAGGAACGTTCTTCGCTAACAACAGCAGGGTGGAATTTTTCTGAAAAAAGATAATTATCATGCACAAAAAATATAAACGAAGAAGTAAAGTTCAAGTTAGCTAAATCCTTTTTATTGATATCTAATACTGATTTAGAAATACTGCAAACTATACAGATAAAATAATTAACCAAAAATCAATATCTGAAGTCACAGATATATGATCAATATCTTCAGAAAAAAAAAAAAGAATCTACCTTGCTACAAGCCTTAAATAAACTATCAGACTAATATAATACAAGGGTTGCTGCTTGAGTTTTGACAAATAAAAACAAATATTTATAATCGTAAATTGCTTTATTGTTTCTCAAAAGATTTTCCATTAAGATCAATACCCTAATACTCAAAAATGTCTCAAGTATATTACATGATGATCTTGCAATATTAGTTCAAGCACAGCTTCAATGTTTTTGGTACAACAGCCGTTTTGTAGCAAAGTGCAACCACGATTGAATTTGAAAAACCAACAAAACTTGGTGGCTCCATATAGTTCTTCATCACCAAAAGTTGAAGCAAGTTGATCAGCGCTTTGTTGTTGGTTTAATCCATATCGAAAATCATCATTGCACGAAAATGTTCACGATTTAATTACATTTTTCCAACAAGATGGATGTTTCAATTATCCATAAACAACAACACATTCCGAGTATGTTCACCATTAAAAATGTCAAACTTTATGATGACAATGTCAAATCTGACATATTCACATCCGTGTTGCCATATCTCAAAACCTAAGCAGCAATCCTCGTAGTGATTTATAAATACTACAAACTCTACAGAAAATAATTAAATTTTTAATCATAGAGATATGATCAATACCTACAGAGAAAAACAAAAGTATCTATATTACTACAAGCTTAAAATAAACTATGAAACTAATACACAAATAAATTAGATCATAGGTACTGAATGCTATGGCCCTCAAAACCAAATGGTAGTTCAGTTAGTTATGTTCTTTCAAAATTTTTATGTAAAACGAGTATCACTGTCAAAATTCTAGTTAATTTTTGATCTTGGTATTAACATTTTCTCCCACATAATTTTAAAAAACCGCTTCAAATAAAGTAAATACTGACAAACTTGTGGAATTAGTATTAATGCTAATTATCAAATAATTTAGTACAAAACCTATATACATTGAGTCAAGAAAGTGTCAGGAATTGATCATTTAAAAAGCCCGCTTAAAGGGCTTGTTGAAATTCTGTTTTTTGCTAAATTGACATAAGTGTCTTAAATACTCACACGGAGATTCAGTGATAGTTTGTTTACAGTGCTCCATTTTATCAGTGTGTTTTGCAATTTTTTCAATAGATAAAAATCAAAAAAATCTACCTTAAATTTCAGATCGCAAATGGAATTTCTCGGGCAGAAGTGGTGAAATTTTTAAATATGGTTAACAGTGCACCACTTTTATCAAAAAACAAATAAATGTAGATCAAAAGTTATCATGGTGTTGTGCACTCGGAATTTTCGCCTGAAAGCCACACAGCAAATTAGTCGAAAAAGATTTGTAAAAAGAAAACTGGTAAATTTTATCTCACAAGCTATTATGTGAATTAATTTTTCTATCAAAAACTCTACAAATCTTATTGGACAACCACTGTATTCTCCTGATATAGCTCTGGCCGACTTTTTTCTCTTCTATAACTCACATTATCACGTACCCATTTGTATTTGATAAAAGATATCAACGAGAATTCACGTGGGTACTATAGTTAATTCCTGAAAATGATTTTAAAATGTTTTGATGATTGAATTGTTCGTAACATAAGTGTTTTATTTAGGAAGGCTCTTACTTTGTAGGACGTACAATAAATTGGGACGAATAATACAATTTTATGTTTCATTGACCAATTTCCTGCACTTTTTTGGCACTGCAGTATTTTGCATTTATCTTTTGTTTTTTCGTATTTTCTTCATTGTAACATAGTTTACCAACTTCATGCGATGATTTTCTCGTGATAAAAAAAGTGTTTTTATTGTTTTGTTTGAAGTTTATTGAAAATGATGAAAACAAAACAAGAATATTGTGTCATTCGTGCACCAGTGCACCACGGGTTTGAAATTTTCCTTTTTCGTTGATATGTCACTTTAAATAACTACTTTATAGCTAGGTTTATGTCAGTTTATTAAGAAGACAGTTTAACAAAAAAGGAGGGTTTTAAATGGCTAGGTTGGTAAACCGACATCATTAACCTAGCCATAATCCAGCTATTTACAATGACAGTTCAATGAAACGAAACACATTCTTCATTGAACTGCCATTTCAAATAGGTAGATAACGGCTGGATTAACAATGTCGGTTTATTAACCAAGCCATAACTAAGCTATTTAAAACTATCCTTCTTTGTTGAACTGTCGTTTTAAATAGATAGGTTATTAAACTGAAATCATTAATCTACTGAATTGTTTCAGCCGTTACTATTTGGTAGTTGATCATAATTAAAACAAATTGTAGAAATTACTGTTTTACTACCAAAAAAATATATATTACACATTTTCTTGTGACTCGAGTTTCGGGAAATGAACTATCCCATCATCAGACACTCGAGTCACAAGAAAATGTGTAATATATATTTTTTTGGTAGTAAAATATAGTAATTTCTACAATTTGTTTTAATTATCATTAACCTAGCCATAACGTAGCTATTTAAAGTGACAGTTTAACGAATGATGAGAATACGACCTTAGTGTATTTAGTGGAGGCCAGTTTTCAAAATTACTTTCAATGTAGCTGATATAATTTAGTGCACCAAATACAAATGACAATTTTGATTTTGTCATGTTTAAATATGAATACGAATTTGATGCCATAGACTGAAACATTCCAATTTGCCATCACTTCTACAAATGTTACAGAATAAACTGTTACCATTTTTATTGAGTATTAATTTTGCATCAACATTAAAACCAAACTTTTTCAGATCATACAGGCAAATGGAAATGTCTAAGTTCAATAAGCCATACCTTCTACTATATCTTGCCCATTACTACTTATGACTTGTTCTGTAATTTCATTGCCATGCGGTAACAAAAATCTAGCTTGAGAAGAGCCTACAAGAGCTGACATCTGTTGATGGCCTATCATACCTCCAGATCCAGCGTACATTGACGGATTTCCAGGACTGCCTGGGGCGGACTGACTAATATCAATCATATGATCAGGTATTGGTGAGCTTTCCCTAGACAGACATTCTGGCGTTATCAATCCTGACATTCCCATATGTGAAGGAGACGGGGGAGCACTTCTGAAATGATAATTGACGTTGATTGAAACATAGAAATTGTGGATTTATGCAGCACCTATTAATAATTAATTATTGAATAAGATTCAATAATCATGAGAGTTGAACTATTCACCTTACAGTGTTTAGACAGATTTTTAACAATTAACAAGTAATCTAATTTTCAGTTCCTTTTTAAGATTAAATTTGTAGAAGTTTTGGTGAATTAATTTAACTGTTATCTGTAATATTTCAACTTCTTGCTTTAATTGTACCAGATTTTCCTTTATTAGCATTGAGAACACATCAGATGACATGATTCATTTGTATGATAATAAATACAAGTACTCTAATTTTTTTTCAAATCAAAAAGAAGTTTGTTTCATCACATTATTCAGTATGTACAATAGCCTGTGAATAAAAATCGAATATCAAAGTTGCTACTTAAGTTTTGAGATAAATGAATAAAAACAAATATGAGAATGGTTATCATATTTGCAAAAAATATCCGCCGATTCAATTAATCCATTTGAATAAAAACAAATATTTGTAATCAGAACTGGCTTTACTGTCATTCAGAATATTCTCCATTAAAATCTATACACTTTTGCATTTGTTTTGACCAATTTTGGAAGTACTTTTTCCATTCCGATTGAAAACATGTGATTTGAATGCAACAACCTCCGCTTCAGGCGTCGAAAAACACTGACCTGGCAATTTATTTTTGACCTCTGAAAATAAGAAGAAATCATTAGGCGCCAAATAAGGAGATTGTACGGTGGATAACCTGTCAGTTTGAATATTTGACTGCTCAAAAACGTTATTGTTTAAGCTAATGTGTGAGAGTTTGCATCGTGGTGGAGAGATTCGTCTTCTGTGATTGGTTTCCCTAATTTTTCTAAACAAATTCTGGTGTACCATTCAGAATTGTTTGCTTCATGTGGTTCTAGCGGAATTGTGACAATATGTCCAGTTATTCAGAAAAATAGGCGACCATTTGCTTCTAAGTTTTTCATGTAGGAAGAGCTTTTGTTGAATTTGGATTATCTTGAAAGACCGATACAATCTATTGTTGTTTATTTTCAGGTTCATATGCAACGAAATTTCGTGAATCATGAATTAACTATTTATATGCTCTTTTAAAGAATATATATAGGTTTGTTAAACTATAGCCGAATGATAGTAACTTTCAATGGCAGTACTTTTTTAGCAGCAACTTTCACAATTTTTGAGAAATGATGAGCTTGATAAGTTTTATCTACTATCTAATAAAAAAAAACTTTTGAAAACATGATTTAATTTATTTATTCCTATTCTGAATATCACAAGAAGTGTAAAAGCTGTTGGTAAGTAAATCTGCTTCGATAGCACATATATCACTATAGTAAATACTTTACCGAGAACTAAGTCCAAAAGGTGCCCTGAAGCATTGGACTCCTCTCTGCCTGCGCCGTCTAAATGCCTGCTCAATGAGTTTTGCTTCAGACTGACCCTCAATCTTCCAGAAACTACCTTTTCCTGGCTCTTCCTGACTTCTAGGTACCTAGAAGTTATGAATCAGTATACAATTTTTGTCTAATTAAAATTTCATTAAAACTGAAAGTTTTAAAAGGAAGGAAGGAAGGAAGTTCCTCATACCAGTATATTCATCTATAACCTCAAACATGTCTAATTTGGTGCCTACGAACTACGATTCATTTGTTTTCTGTTATCGTTTGAAGAAAACTGCTGTAGACTTGCAATGAATGCTTGTTAGTGAACATCCTTTTAGTAAAGCACAGTGTTTCCAGTGCTTCAAAAACTTTAAAACTGGTGATTTTGATGAGAAAAGCGAAAAGCATGGGGAACCACTGAAAAAGTTCGCGGATAACGAATTGCAAACTTATTGGGTGAAGAAGATACTTAAATTCAAAAAGAACTCGCGGATCTATTGAAAATGACGTTCGAAAGCTATGAGAAAAATTCAGAAAATGGGAAAATGAGTTTCAGATGAATTGAATGAAATGCAGCAAAACAATCGAACAACAACTTGTAAAATGATGCTCCAATAGACAAAAAAAAAAAGTCAATTCTCCATCGTGAAAAGTGATGAAAAAAGTATATATTTGAGAATCATTAGCATCCTGAATCGTGGGTGCATCCAGGCAAAACATCGACATCCACTGCAAGATCAAATCGCTTCGGAAAGAAAACAATGTTCTGTGTCTGGTGGGATTAGAAGGTTGAAATAATTATGAACTGCTAAAACCTGGCAAAACGATTCAAATCGATAGTTATGCGAGAAATGTCCGAAATATAGAAAAAGACAACAAAAAGTCGTTTTGCTCCATTATAATGCACCATGACACAGAGCAAAATGGCTCAGGCAACCGATCGAGGAGTTCAATTGGAAAATTCTATTCTCCAGACTAGGCTCCGTTCGATTATATTATGATTTTTTGGCGTGGCATTCATAAACTGCCGGAGAGTTGAGAAAAATCTATACATAGCAATGGTTCACTTGTAATACTAATATAATACAGTCGATTGATCAAATTTTTTCAGGCAGTTCAAATGAACAGAGTACGACATTTACCTGCAGTTTTTTGCGGGCCATGCTAGAAATAAGCCTCTCGACTTATAAAAAAAAAAGCATTTGTGGGAGAGGTCAATTTAGGTTTGAAGAAGTTAATCTTAAAAAAGTAAAAACCTCTGATAGAATTGTTCAACATTTGTTAATTTTGAATAGGGAAAATAGGTCATGTTGTTTGAAAGTATATAATAACTTCAATGAAACTTTCATTTTAAAATTAAATATATTAAAAAAGTTGTTTTCTATCACTATTTTATTGTGCGCCGAGTTTCCTAGTCTTAATACATTTTCAAACTGGTGCATTACAAGCTATCTTTCAAAGGTTTTTATATATTTAAGGAAGTTTGTCTAGGACTTCGGAAAGTGGCGAATCCCACATGTCCGCTTGCTTATTGAATAGTCTTACTGATAGGCTCTAATGAGACACTGAGGAAGTATCTACACTTACCTTAATAAAGTACCTATTGAGACTCAAATTATGTCTTATAGAATTTTGCCAGCCCTTGTCTGCAGTACGATAGTAAGGGTAGTTTTTTGTGATGTAACTATAGATACCAGAAAGAGTAAGTTGCTTGTCAGGAGCGCTTGCTATGGCTTGAACTATCAACTGGGCATATGAGTATGGGGGTTTGGAGTCATCCTTGCTGCCTCCTGGTCCATATCCATCATTGATAACAACTGAGGGACCCTGCATCATTTAAAAAAACCTCATTTCAAAAGTACGAAATCCTCAAATATCTATTTCACATTTAGAGGATAAAGTATATAATTAAAAATTTAATAGAGAAGAAAATAATTGTTATATAATGCTATCAATTCATGTGAATTTTATGTAAAATTACAACAAAAAGTTTAGATTCAATGATATTCGCACAGAACACATGCATCAAACACAAAATATTTATTACATTTTAAATAGTAAATTGCTTCAGCCGTTACTATTTGGTAGTTGATCATAATTGAAACACAATAGATTGGAGTTACTATGTATTTACTACCAAGGTTTTTTATTATTTTTGGTTCACATGTTACCGCGGTTTCGAACGATGACCGTTCATCTTCAGACGTAACAGAGGACTAAATCACTAGTTACAGATTCAGTTTTGAAGTAATGTTCCATTTGGTACAAAAACTGTATAACAGATGTTACAAATTATTCAGAATAAATATTTCCAGTGAAAAGCAATAACAAGGATTACAGAGGTGTTATGGGTTTTTATGATGGTATATGAACAATTCCTTTTTCAACAGGTAGCAAGTAAGAAATAGCAGAAAATAATTATGTGCAAATGTCGGTACCTTTTTGAAGCTATTTCGGTTACTTAAAAACATTAAATATTTTTGATTTACACAGATCAGTCTGGTCGTTCATTATATCGATATCATCATTATGCAGCACTTTGAATATTTCAATTGATTCTAGATAATTTAATTTTCTCCCTTTTGATGCAAGATGGAGGATTTTCAGATTTTCAATTGATGGGAATGAATGACCATTGTCAATACAATGTGTTGCAACTGTCGATGATTTTTTATTCTTTTTAAAGTCAGTTTGGTGTTCTCTGAATCTAGTTTTAAAAGACCGTCCAGTCTGACCTATGTAAATACTATTGCAATCTGAACAGGTTAACTCATAAACTCCCGATTTTTCTATTTTTGGGGTGGTGTCTTTCGCGTTGAATAAAATTGAGGATAATTTGCTAACAGATTTGTAGGCTACATTCAAATTCAATTTTGTGTAAATATTAGCGATTTTTTCACTTACGTCTCCAAAATATGACAATGAAATAATTTTTTCTTTATTATATAATTTTGTATGGGGGTATATTTGATATGATACTACTTGGGAATATTTTTTGGCTGATAATTTATTTATTATATTTTCACTGAAACCGTTGTTCTTAGCTATTGTTTTTATGGTTTTTATTTCATTTTCGAAGTTAGATTTTGAGAGAGGTAAGGAATATGCTCTGTGTATCATGGATCTGTAGGCTGCAATTTTTTGATGATATGGATGATTAGTCTATGGGAATGCAAATATCCGTGTAGATAGGTTTTCTATATATATTTAATTCAATTTTGTTTTTTGAATGTGTTATAGAAAGGTCCAAGAATGAAATATTTCTGTTTTTTTTTTAACTTGAATTTTATGGTCGGATGAATGCTATTGATTATTTTTAGAAATTGATCTAGTTGTCTAGCTGTTCCATTGATGCACGCAAGTATGTCGTCTACGTATCTATACCAGAAATGAATTTTCACTGGTAAATCTAAGTTAAATATTTTGTTTTCCATAGATGACATAAAAATATCCGCAAGAAGTGGGCTTAGTGGAGAGCCCATAGCTAGACCATTCGGTTGTTCATATAATTCATTATTAAACTGAAAATAGTTTCTTTGGAGACATAGTTCCAAAAGAATTATGAATTCGCAGTGCAATAATGGATTAACATGTGAACGCTCTAGGATTTCAGATACTTTATTTATTGTATCAGTTCTTGGAATATTTGGGAACATATTATCTACATCTAGACTTAATAGATATGAGTTATTTGGTATTGTGAAGTTTTTCAGTTTTTTAGCTAATTCAATGGAATTTTTTATGGAACATTCCATCGCTAATATTTACACAAAATTGAATTTGAATGTAGCCTACAAATCTGTTAGCAAATTATCCTCAATTTTATTCAACGCGAAAGACACCACCCCAAAAATAGAAAAATCGGGAGTTTATGAGTTAACCTGTTCAGATTGCAATAGTATTTACATAGGTCAGACTGGACGGTCTTTTAAAACTAGATTCAGAGAACACCAAACTGACTTTAAAAAGAATAAAAAATCATCGACATTTGCAACACATTGTATTGACAATGGTCATTCATTCCCATCAATTGAAAATCTGAAAATCCTTCATCTTGCATCAAAAGGGAGAAAATTAAATTATCTAGAATCAATTGAAATATTCAAAGCGCTGCATAATGATGATATCGATATAATGAACGACCAGACTGATCTGTGTAAATCAAAAATATTTAATGTTTTTAAGTAACCGAAATAGCTTCAAAAAGGTACCGACATTTGCACATAATTATTTTCTGCTATTTCTTACTTGCTACCTGTTGAAAAAGGAATTGTTCATATACCATCATAAAAACCCATAACACCTCTGTAATCCTTGTTATTGCTTTTCACTGGAAATATTTATTCTGAATAATTTGTAACATCTGTTATACAGTTTTTGTACCAAATGGAACATTACTTCAAAACTGAATCTGTAACTAGTGCTTTAGTCCTCTGTTACGTCTGAAGATGAACGGTCATCGTTCGAAACCGCGGTAACATGTGAACCAAAAATAATAAAAAACCTTGGTAGTAAATACATAGTAACTCCAATCTATTGTGTTTCAATTATTACATTTTATTTTTATCATAATATACACACAAACTTGTAAGGATTCAATCAGTATATTTTTTATTTAATTATTAAAATAATTCCTTCTAAATGGAATAATGTTGTACCTACTGATAAGAAATGTTAAGTTCTTAAAAATATATCACTATTTTCTGAAACATTGGTTTTATGATATTTTCGTGATGTAAAAGCAGCTTTGTTCATTGTGATATTTTCAAATAATTTGGATTAAAATGTCTTTTGTGGGATTAACAGATGTGCAAAAAAAAAATAAATTCTGGTATATCATTTCACGAAAAATTTCACTACATTTAATGTTTTTATAATGGCAGTGCAAAAACTACTGAGTTATGATGATTCCACAAACTTCCAACTTTTATTCATAAGTTGAAGATGGAGAAAATTATAAATGAATAATAAATAAATAATGTTTACTCATAAATTCCAAACAGATTTTTTTTTTATAACTACAATATGAATAAACAATATTCCAAAAAGTCCTTTGCAAAAAACCTACAGATTTGATAAAAAATAAAGAGAACAGAAATATCAAACACCTAAATCTCAAGCATAGGACTCAGATAAAATTTCTTCTGTTATGGAAAGTATTACACAATTAGTAATAATAATAACTTCATACATGAAAAACAAATAAAATACAGGATAAATCTCCAACTGGAGGATTACTCCAGTAACTACACAAACAATATGAAGCAATTCTCGTGAAAAACTAACTATTCGACAGCATTCGTTCCCTATTAACGATATTTAACAACTCAAAAAAATTAATATCGATATGCGGATTTTACTTTTTTTTGTTTCTCCAATAATTCCAGATATCCTAGAGCCAAAGATTAAAATTTTATAAGAGCTACATAATTGTATTAAGGGATGCATCTTTGGACTGCCAATATATGATATAAAATATATTTTTTCTTAATTGTTGATATTTCAGACAATTACCCCATTTTAAAGTTAATTTTATGAATGATTCAATTGATCAATAAAAAATATACTTAAATCATTATGGTGAAGTTATAAATATTAGATGAAAGTTTATTAATATCTTTTTGATTTATCCTTGTGATTTCTTCTCTTCTATTTTATTTTGAATAGATAAATAGATATAACTATAAATCACTCATTATATATAATAATAAATAAATTGGAATTGAGTGTTACAATTTCGAATGTTTCTCATTTGATCATTTGGCTTTACTTCTTTTTATCTTTGAGTTTTAAATAAATAAAAGAAATTTAGGTGGTAAATACATGACATAATTACACATTTTTTGGAATATGTAAGAATGCTGAGGTATATTTGGCCGCTTGTTCAAGGGAATAGAGTGTTCTCGTTGGGCAGCCTTAATGCAACATGCAAATCTGGAGGCAGGTTGCATAATTTCCTTTAGTTTGCGACTGCAAACTGACTGTTATAGATGGGCAGTCAATTAGTCGTGCTGCTCTTTTCTGGATAGAATCCAAAAGTTGTAACAAATGCTTGGGTGCTGAGCTCCAAACATGAGAGCAGTATTCTAGTCCTGGTCTGATCTGGGCAAGTAGAAGAACGTGATCTATAGAAAAATATTTCCTAGCCTTGAACAAATATCTCAGCTTATTCGCAGCAGACTTTGCAATGTCTGTACCACGTTTCCCAAAACAGACCAGAGTTGACGACAGTCAGGCCAAGAAGATGCTTGGAATCACCTGGCTGAAGAAACTGGTTTTCCATCATTTGGTCAGAAGTTGCGAACTGAGTTTTTCTAGAAAAAGCTTTTGGGTATTATAGGCATTGAATTGCACCAGATTCCATTGACCCCATTCGTTCATCTTTTTGAGATCTTCATTCAGGAAATCGATTTGCTGGCATCATGGGGGTCAGACCCAACCGTGCTCATAGGTTTATCATTGGTGAAAGAACACATCCATGAAGCTGACAATGTGGTTCTCTGTCTTACCAATAAAATCGTTTATGTTCAAGAAAAGGGTGGGTCACAAAACTCAGCACTCCAGAGTTTCCGTTGAAACCTCGGGAATCGACACCATCCAAAACCACATGAATATTCCTGTTGGTTAGAAAACCCTTCATCCAATCGCAGAAACTCCCGGGAAACCATACGAAAATCTTATTCGGAAGAGACTCATGCCAGATATGATCAAAATAAATTATACTTAGTTTTATATTGAAAAAAGTGATAGAAAACGAAGAAATTTCTTATATTATTTACCAGCACAAAATAACGGATTATTATGTTTTTGAGGGTTAAAATAACTAAGAAGTTTCTTCGTTCTTAATATTTTTATTTTTTGATAAACTTTTGTCTTATTTTCAATTGTGAAATTCATATCCGACCGCTGGGTATTGGTATACACTGTACAAAGGATATTTTTTCAAAGCAGCTTCGTAGATTATAAAAATCAGAAGAGGGTAGTCCTTATGAAATGTAAATTGTACTTACAGAATTTCCATTAGAAGTAGATTGCCTAAAATTTTCTGGACTATGGCTAGCAGGTACATACTGATCTTCTCTATGTGCGACTTGGGCTGCATATGAGGCAGCCATTTGTAAATCTGCTGATACATTCCTTCTGCCATGGCCACCTATTGATGAAATTTTTATTTTAATTTGGAATATCAACCACCTCACCAACTACTGGAATCCATATAAAGGGTTTTCCAATAAAAGCTTTCATTTTGATATTGAAAAAAAACGAGTATGTTTTAAGAGAAATTAATGGATGTTTATCTTCTCATAAAGAGGAAGTATGCCATTAAAAATAGAGAACGATATCAGCCGTCACGGTCGGTTTGCAGCCATATTCATGAAATTTTTCCAAGACCAATTCGCACATTTGGGGCTGTATGTCCTCGATAACTTCACGAATTCAATTTTTAAGGTCTTGAATCGATTGTGGAACATTAGCATAGACCTTATCTTTCACGTGGCTCCAAAGAAAAAGGCCTAAAGGTGTTAAATCACAGGATGTTGGTGGCCAATTGTGATCAAAATTGCTATTGTTTCGTTGCTTGTGTGGCACGTAGCGCCGTTTCGTTGAAAATAAACGTAGTTCACATCAATATCTTTCAATTCCGGCCACACAAAATCATTGATCATAGCTGGAAGGCGCAAATCATTCACCGTAATAGTTGCACCAGCTTCATTTTCGAATAAGTAAGGTCCAATCACACCGCCAGCCCAAAAACCGCACTAAACAGTGACACGTTGAGGATGGAGAGGCTTTTCAACAATCATTCTTGGATTTTCCGAGTCCCAAATGCGACAATTCTGCTTATTAACAGCGCCCGAAATGAAAATGGGCCTCATCACTGAAGATGATTTTTCGGTGAAAATCCGGATCATTTTGATGCATTTCAAGGGCCCCAATCAGCGAAAATACTCGTACGACGTTGCTGGTGATCGACCGACTTGAGTTCCTATGTTAACTGAACTGTGAAATGCAACATTTATGTAGTGAATTTTAAAAATTTCAAATGTCAAAATACGACAGTTTCAAAAGTGATAGCTGCCCAGTGGGCTATTCAAAACGAAACCTCGTATTGTAACAGGCTATACCAAAATATAAAAGTCTAAACCGATTGATGCAAGACTGAATGAATGTGTATTAATTCAAAATATGAGTTATCATTTCCGGAATTTTTATCTTTTTGTTATATTTTAATATTAATCTTGTTTAGGAAACGCATAGTGATTTATGAAGTACATTTTTTATTTTCCCATGTTTGAAAATGGTATCAGAATTCCCACCCCTCCATCGAAGAAGAACAGTAATTAAGAAGTCTTCTAATTCTTCATCGCATATCGCATACCTGCTACAAAAAACCGCTAAATTATACGCTGCTAAGTGCCATTACTTCACTTGAGTGTAAATTCCCGCATATAACTTTACCCTCATTTGAATTATTGATAGTGACAGTAACATAACCGGCTTTAGACACAGTGAATGTGAGAGCAGTGCAGATTCTTCTGAAAAACATCACTCATCCCCAGATGATATATTAAAGATTAGTTTTATGATGCCATCACAATGCTTTAACCTATGTTAATACAGTCCATTTTATCTCTACTTAATCTGAACAGCTATCGTTTACCTAACAATTTGATTTTCCTCTATATATAGTCCGTCTAGAAAGTATCCGGAAAAAACAAAGCTCAATTGTAATTATTTAGCATGTATTTTTAATTCTTGAATTAGAAAATTATAACAAAATATTCATCTTATTTACTTATACAACCTCCGTCCAACTGTAAACACTTCACTAAACGTCGAGGTACATCCGAAACTAGATCACCTCCATAATTTTGGATGATGGTAGTCCAGGACTACTAGTTCAATTCCAATCTTCATTGGTCCCCATATGTTTTCAATGGGACTAAGATCTGGTGAAGCTGCTGGCCATGAAATGATTGTCATTTGGTGTTCTTGCATCCAAGCTTGAATGTAGGCCTAAGTATGGCATCATGCATTATCCTACTGAAAACGCCACCCCTCTGGATATAAAGCATGCGCCGTTTCAAGGAGAAAATCGTTTAGAATACCACAATATTTTTCACTATTAATGGTACCATCAATTATACAGAGGGGCATAGCACCACGCTGTAATATTGCTCCCCAAACCATTATTTTGGTGAGAAATTTGAACGGTAGCAGGTTGTTTTGATAGGATTTTTAAATGATTTCTATCAAGTTGGGAACAACTTTCATCAGATATTTTCAAAATGATCTTGAAAACGTTGACAAAAATCTATCCTTCGTTCCTTTTGTAAAGGTGTCATTATAGGGATTTTTTTTGGTCTCCTTGATATGTAGCCTTGTATTTTCAGTGACATACGGACGGTTTCTGGACATACTTTTATATTTCGTTGATTTCCAAGGATATTAACCAATTTGCGAAACCCAGGAGCGGATTGTGTCGTCCCAAGGTCAATAAAGCGTTTAAATTGTTTCCTTTAATCTTATCTTACGTGATCCTCCTGAAACTGGCCTATGCCTCATATCTATGCCATTTTTTATCCTCTTTATTGTCTCATATACAGCACTTTTTACTAGTTCAGTCAATTATACTAATTTTTTAACCTTGTGAAAACCTTTTCTATACAAATATTCTACCTGTTTTCTTTTTTATAGTTGCGACGTTATCTCATAAATTGTATACCTGTTTACAATCAACAATATTTGACAAATAGTGTTGTCATGCAGCTTTGGCCATAGCTGAATATCTGCACAACCTATTTTATACATTACTTTTGTCTTAGAATGTTACAAAAAAGAAGTATATTAAAATTATGAAAAATAATGAATACAGATAGATGGACTATACAAAAAAAAAACCTATAATTCATCCTACCCAAATGAACAAATTGAATATTGGGAGTAAAAATAGATTGGTTTCGTTTTTTCAGCTCAATAAATGCATTTAGTTCATAAGATAATGAATCAACAAATTAATCGAAATATTGTCCATCACTACTCGCTACTTGTCCATCTCGGAAAAATTTATTGTCTTTTGAGCGATCCAATTTTGAAGACAATGGAATCCCGCCCGCCCCCTTGATCCCATAAGATACACAGCACAACTTTCAAATCATGAATGTTCAGCTTTGGTATCGATGATGAGGTCGATGACAAGATTGTCCGGGCAAAACGTAGTATTTTTTTTCTTGGGGTTGTCATAGAAGATTCACTTTTCATCACCAATCACTACCCGGTGTAAAAAAACCTTTCTTTTTTGTCTTTGAATTAGTTGCTCACAAAAAAATATTCACCAAATCTCCTGATTTCAATTCATAAGGAACCCAATTGCTTTGCTTTTGAATCAGACTTACAGATTTCAAACGTACAGACACTGCTTGTTGGATCATACCCAACGTAAATGCTAACACGTCTTGTGTAAGATCTTCAGCTAGTAATGTCTGCAATTCATCATTTTCGAATTTTTTAGTTGCCCCGAGAGAGATCTATCTTCAACAATAAAATCATCACTTTTGAAGCGCCGAAACCATTCTCTACCTGACTTTTCAATTATTATTATTATTATCCTGATACTCCTAGATCTTCTGTGAAGATCCCTCAGAAGCTTTTTCAGCTTGTGCGAGTTAGGAGTTTAGTTGTGTTCTGGGTAGGCTTTGTTATTGCGATCTTGCGACACTTTAGGCGAGAGCGCTGTTAATTTTTGACTCAACAGTGAAATAGTGGCGGACACCTGTCCAACTAGAATATTTCTTTTCCACCTGAACAGGATTCGAACCCGGACCTTCCGGTCACGAACCCAATGCTTTCCCACTGAGCTGTCCACACGATGCATACGATGAACTTCATGAGTACTTTTTTCCAATTAAAACTTTGCAAGAATGCTGCTTAGTTAACAATAAAACTGACATTGTCAACAGCGTAAGAAAAAAATGCATGACCTTTTCACAAAAAAATATACAGAAGAAAAAGAGAAGGTTAAGTACGAATTCTACTTGAAGTTTTTCAAAGAAAATTTCAATTTGAAATTCGGCAGGCCAGGTTGATGTTTGTGGCGAATGTGAACAACTCAGTATTAAGTTAAGAGATCGTTTTCTCAATGATAATGCGAAACTAGTCGCTGCAGGAGAAATGATGGTACACAAACGAAGAGCTAATAAGTTTTATATCAAACTCAAGGAAATTAAAGGTTTGTGCCAAGAACGAAAATATGTTGGTGCTACATTCAGAATATGCCACTACCGGTGATACCTGTTCAGGAAATATTTTACTATCGCCAGTTATTGCTCTACGGATTCGAGATCCATGACTTGAGAAGTGGAACTGGTCATTTCTACACATATCATGAAGGACAAGCTTTGAAAGGTCCGAATGAAGTTTGTAGCTTCATTTATGATTACATCCAAAAACTGCCACTTGAGATACAGGAAAGTCATGTTTTTTCGGACGGTTGTCCAGGACAGAATCGTAATCACACAGTTGTAGGATTTTTTTGTATCTTGCTCAAAACAAGCGTTTTCGGAAAATCTACCAGTATTTTCCAGTCCGTGGACATTCCTTCCTGCCCTGCGACAGAGACTTTGGAAGCGTCAAACGAGTAATCAGACGACATGATCGAATTTATTTACCAGAAGAATATGAACACATCATTTTGAGCAGTCGCAAACAAATACCCTTTGAAGTATCAGTAATCAAATATACAGATGGGACAGACTTCAAAAACTGGTGGCCCCAATATTATAAGAAAACCTGTAAATCGATTGTTAATGGAGATAATGAGATCTTCTCAGTTTCAACCTATAATCAGCTAATCTATGACAGTTCCACACCTGGCTATATTTCAGCTAGTCGATTTATCGGAGGTCCAGTTACGAATATTTTCAAACTTCTCAAGCCCCACGTTATTCCAACATTTCCAGATGAACCAGCCTATAAAAACATTACCAATAAATTCCAATAAGATAAATGACATAAAGAAAATTCTCAAATATATGGACGGCGAAATCTTGGAGTTTTACTATCATATTACGTCATGGGAGAAAAACAATGAAGACCTACAGGAATGATGACGTCTGTTACCAAAATATAATGCTGTAACTATATAAAAAGTAGACTGGGCCAAAAAAAAAACACTTTTTTTTAAATGATACTGTGAAAATATCATTCATGATGATAAAAAAAATTATCGTGAAAGTTTGAGTCCTCAATAATAGTATTAAGGGGTGTATCGTTACGACTCTTGGTTTTTTAACAGGAATCGCATTTTTTCACTCAAACCTCGTCAATTATTAATCTGAAAAATTTGAGCGATGCGTATTTTCAAAGGAAATTAAATTCCCTACACAAAAGCTCTGTTTGTAAATTAATGTAAAACAAGCCGTTTGCTTGTTATCGTGCCTTAAACATTGATTAATTTTTTCAATTTTGCGTTTCGATATTGCATTTTTGTAACTACCAGAAATATCAATATTTTTATGGTATAAAATACGTATTTTAAAGGAAATTTAATACCCTACAAAAAAAGTTTCTAAACATTTTTCATTAATTTCACTCCTTCCAAAGTTATTCGACGTTGAAGTTAAATTCAAAAGTAATTTATCGTTTTTTTCGCGTTACATATGATTTTTTCCACTTGATTGAAAAATTTATCACTTAAATATTGAAAGTAACTTTTTTCTGTTTGACCGTTAAACTTTTCTTTAAAATCATAATTTATTAATGTATTATTTTGCTTTTTAACGATTGGTTAAATCATTTTTAATGTATTTAACTAACTCTAATAATACAAAAAAGTGAAGAAGAAAATTATTGAAAACCTGATAAATAAAAAATCTTCAAATACTAAAACCAGAAAATATGAAGTAGCAAGCGATTCAGATGAATTGCTAGAAAAAGATATCAGTGACTTCATTTCTGTCGAATCGCTCACCATATTCAAAGAATTTGATTCGCCGTATGATTTTATTGATGAAGATATAAACAATTGGCCCCATAATGATAGTTTTCACGAGTGTAAGCAATTTTTCGGAAAATTAGCTGGTCAAACAGAAAAAAGTTACTTTCAATATTTAAGTGATAAATTTTTCAATCAAGTGGAAAAAATCATATGTAACGCGAAAAAAACGATAAATTACTTTTGAATTTAACTTCAACGTCGAATAACTTTGGAAGGACTGAAATTAATGAAAAATGTTTAGAAACTTTTTTTGTAGAGTATCAAATTTCCTTTAAAATACGTATTTTGTACCATAAAAATATTGATATTTCTGGTAGTTACAAAAATGCAATATCGAAACGCAAAATTGAAAAAATTAATCAATGTTTAAGGCACGATAACAAGCAAACGGCTTGTTTTACATTAATTTACAATCAGCTTTTTTGTAGGGAATTTAATTTCCTTTGAAAATACGCATCGCTCAAATTTTTCAGATTAATAATTGACGAGGTTTGAGTGAAAAAATGCGATTCCTGTTAAAAAACCAAGAGTCGTAACGATACACCCCTTAATACTATTATTAAGGGCTCAAACTTTCACGATAATTTTTTTTTATCATCATGAATGATATTTTCACAGTATAATTTAAAAAAAGTGGTTTTTTTTGGCCCAGTCTACTTTTTATATAGTTACAGCATTATATTTTGGTAACAGACGTCATCATTCCTGTAGGTCTTCATTGTTTTTCTCCCATGACGTAATATGATAGTAAAACTCCAAGATTTCGCCGTCCATATATTTGACAACTTTCTTTATGTCATTTATCTTATTGGAATTTATTGGTAATGTTTTTATAGGCTGGTTCATCTGGAAATGTTGGAATAACGTGGGGCTTGAGAAGTTTGAAAGAATTCGTAACTGGATAAATCGACTAGCTGAAATATAGCCAGGTGTGGAACTGTCATAGATTAGCTGATTATAGGTTGAAACTGAGAAGATCTCATTATCTCCATTAACAATCGATTTACAGGTTTTCTTATAATAATGAGGCCACCAGTTTTTGAAGTCTGTCACATCTGTATATTTGATTACTGACACTTCAAAGGGTATTTGTTTGCGACTGCTCAAAATGATGTGTTCATATTCTTCTGGTAAATAAATTCGATCATGTCGTCTGATTACTCGTTTGACGCTTCCAAAGTCTCTGTCGCAGGGCAGGAAGGAATGTCCACGGACTGGAAAATACTGGTAGATTTTCCGAAAACGCTTGTTTTGAGCAAGATACAAAAAAATCCTACAACTGTGTGATTACGATTCTGTCCTGGACAACCGTCCGAAAAAACATGACTTTCCTGTATCTCAAGTGGCAGTTTTTGGATGTAATCATAAATGAAGCTATAAACTTCATTCGGACCTTTCAAAGCTTGTCCTTCATGATATGTGTAGAAATGACCAGTTCCACTTCTCAAGTCATGGATCTCGAATCCGTAGAGCAATAACTGGCGATAGTAAAACATTTCCTGAACAGGTATCACCGGTAGTGGCATATTCTGAATGTAGCACCAACATATTTTCGTTCTTGGCACAAACCTTTAATTTCCTTGAGTTTGATATAAAACTTATTAGCTCTTCGTTCGTGTACCATCATTTCTCCTGCAGCGACTAGTTTCGCATTATCATTGAGAAAACGATCTCTTAACTTTATACTGAGCTTTCAAATTGAAATTTTCTTTGAAAAACTTCAAGTAGAATTCGTACTTAACCTTCTCTTTTTCTTCTGTATATTTTTTTGTGAAAAGGTCATGCATAGCTTTCACATTCAGAGAGGCGTTCACGAAAAACATTTTTGAGTATAGCTCAAAACAAGTAATTTGGAATTATACTGTTCCTCCACTCATCGATTCAATTACAAACGCGCCCTTAACAATTAAAATATCGATGAATTTCCTACCTCTTGGACTAGTGGGACAACTGTTAGCGGCGCTAATAGTTCCCGTGGGCGAGGGGAAGGGACTCCCGTAGATGTCCGTCTCCGGTATCTTGATCCTCAACGGCGGCAGAGCGGCGGTCTGCTGCCCGCCACCGCCTCCAGCTCTGTCCCTGATTCGCAGCAAAGGGGGCCCCGCTTCAGCCACCTTGGCCGAGGGCTCCGAGTTCTCGTCGATCAATGAATAGAACGAGAGCCGGATGTTTGTACTTGGAAATCTGAACATACACCTGAAAATTAGAATAAAATTCTTAATTTATTGTGACATAGGGAATTGCCTGAACGAAGTCACCTCCATGCTTGTGTTTAAAAATCACTTCAAAATAATAAAAATATAAGACAAAAACATATGCGTTCGTTTCCACGCATATTGACGCGCTAGTATTATTTCGTCAAATGTCTGTAATTTTCGAATAGTTCAAGCTATTTTATGTCGAACCGTGCATTAAAGTTATAACGTTAAAAAACGCTTCACTGTTGACTTGAATTTCAATCACTAAAAAATGCTCCAATAATGTTGATTAAAGTAAAACAACTTAATTTCCGCTAATTTATTTAATTTCACAATTGTTTCGTCATGACAACATGACTTCGTCAGGTGAGTATGGTACTAACTACATATTTGATATTGAGTTCTTTAAATATTCAAAATGTACAGAAAAGAAGGTAGTGGGAATTTACAGTAATTTGTTTTTTTTTATTATTACACAAAGTTTCAGAAAAGGTTAAGTAAGGGGGATTTATTGAGGTTCGTCTGGTCGTTTAGGAGAATCTGTTTCTTATTGTATCTGTTCATTTCGAGGGCTTCTAGGTAGTTCAACCTGAGGTTCTTTTTTTCTAGGTGTAAGATTTTGTAGTTATTGTCAAAATGATGTCCTGTCTCCAAAAGATGGTCAGCATATGTTGAATTTCCGTTTTTCCAAGATATGCTTTCTCGTGTTCACGTATCCTAGTGCCGAAAGATCTACCTGTCTGACCCACAATACAGATGGGCAAGTACCGCAGTTTAACCTATAGACTTCAGACTTTTTGCTTTTATGGATCAAATCTTTATTATTTTTTATTAAATTTCCTAACGTGTTTCTTGTTTTGAATGAAATGTTGCAGTTGCTCTTTTTCTTTAAATATCTTGCTATTTTTTCGGACTTTTTGTTTGTGTACGTTAAAGAAATATATTTTGTATCAATAGCTATTTTTGGATATACAAGCGATATTGACTGTTTTAATTGCATTCGTTTCAATAATTTATTTATAATGGCATAATAGCATGATATTTAGATTAATCAACATACCTATGACACAAGAGAATTTTGATAGAGAACTGAATATAATAAAACAGATTGCATTTAACAATGGTTTCAATCCGTTCATTATAAATAAAATTTTGAAACGAATGCAATTTATACAGTCAATATCGCTTGTGTATCCAACAATAGCTATTGATACAAAATATATAATATTTCTTTAACGTACATAAACAAAAAGTCCGAAAAAATAGCAAGATATTTAAAGAAAAAGAGTAACTGCAACATTTTATTCAAAACAAGAAACACGTTAGGAAATTTAATAAAAAATAATGAAGATTTGATCCGATCAGAAAATTCTTCCCCACATACTACCCGCTGCACACGATTGCCTAAAAAGGACTCCTTATTCCACATGCCTCAACACTGAATCCAATATAATGTAAAATGGATAACATAATTTGGTGGTTTATTAGGTCAAAAGCCTTACTAAAATCAAGAAGTACCAGTATTGATATTTTATTACGATCTCGAGCAGAAAGAACGTCGTCTACAACATCTGCTAGAGCAGTTTCACAACTATATCCTTTTCTGAACACTCACTGACTCAGCGGTAAAATATTATTCAATTTGAGATACTCTTTTATTTGTGTTGCCATTATTCGCTCTAAGACCTTTGAAAAAGTAGAGAGTAAATTAATTGATCGTAGCTGATTCATTGCGGAAACTCCAAACTTCTTAATGGTCTTAGTTTAATCACATTATTGGAGTGTTTGATTGTATCGGTCTCTACTTGTCGGAAAAACATCTTGATGATTAAAGTAAAACAACTTAATTTCCACTAATTTATTTAATTTCACAATTGTTTCGTCACAACATGACTTCGTCAGGTGAGTATGGTACTAACTACATATTTGATATTGAGTTCTTTAAATATTCAAAATGTACAGAAAAGAAGGTAGTGGGAATTTACAGTAATTTGTTTTTTTTATTATTACACAAAGTTTCAGAAAAGGTTAAGTAAGGGGGATTTATTGAGGTCCGTCTGGTCGTTTAAGAGAATCAGTTTTTTATCGTATCTGTTAATTTCGAGGGCTTTTAAGTAGTTCAACCTGAGGTTCTTTTTTTCTAGGTGTAAGATTTTGTAGTTATTGCCAAAATCATGTCCTGTCTCCAAAAGATGGTCAGCATATGTTGAATTTCCGTGTTTTCCATGAAATGCCTTCTCGTGTTCACGTATCTACTATTGCCGAAAGATCTACCTGTCTGACCCACAATACAGATGGGCAAGTACCGCAGTTTAACCTATAGACTCCAGACTTTTTTTTATGGATCAAATCTTCATTATTTTTTATTAAATTTCCTAACGTGTTTCTTGTTTTGAATAAAATGTTGCAGTTACTCTTTTTCTTTAAATATCTTGCTATTTTTTCGGACTTTTTGTTTATGTACGTTAAAGAAATATTATATATTTTGTATCAATAGCTATTGTTGGATACACAAGCGATATTGACTGTATAAATTGCATTCGTTTCAAAATTTTATTTATAATGAACGGATTGAAACCATTGTTGAATGCAATCTGTTTTATTATATTCAGTTCTCTATCAAAATTCTCTTGTGTCATAGGTATGTTGATTAATCTAAATATCATGCTATTATGCCATTATAAATAAATTATTGAAACGAATGCAATTTAAACAGTCAATATCGCTTGTATATCCAAAAATAGCTATTGATACAAAATATATTTCTTTAACGTACACAAACAAAAAGTCCGAAAAAATAGCAAGATATTTAAAGAAAAAGAGCAACTGCAACATTTCATTCAAAACAAGAAACACGTTAGGAAATTTAATAAAAAATAATAAGATTTGATCCATAAAAGCAAAAAGTCTGAAGTCTATAGGTTAAACTGCGGTACTTGCCCATCTGTATTGTGGGTCAGACAGGTAGATCTTTCGGCAATAGTAGATACGTGAACACGAGAAGGCATTTCATGGAAAACACGGAAATTCAACATATGCTGACCATCTTTTGGAGACAGGACATGATTTTGGCAATAACTACAAAATCTTACACCTAGAAAAAAAGAACCTCAGGTTGAACTACTTAAAAGCCCTCGAAATTAACAGATACGATAAAAAACTGATTCTCTTAAACGACCAGACGGACCTCAATAAATCCCCCTTACTTAACCTCTTCTGAAACTTTGTGTAATAATAAAAAAAACAAATTACTGTAAATTCCCACTACCTTCTTTTCTGTACATTTTGAATATTTAAAGAACTCAATATCAAATATGTAGTTAGTACCATACTCACCTGACGAAGTCATGTTGTCATGACGAAACAATTGTGAAATTAAATAAATTAGTGGAAATTAAGTTGTTTTACTTTAATCATCAAGATGTTTTTCCGACAAGTAGAGACCGATACAATCAAACACTCCAATAATGTGATTAAACTAAGACCATTAAGAAGTTTGGAGTTTCCGCAATGAATCAGCTACGATCAATTAATTTACTCTCTACTTTTTCAAAGGTCTTAGAGCGAATAATGGCAACACAAATAAAAGAGTATCTCAAATTGAATAATATTTTACCGCTGAGTCAGTGAGTGTTCAGAAAAGGATATAGTTGTGAAACTGCTCTAGCAGATGTTGTAGACGACGTTCTTTCTGCTCGAGATCGTAATAAAATATCAATACTGGTACTTCTTGATTTTAGTAAGGCTTTTGACCTAATAAACCACCAAATTATGTTATCCATTTTACATTATATTGGATTCAGTGTTGAGGCATGTGGAATGAGGAGTCCTTTTTAGGCAATCGTGTGCAGCGGGTAGTATGTGGGGAAGAATTTTCTGATCGGATGAAATTGCTTGCCGGAGTTGTCCAGGGAAGTACATTGGGACCGATAATGTACACAATATATACTTCCAGATCTCCTTGTTCTCTGAATCTATGTCAGTACCACTGACGATACTCAAATCTATTATTGAGGATGATATTGAGTCTGCTGTGGGAGTTCTCAATGGCGAATTGGAGTCATTTTGTGGGTGGGCGGATGACCATTCACTCATGTTCAACAGTCTTGATTTTTGGAAATGATTCACAAATAGATAAAGTGAAAAATACGGCAACAGTAAAGCTCAGTGGATTTTCTCTACAATTTTCTGACACCGGTAAAAGTTTGGAACTTATATTGGACTCGAAGTTGAGATTCAGGGAGCATCAAAGCTCAGATTGGCATATGGTGGACTGAAGAGTGTTTATGCTTAAAGGCATTATTTACCGATAAAAACTAAAAAGGTTATCCTAGAGGCTCTGGTGCTTTCACATTTTAATTTCTGTTGCTCGGTGTATATTCCTTGCTTGGATTCCAACTGCCTATATCGGATCCAGAAGGTTCAAAATTCTTGTCTTCGACTTCTTTCAGTGGCGGCTCGTCGTATAAAGCAACTAAGGCCGGGCCTCACATGTAAAAATTAATAAAATATGAAATTTTTGACACATTAATTAGTTAAATATAAAACGATTTCAACTTATTTCCAGTCACCGAAATAAATTATCAAAACATCGAATTACCATCAAAATTGAAAATATTACCTTTCAAATTAAGCGCGCACCCCTTCCCACTATCCAACTTTAATTCTAAACGCTGAAATCGTTGCCCGACCGCATAATAACATTATAGTAACCACAGAAATTTGAGCTTCATATAAGTCACAAATCGCTAGCCGAACGTCCTGGTAGCTGCCACGCACCCCCACCGCTTTAGTACCACTTGGCGGGCATAATACGGGAATTTTCGAACGGATTGAGGCCCATGAAATTGGGCTTACTGAACGCACATCGCCCATATTGCAACACTGTTTGACACGACTTAAATTTTCTTTCGTTAGTAGATTCTTCCAAATTTACTGAATATACAAAGAATTTTCCCGATGAATCATTTAAATCTTTGTTAAAAGTGTATCCTAATGTCTCCGAAATAGATCGACTGAAAAACAAACTTAGTGTTTTATACAGGGACGAGCAGTTTTATAATCTAGACGTTCAGCAATATTAGAGATTATATACATGGAATTTAAAATTAAACATACAAGCTGTTTTGCCTAGTATGAACTATTCCTGCAACAAGTGTTTCGGTCGAAAGAAATTTTTCGTGTCTTAAGCGCATAAAAACGTATTTAAGAAATACGACAAGAGCGCTTGTCAATCTTGGCAATGGAAAAAGGAACAGTACAAAGTGTTAGTGAGGATCCCCAATTTTATGAAGATAATATACATAAATTTGCAATTTCAAAAAAACGTTGGATAGACCTAATGTACAAAGACTAAAAAATTATGAAACATGTTTTTAAATCGTTTTGTATTTTATTCAAGTAAATAACAAATAAGCAGCATTCTGGCCTCCTTATTTGTTACTTATTATTTTTTGTATATATTTATAATAAGGAAATTATTTTGTGTTTTTTAACTTTTCATTCTACTCAAAAGAAGCAGAAAACGTTATATTTGTTAATTTTATATATACACAATGTTATGTTTTTTAATTATTAGTTCTTGTTAATAAATTAGAGTTTAAAAGTTTTTTTATGGTTTTAGTAAGGCTATTGGCGATGACCTCCATATAAAAGGTCAACGCGTCAAGGAATAATACCTCAGCTGTCTAAGCACCAAGGTGGCGTAGAAATTTATTCCTTCTTCGGGCCTCTCCTGTTTTAAGTACCACGAGCCGCCACTGACTTCTTTACGGCGTAAAAAGGAGGGATCACATAATCCCTTCATTAAAACGATCGGGTTGGTTCAGCATGGCGAATATGGCAAAATTATACATGTGTTGCTTCTATTTCAGAATCTTAAAATTTAAGACACATTCCTACTTATACAATAGAATAAGATTTCGTACGGATGTTCATACGTTGAATTTAAGGACGAGGCCCCGATTGACTATCCCTAAACATCAAAAAGAAATATTTAAAGGATCATTTTCCTACAATATTGTTTATTGCATGAATGCTCTGGATTCACTGGAGTTGGATCGGTCTCTCTTTTTTAAAAAATCAATTAAGATCTGCGATTCTTCTTGACCAATGTCAACCCGTCTGATTTTTTTTTGTTGCTTTGTTTCTTCTTTATGAAAATTTGTATGTTTGCTGCCTTTCATCCCTTGTCTATCCTGAGGTCTTAGTAGTATGCTTGGTATTCATTTTGATTTCAGGATTGTTTATGAATACTGATTGTATATATTTTGTATGATTTATAAGTTTCTACGTTTGTCATGTCATAGAAATGAAAATTCTGATAACCGTAGGCCCTTTGTTGTGCACTCAGAGTTGAATATTATTTTTTATATATTATATTTGTACTTATGTATTTTTGGGTGATACAAACAATAAATATTATTATTATTAAAGTCGACGCTGTAGAGTTGCATTGCATTCAAGAAGCGTAGAATTTCCCAGATTTCTTTCTTTCGTACTGTGAGGTTGCACGAAGACACACTTTGTGGTATTTTCATCGAATTAATGTACCTTATCCATGAAAATCGTGGAATATTGAATTTTTATTGTTTCTTATAAGACGTCTAATAAGAAAGCGTCTTAGTACCGATCTAACTTAGTACCAGGGATCTTAGTACCGGAGATCTTAGTACCGGATGATCTTAGAACTGAACAATGTTGCTGGGCTGCCTTTTTGGTTGGATTATCTTAATACGAGACAATCCTTCTTGTGTCGGATCTTATTACTAAACCATCTTAGTTTCGGTCGCTCTACCGGTCATTTGGAACAATTTGAAACTGAAGACCTACTGATTATACGCAGAATAGGAACTATTCTTGGAGAAGGCACTATCATTGCGACACCTTGGAAAACAATATTCCAGGAGAACCTCAAAGATAAGTAGTCCCTATGTAAATCTCAGATCACAAGATAATTGTAAAACTGTATTATATTGTCAATAAGAGCTACTATTCTAATTGTAAAGTTGAAATAAATGGATAGGGAGTAAGAGTTTGCATTTTCACTATCAGGTTAACAATTTGGGATTTATTCAGGAAAGACCAGTTTCATTTATCTTATCATTGGGGCACTATGGGGCATTTTACCAAGGAGGATGTGCAGACAGACAAAATAGCTAACGCAAGCTAGAGCGTTTTAGTTTCACATTCTTTTATCTTTTTATCATAGCCTTCGCTGTGGTGGGTTAGCGATTTTAATTTCAATGTACTTTTTATCGCCCGTACTTGAAGGTGGGGAAAAATACTTCACCATCCAGCACTTTAACGACTGCTAAGGTTAAAATAGTACAGGGTTATCCATTTTGTGCTTCTGAAAGTAAACGTTAATAAAACGCTCTGGCCAATTCACATGGCCGAAACGAGAAATTACGCGTCCTGGGAATTTTTCTTGCAATAATGCCGAAACACATGTTGTGTGGCTTATTGCACCATTTTGCTGGAACGACATCTCTTCCAATTCCATATCATTATTTTCAGGCCAAAAAAAATCCGTAACCATTTGGCTTTAGCGATGAGAATTGACGGTTTAAGTGACACCCTCTTCATTTTCAAAGAAGAACAGACCAATCACTCCCCTAGACCAAATTGCACACCAGACAGTGACTTTTTGTCAATGTAATGATCTCTCAGCAGTTACATGAGGATTATCACTGACCCAGATGCGACACTTTAACTTGTTCATATAGCTACCGTGTGAAAATTATTTTTGTAGCAAGTTTTCACAATTTTCTCGCGTTCAGCAATAGATAAAGATTCATATTGTTAAAGGGCTAACCTTCAACTAAACATATGAGGCTTCGAATCACTGTTCGACATATGTCATTGAAACAGGGCTATGGAATCCGGACCACGAAATGAATAACCCGTTATGAAAACAAATATGAGCATGTTAAATAGGAAGTTTTTCGAATCGGACAGTGCAACTTACATCTGTGATACAGCTCGAAACTTAAATAAAGCCAAATAGGTTTTTTTGATACAGGCATAAGCAGTAAATATGCATGTTTCATAGCTTTCTGACTGCTTATCAGTGCTTTGCTCTAATGCCACGCACATACATATATTGTACAGCCCCCTCAGCCATTCTGTGCAAATTTTAAAATGGCCGATATTCAGAAAAAATTAGTATTTTTCAAACCTGAAATTTCTGAAATACTTCAAAAAATGCTGAACGTTCAAAATTTCCTTCGGCCATTCTTTTGGCACACGAAAAGGTGATTTTGTATGATCAACGGTTTTTTAATTTAATGAACAGGGTGTTTGTTATGTGATAAGAGGTTTTTTCAATATCTTAAATATCAAACAGAGAAATTCTGTTATACCTAATTACAAATTCCAATTTTATTAAGTTTTTTAATGACTTCTTTAGAATTAAATAAAATAAATACCTGTTTCATCTTTAATAGACATACAGAATTTTTGTATATATATTATATAATTATATTTTGGTTTTAATATCATTATATAAATATCATTTGGTTTTAACTAAGGCCATAAAATACCTTACAAGCTTTGTGTGATTTTTGTGATGAACATAGAATACGTTGGATTTTTAAAGTTTTCTAATTTTAGTGTTTATTCAACAAGGATACCACGAGGTCTCACTATTAAGTTACTTATTGTACATACATATTATGTTCACTCTGCATAGTGACCCTTGTTTCGTCAAACAACAGCGCCATCTCTCCAAATGAATTAATTATCTAATTATTTACCATTATCATATTCATTTATTAAATGTCGGATGTTTTTTTTTAGAGTGATAGAACTTGCGATAGGGATAACTGTGATTTGACAGAAGGTAGAAGCCATGCTGTTGTTGGACTCTGCATCCACCACATGAAAAATTTTGCGTAAAGATCTTGGTCTACACCCATACAAGATCCAACTGGTTCAATAACTAAAGCCACTTGACCATAATAAGCATCGTTTGTTTGCTGATTGGGCCCTAGAACAGCTTGAAGTTGATCCACTTTTTTAAAAATTGTTTTTAGTGATGAAGCTCATTTCTGATTGAACGGCTACGTAAACAAGCAAAATTGCCGTATATGCAGAGAAAACAATCCTCAAGAAGTTCTGCAGGTTCCATTGCATCCCGAAAAATGCACTGTTTGGTATGCTTTACACGCTGGAGGCATCATCGGTCCATATTTCTTTAAAAACGATGCTGGAGCTAATGTTACAGTGAATGGTGCTCGTTACCGATCGATCAATGATTATTTGTTTCAAAATTTGAATGGTATCGACCCAGGAGTGTTTTGGTTCCAACAAGATGGTGCTACATCTCATGCTGCTACCGTAACGATTGATTTATTGAATGAAAGATTTGGCGATAACATTATTTCGAGAAATGGTCCAATTAATTGGACTCCAATATCATGCGACGTAACTCCACTGGATTATTTTCTTTGGGGTTATGTCAAGTCATTGGTTTATTCTGATAAACCATAGACCATAAACAATAGACGCTTTGGAAGCCAACATAACTCGTGTTATTGATGAAATAAGGCCTGAATTACTCGAAAAAGTGGTCCATAATCGGTCTGGTCTAATGCGGTTCCTCAGAGCTAGTCGTGATGGACATTTGCCGGAAATTATTTTTAAAACATAAAATTATAAAATTATCTTTCAAATAAAAAAAAAATGGCTCCAATCTTAATTTAAATGTGTTTTATTTCAATTTAAAGTTCTATCACTCTAAAAAAACACCCGATACGAGCGCGATTAAAGTACTGACGTAATATCGGGCCTGTTGTAAATGTTATTTATGGGGAAATAATAATTCACAATCTATTTTTATTGGCTCCGTGATTATATCACTTCGTTCTGAAGTTGAAATAATGACGTAATATTATCAGTTCACCCCTGTATTATCTTTTCAAGGTCGATCGTTGAACGGTCTGATCGAGGGAAGCACGAAAACCGGCGTTTTATTACCTTTTCAACTATTCATCCCTTGTCGTTCCGATGGGGTCGATAATAATTTTCGAGGTCCCAAGTTATCGGAAATTTTCCTTTATAATACAGAAACCAGCAAAAACTCCATCGCATGCCGAAGCTAGGAAGGTTTTTGTACCGCATTATCGACCGATGTATCTATTTTGATTCATTTTAATGAATTTCTGTAAGCGAATATTTCCTCAACTCCACTGAAATATTCATATTTACCGTTAACGTAGAAACTATTAGGAGTACAAATAAGTTTCCGCCGTTTTTTAACACAAATTAAATATTTATTATAGAAGAACGGTTATATAAATTTATTTAAAATATTGTCCATCACTTGCAACCACCTTTTCCCATCTCTCAGGCAGCATTCGAATCCCACGTCTGAAGAACTCCTTGTCTTTTGAGGCTATCCACGAATCAACCCAATTTTTGGTATCCTCATAAGATGTGAACCGCTGCGCCGTCAGAGCATGTGCCAAGGACCGGAACAGGTGATAATCGGACAGTGCAATGTCTGGTGAATACGGCGGGAGGGGTAACACTTCCCAATCAAGTGTTTCCAAGTACTTTTTCACGGGGGCCGCAACATGTTCAATATCTCTCGGCTTTAATTCGTACGGAACCCAATTTCCTTGTTTATGAATCATTCCTAATGATTTTAAACGATGTGAGACTGCTTGCTGAGTGACTTCTAATGTTAGAGCAAGTTCTTTTTGTGTTTGAGATGAATCTTCCTCCAATAATTCCTCCAATTCTGCATCCTCGTAAATTTTTGGCCTTCCATTGCGATCTTTGTCTTCTACGTCGAAATCACCGATTTTAAACTTTTGAAACCACTCTCGACACGTTCTCTCACTCAAAGCACCCTCACCATATGCTTCTACGAGCAATTGATGCGCCTCAGCAGCAGATTTCTTTAAATTAAAGAAGTAAACTAATATTTCCCGCAAATGACGCTTACTTGGCTCAAATTTTGACATTTTCAACTTATAAAAATTATATTTTACCACTATAAAATCAATGATATTAATAGGTTATGTTGTTCTTGAATGTCGAAACTATTTTTTAAGCCAGTTATCATCTGCAAAAGCTAACCGAAACTCCGTGCCGCGTCATCTACAATAAAACGGCGGAAACTTATTTGTACTCCTAATAAAAATCGAATTGAAAAATTGATAAAAGTAAAGGGTTTTCCATTTTGAATAGCCCGTTATATGGGCAGCTGTCACTTTTGTAGTTGTCATCTTTTGACATTTGACAAGCAAAAACTACGCCATTACTAAAAATGGAACGATATACGCTTCAGTAACGCATTGAAATTGTTAGAATTCACTACAAAAATGGTGAAAATTTTGCAGTCACTATTCGCAAAATTAAAGCACTTTTGGGTCCAGGTGAAGCATCTTCTCGGTCGGCAATAGTGACACTGGTGTAAAAATTTGAGCTGTTGAGACAAGTTAGTAATGTGAAGAATCGAAAACGTGTGCACAAGAAGAACTGAGAATATTACTGCTTTAGTGCGTACTGTTGATGAAAACCCAGGTTTTTCGATTCCTCGTCGATCTTCGGAATTAGGCATTTCTCAAACGACGTAACACCGTATTTCGCATGAAGACTTAGGTCTTAAAGCTTTTAAAGTTCAGTTAACACAAGAACTCAAGCCGGTCGATCACCAGCAACGTCGTATCTTCGCTGATTTGGTCCTTGAAATGCATCAAAATTATCCGGATTTTCATCGAAAAATCATCTCCAGTGATGAGGCTCATTGTCCCCTCGGAGTCTACGTTAATAAGCAGAATTGTTGCATTTGGGAGAGATGTTACAGATACTAGTAGGTTAGTTTAGGTTAGGTCAGGCACTAGTAGGTAAAGAACTCTGATTTAATTACCTATCATATGCCATAACCAGAAAATTCAATAAAACATACAAGGTATTAAATTTATACAGTTACCTATCATATGCCATAACCAGAAAATTCAATAAAACATACAAAGTATTAAATTTATACAGGGTCAGGGACAAATTGAAGATAAATGGCAAGTAGTTAACAGATATTTAAAAGTGTTAATATTTTATATTTATTTGGGTTGACCCTCTGATTGGTTACAGTTTCCTTAGATTAGGAATTCTGAAATCTGCCATTAGATAAGGATAGAATCAACGTTTTTATATGTGAATATCTCACAGTAAATATCTCAACATGCAAAGGGTATCTGCATTTCAATTTAGTTAGGCCTATACTAACCTATAGTTAGTAAAGATAAGCTATGCATTCCCAAAACCAATAATTTTTCATAATTTAAACAAGAGATTCGACAGAAACAAGTTGTAAATATCATGATTCATCGAAACAGGAAGTTTCAAGTGTCTGCTGACTTCACAGGCACAGAACAAGGAAATTATTTTCTAATGTAAATAAGGACAGAACACAGGAATCAATAGTGATCTTCAACTACAGCGAGAACCCAGCAATAAAACTCCTAAATGAACATTGACCTCTGGAATCTTCTTGAAGTTCTCAAGAAAATAAACATTTCTTAATATAGAACCATTAAACACAACTTGTAATTCTTAGTTTGAAATTGCAGTAACATTACAGAACTCTGGTCACTGTGTACCTATTAAATGAAACATGTTATAAACAAAGTAATTTTCCCATTACATTTGAAACAAACTGTAGTCCGTCTATAAAGTATCTGGAAAAAACAAAGTTCAATTGTAAATATTTAGTATATATATTTACTTATAAAGAGTGGTTCATTTAGAGGTACTTTTTGTGGTGGGGATTTAATTGCAGATTGCGCATGCCTCGTGTTAACTGAAGTGCCATTTCTGTTTAGTAGTGTTTAACAATTCATAATAGAAAAACTTAGCTCGGCACAGCGTCTACAAATTGTTCAACTTTATGACGAAAATGGGCGTTCTACCAGGAATGTGTATAGGGCGCTTAAAGCAACTAATGGTATACATAATCGCCCTACCGAACGCACAATTAGCTCTACCATCCGTAAGTTTGAGACCCAATTTTCATTATTGGATAGTACTCCAAATAGACCACACCCAGCACGTAGTGAAAAAATATAGGGGCCGAGAGTGTACGCGAGGACCGTGAAGTGTCGATTCGTCGCCATTCTCAACAACTTGGCCCGTCATATTCAACAACATGGCGTATTTTAGAATATTTCTTTAAAAGCTTACAAAATTCAACTAGTGCAAGAACTGAAGACGACCGACCTTTCGAATCGTTTCCGTTTAAGTCGTTGAGCTCTTGACAAGCTTGCAGATGATCCACTGTTTTCCACAAAAATTTTGTTCACCGATGAGGCCCATTTTTAGCTTAATTGGTTCGTGAATAAACAAAATGCGCGTATTTGGGGTGATGTATAACCCGAGGAGGTTCAAGAGCTGAAATTGAATCCAGAAAAAACAACTGTTTTGTGTGGTTTATGGGCCAGTGGAATAATCGGTCCATATTTCTTCTACACATTCCTCGTAGAACGCTCATTTTCGTAATAAAGTTGAACAATTGGTAGACGCTGTGCCAGGCTAAGTTTTTCCATTATGAATTGTCAACCACTCCTGAACAGAAATGGCACTTCAGTTAACACGATGCGCATGCGCAATCTGCAATTAAATCCCCACCACAAAAAGTACCCCTAAATGAATCCCCCATTTAACTGTAAACACTTGACTAAACGTCGAGGTACACTCGAAACTAGATCACATTTTCAGTGATGGCAGACCAGGACTGTAAAAGTGACCTAATTAAATCGCCTTTATTTCGTGGCGCTGCTCGTTCAGCTTCAATCTTCATTAGTCCTAATATGTTTTCAAAATTTCCAAATCTATTAGCCAATTTGCGAAACCCCAGGCGCGGATTGTGTCGTCCTAAGGCGTTAAAATTGTTTCCTTTTATCTTATGCGGTTATCCTCAAACTGGTCTATGCCTCCTTACCATTTTTATTGTCTCTTTATTGTCTCATATCAGCACTTTTTTCCAGTTCAGTCAATTGCACTAATTTTTTAAAGTTTCGAAAACTCTTTCTGTACAAATATTCTACCTGTTTTCTTTTTTCTAGTTAGAACATTATTTCACAAATTGTATACCTGTTGACAATCAACAATCATAAATTGTATACCTGTTGACAATCAACACTATTTGACAATGTGTTGCCATGCAACTTTGGCCATAGCCCACTATCTGCGCAACCTATTTTATACATTAATTTTGTCTTAGAATGTTACAAAAAAGAACTATATTAAAATTATGAAAAATAATAAATTCCGGATACTTTCTAGACGGACTATATCACAAAGTAACGGACTACTCCATCCAACATAGCAATTCTTTTCAATGTTTCAAACTTTCAATCGGATGTCCGTAGAGATCAAATTGGACAATAAGTCAAATAGTGCCTTAAACACTTTTGGTTGAAAATTATTGAAATAGGGATATTTGCACGAAATTGTATGTACTCTGTGATGTAAGCGCGAAAAATGTAAGACGATTTTTCAGCTTCCTATGCGTAATAAATGCGATTGACCTTGAAACGACAATACGTTTCAATATTAATAATTATTTCTATTTAGGAAACGATAAAGGTTCAGTTCAGGAGTAGATAATAATAGAATACATGTTTACGATCGTGCGATCAGATATTTGGAATGGCGTATTTTTCGGAGAAAGATACGCACTTTAATTTGTCCAGAAGATCTTTAGAAATACAACATCATTTAAATGTCCTCCGCGTGATATCTTACAGGACTCGAACCTTGCGAGGTAATTTTCGATGACTCGCCGGTACATTTCGGGCAATATCTCATCTTGATTTTTAGATCATCAATAGTCTGAGGATTATAAACACGATCCTTCGCATAACCCCAAAAATAATTCAAAGGCGATAAATCACATGATCTTGGTGGTCAATTCACCATATCGTGCGATTTAATACTGTTAGATTTTTTCTTTGAGGCGGTGTTAATGATAAAGTTGACGCGAGAATTACACCTATAAGATTACGAAAAACGCCGTCCAATCGCAGACTGAGTGCTCGGTATGCACGAAGAACCAGATTTTTGCAACAAAATTATTCTGTTCTTGATTGTTTCGGTCACTACTTGACGAAAATTTATCCTATATGATTTTAAATAAAACACTTTATTTTCGCTTATATTTATTGTTCACAACAATGAAGTCAATATGTAATTGACGAAACAATTGTTGTGAACAATAAATATAAGCGGAAATAAAGTGTTTTACTTCAAATCATATAAAATTATTCTGAGTGATAAGCATCACTACCATCCATCTGATTACGTAAATCTGCAAAATGTACGAGTTTGGTGCTTCCAAAAGCCAGGACAAGTGGTCGAACAACCACCTAACCAGCAACGAAGTGACAATTTCGTGCGGCTTTTGGGTTGCCGAATTGATTCGACTTCATTTGTTCGAAATTAATGATGGTGCGATATTGCTGAACGATGTTAACCGATTATTCCTCTAAAATTTATGCTATGCATGAAAAGTTTCATCAAAAGGATGATCGTCTGTAAAAACAGTCGAGGCTTCAGAAGTTGTATTTTGGATTAACACCTTCCACAAAATCATATCATTTTTCTGTTAATTCAAAATCCTCTTGTGGGAGAAGACTCTTTATAATGTTAGTTTTATTTTTAATTGTAAAAAACAAAATTTTAATTGCGCTTATCAAATTGAAAGTCTATCTTCTCAATAGTTATTTAGGAATAATTTTATTTAAAATAATTCACACAGTTTTTATGTTTCACAATTTATTCACAATCCTGACACGTGTTTCGGTCTTTCAACTATATTCAGAGGAGTACAAAAAGGAACTAAACTTAAAATTGAAGAATGTTCTATTAAATACCCTTCGGACATCTGTGTATTGTGCTTGGAAATAACTAGAAACTTAACAATTGAAAAAGGTTCAATTTATTACATCCGTGTATTTTTATAGCACATGGAAATAACTGGAAGGTTCAAGAATTGAAAAAGCTTCTATTTATTGCACTTCGGACATCCGTTTATTTTTATGGCTCATGGAAATAACATTTTCCAATATCGGGGTGTTGTCGAATAGTATTTGGGAATTTGTTAAATTCACCTTTTTCTCAACGGCTTTTTCAATTGAAAGAATCTCCAAATAATCCATTAATTTTCCCTTATTAACATTATAAAGTGACATCTTTCTCATTTAAAAAATGATTGTTTTCTATACAATGTTCTGCAAAACCGGTAAATTTCTGGTTTTTCAAAATTGACATCCTATGTTCTTTGATTCTATGCTGTAAACATCGGCCTGTCAGTCCTATATATGTAGCATTACTATCCGCACAATAAATTTCATAAATCCCCGATTCGAAAAAGTTAGGATTCCTTTCTTTAATGTGTGAATTATTTTGAATAAAATTGTTATACTGTTTCACCTAGTGCCAACCGCATACTCCATTCATGTTATTTAAGAATAGACGGACAGAAATTGAACTCGAATACGTCCGCTGTACGAGAGTGGATCAAATAATAAAGGGTTTTCCAACAAGAGCTTTCATTTTGAATAGCTCGTTATCTGGGCAGCTGTCACTTTTGAAGCTGTCATCTTTTGACATTTGCCAAGTAAAAACCACGCCCTTACCAAAAATGGAATGATAAACGCTTCAACAACGCATTTAAATTGTTACAAAAATGGTGAAAATTTTGCAGTGAAGTACCTTCTCGAACGGAAATAGTCAAACTGGTGTAAACATTTCAGCTGTTGGGACAAGCTACTGATATGAAGAATCGAAACCGTGTGCGTCGCTTAAGAACAACTGAGAATATTGCTGCTGTAGCCCGTGGTGATGTCGAAAACCCATGCTTATCGATTCCTTGTCGATCTTTGAAATTAGGCATTCCACAAACGATATTACAGCGTATTTTTCATAAAGCTTTTAAAGTTCAGTTAACATAAGAACTCAAGCCGGTCGATCACCAACAACGTCGTATCTTCGCTGATTGGGTCCTTGAAATGCATCGAAATGATCCGGATTTTCATCGAAAAATCATCTTCAGGGATGTGGCATATTTTCACCTGGGATTGAAAATGCAAAATTATCACATTTTGTGCTCGGAAAAACCAATGATTGTTGAAAAGCCTCTCCATCCTCAAGTTATCACTGTTTGGTGCGGTTCGATGGAATTCGCGAAGTTATCGCGGACATATAGCCGTAAATTATTATTATTATACTATGTTGAGAGTTGGACCAAAGCCTATAAACTCACAAAAAATATGCAAGATATTACAAATGTTCGAATTGATCATAGAAAATTTCATGAAATTGTGCTGCAACCGTAGCCGTGGCGGGCGACCATTTGGCCGTTTTCCATTGTGAATGGCATACCTTCCACTTTACAGTGAAATAAAGATCCAACGATTTCTCTTAAAATATACTCCTTTTTTATTAATATGAAAATGAAACCTCTTATTGGAAAACCCCATATTCCTACTTTTTATTTAATCTTCCAAAATAATTTCCAACTGTCTTATTGCATATTTATAGTCCGTCTAGAAAGTATCCGGAATTTATTATTTTTCATAATTTTAATGTATCGGGTTTTTTTTAGAGTGATAGAACTTTCGATAGGGATAACTGTGATTTGACAGAAGGTAGAAGCCATGTTGTTTTGACATTTCTGTTCAGTAAGCATTGACAAATTATCATGGAAAGACTCACGTCGCAACAACGTTTACAAATTGTTGAAATTTATTTTCAAAATCAGTGTTCTATTCGCCAAACTTATAGAACACTTCGTGAAATTTATGGTTTACATAATCGTTCATCAGAGCAGCTTATCCGTCGAACTATCGATAGATTTCGGACAACATTTTCTCTACTCGATGCAACAACAACAAGACAAAGAACTGTATGTACAGAAGAAAATATCGCTGCTTTAAGTCAAAGTGTTATTAATTATCCAGATTTTTCTATTCGTAGACGATCACAACAAGTTGGACTCTGTGGATCCACCACGTGGAAAATTTTGCGTAAAGATCTTGGTCAACACCCATACAAGATCCAACTGGTTCAAGAACTAAAGCCACTTGACCATAATAAGCGTCGTTTGTTTGCTGATTGGGCCCTAGAACAGCTTGAAGTCGATCTACTTTTTTATCGTAACATTGTATTTAGTGATGAAGCTCATTTCTGGTTGAACGGCTATGTAACCACGCAAAATTGCAGTAAATGGAGTGAAAACAATCTTCAAGAAGTTCTGCAAGTTCCATTGCATCCTGAAAAATGCACCAAATACACGCTGGAGGCATCATCAGTCCATATTTTTTTAAAAACTATGCTGGGGCTAATGTTACAGTGAATGGTGCTCGTTACAGATCGAGGATCAATGATTATTTGTTTAAAAATTTGAATGGTATCGACCCAGAAGTGTTTTGGTTCTAACAAGATGGTGCTACACCTCATGCTGCTACCGTAACAATTGATTTATTGGAAGAAAGATTTGGCGATAACATTATTTCGAGAAATGGTCCAATTAATTGGCCTCCAAGATCATGCGACATAACTCCACTGGATTATTTTCTTTGGGGTTATGTCAAGTCATTGATTTATACTGATAAACCAGAAACAAAAGACGCTTTAAAAGACAACGTAACTCGTGTTATTGATAAAATTAAGCCTGAATTACTCGAAAAAGTGGTCCAAAATTGGTTTGGTCGAATGCGGTTCCTCAGAGCTAGTCGTGGTGGACATATGCCGGAAACTATTTTTAAAACATATATGTCATAAAATTATCTTTCAAATAAAAAAAATTTTGGCTCCAATCTTAATTTAAATTATTTTATTTCAATTTAAAGTTCTATCACTCTAAAAAAACACCCGATACTCCTTTTTTGTATCATTCTAAGACAAAAGTAATGTATAAAATAGGTTGTGAAGATAGTCTGCTATGGCCAAAGTTACATGGCAACACTATTTGTTAAATATTGTTGATTGTTAACAGGTATATAATTTATGAAATAATGCCGCAACTAGAAAAAAGAAAACAGGTAGAATATTTGTATAAAAGAGGTTTTTGAAACGTTAAAAAATTAGTACAATTGAGTGAACTGGAAAAAATTGCTGTGTATATGAGACAATAAAGAGAATAAAAATGGCATGGATATGAGACATTGTCCAGCTTCAGGAAGACCGCGTAAGATTAAAAGAAACAATTTAAACGCTTTCTCGGCCTTAGGGCGACACAATCTGCGCCTGGGGTTTCGCAAATTGGCTAACAGATTTGGAAATCAACGAAATATAAAAGTATGTCCAGAAACCATCCGTATGTCATTGAAAAGACAAGGCTACATATCAGGGAAACCAAAAAAATCCCTATATTGACACCTTCACGAATGGAAGGAAGGAAAGAATTTTGTCGTTTTCAAGAAGATAAATTTAATAATGTCTTTATATCTGATTAAAGTTTCTAACTTGGTGGAAATCACTTTAAAATCCTATCAAAACAACCTGTTACCAAATTTTCCACCAAAATGATGGTTTGGGGAGCAATATCTCAGCGTGGTCCTATCCCTCTCTGTATAGTTGATGGTACCATTAATAGTGAAAATTATTGTGGCATTCTAAACGATTTTCTCCTTGAAACGGTGCTTTATATACAGAGGGGTGGCGTTTTCAGCAGTATAATGCAAGATGCCATACTTCGGCCTATACTCAAGCTTGGATGCAAGAACACCAAGTGACAACCATTTCATGGCCAGCAGCTTCACCACATCTTAGTCCCATTGAAAACATATGGGGACTAATGAAGATTGAAGTTGAAGGAGCAGCGCCACGAAATAAAGATGATTTAATTCAGTCAGTTTTACAGTCCTGGACTACCATCATCGAAAATTATGGAGGTGATCTAGTTTCGTGTGTACCTCGACGTTTAGTGCAGTGTTACAGTTAACTTTGCTTTGTTTTTTCCGGATACTTTCTAGACGGACCATACATTCAAGTTCAAGTGTTGCATTAGTAAATTTTTTGTAAAAAATGTTTCTTTCATTTATAATCATAATATTTTTTTGACGTCACCAAGATCTGTAAACCTTTTGAAAACCATAAATCAAAATGAGTTGTTCTAGGAACCCATTTAACGTTTAAATGGTCCTCCATTGTAAAATAAAGTAAACACCGACCGTTTGTCGGCAGTAACCTGTCATTCTAAACACCTATTTGATCTTCATAGAAGGTACCTGAAATCCAGATTGCATTATCGCAAAGGATTTTTGTTTTTCTGTAAATACCTTTTGTCGAAATTCGTGTGAATTTGGTCGCATCAGTATAAACGATACAAACCACGAAATTGCAAGATGAATATCGTTTTAACGATCAGGTCGATGTGTCCGTTATCGTTATAGATACGAGGGTCGTTCAATGTATTCTCGCAATCGGGGTGATTTACTAGTAATGTGAGTAATCTCATTTACTAATGACATTATCTGAGGGTATAAAAATAAAATTATATTAATTTAGGGTCGTTAGTTTTCTAGGTATCCTAAGTGAAAAATAAGCAGAATGACTGACGCCGCAATAATGAAAAAATCGAGACTCACACCTTATAATGTTCCTTACAAAGCAGGGCAAAAGCACAAAATCATTCATGAAGATATGGTTGCTGTTCACCAAGAGTGTGGCCCATCGTTATCCACCGTTCAAAAGTGGCCAAATGAATTCAAAAGAGGCAGAGAAAGCAATAAAGACGACCCTCGTTCTGGCGGGCCCGTTATTGTCACCACTGAAGAAAATGTGAAAAAAGTGGAAAAGCTGGTATTTGAAGATGCCAGAATTAAAATCAAGATGTTAGAAGAGATGACAAACCTAATCGTGGGTACCATACATACTATCCTTCATGACCGTCTTAATCTCTCGAAAGTCAGTGCAAGATGGGTACCGAGAATGCTCACCGTACCTCAGAAGTGCGAGTCGAGTACTGTAAGGAGTTTTTAGAGCTCTGTGGAGAAGACCCATCGACTATTTTCAACCGGCTGGTTCATCGCTATGACCCTGAAAGTAAACAGGAGTCCATGCAGTGGGCTGAAAGGGGTGCACGGCCCCTAAAGAAGTTTAAAGTCACCCCATCCGCTGATAAAATAATGGCTAGGGTCTTTTGGGATTCTAAACGTATTTTATGTATAAAATACACTAAAAAGGGCGATAATATCAAAGCACCATCATACGTAACCACTTTGCGTAATTTAAGAGAAGCAATTAAAGGAAAAAGGCGGGGAAAATCAAAGCGGGGATGTTGTTCCTTCACGACAACGTGCCGGTTCCAAGGCCCGCTTGGCGAAGGCTGCTGTGCGGAAATGTGGCTTCGAACAGATTACTCATCCAGTACAGTCCAGACTTGGCCCCAGTGACTACCACCTATTCCCAAATGTGAAAAAATAACTTCCTGGAAAGCGATTTTCCGACGATGAAGAATTGAAGGTACCAATTAATACCTACTTTGAGGAGAATCCGGAAGAATATTTTTTACAAGGTTTAGAGGAGCTCATTTCTCGATCTAACAATTGTAATGAAATTCTAGGAGACTACATTGAAAAATAAAATAGTTTTCTATCATGTCCATACCGAGAATACATTGAAAGCCCTTCGTACCTAAAAGATGTAAAGGAGCACTTATAGGTACTTCACATCATCAGTATGTCATTATCTGTACTATCATTACTTTCAAAAGTCTTTCTTAATAACTCTTCCGTTACTTTCAACCTGCTAATGTGGTTAATGGTCAATGGTCATTACAAACATCCGGTGGGGGGTTTGAAAAGTGATAATAACACAATTTATTCATAATTTAAATATTTAGAAAAGGACTAATGTGAAGCCAGAAGCTTTTGCGTGCTTGTTCAATAGTCCAATTACTTTGAACATTTCAAATCTCTGAATACCTTCTTGAAGAAACTAAAAGGGCCATCTAGAGTATGAATTTTGAAAAAGTGGTTAGTTAGAGTCTGGAAACACTTTAATTTTCATGTTTAATATTTGACATTAACGAAATAGGTCGATTTACGCTTGAACAAAACTGGAAAATATTAAAAACTTATTTCCATTGTGTCCAGAACATAAATAACTTTCAAACTAACCTACACTCGACGTCTCTTCCCTATTAAAAAAATGTTGAGGGTTGATGCCACCTTCATGGGGGTGGTTTTTTCGGAAACAAACTCATGATGGAAATTCGTCCGGCGTATAATGTTCAACCAAAAACATCATTGTTCCATGTAACAAAAACAGATGAATTCTACCAACAAATTATCCCCAATCGCATAATTATTTCCCACTGCGCTCTACCGCACCGAACTAAAACTGTCCAACATACCTTAAAATATGGCAATATCACAAGTTAGAACTGACCGCCAAATTTCCCGGACATGGATCCTATAGAATAATTATGAACTTATGAATCCATAGCCATTTTTCAGGTTAAATAACCGATAAACAACTGCGCATAAACTGATTGTTGATGCGAAAGAGGAATGGAAGAAACAATAAATGATTTCCTTAGAGACGTGCATTTTTCTTCAGAATCTTTTCAATTTTTTTGATACTTTTTATTCTAATTTTTTTTCAATTAATCAATTATATGAAATATTTGGTTTATTTAATTTTTTTTCTGGTTTTTCTTAATATTAAACCCAACATATCAATGCTTTAAAAATGATATTTCTCTTTACATTATTACTTTTGAACGTGAGTAAATATGGAATAGATAGATATAAATTGTTATTCATCAGAGAAGAAACTCCTTCTCATATCGCTTATGGATAACAACACCATCAAGACATATGTTACAATCCAGGTGGTTGTTTACAATGTACCACCTGCCATGTGGTGGCAAACCCTCATAGGAGAGAAATAATAGTTTGGATTTCTTGCGTTTTACTTATTTAGGAAATATCAATACTTTTTGTGTACTTGTTCTAACGAACAGCCTACCCAAATGTATGTAATTTTCGAATTTCGATCCTTAAATGGTCTCAAACGACTAGATTGGATTCACTGATGTCAGAAGTTATTCTGTTCTGTCAAGCCGGTCTGTTCGCCCGGGATCTTCACAGAAGATCTAGGAATATCAGAATAATATAAATAAATAAAAATAAATAAATATAAAACATAATCTTTTAGTGAACATCATTTTGCTGTGTCAAGATTTAAACCTTATTTAAATGTGGTAGTTATTTGTAATTTTTTCTTTCTTTTTTATGTTTTGTATTATTGAGAATGAGCCTTTGCATGTAATTAGCATCTTGGTGTTTATACCGGTGTTCCTAAATTGAAGGTACAAACGAAGAGGGGAGATTCCTTGCAGAATTAAAAAAAAAATCCCATAAACATTTGGTATTTTTGTTATGATTAATTTTTGAGTTTTACGTTTCTTGTAGTAATAAATTTTTCTGTGATTATACGAGTTTATAGAATCTTTATGAATCATGGCTATAGATCGGGAAAATAACCATAAAAACTAATAATGAATTTATTCACCGCAACTTACTAACTGGATTCTTATGACAATTTGGATTTTTCTGAGGATTTTGAGAGAATGGTTCAAAATTTGTTTCTCGAAATCGGTAGCAGATACGACAAAGCTACAAGAGACCATAAAGTTCAGTATAACAACAAAGCTTCTTTCTACAACTTTTTAAACTAACAGTAGCTCACCAGAAAAAAGTTCCGAAGTAAAACCGGGGGCAGTGTTCCAGAAAAAATATCATTCTGTAGATTTGCAATCAAAATTGGCATGTCATATGGTGTAAACTTTAAATTTTAATAACTATGCCAAATTTCAGTAGAATATCTTGTGAAATGCAGATACTATGAGAAAAAAACTTGAAAAAATTCAAACATTCTGTATCTCGAAAACGAAACCCATGTCATGGGTTTTTTTTTCTTAAAATTAATCAAGGAATCTCTCCTCTTCGTTTGTACCTGCAATTTAGGAACATCCCGTATGGTGAATAAATAAATAATCTAGAATGATTACAAAATATACTCGGTTACATTTTCGAAAGATGGATCTAAAAACATTACATTTTTAAATAGTAACAGCTATCGTATGATCGAAATATCCATATTCTTATTTAGAAATATCGATATTTATTACTAATACTTTTTTGGACGATATATCGATAGTTCGATATTGAAATATAGATATCGACGGTCGATATTTTTTTTAAAGTTTTTATTTTCCACTCATTACTTTTTCCTGTTAATAGCTTTAGCATCTCTTCCTCTACTTGGTCTCTGTATAATCTATGGTCTGTGATTCAACAAGCGAACTTAAAAAGAGAGCTAATGAATTTCATAACATCATATATCATAACGGAGAAGCACGTATTTATTCAGATCAATTTACTTAAAATCTAGATACATAGAAATAGTGAAGTGCCAAAATATGTCACCTTCGAAAAATTCTTCTATGGTATGGACGTATTTTAAGAAATTATACACACAGCGACTTATGCTGCTAATACAACTAATTGAGCAAGCCACTTAAAAAGTTAACACCATCATGCATACGCCCAACTATTCATAAAGAAAAGACAAATATTAAGAAAGAAAGTCAGTTTTAAAAAACAATACGAATTTTTCAAGCTTAGCTGATCAAATAAAATGTATTGTGACCTATTTTAAACAATTAGTACTTCTGATCAATTACGATCTGAGCAAGCAGCAGAAGGAAAGAAAGAAGGCCAAATATTCATGCTCATTCAAGCAGTTAGCACTATTTGGAACCCTTGTTTGAACATGATGGAAAGATTCCTGAAATTATCTTCAATTGTCGCAATCGTATTAGCATCAAGAACTAAGAATAATGTATGATATGGTAGCTGCTTCGCAGTTAACTATTTTGTGCGATTTAGTTACGCTCCTTGGTCCATTTAAAATAGTAACAGAAGAACTGAGTGCCGAGAAATATGTCACAGCTAGTTTAGTAATACCATATACAAATTTATTAAAACAAGAAACAACAAACTACAACATGAACAGCTATTAGAGTGTCAGTACACAATGATTTATTGAAAGGTATTGAAGATAGATTAGTGCCTTTATAAGAAAACCTTTTTTTGGTACAGAGATTAGATCCCTGCTTCAAAAAGTTACATTTCATGTCAGCGTTGGGTTCTGTTAATGCAATATTAGATCTATCAAAAGAGGAAATCGGTCACCTACGGTGTGGAGAAAACAAACAACCTTATCATTATAGGACAGACATGAAGATATGCTCTTGAAAAAAGTTTGTCCAATGCCAATGAAGTTTTTGACAGAAGTTCTGGTACAATGCCTGCTGAATTAAGCAGTATTTAGATCAGCCAATTATTTAAAAGTCATCAAAAGCACTAAAATTTTGGATCGATAGTAGACATTTTACTCCTGTGCTATCAGAAATAGCTGTTAAATATTTGATTTCTTCTGCTACATCTGTAACATCTGAACGAATTGCTTCTACAATAAATCTTTTAGCGCTTAATAATCGTAGTACTCAAACAGTTGAACATATAAAACGAGTATTTGTAAAAACTCTTACTGAGAAATATAGATACACATAATTGTTTTATTAACATTAAACAATAATTACTAAGAACCTAACATTTTTATACATTCATAATTTAACTTGTTCAATAAACGGAAATTTAAACTGTGCAAATCATTTTTGAGCCAAATTATGATTGTTTTTCAAAACAAAGCCGATAAAATAAAATCGAGAAAAAATATCGAAATATCGATATTTTTTTCGATATATCAAACTTCGATGTTGATATATTTAAAAATATCGATATATCGAGAACCCGAGATTTTGAAAAATATTATTATTATTATATTTATTCTAGTAGGCTGGAGTTTAATGGAACTTTGAGTCTACCTGATTTCAAAAGTTTATTCCTCAGAAAATAATGAACCGGCGTTTTAATGATTCAAATATCATTCATAATATATTGTTTATTCTTTCTTTAAATTTTACAAATTTAGCATATATACATATAGCTTGAATCACATGATATTACAATGTCAATAACCTTTATAACTGAAATCGTCAGTCAAAATAGAAAGCAATATTCAAATAAGTTACATCCAAATGAATATCGGATAACCTACATGGAAACATTACAGCCGTTTACTTAACAGCTATGATTAAATAAAGAAATTGTTATGTAATTAAGCATTCAATAGATCTACGATAACACTTCTGACATCCAAATTATAGTATTGTTGTAAATGAATAAAGTAAATGGTATTCATTGGTCAAGTTTCTCCATAGAAAATCTTGTAAAATAGTAGAAATAAAGTAGGGTTATGCAAAATTGTAGGATATCTAGATTTCTATAAAATGTAAATAATAGATTGAGGTTATGTTTGCCATTTTCCATAAGCAGAGCTAGATGTATAAATTAATTGAAATTGTACTATGAAAGTACCAATAGGGACGACCTTGATCAATACATTATAAATCAATGATTATGGTTTCTATTACTTTTTATGATGGTCAACATCTATCTTTCTTAGAATATTATATTCTTATAGGCAAAAAATACATTACAGAAGTGTACTAACAGTCAAGAATACTTCTGAACTTAGCAACCAAATATGTAATGAAATTATACCGAAGGAATATTGTACCAAATCTCATGGAAAATAATTTTTTCATCTTTGAAATTTCCGCAACGTGAATATTCAACGCGTAAAAAACATAATAAGGTCACCGTGTTACCGTTTGTTGAAACGGAGGATGGCACAAAATTGTAATTTGATACTATATATCCGGGCCCCTTTTCAAAAATTAAATCATGTTGATTGTAGCGGAAAACTAAGTGACGTCACATCACCACGTTTTCTGCCGCGATCCGAGGACCGTCTGAGGCCGTTATAACCAGAAACCGAGTGACCTCGTCATAAAAACCACTTTATATTGATTTTTCCGACATGCTGGAAAATGAAAAAGTGGAAAATCACGTGATTAGGACCATGTGTCAGATTTTAACCTCTCAAGGCCCACCGACGGTGCAATACAAATACACATGAAGGTGATTAGACACTGTTTTTGTTTACATAACATGGACTTACGATCTCGGTAACTGAATTGATGGAGCACTTTTCCTTTGGAACACTCCGTCAATGAACACCCCGTTCTTTCCGTTACATTGCATATAGAAAAAGGGATGGTCGAAAAATATTTCCAAATGTTTCCTAGAAATAAAACTTGAATGCCCCATGTTAACGTCCACGTCTCCGCGTGAACTATTCCGTCCAATAACAATCTGTTTTTTTCTCACTAGGTACTCAAAACCCCGTCCTTCGATACGAGCTATAGGTTCACTAACTTCACCTGGATTCCACTGCACTTTGGGGCTCGCAGGGGCCGATTTAAGCGAAAGTAGGGCCCATGCATCGCTCTCCGTAGTACGGGCGAAACCTGACGACATCGTGCTCACTCCGATATATTTTGATACCACTACGTACTTGAAAGAAACATCAACGAATCCGGTCGCCGCGATTTCTTTTCCTCGATATCCAAATTTCGAACAAAACTTAGCGATACATATAGGTAACCTTTATCAATATTACCACGATTTCATAACAGGACGATAGAAGCTCTGTCGGTACAATGTTGGTAAACACGTGAGATGGCCATTTGTAAATTAATGTAAACAAATGCGACACCTTCAGACGAAAATCCTTGGAAAAAATTCGGCACTAACAGCCATGCATTTCAAGAGTTCTACTGTTTTAGACTGTAAGACAAGTTTTAGCCGACAGATGTCGCAGCCAAAATTAAGATAATTACACAGATCATTTCTTTCAGATGAATATCTCTTAATACAGTTTATAAAATAAAATATTTTCTCAATTGTATCTCTTCTGTATGAGATAGTTAAATAACTACGCTTAATCGTTAATACCATAGACGTATTAAGATAAAAAGTCTATGGTTAATACACTTTAAACTTCCTTGTATTCTAGATTTCTATCAAGAATAACATCAGCCAAACACTCATTTGTGTGTATCACGGGTTGCATATAGAAATATAGCTTCAGTTAGGTATTAGTACTAGAAAGTAATGTCAATAATAGATAAGTGCGAAAATTGAAGCAATCCGTTCAGACAATCTTCATTGAATATCAAAGAACATTTTCGGCAGATTAGTAAGGTAAATTCAGCTGTTAGAGTCCTGCATAATATGTCTGTATGTATGAAACTTCAGCAGCAGAATACAAAAGCCTTTTTTTATGGCTTGATCAGTGTTGGATATTCTATGATAATTCAAAATGTTACGGGCGATGACTCTTACCTCAGAGCTCAGAGAAATAAATATAAAAAAGTTTGGAATATTACTTTTTGATTTTTTTACTATTTAAAAGAAGAAATTATACAACAGGTTCAAAAAAGAATCGGGAATCGACTACAGAAATATAAAATATGTGTTATTCCTCCCAATTTATTTTTTGCCTTAGAATAAGACTCATTCAAAATAATAGATCTTATCGCTACGAATGTCTTCATTGTTTGAACAATCCTTCTTATACAGGTGCTTCGAAATGGTATTTAAAGTTTTGGAAAGCGAAAAAATCGGCTACATTAGGGACATACAGTGGTTGTTCGAAAAGATTTGGTAAGTTTTTGGCTAAAAATTCGTTGTTTCATTGTTGTTCATCACAGTGAAATTCTTCTGATAAATTTCTTCATAGACAAACTATGTAATTTATCTACGGTATCTTGGTTTTTTCTAATTTTTGAGTTTCAAAATAAGGGTGGCATATACAACGTAAACCAAATATCAATACCATAATTTGAATATCAAAACAGATTTAATCTGTTAGTCTTCTACAATTTTAATTTAAAAAAAAAATATTTTTACCAATACCATAGATGAACATCTGTCACTATTAAGGATAAATAGAAGATTTTCTTCCTTTCCTTGTTTTGTTGAAATGCCTATTTTCTGTACTAATTTTGAAATATTTGAAAACAGTGGGGTAACATTCTGCAGTATTCTGCAACGACTTCTCCATATGATTTTGGGTTTTTAATCATATTCTGTGTATAAAATTGTCAGTGTCATCTGTCAGTCTATCGCTTCTGTTTATAATTGTCAACAAGTATCTTATCTTATTTTTTGTTTTGGATAATTTCATGTAATGGTATTTAGATCAAATTTGTTACTGAATCCATTTTCTTGTACATATCTAAATATTATTTTTTTCAGATCGCCACTGATACCGCAAAGGTTTTGATTAAATGTGAAAAGCAAATCCAATGGGCATGAATCATATAAGGAAATCCAGAATTTCAAAGAAGTACAATTGTTAATACTATTTCTCAGTATAAATTGCAGTTTTACATAAAATTACTTTTAGACCACAATATGCTCTTATTAGTATACAGAACAAAGTTATTAACTAACTTCTAAGGCACTATCAAAACTTCATTGTGGTGCTATTAGATTCAAGCTATGATAGAAAATTTTTCAAGAAGAATATTCCGTGGTTCCAGTGGGACATATAACGTATACGCTTTAGAACTGGCTGCCTCAACATTACGAAAGTTGAAAGGTCTGGAATTGACTGTACATTTCCTAGATCATACAGAACATGTATTTCACGTTGATAAACGTTTAAAAGCTTCAGTATTATTGGATCTGGTTTACCAGCACCTTGAATTGGTTGAGAAAGATTATTTCGGCCTTCAGTATCCTGAAGATAAATCAGGTACTTCAACAGAATGCATGGTGAGTTTTTGTCATAATTCAAATTTTTTTATTGAAGCTTTATCTAATGTTGGTCAGGTGATAATATTCTTTTCATCACTAAATGATTTTATCATTTCATTAGGATAGTTAATAAATATTACATTCATATTGTTTACAAACTTATCATTTCTAATAGAACATACTGTATTGATTTTTCCTCGTAGGTATGGCTAGATCCATCGAAAACTTTGAAAAAACAATTAACAAACTGCCAGACAGATCTCTATTTCAAAGTCAAGTTTTATGTGTCTGACCCAAGCAAACTACAACAGGAATACACTAGGTATCAATTTTATCTACAAATCAAAAAGGACATTTTTGAAGAGAAATTAATAGTTCCCCCTAGTACTGCCATCTTGTTAGCAAGTTATATGGTGCAATGTAAGTACAATTTCCTTTATACAGTACTAGATATAAGTAGTGAGTGTCACATCATTTCCAAAAGAAACCTATGTATGGTTCTCTACTTTTAAATATGCATAATTTAAATTAATTTTAATAAAAAGTCATGATTAGACATGATTAGTTTAAAAAAAATGTTTCCCAAAATTAGAATTATCTTTTGGTTCCTAAATGATGATTGATCTCTGATCTTTGGTTTAGTGAAGCAGCTTTGACACTCACAATATTTCCAATCTCTTTTTCAATGCTAAAGATGAAAACAATCAGCTTAATTATTCAGGAGTTAACAAATTAAGTTGTCATCAGGGCAATAGCATATATGTAGTATAAACGGGACATCTTTCAAAAAAAGATTCAAACAACATCAATCATCATTTAGGAACCGGAAAGATAACTTTGATTTTGTTGAAAGTTTGTTCCAAACGAATCATGTCTTCCCAGATTCAGACAATCTTGAAATACTAGATCTAGAAATGAAAGGCAAAAACTGAACATCTTGGAATTGATAGAAATAATCAGCAAAAAAACTTGAGTCACAGTGTATATTCAGTAATAAAAAGTGATAGAAAAAAAATTTTCTTATTTCATTCCATAAGTAGAGAGTAAATGAAACAATGAGCAAGCATATTATTTATCTTATTAAATAAATAAATGAATGACAATCAGCAATCATTAAACTTATTGAACTTATTTTCATTCAAAAGTTTGATTTCATTAGGACCTCATAATATAGCATATAAGAATTGTAAATAAATCTCTTTGGATTTTGGATGATCTGTGATGAGACTATTTCTGTATCGTATGTGTATGTTGACATTATGTATATTAGTTTTACAGCTCAGTTAACTGTAAAGATATGAAAGGCCTCTCTTAAACACTTTTGTAATATATTTTTATTATTTCCAACAGATCGGGAGAAGGCAAACCTTGCATCATGAATTTGCACACTCTACTGAATAGAATGAAAATGAAAATAAAAAAAAATGCATTAGAAAAGCAATCTTTATTTGGAAAACTATCATCCATATTGAAAGACCATTTGTCAAAATGATCTTCTCAAAAGAAAGCAGTTGATCCATCCACTATATAATCAGGATTTCTGCGATCGAATTTTAATCTCATTTTGTGTATTTTGGGCTTTTTAGGCACACTTTAGAATGGTTTTTATATAGTCATTATATTCTCATTTTGGCACTAAATACCATTTGCACATCTTCTTTCTCGGGTAACACTTGTAAATAAGAGCAAAAATCGACACTAACTCAACTTGTGTATGATACACACTTAGTGTATGACACTTGATTCATTACTTCAATGTGACATCATCACGCCATGATGTGCAAAATAGAGTTTCATCGAACTATTTGAATGGCATTTTTTAATTACTATTTTTTAAAGAAATTTTTATAAGGATTAAAATAACCACTTCTTCTGAGCTCAATAAACATCAATTTGAGATGGTTTTCAGAAACCATCATTGAATTTCTTCTGGAAATTCGATCATGACTAATTTATAACAACCTGACTTATGTTTAGAATGTATGTCTTGGATAATTTTCGACAATAGGCTAATTTTAAAAAGAGAGAATTGTGAAGTTAGATCAGTTCTCGGATCATGAAAATTATTGAAAGTACACCCAATAACGGTCAACTCTCTGCTTATCTTAATACTCTTAATTGGTTAATTAGTGAGTTAGTTAGTTTGTTAGAAAGCAAATTGGTTAATTAGTGAGTTAGTTAGTTAGTTATTTAGTTAGTAAGTTAGATAGATAATTAGATAGTTAGTTAGTTAGTTAATTAGAAAGCAAATTGGTCAACTCTCTGCTTATCTTAATACTCTTAATTGGTTAATTAGTGAGTTAGTTAGTTTGTTAGAAAGCGAATTGGTTAATTAGTTAGTTAGTTTGTTAGTTAGTTAGTGACTCATTTAGTTAGTTAGTTTGTTATTTAGATAGTAAGTTAGTTAGTTAGTTAATTAGTTAGTTGGTTAGTTAGTAAGTTATATAGATAATTAGATAGTTAGTTGTAATCAGTTACTCCTCTTATGGGGATCTCACTTCTGGTGTGCCATAAGGGTCACATTTGGGTCCTCTGCTTTTCAACCTTTATATTAATGATATCGCAGGCTGCTTCAGATTTGCCAAATTTTTAATGTACGCTGATGATTTGAAGATCTTTGCTGTTGTTTCTTGCCTACGAGATTTGATCGAGTTTCAGGAGGATTTAAATAGACTCCATGAATATTGTCGCGAAAACTTTCTATATCTCAACTTCAGTAAATGTCACCACATAACTTTTTCACGAAATAAAAACATTTTTAGTACTCAATTTAACATCAACAATTGTGTTCTGACTAAGATATCGCTGGTGAAGGATTTGGAAATCATTTTTGACTCAAAGCTTATCTTTGATAACCATATCGCTTATATTTTGAAAAAGGCTCACGGTATGCTGGGTTTCATCATCAGAGTTTGTGAGCATTTTCGTAGGCATCAATCCCTTAGAGCATTATACATGGCTTATGTCCAGAGTGTGTTGAGCTACGGATCGATAATTTGGAATCCTTATTACAATATCTATATTAATCGACTGGAAAACATTCAGAAAAAGTTTATTAATCATGTCAACAAGAAATGTTACATATTACTGATGATCGGGGTCGAGTTATGAGAGAGTTAGGGTTAACTACTTTGGCTGACCAGAGAATGTTGAGGGACGCAAAGTTTATTTACAAGACTATTAATTCTCTCGATTTTACTGAAATTGTGAATATGCTCAGTTTCAATGTACCTAAATATTGCACAAGAAATAAGTTTTTGTTCCATGTAAATCAAAGTTCTTCCAATTATCATATGAATTCACCATTGATGAGATGCTGCAAAACTTATAATACACTATCTAATCTCGCTGCCGTTGACGTTTTTTCTGATTCTTTATTGGCCTTCTCATGCACTTTGAAACGATTTCTGGGAAATTACTGAATTTTGTTTCATATTTGTATTTTTATTTATGGTTCAGATGAATTTACTGTTTGCGTTGTTATTGGTTTTTAAGTAACATTGTGATTGGATTATTAGTGAATACATAATTTTGGGTTTGTCCTGTCTTGTATTCCTTCAAATAAATAAATAAATTCAGTAAGTTAGCTAGATAATTAGATAGTTAGTTAGTGAGTAAGTTAGTTAGTAAGTTAGTTGGTTAGATAGTTAGTTAGTTAGTTATTTATTTAGTTAGTGTGTTAGTTAGCTAGTTAGTCAATTAGTTAGATAGTTATGTAGTTAGTTAGTTAATACTACCTTTACTTTGAAATGATTCAACGCGGGAATTAATCTAGTCGCAGCTCATAATCCAACCATATTCACTTCTGTGATGTTCAAGATTAGAAAAATGATTTTTTACAACTTTAACCTTGCAGCTGAACTTGGAGATTACTGCCCTGAAGAACATGATGAAAGTTATTTATCACACTTGCATCTTATCCCAGGACAAACTCCTGAATTGGAAAAAAATATTTTGGAACTTCATAAATTACACAAGTAGGTATTTTTTATAAAATTATATTTTCATCATATTAATGATTTACAAGTAATTATTTAGCAAATAATATTAAATAAGGTTATTCTGATTTTCACAAATTTTTCGTGTTATTATAATACAACAATTATTTCACTATCACAGAAGCATCTTCAGGTAGGTGGTATCTTACATTTTGAATAACACTTATTCAAAATATAAGAAAGCACCTACCCGAAGATGCTACTGTGATAGAGATACAATTGTTGTATTATCTTTTATAACTTGTAAAGGTGTTTCAGTTAAGATGTAATATTTGAATTGAGTGCCAGTTTGACATTGTCAAATGAATATAGCATGACAGATCAAGAGGCGACAGTTCAGAATTAGTAATCATGAAATATTTACTCACTAATTGTTAAGCCTTATTATAAAATGGTGAAAGTTTGATTACCACAATTTGTAAAGTTCGACAGATAGAGACATACAGACAAAATGGTAGGCGTTAGGGTATTTTCTTAAAAAATCATTTCATTCCATTAAAATGAACTATCACAAAGTAACGGACTACTCCATCCAATCAATTTTTTAATTTCATTTGAAAATCTGTCGGTATATCATTCATATCTTTTTAATGCAATATTTTCTGAAGGAAATAATTTTTTCAGGGGAAAACTGCCAGCTGATGCTGAGTTCCATTTTTTAGATCATGCCAAAAAAATTGATATGTACGGAGTAGATTTACACAATGCATTGGTAAGTATTGAACTAATTCTTTATCAAGAAAACTGTTTACCACTTCCTATTAATTAAAATATAGAATAAAAGATGACTCTTCGATACTTTCTATTGTAAATGTTTTAATGAAACAATATATTTTACAAATTTTCATAAAAATTACCCAAAAATAATACTCAGGCCAGTGGGTTCATTATTTACATCAAATATGTTTTGAATGAACCTGTGATAATTAAGGGTATGATGAATATAAATACAGGATTTTGTGTTCTGTCATCAGAAGATCTAATAAAGGCAATTTTTGCATTTGTAGAACTGTTCTTCTGAAGAAACGGAAAATCTCAAGAAAATGAAAAATAAATGGTGCCCTTCCATTTGTATTTTTGTATATTGGCAAGAAAGAGTGTAAAAGAATTGTATTGAACAAAACTCATACTTTTTGCCGAAATCAGATAAGAAAAACGGTAAAAAAAATCTCGTAATTAATCTTACGAAATTATGCAGGAGCCTTTGTGCTGATATTTTACAACTATATACTGAATTTGTACTTTTTAAAACATTTGAAAAATAAGATATCAAATTAGTATAACTGAGGAACCACAGATGATTCTTGTTCATTTATGAACAAAACTGATAAACAAACCTACCCTGAAAATTTCAATTCTCTGGGGTCTTTTCGTTCAGAAAAGAACATTATCAAATATTATTTCGATCAAATCAGTTGTTTCAGAATTATTGAGAAAAATAAGAAAAAGCTTCAAGTGAGTAACTGCGTAACTATTGGACTCGCTTTCCCCATTACCAACTTAGCAGAGATAATTTGGCCCCAAACTTTCACTGAAAGTTTCAAATCTCTAGTCTTTCCGTTTGAAAGTTAGGGACGACAGGCCGGACAAAATTACTTTTGACCTTGGATTCTTTATCAGTGAGTCTACCTAGTTGTTTGAGGCCATTTTCAGCTTAAAATTAGAAAATTATAGACATTTGGCAAAACGATAGCATACTGTTCCCTAGAACAAGCACCCAGATAGATTCACCTGTGAAATATGTAACTATTGTTACTGGTGAAGCAAAATTAATTTTCTTTTCGGAATGATGAATATTTGGAGAATATTTTGTATTTGTTTGTGTAATATATATCTTCTTTCAGGACAATACAAATAAAAGCATTCAATTGGGCGTAACACACATAGGTCTAGTCATATTTAGAAACAGTATAAAATTTAACACTTTTTCATGGTCGAAAATTATGAAAATTTCATTCAAGAGGAAACAATTCTTCATTCAATTAAGAAGAGAACCGGTAAGTGCCATATAGATGTACATTTGATGAATGTGATTACATGTGCACTAAGTATTTTCAGTTAATGAATTGAAAGAAGGATGAAAAATTGTACAACTTTTCAATCTCATTTTTAGATTTTTAGTTTATTATTTCCTTAAAATAAATCTTATTCATGCAGTAAATAAAAATTTCAACCTGCCCAAAATTTTCAAAATTTTTATTTCCAAGAACATAGAATTCATAAATCTATTAAAAAAGGCCATGTGGTGTTTGGGCAACAAAGCTATAACTTGGAATTTTTGGTTAAAAACTCAACAAATCTTCTAGAAAAACCATGTTGTTCTCTTGACATGACTCCGTCCTTCTTATTTCTCTTTTCGAAACAAAAATAACTACTTTGAGGTATCTGTTTTCAATTGCTAAAAGACATAAAAGGGAATACTGCAATCGAATCCTGAAAATGCGTTAAAAAATATTTTGATGGTTGGATGAATAATACATATTTTGTTTTGTTGACTTACCTCCAGTACTTTATTGACACTAGTATAAGGGCCTGATTGTTGCAATGAACTCATTGAGATATATAGAACTTCACAGTTTGTCCTTTTACTAATGATACTAATAATTAAAACAGTAGGCGTCATGACAACCTACCATGAAAGGTCAACCTCAAAAATGCTTTTTTTGTGAGTTGAAAGGCTTTTTTCTGGAGGAGCTTATAGAAAGTGAGGGTACGAGTTGCTAGACAGATCTAACTGATAAAAGCGGTTTTACTATATTTGAACCAATATTCTTCAATGTTGCGGCAGTTATTCCATCGAGTCTATGTGCCATATTTGATTTCATTTTCTTAATTACCTCCAAATTTTAGCTGATATTTATCTATCATTTCTCTAGCCAGAGTAAATCCAATAGCAGAGAAAAAAAACCATGAATGCCTCAGTGATCTGTTTACCTTCACTGATCTTCAATGGAATCAGCAAAAGTCAATCCTTGGATTATGTGAAGTTTTTAACCAGAACCAAATATTAAATGGAAAAATTTATTTATTTATTTATTATATAATATTAATTGAGTGAAAGATTAAGTCTTTAAAGATTTGATTTCATCGTGAATTAATTTTTTCATGAAATCTTTAAATAAACTCCCAACTAATTCCACGATTTCTTATGTTGGAACTCTTTCATTGGTGGCTTAACTTATGGACATAATTTTTTTTTTTTAGTCCGAAGATTATGATACCATATTGGTGTTCAACATGGAATCGTACAGATCCGCTAAAAAGCTGTGGAAAAGCTGCGTAGAACATCACACTTTCTTCCGTCTTCATTCGCCTAAGGTCAAGAGGAAATTCCCCTTTTCACTTGGCTCTAAATTTTCATACTCTGGACGAACAGAGTTTCAAACAGTCACTGACGTCCAACAAAAGGGCAAAGTTGAACACAAGTTTGTCAGATCGCCAAGTCGGCAGATAGTGAGTATAAAATTTCGTCATTGATAAACGGATTCCAAAAGAAAGATCTCGTCTATGATGTTGAAGAACTTGGGGTGAAATTTGCATAGTTTTGATTTACGCTTTTGACATTACAGATCAAACATATCATATCGACAACGTCTTCCTTGGAAGAAAAAGGAAAATCTCTAATGCCTAGCAGGCCTTCTAGGCCTTACGACAATAAAGTGACTTCTTTAGGGTCCAAAGGACCTAGGAAAGCTTGGGGTGTAGATTCGCAGATTTCAAGCGAGTAAGTATGATATCTTTTATGCCTTTTAGGTCATCTGTGTCCTTGTGAACACATAAGCCTTTTGGATGGGCTCCACGTCATTTTCTTTCATCGACAAATGCATTTTCCAGCTAGGTAGAAATGTCACAGTACAAAATTAAGTATTAAGTTTTTGGTTGAACATCAATGTCTATATGCGCTAGTAGTGTATTATCGAGGAAGAATCGCCAATTTTACTTCTTTTTGCGATGTAATGACTGAATGCTATGAACGTTTTAAAGTACCAAAGTAAAACACGGCATATTCTAAAAGTTCAAATTGATTGAAAATGTCAACTAATGAAAGAACTTTCTATTACCATTGCTCTTTGAAATTAAATGGAAGTAATTAGTGTAATTTAAAATTTATTTTACTATCAATAAACATACAAGTGTGCCAAAGTTAATGAAACTGATTGTGTTTCAGTGTTACTGAAAAAATAATCTTATTTTTGGCTTGTATGCTAGCGCAGTATTTCCAAATAAGTACAAATATTCAATTATTCTGTTTACAGTGATGGGGATATTTTGGAAAAACCCATGGATGTTCCATTTTCACCTGGCAAAATCCTAAGTTATGCTGATGATGATATACCATCTCCCACCTCTAATGGCTTGTACGATACTCCTCCATATAGCGCTAGTCATTCACCAGTGTCCCAAATTATTGAAGAGGGGTCTGTTACCATTACTCTTTTCCCAGATGAGGAAGGAAAATATGGATTCAATGTGAAAGGTAATCTTCGCTTTACTCAAATCATTAACTTGAACATGCACTCATTAAGAGTAACTGTAGTATGTCACTTTGTGTAAAAACACATATGTTCCAACACCTCATTTATTTATTTAAATTTACTAGGAAAGTTCTTTAATATCCTAGATTCGGCTGCTATCAACATTAGATATTTTTCAGGTGGTGCCACAAAGGGTATTCCCATTGTAGTGATGAAAGTAGCTCCAAATACTCCTGCAGATACTTGTACTCCTCGGTTATCAGAAGGAGATCAGATCCTTCAAATAAATGGCAAAGATATGTCCAGTTCAACCTATGAGGAAGCGGTAAGGCTTATTCAAGAAGCCAGAACGGCAGATGATGGTAAGCTATGTTTCTGCTATGGACAAAAAGTATTGGGAAATTGTTTTTTTATTATCATGGCATCATGCATTATGAGTACTTACCATTGGGTCAAACCCTTAATAAAGAATATTATCTATGCTCTATGAAGTGTTAGAGAGATTCTTGAACAAGCAATGTATTGCCAGATTTAGCACCATGTGACTTTTTTCTTGATTCACCTGTTTAAATTGCCCCTTTTGTGGATGAGTAGCTGGAAGACATAAAACAAAATGCAACGAAGGAACTAAAGACCCTTCCTTTATAGGGAGGCCTATTTGATTAACACCTGGACCATCGCAAATCAATGGTAGGATAATTGGTATATATCCGAATACCTAATCTTGATGAAGTTACTCTAGGCTGTTTTTAAGAGTGTAATCTTATAATTATTAAACTGACTACTTATGTCTTTGCCTGCTCTGCTATACTTCACATAAGTTTTGAATGTAGTTTGTTATTTAAACTTCATCGTGTATGTAATTTTATTTTGTTGATATATATAGCCTTATTTGTTAAGGTGCCCCGAGAAAGACCCTTGCGCCTTTTCGCAAAACAAAATTCCCACGTCTGAGATTTATAGTACTCAAGTTACCTACAAAATATTATAGTAAACTTCTTAAAAGACAGAAGCATGAGTGTTAAAATCAACAAGCATTTCTCTGCATCTCAACAAGGTGTGCCACAGGGATCTCCATTGTCACCACTTCTATATAATATTTATGTATATGATATCCACTAAGGAACAGAGGAACTGATAGGTTACATCCTCTAATACACTGATGACATAGCGCTCATAGCACACAGTAAGTATCTAAAGGACACAATGGAGAAACTACAAAGTCTATGAAACAAAATCATGACATGTATGAAAAAATGAAAAATTGTACCCAAACCCTGACAAATCTAAATTAAATAATATATGGTGCAACATTATATAAAACCAGTCCAACACGGTAAATACCTAGGAATCACAGTGGATAATAAGACCAATTTTAAAATACATTCTTATAATAAAACAAGACAAATAATCACTAGATAAAAACACTTTCGATACCTCACCTACAAAAACCGCGGCATAAATTACACAACAGCTTCAAGAATCTACCAAACTTTTTGCAGACCGATATTAGAATATGGACATCTAATATATAATAACTGTAGAAGACCCTTAATAATATCGAAGCCATCCAGGATATCCACTTCATAACCCACCGAATGACCTTTCCTATGAAAAAATTAAGATAAACCCGATTCTCAGTAGACTTCAAAACTTGGGAAAGAAATTTGTGAGTAAATCACAAAACCTCTAAGTCTTCCAGCCATTGTTCTTCAAGATCTGAATCATGAACAGAACAAAAAAAAGTACCTGATCAAACTCCTAATGGGTGCAGTAAGGAGTCTTCTCGCTGAAGGCTATAGATAGCACTGTTGACTCGCACATTTTTATTTTTTCCTCAAAAATTGTGTACACTTCTTTTTCAAGAATACTATGTATATAAAGAATGGATTTTATATTGGCAGAAAGGTGCAAGTCGTTAGCCATTTGCTAGAGCAATAAACATATTTTTTCTCTTTCTCTTTTACTTATTTTACTATCGTAAAAACATACATTGCAAAGAAGCATAAGTAAATTAACAACTAGCAAAACATCTTTTAGGATAAGCACTAAGTTTATACAAATAAACATAAATTGAATATTATTTTGAAGGGTTTTTTTCAAATATTAATTAGAATAATTTCGTGAAACCTCTACAAATTTTAATCTAAACAAATTTCTTAACTAAACTGTAGACTGATGAGAAAAAATGGATTTTCTGGAGAATGCCAGCATTCTAAATTTTCCTTTGATTCTTTATCGGTTCACAACCGTACATATGTTTTAATAATTTTATATGTCTTTAATCAGTTCTAATTAATATCTGAAATATTCTACAAATAAAGCCTAATTTGGTATCTTAAAAAAATTCACATTGGGGGCTTCATTAGAAATTCTCTCGCAGGAAAACTGGTTCTGCAAGTAAAACCAAATGTCCTTTATGGCGGCCTTGACGAATATGAAGAGCCACCTTATCAGTATGTCCCCATGGGTGATGTGCAAACCATCCAAGCTGGCAATCCTTTGGAGCAAAGCATGTTGCTACTAGCCGATGGACTAGCTAGTGGTGCTATAGTGGTGAGATTTGAAACGCTGTATAGGAAGCATCCTGATATGACTTGTGATGAGTCCTCAAAACCAAAGAATGTTAATAAGAATAGATACAGAGACATATCGCCGTGTAAGTATATTATTTTCAGGATAAATGTTGAAAGATTATTTTGCAAAAATACAAGTATCAATATTATAGTTCTATTGATTTGGTTTTATTTCTAATTAAAATCTAATTCAGAATCCATTATTTTCAAGAATTTAAATATCATGATTATCATCTGAGAGCCCATCTCCATGTTTCAGAAAATTGTATTAAGTAATAAATAATGAATTTATTTTTATCAAAATAGGAGAAACTTGTTCAATATCCTTCTTGCCAATGATTTCTCATTCAACCTTTGAGAATGCATCAGCTGGAAAAATCTCAAAAATGAGAAATTGGTATTTTTATAGGTTAGATGGTTAACCTTTTTAATGAGAATGATATCAAAATTTATCTGCCTTGCATATTCTTTTCAATTATCCACAAGCTGCTAGATTGTAGGCTTCTGAACTTCTAATTATCTGCTTTGATTTCAGTAATTGTGGAAACACTCTTAATTTTACCAATTATGTGCACTTAAGAAGTTAAACTTCTCCTTCTATATCTAAACTGATCTACTTTGTTGTTTGTTATTTTCTTCATGATATTGGTTTATTTTATAATTGAAATAGTGTATAATAAAACTACTTACATGGTCCAAATATATTGCATATTTACCTCACCATATTACTTAATTTTCTTTCACGTCATATCACATTTCAGACGATGAAACCAGGGTGATTTTGAAAAATAGCAGCAGCGGAGATTACATCAACGCCAATTACGTAAATATGGCGATCAATAGCACAAATATCGTAAATAGGTACATTGCTACCCAGGGTCCTCTTCAGTCAACAACCGAAGACTTCTGGCAAATGATCCTAGAGGAAAGGTGCACTCTGATCATCATGCTGACTACACTTGTAGAAAGGGGTAGGACGAAATGTCACAAGTATTGGCCTAGCGTAGGAGAGTGCCTGACAGTGCAGGACACCACAATCAAGTGTATCAAAGAGGAGACAGATCTTACAGGAAGTGTTGTCTTTAGGGATTTTGTTTTGACCATTGGCGAAGTAGGTGGAGTTTATTATTGTATCTTATTTTTATTTTATTTATTTATGAGTGTCGATAGCTCAATGGTTAGAGTATTGGGCTGGGAATAAATAGGAAAGAAATTTTATAGTTGGAAAGGTTTCTGCCACCATTCCCCTGCTGCGACCTAAAGTAGCATAATCGCAGTAACAAAGCCTACCTAGAACACAACTGAACTCCTAACTCGTACAAGCTGAAAAAGCTTCTGAGGGATCTTCACAGATGATCTAGGAATATCAAGATAATATATCACAATATTTTGTCACGTCTCTTGAGATTTTTGGTAGTACAATGAATGAATTTTTTTACATGATTATCGAATCTCCAAAATTTTATTATTTCAATTCTTTGAAATTACTTTAATGGTTAGTTCTTGAAAAAATATTCTCCAATAATAGTTGAATAGGTTCATTAATTTGTAACACTTACTATGAGTTTATTAAGTATTCGAATATATAGATAATTAAAATAAGAAGGAACGGTTTTTTACTTGATAGAAGGATTATTACAAAATTTGAAAATCAAAACAGATTTAATCTGTTGTCTTCTACAATTTTAATTTCAAAAAATTCTTTGAAGAAACTTTAAGAATTAAATTAATGTCTTTATAAGCACTGCTCATATTTAATAGACGTCAAAATTCATCATACAATATCAAACGGAATTAAGAAAAACCAACGAATATAGACTGTCAATTGAAATTAAAATATAAATAAGCAAACATTTTTTGTTTCGTTCCAGGCGTGTATTCCTAAAATGTCACTGAGTAAGTCTATACATTGTTTAATTGATTTTATTATTTTTTATATGTAAAGTTGAACTGATCTTATCGTAACTTTAATTATTTCTTGAGGATGTGCTACATGTTTTGAGATTTTTTGAAGTAATTTATTTAAATATATTGAATATTTCAAATAAATTAGTTTTTGAGAAGTTCTTGAAATTATGTTTTATATTTTTGAGGAAGAGTTATTTTTCATTAATATGGGATCAGAAAACAATACATTTTGTAACAAACAGGGCTTCGTAAGTTTGTCTGAAGAGTTCATTACGCATGCCTGGAACGACACAAAAAATGTTTGCTTATTTATATTTTAATTTCAATTGACAGTCTATATTCGTTGGTTTTTCTTAATTCCGTTTGATATTGTATGATGAATTTTGACGTCTATTAAATATGAGCAGTGCTTATAAAGACATTAATTTAATTCTTAAAGTTTCTTCAAAGAATTTTTTGAAATTAAAATTGTAGAAGACAACAGATTAAATCTGTTTTGATTTTCAAATTCAAATATAGATAATTTGTTACTGCAATAAAGTACAACCTTCTAGAAAATGTCATCTGCGTTGAAAATTTATAGATCTTTAACCCAATGCTGCCATTACAGAAAAGTATTTATACTTTTGGTTTATATGATATTATTCGTGGACGTTTCTTGGAATGTTCTGATTATTAGTCGAGCATAACAAATTCTGATATTGTGTGTTTCGAACTTGTGACCTAAATAGTGACCTAGAAGAAAAAGATACATTACTCCAAATTATAAAGACACCACTAAACATAGGAGCTATACCAGTTCCTTGGTCAGGTACTTAAAATCTCCAATAAAATTGTTGAATGGAATAGTCCATCTCTTCGTGATAGTTCATTTTAAAATGGAATAAACAAGAAATTACTTTGTTTTCTGTCACTATTTTATTGTTGAGAATACAGTGACCACGTATTTTGTAGTTTTACTATATTTTTGAACTGGTATATAACAAGCTGTGTTTCAAAGGTTTCTATATATTTAAGGAAGGCTTCGGCTTATGTAGAACTTCGAAATGTAGGGAATACCACAGATTCCACAGTCTATCTACTCGTTGAATAGTTTTACTGCTGTGTAGTATTTCCAAATATCTAATTCTAGGAAAATTTGATTGTTTAGAGAAAATGTTTCACAAAATTAGATTTATCTTCCCGATGCTTAAATGATGCTTGATGCTCTTTGAATAAAAACAATGGTATCAATTCTTAGTAAGGAATAAAAATTATACCTATGCAGAATTGCTGCTATTTAAGGTTGGGACAAGATTCCAAAAAATTAACTGGTTTTTAGGGATAATCATCGAAGATAATTCTGAAAATTCTAAAAATGAAAATGAGGATAAATAATTTTCCGATCTTAGCAGTTGAATTTAAACTCCAATTTCTCATTTGGACTTTTAAAACATACCCTGCGAATTTAAAGTCTAAATTATTTCTTTCAGTTTACAAATGAACAGACGGCCCGATAGAACTAGACTATTTTAAGGTTAAAATCCACATATTTTGATGAAAAGATAAGCTATCAAATGCGAAGATTCACCTTTGAAATAACCCATATATATTGAAATAAAAATTATGAAACCAATAATCATTTTTTAAGGCTGAAGAATCGAGAGAAATCAAGCACATTCAGTATGTGGTTTGGCCGGATCATGGAGTACCATCTTCTCCAGCTCAGTTCCTGTCTTTCACCGATCAAGTAAGAGAGGCCAGAAAAGATGAAGCTCCTATTATTGTGCATTGTAGTGCTGGAATCGGACGCACAGGTGTCCTGATTTTGATGGAGACAGCAATGTGCCTCATCGAAAACGAAGAACCAGTGTATCCCTTGGAAATTGTTAAAACAATGAGAGAACAAAGAGCAATGATGATTCAAAATGCTGTGAGTAAAATGCCATTTTTATCACTTCTATTTTTTTTTAGGTTAAAAAACACTTGTAATCTATGTTTATAGTTTGATAAAAAAAAACTTAACTTTGATAATTGAACAACACAAAACTGTTCCATAATTGATGTGAATATTATAACATTATTAAGAGTATGTGTCTGGATCAATATTTGTAAGACCTAAAAGCCAGTAAGTTTTATGCTATTTGGGATTTGAAAAAAGCAGGAAAAATCAATTTTTTGGTGAAAATAATAATATTAGTGGTATAAGTAAGTTCGTGCAGTTTTTTGTCGAAAATTGGATCACCTTTTTACCTTTTGGATCATTCCCATTGCTTTTAAACAATGGAAAATGACTGGTCGAGTTACTCCAAGTATTTTTGCAAGTTCCTCTTGCGATTGTGATGGATCTTGATCAAGCCTTGCCTCTAATTCTTCATTCTTAATCTTTTGTGGTGCTCCCGATCGTTTTTCGTCTTCCAAATCAAAATTGCCACTTTTAAATCAGGCAATTGATACTTCTGACATGTTCATTCAGCTAGAGCATGGTCACCATAAATATCAACTAAAATATGTTGACTGTCAACGCCTTTTTTCTTCATATTGAAGTAAAACTTCCCGCAAAAGCACATTTTTCAGTATAAAAGTTCACATTTTCAAAGCAGACAGAAACTATGTTTACACTTCAGCGAAATGACATATTGAAAAGAAATCCTAATGATGACACTTGAATGAGAGTGTTGCCATATGAAACAATGGGATAATAAACTAGTAGCGAAATCTGTTATCAAAACCGCACAAACTTATTTATACTCCTAATAACAAAATTGTTTTTTGTGCCTATTGCACTTGTGAATGGTAAAATTGTATACTGTATGTATAATCTTATAGCGATATTTTACAGAAGTTATTGTTTTATGAATTGAAATTGCAGTACACCCTCTACAATTCGGAAGATTAATTTCAAGGTAGTTATCCGAATTATAGGAAAACTCATTTATACCCGTAAATTGTTTATTAAGTAGAACAAATTCGGTAAATATTAAGAAGCTCACATCAAGCAGCAATACTGAAGATTAAATGCAATACGTACTAGTGTGTGAACTCGAAAGTTGTACCTACAGTTTTATTATTATTGGAATTATTTTTTATTTATCAACATGTATTATTGATTTTTAAAAGTTGTCTAAAACCCTACTGTCCTCATTGATTTGTTTTTGTATAGGAGTTTTGTGGCAATAGCCATACGTCGATTTCCCTGTTCCATTCTCAGGAACAGGGAAAAGTCACACGGGTCTAGGTTTGGGAAAAAATACAGGGGGTGAGGAATAACACCAATTTCCGAGAGGCCAAATATTGGGTCACTTGTAAGGCCAAGTGTGCAAATCGTCAAAGCTTCTGGCGTTTTCTCTGTATATTTTCTCGCAAGCATCTTAAAACTCCTAAATAAAAGTGGTAGTTGATTTTTTATCTTTTTTTTCATTGTTCGAGATGTTGAAGGGCAACCAGAATGAGTATTGTCTCATTTCGTCATATTTAAGCACCTAAACCACTCGAAAACTCGTGTGGCTAATAGCATCCTTTTCAAAATCCACTTCAAGCATGAACTAAGCTTGCATTCCGATTTTTCAAGTAGGTAACTGAATTTCAAATGCACTATTTGATCTTTTAAACTTACCATTTGCAGACGGAACGCAGCTACACTAAGAGAAACACAATACTATGCTCAAAAGTTTACCCACAAACTTACCCTGTCTGCGCAGTTATGTGAAGGTCTGTAGTAACCCCATCTAGCAGGATAACTCTCTATTATGTCTACGAATGACAGCAAACTTTTAATTCCATTATTTTGGTTCCACCTCTTATTCTAATGAAAGCTGAGCTATTTAAATATTGGTAAATATTTGAATTTCGGTGTCGTATAGATATTATTCAGATTTTAGTGTCATATTCTGTGTCCCCAACAAAAAATTTCAAGCCAAAATGTCTGTCCTAGTTTAGTAGCACTCTTATTCTAATGAAAGCTGAGCTATTTAAATATTGGTAAATATTTGAATTTCGGTGTCCTATAGATATTAATCAGATTTTAGTGTCATATTCTGTGTCCCCAACAAAAAATTTCAAGCCAAAATGTCTGTCCTAGTTTAGTAGCACTCTTATTCTAATGAAAGCTGAGCTATTTAAATATTGGTAAATATTTGAATTTCGGTGTCCTATAGATATTAATCAGAGTTTAGTGTCATATTCTGTGTCCCCAACAAAAAATTTCAAACCAAAATGTCTGTCCTAGTTTAGTAATTATGGGCCCTCAAATTTTGAAAAATGGTCCATCTTCAGTTCACTGTTTCCATTATAAAAATACTCAGTCATTGGTCTTATTTAATTCACAAATCATATTTGAACATTTGCACAATGGTTCATGTTCAATATTTAATGAAAAATCATCAAATTTTTTATTTTTTATATACGTTAGTTTTTAAACAGTTGATGGTTCAGCAATTGCTTCAAGTTACTAATAATTTATATCCTTTTTACAGAGTCAGTATAGGTTTGTGTGTGAATGTGTGTACGCTGCTTTCATGAGAAGAGTAATGCAGCCAAAGAAAGAAGAATTTGAAGAAACAAGATGAAAATACTCATCTTTTGGACAATGGATAAGAGTATTTAAGGAATGTAGACTCCATCTTTATATAGCATGTATAAAAATTGGCTTAGAGATGTGAATAAATTTTCCATTTTTAAAGTTTTATATGATGTGGATGAAAGAGATCAGATAGATACAAACAGGTTGCTTGTTTTAGTAAGTTTCTTTGTGCGAAACTGAATGGTGCTTCAATGAAATGGGGTAGTACTGAACGGATTGATTTGCTTATTGAATTTGAGAAAGAAAAGAGAATATTTAAACAATCAATTTATTGAATTCTCAGTTTGCTTCAATGTGAAAGGGTTTTCTAGTTATTTGAGAAATATTCTAGATGGCCAGGTTTTCATATACACAGGATGTTTCATAAGTATATCGACAAATTTCAAGAGGTGATTATATGACTGCTCAACTGAGAGTTCCCAGTGTTGATCTTCAAAAACATTTTGGATTTGAAGGAAATAAATGATATATGATTTGATATATATTATCCTGATATTCCTAGATCTTCTGTGAAGATGGATGAAATGATTGAAAATTATCCTTTGTAAAATTCCCTTTTTCTTATAAGAAGTCTTTATAGGAGTTTCAGTTCATAACTATATACACAAATATAAAGGTGTTGAAATCTTCTAAAAAAAATAGAAAAATTATACAAGTTCATAATACTTTTGTTCATTACTCAGAACGCCTACATTTCAAGAAATATCAGATTCTAATTCTGGCGAAGAAATAAAGAAATTAAAATCGTTTCAAAAGGTAAACATGCTGTATATAGAATAGATTAACCTCTGGGAGTTTCTTTATACACTTGTGAATCGTCCAATGATATGTTTTTTTAGCAGGAATTGCTGGAGTGAATAACGAATTAGTGATCTAAACAAATTGCACAAATTTCCATGTTTCTATACAGAAATGAATCAAACTCATTACCCTCTTCTCTATTCAAGAATAAGTTACGATTGAAATTGTTTAAAAATATTTTTTCTGATCTAAGGTGATGTTTTTGATTGAAAGAATATAACTCTCTAAAAATAAATAGTAATTTTGAAATTTTTTACTCACTTGTGTTTTCTTTTAATTTGAATAATCATAGATGGTTTTGTTATTGAAGAATAGAGTGGGGCAATATTCGTAATGTTTCAGTAAAAATCATCAATGAGGAACATTCCTGCTTACTGGCTTTTATAGTTAATCGCTCGTTCAAGGAAGGTTTATTTCCTGCTACACTCAAAATTGCAAGTGTTCGACTGCTTTTTAAAAATGAAGATGTAGAAGAGATGGAAAATTACCAACCAATAAGTTTGCTCACATAATTCAAAATTATCAAAAAGATTCTTGCTTGCAGATAGTAGAGCTTTTCTGCAAGTTTAATGTCATTAGCAAACATCATCATGGTTTTGTTCCCAATAAAATTACCAAGACTGCCATTGTTGAACTGACTAATGCAGTAATTTTAGCTTTGGAAAGGGGTGAAATTCCTTCAGTTCTTGGACCTATCTAACGCATTTGCCTGCTTTGATCGCAATACGCTATTGGAAAAATTTGAGAGTTACCTATGCAACAGAAAACAAAAAGTCAGCATATTATATATGGTCAACTATATGTTTCAGAGTCGATGGAGTTGAAAATAGGCAAGACATAAACTGAGAAATTTTCAGAGTGGATTGAATTTTTTCAGTCAATTTGTTTTGGTCTATTATTTTGGTAAAAAATTAACCTGAGAGCCAAGGATATGAATTTTATTTTTCTAATATTATATTACTTTCGAAAAAATGCTGTTGAATATATTTTTCTAACTTTTGAAACAGCTGAGGTTAGATGTGCAAGGAATTTACGAAATTTAAAAGTCTTCAAATGAAAAACTAAGTAAGATAACTAAATTTTCTTTGGTAATGACTTCTAATGAAATTTGTAAGGGAAAAGGAATGGACATTCTGTATAATTTCTGTATTTCACGTAACTTTTGTATTAAAACATTGAAATTTGTCTGTTGTATACGGTACGCCTAGAATTAACAGAAATTTGAAGAAGAAAGTATAGATTTAAATCTATTTTATTGATAAAATTGCTTTCAATAAAATTTATGATATTGTCTAACGGTGATAATAATTCTTACTTAAATCATTTTAAGAACCATTTGAAGTGCCTAATGAAAGCTAAAATTTTAGGACAGAATAATATTATATGAAGATTGCTAGCTACATAATTACAAAACATTGAATGAACACATGAAATGCAACATAGATTTCAATTATTGAAAACATGTTCATAAAAACGATATTCAAACTAAATAAGATGAATTTCAATCCAATTATGACTGAATAACACCCTTTAATTTGATTCAACCATTCAGTATATATACATTTAGAGTAGTTGTGTTATTCAAAGCTCGGTTATCCAGATAATTTTCATAGATTATGCCGTCCCTATATATTGTATGAAATGTAGGCATGTAAGACATAATTTGTAAAATGTAAAGTGAAATGTATGTCCAGGGTGACTGTCTGATATGTGACTCATTGAAAGTTGGACTTCTGTACTTGCCCTTTTAGAAATCAAGCTTTTCAAAATGAAATACAAAATCATATAAGATGAATTGAAAGAGAATGTACTGAACAGACCGTTTTGAGTTTTTTTTGTTTTTATCGTTTCTTATTGAAGATTAGTCAGAATACAATTTTGAAGTCGAGAATTGGAAAGTTGTAAGAAACATGTGATATGAAATTTTTTACACATGCAATGACAGATCTTTTGTTAATGTCTAACGGGAAGTTGCTGTGGACAAGTGTCTTACTCTCGGAAAAATTCTTCCTTCGGAGCAGTGTTTTCACAATTTTTGCAGTAGAACTCAGTTGGTGGATTCTATAAGACAAAACAAAAAATGCGCTTTTGTTTGAAAGCTCATTTTTTGCAGTGGGCTTATTACTTTTAACACGTCAATGCTCAACTTTTCCATGATTCAGTTTGTAAATTAATACTGATGTTAAATCAAAAAACTAGCCTCAAAAAATAATTGATGTTTTTTTCTATTGAATTGAATCAGTCCTTACTTGGTGAAAATCCATATTAAATAATATTTAAATAAGGTTATTCTGATTTTCACAAATTTTTTTGTTTTGTTTTTTTCTACTGTTTTTCTTGTAGTCGTCTCTTATCTCCACCTAATAAAGAGGAAGTTTTTAAAAAAGCCTATTAGCTTGTGAGAATTAGGAGATCAGTTCTTTTTTCATTATGTTTTGTTGCTGTGATCTTGCGCCACCTTACGTTCAGCACTGGTGGTTGACCCATCTGTGAAATGCCAACCATCCTAGGTGGAAAATTTCTTGCCTAAAGGATGCGAAAACTGTGTATTCTAAACCACTGACGCTTATAAAGTCTCCTCAACTTTAATTGATCCATGAAATTCTTGATATTATCGCCTCTAGAGACTTAGATGCAGACAACATCTTGCGTAAGTAGAGAAATGAGTGTTGCTGATTTCTCTACTTCAGGCTTTTCTGAACACACTTCTTGATCAAATGCAATTATAATTTGCCCTCTTCATTACGTGTATTAAGTTTGTGATCGAAGATAGGTCTATTTTTCCGGATGGGATCTATTAGGTATATTCACATGCAATGTCATATTTTAGATGGTTTCAGATACTTGAACAAATCTTATTGATCTGGCCAAAGTTTTTACGAACTTAAGCCTTCTTATAGACAACAAACTTTGGAACAGTAGCTATTTATCCTGATGTAATCAGACTCCCCCTGACATAGTTTACATAAAATATTCATGTACATTTCATTTTACATCATTTTCAACTAATGTTAATTTATTGCTTACAATATACCAATATTTCTTTCTGGGAAAGTTTTTATTCAACAATTCTCTTATACTCAAATATTCTTATTTATCTGAATGTTGTTTGGTTTAGTTGACTGATGATAGAATAGAAACCTGTATTTGGAATGAATGTATTTCAATAAACGATTAAAAAAAAGTATATACCTATGAAGGCTATTGCTTTATGTTTATATTCCCCTAATACTTTAACAATTGTATAATGATAATAGAAGTGATTCTCAATGGAAAATGTCGTCTTTAACAGCCAAATTTTGTTCACTTACGGGGTTTGAGACTGAGACTCCTCAAATGCTATAAAACACTATTAATGAAAGAACATGTCCTGGGTGATTTTGGTGTTTTAAGGATGGTTGTTTTTCAAAGGCAAACATAGCGGCAAAAAAGACAAGATTTTCAAAGAGGAAGAATCTGAGGCTTCTATTAATCAAGATTCAAATGTAACTAAAATTAAACACCAAGAAATTGAGTATAGAGATTGGAATGTACTGAGATTAGACGGGAAGAAAGACGTTACAATTTGGTGACAGAGTTTGGGATTTTTTTTGATTTTGTGAGCGAAGGGGTATTATTTCGTTTTTTCTTATTCTTAAGAAATTTTTGGAAAAGGTTTCATTATTTAGACTATATTGAAAGTAGAAAATATAAAAAGTTTCACACAGTTACCCTTATTATATTGTGGGTCAACACGCTGATATATCAAGGGTAAACAACCCAGTTTCTTACACAGGCAATCAATGAAAAATAGAATCTTTGAACAAAACCATGTCTGATACTATGAAGGAACTGGTGCAAAAATTTGAGCTGTTGGGACAAGAGATATGAAGAATAAAAACTGCTCAAGAATAACTGAGAATATTGCTGCTGTAGCCCGTAGTGTTCACGAAATCCCAGGTTTGTCGAACTTTGGAATTAGGATTTCACAAACGACATTACACCGCATATTGCATGAAGACTTAGGTTTTAAGGCTTTAAAGTTCAGTTAACACAAGAACTCAAGCCGGTCGATTACCAGCAACGTCGTATCGTCGCTGATTGGGTCCTTAAAATGCATCAAAATGATCTGGATTTTCAACGAAAAATCATCTTCAGTGATGAGACTCGGAGATTATGCAAAATTATCGCATTTGGGGCTCGGAAAATCCAAGAATGATTGTTGAAAAGCCTCTCCATCCTCCACGTGTCACTGTTTAGTGTGGTTTGTGGGCTGGCGATGTGATTAATGATTTTTTATAGCCGGAATTTGAAGATATTTATGTGGACGACGTCTACTTTCAACAAAACACAGAAGCATTGAAACAATCGCAATTATACAAGAAAAGTTTTCTGGCCGTTTTATTTCTCAAAGAAGTGATCACAATTGGCCCCGTTAGACTTTTTTTTTGGGACCACGTGAAAGATAAGGTCTATGTCAATGCTCCACAATCGACGCAAGACTTTGAAGATGGAATTCGTGAAGTTATCGAGGACATACAGCTGCAGATGTGCGAATTGGTCATGGAAAATTGCATGAAAAGGATATGATGCTGCTACCGTAGCCGTGACGGTCATTCGGCTGATATCGTTTTCCATTATTAATGGCATACCTTCCTCCTTAGAATGAAACAAATATCCATTGATTACTTTTAAAATATATTCTTTTTTTCAATATCAAAATTAAACCTCTTATTGCAAAACCTTTATCATAAATAATTTTCACCAAGTATCGGCCAAACCAATCTATTTTTTCAAATGGAACAATTAATATATGATTTACACTTGTATTGAATATTGTGATGCGTTTCTACTTATGTGACTACTTACTGTAGTCTGAAGAAACCGGTAACGATATAATTTTCTGTGACATTAACGTTCTATGGCTGGTACAATTGTCAAATGAATTTGTTAGGTTAGTCGGTTTCCATTTTATAGTGAACTTGTAAATAAATGCTAAATGCGACACGGTATTATAGGTAACTAGATTTTTCGAACAAAATTCCACGATGTCTTCGAGAGACAAAGATAATAAAAGTTTCCAAGATAAATTCAGACAGTTTTTCCGCCGTAATCAAGGTTTGTTTTTTCTGTTTTAAAAGGATGTCTCATTGTAACTATTTGAATTTGTAGGCACAAGGAGTAGAGGTTCTTTTGAGCTTAGTGATGATATATTAAGAGATATTGGAAAGGACACCCCAACACATCAGAGAATCAAACGATTGAAGGACCTTAATGAGAGAGTGTCCTGCAGCAACTTAGATACCGTAAGAATGATTTTAAGAAACATTTTATAAATTTTTGAGAATTTCCTAAGTTTTCACTGGGAAACAAATGTTGCTTCATGTATTTTCTCCCTTGACATAAAATTCCAAGTACAAGTTTATATTGGGATGGAAAGCTAATGCTTTTAATTGCTTGAGAGTCATGTAGAATTATGCTTAAGCATTTTTATTTATTATAGGTCCGTAAATAATTATAGCATTTCAAATCTTGTAAACTACTTGAATAGTAATTTTCATGAAAACTATATAAATATTCTCACTATTTATATATTGAACTTTTTTCTGATCAACAAGCATGTGTAAGTTAAGCTTAAGGTGATCTTGAAAGTTTTGAATAAGTGTTGCTTTGAAACGAGAAAATAAAATCATTGAAAACAAAAGAGAAATATTGAATAAAATAATAAAGAATATTTCCACAATTTGTTGAATAAACTAAAATTGTTACCAACAATGTGGCTTTGTCTAGTATACATTTTGAACTAACTCTGAAAAAGTAACATCACATCTTATATAAGTATGGTTTAGGCAAAAACTTGAAGAAAGAGGTGCAGATAACAGTTGCTTAACTATGTAAAAATATGCATAAAAGGAGATACAAATAGCAATTGGCGCCAGTTACCAGAAATGCAAAAATATTTAACAAGGGAGATTTGTTTGCTCATTCAGAAAACTTTTTATGGTTTTATACCTGTTGATTTCAAGCAGTTCCCACGGTGTAAACCTGGTACTTTTAATTTTATTATGGATAATTTTATATTTGTTGAAATTATGTCATAATGTTAGCAGACATTTTTATGGATAATTTAGAAAGAAAAATTCACATAAATGCCTTGAGCAAATGTTTTCCTTGTAGGTGTAGATACATAGATGATATACATTCTGTCAAGAAAGTACCGGGAATTATCGATTTAAATCTGGCGGGGCAATGAGGCAGGTAAAAATTTTTTTTCCTAGGTTGGTACCACTGTCCTTAATTACTATGCCAAGCTTGAGCGGGATCTGTCAACTAGTGTGTTTGCAACAGCTGATTAAGTCAGTCGATGTCAGAGTGCGTGCCGATTTTTACTATGGGTGATTACGTTGAGCAAAGAATTTGTTTAAAGTTTTGTGTTGCAAATGAATTTTCGTGTGCCGATGCATTGAAAATGTTGCAAAAGGCCTTTGGTGATAATGCTCTATCGAAAACTCGTGCATATCAGTGGTACAGAGCCTTCAAGGACGGTCGTGAAGTGGTCTCCCATCGACGGCTTCGATCGAAGATAACGTCGATAAAATTAAGGAAAGGGTGCTGGAAAACCGTCGTACCAGCTTGAGAGAGATAGCATATGATCTTAAGATATCCCACAAGTCCGCACGTACGATTTTGATTGATATTTTGGGCATGAGAAAGGTGGCCGCACGACTCGTACCGAAAGACCTGAATTTTCTTCAAAAACGTCATCGCGAACAGGTTGCTTCAGACATGCTGGATCGCTGTAATTCCGATTCTACATTCATGGAACGCATTATAACTGGTGATGAGACCTGGGTCTACGAGTACGATATGCAAACAAGCCAGCAATCATCGGAATGGGTGGCAAAAAATGAGCCGAAACCGAAAAAACCACGCCAAAGCCGCTCGAAAATGAAGGTGATGCTCATTGTTTTCTTCGATATCCGTGGCGTGATGCACTACGAATTCGTTCCAGAGGGTCAGACGGTAAACAAGGAGTATTACCTAGGCGTTATGAAACGTTTGCGTGAGCGTATCCGTAAGAAGCGGCCAAATTTGTGGGCGAACAACTCATGGATTTTGCATGACGATAACGCGCCTTCTCACCGAGCTACGACTGTGACTGACTTTCTCGCCAAAAACTCAACAAACGTGCTTCAGCAACCACCGTATTCGCCGGATTTGGCTCCCTGCGACTTTTTCCTCTTCCCAAAACTAAAATTGTCCCTTCGTGGCACCCGTTTTGAGTCGATTGAAGTCATAAAACAAAATTCGGCGCGAGAGCTAAAGTCCATCGCGGAAAGCGCCTATAAAAAATGTTTCGATAATTGGAAGTGCCGTTGGCATAGATATATTGGAGCAAATGGAGCCTATTTTGAAGGCCACCCAATAAATTTTGACGATTAAATGTAAAAATGTTGTTTTAATTGAAAATTCCCGGTACTTTCTTGACAGAGTAGTATATCATTTGTTGCTTTAAAGGAACAGATAGACAAATATGTGCAATTTTAATGGGTTTAACAATAAAATTCATCTAAATATTGAATTCACTTTTGAGAAAGAGAAGAACCATAATATAAATTTCTTCGATCTTAAAATTTTGAGAAATGATATCACTATTCATCAAACATCAAATCTATTAACTACAAAATAGCATGTCACAGTATAATCCATAAATTAATTAACATACCTACGAGTCGTGATAAGTTTTTATAGAATTGAATATTATTAAACAGATTGCTTCCAATAAGGGCTATAACCCATTTACGATAGGAGAAATTTTATCCAAAAAACAAAAGACATTGCATTGAGTCGTGTGTATCTTGTTATAAAAGATTGACTAAAAAATGCATTTCTTTTCCTTATGTGAATGGAATATCTGATAATATTGCCAAGTCTTTCAAAGAAAAATTTGACTATAATGTAGCTTTTATAATAATTAATAATTTGGGGAATTCACATCAAAAACAACAAAGATAAAACTAAAAAATACATGAACACTGGAGGAGTTATATGTAAGATACCACACACTCAACATGCGACAGTCATTTGAAAGGATTTGGCCATAATTTCAACAACTATGAAATTATCCGTAACGAAATTAAAAATGAAGACTTGAAATCAATAGGTACAAAATTCTTCTGAATATGTCGACAGATTTTCTTAGTTGAATGTTTTCACTTAGTTCCAGCAAATGGCTCCAATATTTTTTATGGGTTGAATTTTTGAATTTTTTACCTATCTGAATTTTTGAAAACCCTCCTTTTCAAGCTTTTGTCTAACCGTACCTATACCATGTTAGGTGGATGTTACTTTTTTAGAGTAAGTTTAAGATGTAAGCTTGACACACCCACACCCTGTCAAAATAATAATTTATTTCATAACTTTTGCAAAATATTCTTAATTATTTTATTTAATTTGAACGAACTTCCTTTGAGTAAGGGAAGATTCAATTATATACAAATCTTTATTTTATTATATTTTTGGAGGATGGGAATAAATATAAATAAATGCTTTGTGACAAAATATTACTCAATATTTTTCCATAACAGAAGTCATATTTGCCTTCATTTGTTTACTTCAGAATATTTGCTGCTTCTGATACCCATAGTCCAATTTAATAAAATAAATTTAGCTCTGTTCCGTAGTTGAAATATTTCTATCAATAGTAAGGAGGCGGTTTTGTAACATAAATAATTATTTTTATTGAAAACATTGTATCTGTTACAAAATTCAATATAAAAAATGTTTTTAACTTAGTCTAGCCAAATGGCTATGTATTTTCATAAGTAATAGTAAATTCCCTCTTCGTAGTGGTTTTTTTCAATTTTTTAAGTTCTCAACGAATAAAATAAAAACTAGATTTTTTAAATAAGGAATACTACTTGATGATCGATGAAGAAAAATTTTTCAGAATTTTTTGCATTTATTTGTATCATAAGATAACTAAACATGAATATTTAATCATTTAGTAGTTCTGGTTTAGTATGCAAATTTTATATTTTATAATATATATTTTTTTAATATTACTTCTTTCAAATTAAATTTTAGGTACAAGAAAGTTCCAGTGATAGCGATAGGTTTAATGAATATTTCAGTTTAACAAGGCTGTCCACCAGTGAAGAAATGTTGATAGTCATAAATGATATCATTTTCAGTTTTGTATAACCCCCGAATATCAAATAAATATTAATATATTGTTTGTATTTGACATGTAGTTGAAAAGTGGATAGTTTAACTTGAGGCAAAGACCAATTACAAAATAATAGTCATCGAAGAAATTACATAGGCACCCCAAAAAATTTTTGTCAGAGTCTAAGTCTTTAGTTCTAATTTGATCTATATTTAGCATGTTAAATTCAAATATGAATTCAGTATTTCTGTATCGGCTCTACTTGTTTAGATACACGTAAATGTACAGAGTATTTTCCAAGAGGTAATATACATCAGTTAATACAGATAAGTATTATATATGCAAGGTACGTATTTTCATCAAATTGAAAAAATATATTATTCTATTCAATATATTCAAATATGAGTGTTGTAGAATTATACAGTCAGGTTTTCCTACAAAAAGTTTCATTTTAAATTTCGGGCCTTTTTTGAAAAGTAAAACAGGGATATCCAATTGACAAGTAGAAATTATGTGGTTATGAAAACTAGATCAATGTACAACGCACTGAAATAGTGAAAATTGCCTATAAAAATATAGTTCCTAAAGTTTGTACTGCTTTTGGTGAACATCAAGCATCTTCTCGCTCTGCTATAGCGGAATTAATCCATAAATTTGAAAGTTAGTGATGTGAAGACTCCAACTCGTGCTGGTCTAGTCAGGTCTGATGATAATATCGCCGCTGTAGCTGAGAGTGTTTATGAAAACCCAGGTTATTTCATTTCAAGACATTAACAGCAATTGACCTTGACAGAATTCAATCTGCACCGTATTTTGCATAATTATCTTGGCTTAACATTTACAGAAGGGAACACAACACAGCAATAAGATCATGAAGCATTGATTTCCTGTCAAGTAATTTCTCGGAAGGAAGACATTAATTTGCCGCCAATATGGTGCGATTTGACATAATGAGAATTTTGGGGCTATGTCAAAGTATGTTTCAGCAACTATTCAAGCACTGAAAGATAACATATGAGGAAGTAAAGCCACAATATGCAAAAATGTCATGAAATTTTTCGTCCAAAGAATGACCATCTGTAAGAAAAAGCTGAGGCGAACATTTGGCAGATCTAGCGTTTTACTTTGGATTGAAAAAATTTCTCAGCCTTTTATTAAAGTAAAGTATTTATCTCTTAATTTAAAATAAAACCTCTTGTTGGAAGGCCCTATACAAGAATTACTAACCATTGATATTTAACCTATTGAGTTTTCTATTTAGTTAGTTACAGGTAAATTCACTAGATGGAATAAACATTGTTTGTTCTGAATTGAAGTTATCTTCAATCCTCTGATTATATTGGCGAGTTTTTTGTGAGTTTTATAACATGTGTACGTTGGTCTTAATGATGTCAAATATCAGCAAGACGAAACTCCTCATAAATCAGTGATGAGACAGACCAAGAATAGACAGCATTATTTTGTTAATTCGATCTTTGAAACTCAACGAGCGTCTTTGGGAAATCCTGATACTAAGCCATGTTAAAAACACCTCAATTCAAGAGAAGGTTTTCACATATCAAACAACAGAAATGCTACTGTAATGAATTCAATTGAATATTAGTGATTTTTATGAATAAAATAATTTAAAAACCAAACTCATTTTTATTTTTTATCTTATATTTGGAAAGTTATGAATCCAAAATGGAGGAGTATGAAACTATGGTAAACAGAAGGTTCTCTGAATCGGGACAGTGTAACATATGTATGTATGTTACATTTGAGTTCTCAACTCAAATCGACCTGAATGTATCATTGATTATCGCGACATTAGCAGCAGACAGGGATGCTTGGAATGTTCTTGGATTCACCAAGAGTGCCAGCTCCTGATATTCACTCCCCATAGGAACGCTGGAGCTTTCAGCAAACACCAGCACCATCAATGTACGTGAATATACATCACAATATTCAGCAATATATTAGCCATACTCGTTAGATCTTTGGACAACATTACCTTCATTACTTCAGTTCATTCAATATTATTTACTCTTGCTCAATGTAAACCTAAATAAAAAATACCATATATATTTGAAAAAACAAGTTAATACATGGTCTGACAACTATGTTAAATGGAACTTACTGGATTTACTTTAGTGCAAGACATTCATAGTCACACCACAGGAGATAGAAATCAACTCAAAAATGGACACTCCGATTCTATCATAAATGAAAAATATATCTCAAATAATACTGAGTTCAGTATTAAACTGAAAATAACCCTGGAATTAAAGTGTGTGTAGTGTTGTTTATATATTATGATAAGTTTTATTCTGTATCTGCTGCTTAGAATTTGTAGCATTTATTTTTATATATTGTGGGGTAGGCTTTCAAACTTTTGTATTGTATTTGGTCAAGGATAACTAAATAAGTAATAAAAATTAATTTTCTGAGTTAATTTGTTTATTTATTTAATAACTACTCTATATCTTGTATTATTATTATTCTGCTAGATCTTCTGTGAAGATCCCTCAGAAGCTTTTTCAGCTTGTGCGAGTTAGTAGTTCAGTTGTGTTCTGGGTAGGCTTTGTTACTGTGATCTTGCGCCACTTTAGGTCACAGCACTGTTAATTTTCGTCCCAACAGTGAAATGGTGGCCAATCTTGTATTACTATGACATTCTAAGGGAAAGAAACCATATTTACTACAATACGCAGATGACATCTTCATTATATCGCACGAAAATTCACTGACAAACTGCTTGAATGGATTACAAAGCATGATGAATATATTGGAAATGTGGCTTAGTAAATGGCGATTGAAATCACAAACTAAAATTTGTCCAATTTGCCCACCGTAACAATAAAAGGAATGACAAAAAAATTAGCAGCAGAAATAAAATACCTAGGAGTTGACAACAAAATGAACTTTGACAATATACGATAGAGAACTATACAAGATCTACAACGTTTACCAAACTCAGAAATAAGCATAAAGAACGTTGTTAGAATATACACGAAAATATGCATTTTCGTGTAGTGACATTCAGCTCTGAATAACTTAAAATCTGTTAAAACTTCCTCCCTACAATTACAAAAATTAAACTTCGCAAAAACAGACTTTACAATGCATCTGATGAATTATTGTGCAGAAAGACGAAAAAACAACCAATAGAAGAACAACTTAAAAAGTTCAATAAATATGTTTATATGCATCTGAAAGAATCAGATCCTAGGACATCTTGGAACTCTTCCACTACAAACCCAAGTAGCCAGAAAATATCCACCAACATCTGACATTGGATGAACTAGAGAATGACTAAGGAAGCAAATTTACTATTATAATGTGTATTCATGTATCATTGATAATTTTTTTTTGAAAGGTTAATAAATCTGCAATCAGGAATTGGCTGAATAACCATGGGTCCATGGCCTTTTGTTATGAGCAATAAATTCTTGTTATTGTGATTATCATCTAATAATAACTTCTAACTCGCACAAGCTGAAAAAGCTTCTGAGGGATCTTCACAGAAGATCTAGGACTATCAGGATAATAATAATAATATAATTATGTTCAGTTACGTGTGCATTAGGTCCAGTAATATACATATATACTATTGATACAAAATCTAAAAATATACTAACCGAATAAATATTGCAATAAACTTCAGATGAATTTTTTAAACTTTAATGATGAAATGCAAAAAAATCTACAAATATATTACATTACAGATTTATATAATATGAAAATGCTTATAGCGTGAAGGAAGCACAAAGCATAACTTTAGGAACATTTAAGTTAAACAAACTTAGTTCTGGAGTAATTTACTAGCTTCTGATGGATAATTTGAAAAGAGAGAGAGAGAAGCAAAGGATTTAAAAATTTTTTTCTGTTTGCGACATGTAAATTGATTTGTTTGGGTCATTATTTATTTTACAGAACATCTAAGAATGTTCAGTTTGAGGGGTATCACAGGAATTTATTTTAGTACATTCTTGTTGATCTTAAAATATGTGGTACGGTATAAAACCGAAGCAACTCAAGAATATTCCTGACCTAGCAGTAATATATTGTCTTAAAGCTTCTGATGAAAATAAATTATACAGTTTCTCTTGATATAAGCAATATGGTGACAGATTATTAAGCACGTATCTGTATCAGTCGTGACAGACAAATTGCATCACAACTTGCTGAAATTTACCACGACACCAAGTTTATAGGCTGTTTTGTACATCATTATGCTAATTCGTCTGTAACATCCAAGCAATAAGAAGTAACTTATCAGTATGTGTAGTAACATGGTTGCCTGAAAAAATCAGAGTTGTAAACATTCAAATATGTCTTTCTTGATTGACATGAAAATTCCAAACATATTTTATCCGCGACCATTTTAATTTTAGTGCTAGTTCTATTGCTTTTTCGCTTTTAAAGCATTTGTTATATTCGACCACATATGAACTAGGATAAGGTGCCCTTATCTGACAATCCAACAAAATTTATAGGAATTATACAAGACAAAGTAACATTGTAACTGTCACCTTTTAAATTTCGTTTAAAAAAAAACTATTTCAATGCTTGATAAATGATGTTAAAGTAACAGTGTAACTGTCTCCTTCCCAATTTCGTTCATAAAATTTGATATTATTCATTTTATACCTGTTACTATGAATGGAGATTCTTTTCTTTTATAAGTTTAAAAATTTTCAAATCTATGTAAGAAACAAACCATATCTGCTAACTTTTCTTTAACAAGTCAATAACATTTACACATTATTTCTGTATTTGTTGCAACTGATAGTTCTCAAAATTATCACAATATCAAACTTGCAAGTGGGTATGACCTCAAGAGTTGCACCTTACTACTCATTACATTAGAAACGAGGGTGGTATCAGAAACAATAGTATTCTATCATAATTAAGTAAGCAAGCATCTCTTGTTTTAAGCTATAAGTGAATTATACTTGTATGTTTAGTATGATAAATTATTAAGTCCACTTTTAAAGAACTTTGCTAATTGACACATAGTCCAAGAGGTTCAAAAGAAGTTATTCCTTATAATACGTGGAAGTAAATGTTTATAATATCACATTTTTGGGATCTCTACAGTACGTATTGATTCACAAGTTGGAAAACGTGTATATTGTGAGGTAAAATAACTGTTATGGTTAATTGGAGTAATAATTTTGTAGTATATAATAGTAATTAGGTGAAGAGGTGTGATATTGATATCCTGATACTCCTAGATTTTCCTTGAAGATCCCTTAAAAGCTGTAGTATAGCTTGTACGAGTTAGTGTCAAATCTATAATAATCTCTATTGTCCTGTTTCGACGATGACTCCTTTGTAAGTTACCAAGGGTCCTTATTGTACCTTCTTTTGCCTTTGCATGTCTGGTTATTGCATCATAAGTTATAATGTGGACTATATAGCAATTAATCCACAGGCTAACCAATCAGTAATAACTGAAGAAGTCATAGTATGAGGAAAAAATTTTTGTATAATCAAATAAATAATAGGGGAAATTAAAGTAGTTTATAATCAAATCAAGATGAATTTTCAAGTAAATACCGGGATATTCAATAATGACTTTTTGAAAATACTAAATGCAGCTGCTTTTTCAGGACACTATTGCCAAATTATGGAAGAGCATAGAGGATATATTTTCTATTGATAACTTCGAACTTAGAAATACTGGATTCAACTTTCTAGTAAATTTGATGAAACGACAAAATGAAGAGCTCAAGATATCAAGGGCAGAATTTTTCCGTTTTATTAAAACTCACAACAATCCTCAAGATGTGGGACAAAGATTGCAACTTTTGATTGCCTTAACAAATAATGGCAAAAATGTGCAACATTTCGAGGAGGATGTAAGTTAAGAATTATGTATAGATCAGCCTTACAAGTCAAGAAAACTCATGGCTTGATTTTATTTAATCCATCCCCCACTCTCTTGTATTCGGGTTATCTTGTTCATCATTTTTATGTCATTTGTCTACCTTCACCATTTGTATTCATCGTGATCTTGGCCTATCGTTGAATTTATTCTTTATGTTCAAAAAAATATCCTTTTAAACAATCTTTAATTTTTGGAATCCTACTGATACAAAAATAATTTATAACATTTCGTTAATAGTAGCTTACAGTAAAAATATTTCTAATGTGTTATATGCATCCCCAATGGTAAAAGATGGATTCAAATCTTTGATTAGTTTATGAATCCTCTGTTGTGGGGTAAAAGGGAACTTTTTAAGAACTGGTGACATCACAATCCAATCACATTAAATAAGCTAATTAGAAAATATTCTTCGTTTTAAGACATCTTAAATGTATCAGAATGTGGTATGCAATCTGCGCAGAACATTGTCTTTTAGTATTATTGAGATACAGTAGTGTAGATTGAAGATTAAAATATTATCAAAAAGAACAAAAATTCTGGTTAGTAAAGAATTTTCATAGTGTAGATTATTTAATTGTATTTCAGATTGGTCCATTTCTCCTTGGATGGTATTCCGATATTCAACATATTAATTGTGTTGTAGAATATTTAGAACTGATATTAAACATTATAAAATTCAATGCGGTTTGTTTGAACAGCTTTATACTTTCCGGACTTGTTGAGTGAGTATTTAATTTTGTTGTTAAGTTTCACAATGATATAAATAATCAGCTTAATATATGACATTGCACGTTATTCAAAGATTCAAATTCTACATTAATTATTTCCACTAGACCTGAAGGATTGCCTATTGGTAACTTGTTATCAATAAAGAACAATTATTATTATTATTTCCACTTTTGAACAGATTTCATGTAAGTAGTAGGAATTTCCCCCCCCCCCCCCATAACACACCTACTATATCCTCACAATTTGTGAACACCTATTTTAGAATCACTTTATATATTGCTAAATCTTCTTTGAATATATGAGGCATTGGAGTGAAATGACTGACATATAAATATGAAATAATGTTTTTTTTTTTAATTTATAGTCTCATATGTATACTATGCTGTGGAACATATGAACCTAAAACGATCAGCTGTTGTCTTCAGATATTGGAAACAGTTATAGCATACAGCAATATGCCAGCCGATGCATTACCAAGATTGATTGGCGCCTTATGTCGAACTGTTAATAATGAGGAATTCTGTACACAGAGTTGGAAGGTAATGTCTTTTGTTTTGTGTTGATAATCCTGTCTTAGTGATATCGTTTTTTATTGAAACACAATTTTATAGTGCTGTGAATATTTACTTATTCATCTGGTAATGAATTCCTAGATAGAATATTCAAAGATGACTGCAAAGTGAAGAGAAGACGAGGTGTTAGTTTTCACGACTCATACAAGTTTGTACAACCATTTCTTCTGAATACATTGCAAATTAATTGATATACGTGAAACTTCTTCTCAAAAATACAGTCTTATATTTGAATTGATTGACATAAAAGTCTAATAGTTAGTTTTACTTCATATTATTAGATTTTTATGAAAAGTTGAAAACATGAAAACTTGTGTTTCTTTTTATGAAAACCATTAAGTGTAACGCATATAATTTATCGTTATAATGTTAAACAATCGCCATGAAAGTTTCTTTGTTTCCTATAACAATAAAGTGTCAGCATGGAGGTAAACTCAATTTCCCAAAAAAAAAAAACAAATACTGCCAAAATTGAATAAAACGAAAAGGACGATGATGAGAAATGGAATATTTCGATGAAGTTGCAATATTTTGTTGTTTTCTCACTTAACTATAGCTATTGTTGAAAAATATCAACTTCAAATTGTGTTTCAGGTTGGAAGGAACTTATTGGGCACCCATATGGGACATGCTTCCATGTATACATTGTGCTTGATTTTACAAGAACAGGGTTTGAAGAGTCAGATTTATTTGCTGAGAGGCGCTGTTTTTTTCATTCATATGTCATTGTGGAGTGCTAAACCTGTTGCAAATTTATGTGTGCCTTCCAGCGCAGTGTTACCGTCACTACTAGAGGTATGTATTCTTCAAAATTCTACAGGTTTCCAAATATACAAGGTTTTAATGATATATAACAAATTTCTTAAAATCAAAGTGAACTCTTGGTGTACTCTGCTTTTGTCATTTTCCTATAGATGGCTTCAATAGTAAGTAGTAATTCAAATAAATAAATCCTAGGTCCCTTGCAACAGACTTGGATATCTGTAATCCTAACCCCCTCATTAAGTTATTCTTGAATTATGATTTTTATCTTGAAGACTAGAATAGCGGAAGAAGAGAAAAGGATTTTGAAAATGCAAAATTAGAGTCAATTTGATCATTATATCAAATTGATCAAGACCTATATCACAGACAAGAAGAATTGACAGTTGGAGTTCAGTTGTGTTCTGGTCAGTGAGTGGCTTAACTGTGCCATCTGAGGCCCGTGGCAAATTCATTGGATGGGGCCCTCTCAATAAGAACTGTTATAATTTAATATTAATAAGCCACATAACCAACACTATTAGGTCAAGTTCAGATGACCGCATGGTATCGTGGGGAACTACTATCAGTCATGTAGACAATAATCATTGGTCATAAAATATCAGAGGATCAGAGCGGCTTTACACCTGGAAAAGCCTGCATGGACAACCACTTCATTCTGCAGCAGGTAATGGAAAAGAAGATTTTGGTAAACCAAGAAATCCATTTGGTGTTTATAGATCTTGAGAAAGCCTACGATTCAATACCTCGAAAAAAATCTGGGGAGCTCCCGAAACCCCAGAAGTAGATGGAGCACTTCCAAAACTATCAAAGAACTCTACAGAGAAAATCAATCTTACGTGAAAATCGGACATAGACTTTCGAATCCTATAAAGACCACAAAAGGTTTAAGACAGAGATGCACCTTGTATCCCCTGCTTTTTAATGCCTATGTCGAAGTGGTATAGAAAGATTGGAAGAGGAGATGCAAGGGAATGGAAGTACCTATTGGGAAAGGAATCCATTTAGCTTCGCTGATGACCAGCTTGTGATTGCACAAGACTCCTACGATGTGGAGTTTATGCTAAAGAGGCTTTATGATGAATATAAGAAATGGGGACTACGAATTAGTCTGAAGAAAACGGAGTACCTAGTTATCAACTCCGACGCTCGCTTTGAAGTACTCATCAACCAATTTTTCTGTTCTGCAAAAGTATCTATAACATCATCAAAGTTTAGAGATAAGGCCATAGAATTTTCAATATACAGAATTATTATTATTTTATAGTGAGCGGGCGTCTGTCCACTCTACCACTGCGTCCGCACGGACTATCGTGGATCACCCCTAATTTATATCTCTCCGACGAGATCCAGTTTTTGGATAAAACCGATAATCTTGTTCGGGAGTAATTTTTTCAGTTCGTAGTGGGCTATAAAAGCCTGACCAAAGACCTCGAATTTGATACAAATCACCGCTGGGCACTCTGAGACGATGTGCATGGCTGTTTCAGTGTCCTCAAGACACAGCCAGACCGATTTTGTGCAAATGCGCTTTCAGCCTGCAGTGACCTGTCAATTCCGGCAAGTGTTCCTAGTATCCAGACCTAGCGCTAGGTCCGCCATCATTTTGTTGAAGCTGTTCCAAGGAACACCTTCGAATGTTTCAGGCCAGAATGGCTCAGCCAGAAAGACTCTGGTCTTGAGTTCATTCTGTGCCTGTTATCGTCCACTTAGCCGTGTCATGTGGTATTCCCAGGAATGGTTTCGGGCCTATCAGAGGCAGCGCAGCTCCAGCAAACGCCAGCCAATCTGCCTCTTCGTTACCCAAATAGTTTGAGTGGCTCGGTATCAACAAGAGTGATTCTATTATACATAACGTTACTGTTATACTGTTATACGACAGCTGGATTCCACAGCTTTTAGTACTGACTGACTATCAGTAAATATTTTGATTGTGTCGTGGTGGATTTGCCGTTTTATCAGCAGATCTGCCGCGGTCTCAATGGTAAATAGTTCTGCCTGGAATATGGTTGCGTATTGACCAAGACTCAATGAGATGCTGATTCTCGGTTTGTTCCCATATACTCCCGCTGTCGTTCCGTTCGTCGTTCGGGAGTTGTCTGTGAACAAGCCAAGGTCGGTCCTCTTTAGAACCTCAGCATGCTGGGTCCATTCGTCCCGGCTGGGGATGATTACGTTGAAATGCCGTTCTTGGCTCGTGATTTTGACATTAGATCCTAGGGCATCGATAGGGTGCTGTTCGTTAAAAGTTCGTCCAGTAGACCTGAGCCTTCCATCACTATTGCCTTTGGCCTGTCGTTCGCTAGTTGATATAGTTTGTATGTGGTTCATTCCGTCTCCCTCTGCACGAATAGGTGCAGGGGTGGTAGATTTAGTAGGACCTCCATGGATACCGTGGGTGCGGTGCAAAACGCACAATATACAGAATAGCCAAGTTATGTAGCCTGTCTTGTTCTATATCAATTGATAAATCGTTTATGTTACTTTTATGAAAATAATTATTGAATATCTAATGTTTATACCAAAATTGTACTCCACAACAGTCCGTGCAGACGCAGTGGTAGGGTGGACAGACGCCCGCTCGCCATAAATAATCTATCCCACAATTCCGATTTGTATAAAACTCTTGTTTCAGGTAGTTAAGACCAATCACCCTTTCATATGTTATGAGGTAATTCTGGGTATTTATGCTCTTGTACAAAAATTGGGGATGGATTTGTCAAAGCCAGCATGGGGTATTATCCTAGAAATTATTCAACATGTTCACAGTAGCGTAGGTGAGTTTGACTGATGTTTTTATGTAGGATGAATCTTGATTGATATTCATATTCAACTTCATAATGTGAGAACTTGAACTTAAATTAATTTTGAAATGGGAACCTCTAAGATTTTAGAAACTCCTAGGATTATATTTCAGTTTTCTATTCAGCCAATTAGGAAAAAAACTAGTTTTCAGTGCAATAAATATCTATAAATTTGTAAATTATAATTATCAAGAGCAATTTGCCCAATAAAAGTAGGTTGGGAAAAAAGAAATTCATTAGTTTTTCTGTAGATGGCTGTGTAGTGTTCGATATCTCGTAAAGTATCGATCAAACAATTTCAGATTTAAGCTCGTTATCAAGGTGACATTTCACACTAAAAAAATTTTTTTGCTGTTTTTTCTGGCCCATTCAGTTGTGAGTTACAGGGTGTTGAAAATGTAAGTCAACAAAGAGAAAATTCGGTACATTTTACAGTTTTTCTTTGATAAAGGCGAAATTGTGAATGGTGTTTATGGTCCCAATACTGTAACAACTAATTACGTGTTATTCTTGTTTCGTCGATTCCATTCAGGTATTTTTGGTGTTAAAGATGCACCTCGCACAGACAGTTGAAAAAGAATTTTCATCTGCGAAGCCTTAACCAAATAGAATGAAATTGGTTCTACTGTGTGTTTGGTGGGACTGGACAGGAATAATTTATTATGAATTGCTTCCATATGGCCAAACACTAAATTCGTATTTCTACTGTCAACAACTGGATCATTTGAAGCTAGCGATTGGCCAGAATTGACCGACAGAAAAGGTGATGTCTTCCATCAGCACAATGCCAGGCCACACATGTCTGTAGTGACCCGCCAGAAACTCCGGAAGCTTGGTTGAGAAGTTTTAATGCATCCATCTAATATTATAGGTCTTGACTTGGCACCATCTTTTTCTTGCATTGCAAAACTTACTGAGTGATAAGAGTGATCAAGAGAAGTTTGTAAAAATCGATTACTAGAGTTTTTCGCCAATAAGTATTAAATGCATTTTCTCCTCAATCTATTACTAAGTATTGTAATATCCTAGTTAATAGGAATATTAACTAATATTTTATTAAAATAAGACAATTTTGGATTGCATCAAAAATGTATTAAACTCTGAAACTGAATTCTCATTTTTTACATTTAAATAAAAAGCTTTTCCTTCATGAATAATAAAGAACCAAAATTTGTGAATAAGGGAACTTCGTTTACAAAACTTTCGATGAAACGCATTTTATTGAGAATGAATATTACTGCTTGTTTCTCTGATCTTTTCAGATATCTTTCGTCTTCCACAGAGAATTATTGAATATTTTTAGATACGTGAAATTTGATATTTTGAATTGAAACATCAGAGTAAAATAAAATTTTCCCTATTGATAACATTAAGATTGATTTTATTAACATCTTATAGGTTTCCCATAAGAATGATATATTTCGAAAAATTGGAAAACCTCTTATTTGAAATAAATTGTGGTAAACGGATTATGTTAATTTTTAGAAAGTAACATGGGTCAACAGTCCAGCAACTTGATAGTGCAACCGATGCATGAAACTCTCGATATCATAGAAAATCTGATCGACAATGGTTACTTCAGTGGATCATTGTCCCAATTTTTCGAGATCATCAAAGCATGCGCAAACAGCCGACCGGAGAGCAGCGTCTTGAGGTTGATAGAGTATATGTCGAGAGACATCATTTCTACAGAACAATGCTGGCTAACTAATTTGAACAATTTGCTGAATAAATTTTTCAAATGTGATGAAGTGAGAACCGATATCAGGTTGGCAGCATTGAATGTTCTTTCTGGAGTTGCGCACTTGAATAGGTAAGTGGAAGCACTTAATGCAAAAAGCTTTAGTACCCTCGTACATTAATATCAGTGGTTATTAATTAGATGTTTTCTGGCTTTGCTAAGAATTTCGCTCATGATAGAAAAAGTCGGAAATTATGGAATCATCTACCTCCCAAATATAACTTTGATGATATAACCAATATAGTAAGAGAAATAATCATAATTCCCACGTTAAAACTTCCATTTGTACTAAGGCATAATCAAAAATACATTATTTTCTTATAAGGTATAATTTTCTAATTTGTATTATTTTTCTAGGAAAAATTATGAGGAAGAATTAATCGAACACATTGTTATTCCTCATTGTAGTAATATAGTTAATGATCCAAATATTACAGTTCGATCAGCTGTAGCTAAATGTTTACTGAGTTTATGTGTCGCTTGTGAAACTAAGAGATGTGTGGAAATGTTGGATATTCTAGAAAAAGTGAGTCAGATTTTAGCTTTTGCTTCTTTCTCTCCCATTTGTATAAATCAGTCTTTTTAAGGTCTAGTAAAATTTTTTATATATAATATATCTCCTTCATTATAAATTTGATTTGGTGATTTGAAGGATACATTTCTACATCCAGTTATTTTACAAAACCTGCAATTTTTGATTTCAATACCAGTGTGATTTTGAAATTCAAATTTATTACAAAGTTCATTATATAGAAATAATTTGCATTTCCTGAAAACTGGAAAATAATATTCTAGTAACTTGCATAAATGAAAGTTTGTAGATTGAAATTGAAAGGTAGAAAGCCTTATGTATGAGTTTATTGAGTAATTACCATACCTTAGTCACATTTTAATGCCTTATATCAATTACAAATATCTCATAGTTATAGTTTACCCTCACTAAGAACAAGAATGACTGAAACTTTAATTTCATCCTTTTTTTAGTTAATGTTTCGACCATTTGAATTTTATATGGATCATACTCCATCTGAAGCTGAGCTCAAAGATGTCTTGAGTCTTGTCGAGGGTTTGATCGACGTTTTCGTCTACAAATTGGAGCGTTTACCTTCTAGTCATGCAGTTAAAATATACAAAATAATGTTGCTTTTCTTAGAAACTCATTATAAAAAGCCTTCTGTCTTCGTTAATTGCTATAGAATTAGATACCTGGTAAGAATATTTTATTTATAACGTAATGAGGCGAATATAAAGGTTTAATAACAATTAGTTAGAAATTTGTAAATAATAATTTTTTGCAGATTTTCGAGTGTTTCCTTAAGATGAGAGCAGATGACCAATATCGATTAGGTTACTTGAAAGATGAGAAGAATATTAATTATAGTCCTTATTTGTGTGTTACAAGCCACTCAAGAGAAAAGGGTGCTGTAGGATCACCCCTTCCTCAATCTCCAGCTATAGGGCAGCACAGTTTTCAGTGCAATATCACTTATGTCTCTATCAAGAGAGCTTTCAGTGTGTTTATAAGTTGTTTAAATCAGGAGAAAGGTTGGTATGAATATACTTGGGTATTTGTGTCTGCATGATAAGGTTATTCTCAATTGAAGTTAGTTCACAAGACGAGTTTTAATCGGTTGTGAAAGATTTTAATTTTAATTAATTTGAAGAAATCTGCGGCTGATGCCCATCAAATCGTCTAAAATACTTATGGTGAAGCCACTATTAGTGAAAGAATTAGCGAGATTGTGTGTGATTAAACAATCAATTTCAAATCGTTTCAGAGACAAAAGAATTATTTGAGTAGTAAGTAAACTATAGTAACGATTGAAAAGTAAACCAATTCTTCCAATGCAGGATTCATATATGTATAATAAGTTTTTCACAATAAATCCTAGAATTTCGGAAAAAACACATCGGAAGTATATTTCTTTTTTCACAATATGTGATTTGAAATATCCAGTATCATATAATTTCTTGAATAAACTAATTTTGGCTCCTTTATAGATTGGAATGTGCTTCGATTAGTTCTTCAAGAATTGCCAAAAGTGATGAGAAATAAAACTCTCATACTTTCGAAACATGGTAATATCCAACTGGATTTACTGGTGGATGTTTTAAGTCCAACGGTGAGTTTACCAGTATTATTTTTTATATATATTCATATAAACTTATGTAGAATCGTCCACTATTTTACAACATTTGTTCTCTAAAAAAATTCACCTGTACTTGTTGTGATCTTCATTGATGAGAATTTTATGATTCCTTAATAATAATACCATTTTTTATTGTACTGGAGTAATGATTAAAAAAGAATCGCAGTTTTGTTTATTGTGATATTTTGAAATAATTTGAAGGAAATACCTCTCATAAGATTATCAGATGTGCAAAAGGAAAGAATAATTAAATTTAACATTTAGATGTACAATAATGACACAAAGGCTATCCCAAATTTCGCGAGGATTATGTATTTAGAAGTTAAAAAAGATATTTTATGATCAGACCAGGACTCAAATACTACTCTCATGTTTGGAGGTCAGCACCCAATCATTCGTTACAACTTTTGGATTCCATTAAAAAAAAGCAGTATGACTGATTGACTGATCAACTATAACAGCCAGTTTGCAGTCGTTGGAACATAGAAGGAGGGTTGCCGACTTGTGCTTGTTCTATAAATATTCCACGCAACCGAGGGAAGTGATACCAGCTGCTGTCAGATTGGCACACAGCACTGCGCAACGTGCCCACTCCTATGCAGTTGAATTAACAATTTCGAGAACTTCTGTGTATCAGAAGTCCTTCCACCAAACTGGCCAGTTGTGGAACATCCTTCAAGCTGATGTGTTTCTTTCGGTGTGTAATCTTCAACAATTCAAGTCGAGAGTAAACAGGACACTTTCCGTTCAGGGCAACAACTAGGTGATGCTTCCTTAGTCAAACATAAAAAAAAGAAAGAGCAGCTTTGAGCGCTACCGAAACCACAGCAAATATCAAAAGATTGAGTTTAAATTTAGCCGTTAGATGTCAAATAACAACAAGAAGAAATTTGGCGAGAATAGTGGATAATATGAGCAAGCACATAAAAGTTCCTGACTACGTCAGTGCTTTTCGCTATTTTTTAATAGTCATTTTAAGGATTTTTTGTACAGTTATAATTTTTTGATTGATTGTTCACAATGTTCTACAACTTGTTTCTAAACGAATTAAACACGAACAAATATTTCTAGATTCTTGACAAGCAGTTCACGTTACCTGAGCATTTCAACAAGGTAGTAACCAGACACGACTATCTTCACTTATTCTTCATGGTTTTGGTGACCCTACCTTCCTACCATGCATGTTTGGATCAAAAACATCAGCAGTTTCTTGTTAGGTGTTTGTCGCGAAGCATTGGAAATTCCTTGCGAACCAGTCCGAAGCAACTTATTGAAGCTCTTACGATATGCTGCTTGGAAATGAGGGACGTTATGGTGAAAATGTTACCAGAGATACTTTTGACAGTATCTAAAATCTCTCCAACTGTTCTCATAGCTATACCTGTTCTAGAATTTTTGTCAAGTGAGTATATATGTCTTTTGTTATAATTCAACAGTGATTTCAGTTAAGCTTACTTCATTTATATCAAAATTCGTTTTTGGTGTACTGCAAATATAATATACAGGTTTGGAAAGGCAGTCAGAAACATAGGAAATTCGATGTTAATTTAGAGCCCAGTGGAGCAGTGGAAGAATCAAAACCTCAGCGCGATGCGATGACGAATAAACCGCTGTTCTCTCTCAATGACAGCGGGAGGTATGCCATTGAGAGAGAACAGTTGTTTATTCGTTATCGTATCGTGCTGAGGTTTTGATTCTTCCACTGCTCCATTGGACTCTAGATTAACATCGAATTTCCTATGTTTCCGACTGTCTTTTCCATACCTGTATAATGAATTTTATCAAGGAGACCAACTATTAAAGTCAACTTGTTTTCGAGGCAGTGTAGACTATCCCCCTTTGAATTATGCTGTTATTGTCTTGTGTATGATGCTTTAAATTTTTCAGCTCTCACACAGCTGCCCATGGTTTATGCAAGTTTTGTGGATAAGCAGTATTTGGCTGTCTTTGCAATAACCTCACCATTCACGAATCCATTCAAGTATAACCACTACACTGTATCTTTGGCACATTATGTGATTGGAGTATGGTTCTTGAAGTGTAGATTGCCCATTCGTATAAACTTCGTTAAATTTATAACAAGCGTAGGTATTTTATTGATGTTACTTATCTCAATAAAATTCACAAAATGTAATCCTGATATGCACTAAAATATAAATGTAGGTAATATTTTGAAATGACTGTTAACCTTTAGGAATTTTAACAATTTCTAAATTTTAGTTAGTAATTATGTAATGCTTTGAAATGAAAATGTCGTCCAGTTTCGATGTATTTGAAAAACTTCATGTGGTCCTAGTTGAAACAGTTTCACTTGACCCATTCATGAATGAAATTAGTGTTAGCTTCAATGATAAAACAGGCCTTTCACTTATGAATATATGAATGAAATCAGTATTAGCATAATTTAAATCTTTGAATCACTCTTCAACTTTGAACATACTTATTGATAGAATATTATTGGCGATATAATCTGAAAAAGTGATTTTTATGCTTGCATGGAATGGAATTGTCTAGACTGCTCCATAACAGTCTAAGATATATTAAATTGATTTAAATATGTTATAATTGTGAAAGTAATGATGAAAAAAGAGCTTATCTTGCAAATTCGATCGATTTGAAATTCAGTATTTCGAAGAAACATTATAACGAATATGTTTGTGTGAAATTTGTGAGGATCGTACAATTAGAAGACACTATAAAGTTATTGACTGTGCATGACAATGCACGACCACATTTTGCGTCGCCCGTACAGATATTGCTCCTTCCGATCGATGCAACATGGCTTGGCCGACCAGCACTTCTCTAATTACGATGAAGTCAAAAAATAGATCGATGCATGATAGCGGTCAAAGAAGCGGCCTTTTTTCTGTCAATTGCCAGAAAGATGGGAAAAAGTATTGGCGAGCGACGAACAATACTTTGAACTTTTAATGTATAATCAAGTTTTCACAATAAAGCTCCAATTTTCGACAAAAAAACACACAAATTTATTTATACTTCAAATATAAAATCAATCATGATTTCTTAAATAACGTAAGCTTTGATATCTTTTTTAAGGAATTTACGATATAAAAATTACTACAACAAAGAAAAAAATTAAAATGTGCTTCTATTGATCAAATCAATATCATTTTCTTCCTTCTTTTGGCTGAATTTAAATTGGCCATGCTGGGGATTCAAATCTAAATAATTTAAGCTTACCTCAGTTATTTTCAATTATTAGGCCCCTTTCCCATATGATTGATTTAACTAGAAGTAAAAATTTAATTTTTGGGAGAAAGTATTGTGTATTACAAAAAATACATAACATAGATTAAATATTTGATTGATTCGGTCTTTACTTGGTGGAGACAGTAATTTATTTCCACAAAAATGTTTGTACTACCACAACAATTGTTTCACCACGATGTGGCTTCTTCAGGTATTACATTGTACTGTCTGATGGTATTCAGTGTAACCGAGTTTAAATACATTTTTAGGTACGTGAACAAATAATGGAAGCACAAGTCATAAAAACTCTAGGTGTTTATTGGAGTTTGCCGCTAAAAATGCCATTAAGGAAAAATATTCAGTAATGGAAACTTATCAACATCTGTTTGTTCGTTCAAAAGGATTTTACGGGCATTATACCTGTTGATTTCAAGAAATTCTAAAAGTGTTAATCTGGAACTTTTGCTTTCAACGTGGATAATTTCATAATTATTGTTGAAATTATGCCTGAATTCCTTAAGATGATTAGCATATGTCAAATGTACAGAATTGGATATATAACCCCTTTGGTGTTCTTGGACACGTTTCTTGAATGATCTACCAGTCTGGCCAATGTATACTAAAGGGCAATCTTTGGAAGTCAACTTGTAGACTCCGGATTTATTTTCTCTATTTGTTCAATCTTTATTGTTTTTTATGTAGGTACTAAGGTTATCCGTTCTTCATATATTAGTTATTATTTCTAATAACCTTAGTACCTACATAAAAAACAATAAAGATCGAACAAATAGAGAAAATAAATCCGGAGTCTACAAGTTGACTTGCAAAGATTGCCCTTTAGTATACATTGGCCAGACTGGTAGATCATTCAAGAAACGTGTCCAAGAACACCAAAGGGGTTATATATCCAATTCTGTACATTCGACATATGCTAATCATCTTAAGGAATTCATGCATAATTTCAAAAATAATTATGAAATTATCCACGTTGAAAGCAAAAGTTCCAGATTAACACTTTTAGAATTTCTTGAAATCAACAGGTATAATGCCCGTAAAATCCTTTTGAACGAACAAACAGATGTTGATAAGTTTCCATTACTGAATATTTTTCCTTAATGGCATTTTTAGCGGCAAACTCCAATAAACACCTAGAGTTTTTATGACTTGTGCTTCCATTATTTGGTCAAGTACCTAAAAATGTATTTAAACTCGGTTACACTGAATACCATCAGACAGTACAATGTAATACCTGAAGAAGCCACATCGTGGTGAAACAATTGTTGTAGTAGTACAAACATTTTTGTGGAAATAAATTACTGTCTCGTATACATTTTTTTAATTAACATAGATTATATTGTGCTATGAATTATTCTTACTAAATAAAATCATATCTTCTTAAATTATGGATATTTTTAATCATATTTATTCTATACTAACCTAAAATTTCAGGCCCTTCAAACAAATGTACTCACGCCCTTTGAAGAAACGAATTTCTTCAACAAGGTTGATCTCAGTAAGCTCAATCTGGATAGCTCTGATAGAAAAAGGAGTTCAAGTTTAACAGAACAAGGTCCAAGGAGGAGAGCAGCTACAGTTTCTGGTGGTTCAGGGAGTGCTACATCTGGATCATCAGGATCCCAAGAAAATAAGAGTCAACTTATCCATAAAAGCCCTATGCCAATACCATTGACTGCAGCTAATGCATCAGTGTTGACGTTCTATGAGGAACTTACAGAAACTTGCATCGATCTAATGGCTAGATATGCTTTTTCCCCCTCTAGTGCATTGCCTCGGCGGTAAGTGAAAATAGAAATACATTTTATTGAATTACTCCTATGGAAAAATTTGTGAAAAAATTACCATGATGAAAAAAATTCTTATTTGGTCTCTGAAGCAATAGCATGTTATCAGTTCACTTCACGCCACCATCACTTTATCTGAGATGTCAAAAGTATTGAAAAGAAATATATGAGAATAAATAAATGTATATATCTTTACCGCAACTACTAGACTATTTCTTACTAATTTGATTCAACAATCGGTTCGAAAAAACACAAACTATCAACTAAGTTTTTCTGGATCTTCTTTCTACATCTTGGAAGTCCTACATTAGATATCGAGAGTTCAGAACCAGATAAATTACATAATCAAAATCTTAGTGCGGTCCCAGTTTCAGCTTTCTATATACTATATAGTGAATTTATAAATTGATGCAAACAATTTTGAGAGGTGATTCTATAGTAGAAATTAATGGGAGTCTTTCATATAATTTTTTATTCTAAGCACCTTACCTTCCAAGTTACTGCCCTTTAAAATTGGAGGAAAAACTTGGAAGTTAGTTAACATTAATTCAATGTCACTTTTTGACAGTTTTTTCAAACCTGAAATTTTATCACAAAAGGATGATTCTTTGAAATTAAAAGATGTATTCAAAAGATAAATTCAATAAGCAACTTTTTTGTCTATACATTTCTTCTCCTAAAATTATTAATTTAATTACAAAAAATAATATATTACTAAGAATATTTCTACATAAATTCATAGACGTCATAATAACAGAAAAAATTTAGTATGCTGTATTATTTCATGAAGTCCTCTAAACATAAAAATTTGAACAATAAGTCATTAAGACTTTGACATCAACCTATTTTATATTAATTAATATGACTACATTTGAGAGCAGCCTACTTAATTTTTATAATAAATTATAACATCTGAATTTATCTGAAAATAGTCTTAATAATATATTATTTTTTGTAATTAAACTACCAATTATAGGAGAAAAAGTAAAGATGCAAAAAAGTTGCTTATGGGGTTTGTCTTCTTGAATCAATTTCAATTAATGAGCAGCAGACATGCATATATTTCTAAGCTTATTAGCTTCAATTATCACTGTCCCTATAATGTCCAAAGAATGCAACTAACCCATATTCGCCTTGCATAGGAACACAAAAGTTTTACCAAAGCTCCAAAACATATGCATGTCTGCTTCTTATGTCCCAGCGATAAATAAAACGTATTCAGGCTTACTTGAGTTTTGAACTGTTATACAGATGCAAGTTGCACTGTTCGAATAACTTTCCCTTACCTCATATTTGGAAGAAAACATCCGCCGTCTTAATTTGTTTAGTTTAATTCTTTTTTCTCAGGACTCCTACAGCTGAATTTCTGCTGAATGGCGGTCAGAGCATGAGTTGGCTTCTTGGTAATAAAATGATTACAATCACCACCAGTGGTTGCTCTCAAAAGGTCCTAAAACATGGACTATGTGACAAGTGCTGGCATGTTTGTTCGAATGAACATCAGGGCCAAAAATCAGCAAGAAGTAGTATCGAAAATGCTGATGCAGCATCGTTGACTCGACAGAATTCCAATGACAAAATCAATCCTGAAACTATTTCTCCAGTTGATGAGAAAATGGACGAAGACAAGAACGATGAGGTTCAGAAGAAGTTGGAGGGAATGGTCACTCCCTACCCAGATAAATACGAGAAACCCTTATGTTCCTGCTGGTGCCAAGCTTGGGCAGAAATTTTTGTTCGTAGACCTACAGGTATAATACTGTTACATCTTAATGTTTTTGATTATGTTCATATCTAGTTTTGTTTTGTCGTGCCAATACCATTTTCACTTCTATTTGAACTATTTAGCAATGAAAATCTGAGTATAGATTTAAAAATGAACGATTTGCCTTTATTATATTATATAAAATAGTAAACAAGTCATTTAGGTCCCTTCTGTACTTCAATATGTATATTTTAAAGTTGAAATTGAGAGAAATGTTTACCATACTTTTCGTAGATTAAATGTCAACCAAAATTCATTAATATGTAGGATTTTGACTGCGTTCAACTTGAGCTCATTTTAATGCCTCCCTTGTGCAGTACAAGAAATTATTGAAAGTGTATTATATTTCGGAACATTGATTGACATCTATTTTTTCAAGGTTTTTGTTATTTTTTGGATAAAAAAATTTATCATGTACTATTGTTATCACTTGTTGCCTAGAAGATTGTAAGATTTAAATATAATTCGCTGAGTACTGTATTTGGTTGAAATATCTGTTAGTATTCCAATTGTTAATAAATAAATAAATAGGTACTGAAAGTACATATTTTGAAAAAACTTCATTAAGATCATTATATTAATAAGTACAACCTTTTAAAGTTTTTTTTCAAGTATCAACAAAAAGAGAACGAAGGTAATAGAAGATATTTGAACTCTTTGTATAGTGTAAGCTCTGCATCAATCTTTTCAATATCTGTAACGTTTATGAGGATATACTTTCGCTGCCTGATTTGTCCTTCACCATAAATCTTCTTCAGTGCAAACTTGTTTTCAACACACTTTTTTTTTAAGTAGGCTCAATAAAATTGAAAGGGTATCTGGTTGAACTACAGTGTAAATATCGCTAAAATCCTCTAACTAAAATGTGGAAAATTTTGAATTCCAGGTGACATGTCATGGGTGATGAGGATACAAAATACGATATCATCAAAATCTTCAATTAATGAATTTCCTTTAAAAGAGTTGACGCACTTATTCATGCCATCCGTTACACAGGGATCTTCGAATATTAGTAAGCCTTCTGGATCTCGAGTCAACTCGTCCGAAGAAACTGGAACAGATAGCGGTAGTCAAGAAAAGGAGAAAGATGACGATCCTCCTAATTTGCACATTCGTATTCCTGGTGAGTACAATATTCTTGTTCACTTGATTTTATGTAGAAGTTTTCAAGGGGAAATTTTGAAGGTTATTGAAAACTGAAAAATAATATTTGAAATATTTACTCGGCCAAAAAATTGAAGATTGTTCAAGCTAAATGGTCAAAATATACTTCCTTCTCATAATAACCCAATAACTAGTGCAATCAAGCTTCCAAATTTGTAATATTTCCTGTGGGCGAAAGACCACCATAAATCTAGCTTGACAGTAGTCTGAGCACCGCTATTATCATATCATCCTGGTAAGCTAAGTCTAAACGTCATGTTTTAATCCATAATTTACAATAGGAGAATCTGAACAACTAATAATGCTAGATCCCTTAACTAATTTGACTCAAGCAGTTTCCAGAAAATCCTTTGATGGGCATACTTAAAAAATTAAAAAACTTTAAAGCCTTAAAACTCTCCATAAAAATTATGATCCATCAATTAGAGAGATCCAACATCGAGTAAGTGAGACAGAACTTATTTCGAGGCAGGAAATAACAACAATCTGGAATTGCATTGGAGCCTGACTCTGACATTTCATATTGAGAAAACAGGCAGTATCCTTGACAAATGGATTAGGAGGACGCTCTGAGGCTTTAGCTCTTATCCAAGAGATCATGTTAGGAATATTAAGCTGGATATTATGGAGGACACTTCTAAAGTGATACATTGTAATGGGCGTGTTTAAGCACCTAAAGCATGGATTTTGCCCATTCAAAAATCAATTTTTTTATTTGGGTTTACAATTTTCCCAGTTATTTCCTTGAAAAATGATTGTACTTACAAATGGACTGATGAATAAATCGAATTTTGTCACAATATGTTCATCTGTAAGTCTAATATAATCATTTAATACATTCTTTGGTTTCTAATTTGCAAAATGCATACATTCAGACTGAATGATAGGTGCTCTGGTATGTGCATTAAAAGGATAGTTATAAGGATGCTATTTAGATTTATTCAGAGTCTAAGTAGGAGTCATTAACCTTTTAATTCATTTCAACTCCCAAATTACAGTTACTGTGCTTCTTGATCAGTAAATACTAGTCGCCTAAAAACTGGTTTCAACTACAGGTTCCAGTACAAGAAATTCACCTTCTCGACAAAGTTCTCGTGATAGTGGTGATGAAGATATGGAATACATCTATGACGATGGTACGAAAACTAGAAACCCTGTGCGAAGGTCAAATTCTAGCCCAGAAATGTCTAACTGGAAAAATCCGTTCTTACATTCTAAACACGACGATGAGAAAAATTTAGATGAGGATGGCAGCAAAAAAGGAAAATTGTACTCAAAGGATATGAGAGTTAGTTGCGAAGCTATTCCAGAAGAAATGGCTGGTAAGTCGCAACTTGTAAATTAAGATATGTGCAGCCTTAATGATTTCGGAAAAGTTTATCTTAATGTAGAAGGTATATATTTCATAATACACAAAAGTTTTTAATTGAGTATTCTAATTGTCCCTTTTGACAATATTTGTTATCTCATATTGAGTGCCAGTGGCACTGAACTAAGGACCGAAAGATCGCGAGTTCAGGCCTCGTCTGGGTAGAAGAGAAATTTTCTAGTCAGACGGTTTCAACCACCATTTCACTGTTGGGTCAAAAAATTAACAGTGCTGTGCCTAAGGTGGCGAAAGGACACAGTAACAAAGCCTAACCAGAACACAACTGAACTCTTTCTCGCAAAAGCTAAATGAAGCTTCTGAAGGATCTTCTCAGAAGATCTAGGAGTATGAGGATCATATCATATTATTGCAGTATGAATATAAGATACAAATGAAACATTCTATTTTTCTGTGTAATGTATATAAAAACTTATAACAAATAAAGGGCACTAATTATGGACGAATGTCTAAATATATCTCAGAGTATTGTATTGTTCCAGATGTGAGGGAGGTTCCTGAAAACCTTAACCTTTCTATTATAATTGTGTAGACCAAGTTACACTTAAACAAGGATAAGGAAACAGTGACGGAAAGTTCCTAATGCAAGGTTAAATAAAAATACAATATTTAGTCCTGGCAGATAGTCACAGTCTTGACTCTATGTGTGGGTGGGTGAGCAAAAAAGAGTCAGGGAGAAAAACTCGACCTCCCTTCAGGCCCCACACATTCTTCAATGCTTTAGTTCTTGTAGTTTCATAAAATTAAGGTTATAGAGATCGACAGCCTCTCTAATATCCCAAAACAGAGTGTACAAACAAAGAAATACAGCAGTCAAGTGGGTGAATACATAGTTGACTTGGCAATAGGAACATACAACAAAGATCTTGGAGGTAGTTTAAACAATGATGCTTTGGTTGGGAATCCCTTATACACACACCTACTATCTAGTTAGATTATTATACTCTGAACGCTTAATACCGTTGAGCAGGAATGTCTTGTTGTGACATACTCTCTGCTGTTTTTTGTTGAAATGCGGACTTATTCATTATAATATTTTTGTGATAATATTGTTGTTCAGGTATGTCTTGTTGCGACATTCTGAAGATGCAGGGGTGGTTGTTATCTATTCAATTGTGGATCCACATTTTGTTCACTCTAAACACTGTGAATTCTCAAAGTTCAATTGTTAAACACCTTTAGATTCAAATAGATGGAATTAAGATAAAGTCGCTTTCATGTATGAAACATGTTAAATGGTTAATTCAGATTGAAGTAAGCAGGGCGCCCCCACCTGGAGCATCAATGCAGTAAAACTCAACAATGAATAAAGAATATATGATACAAATAACACTCACGTTGACATCAATTCAATACAATAACTTTACATCTTAGAAGACCTCAGTCGACTACTTTTTGTGTCTACCCTCAATTTTACCAAACAATGAACAATGGCGTTCTATTTCTAACAAAGGAAAACTGAACCCTTAAGCCGTCTTTGACTAAACCAAAACAGCTGCTATCATCTCGGGGTTATGTTTACACCGAGCAAGTCTAGAAAGCGACCATAGACTCTTACTTCTGGCACTGACAGTGACAAGTAGGCATAAAATTCCCTATGTGGCTTTTCCCGCTTTATTAGCTCTTACTAAAATATGTGGATCTCCTCAGTACCTAGCTAAAAAAAACTTTCTATTATTTTAAATATATTTAAGTAAAAATTATACAAGGTTGTAAGTTTAGTACAAAATTACCTCTTGACCAAAGAACAAATTGAATTTATACAATTCAAGGGAGTACTGGTTGGAGTTGTAGCATTCGTTGGTTGTTCAATGTGAATGTACTCTATTGCGGACACTTTTATTGATGGGAACTAAGTTGATAATAGAGTTCAGGTTCAAAGACTGCCTTAGGGTATTATCCAATCCCAGGCAGGGTCCATAATCTTCCATACTTCAGGATACACGTACTTTTCAATTCAAGGCAAAGGATGCGCCTTCTACATCTGAGAGGCTTAATCCTAAACAAGGGATGTCGTTTTCTCTAAATCCCAGACAAGGGTACAATCTAATATGGTTTAACAATTCAATTTTAAATTTTATGAAAAGGTAACAGAAAATACACCTTATCAGCGATACTCAGTTATTATATCTTTTCTACATACGTCCCGGACATACGTCCCAGACATACTTTTTCCACGGAAAAACGCGTGTGGAGTCTGCGTACCTAACAATGTGGTATATTACCTATCTTGCTGTCTATGTACAATTAATCCTATTCAACCTATATCACTGAATAGTTCATCTATGGATGTATGTTATGGTACTACCACCTAATATTTAACGTAATAAGTTCATTAAGGGTGTTACAGTGCACCTCATAGAAGTAATTCGATTCGGATCTGCAATATATTGTACAGTTGCATATATGAACTTAAGATCATTGTAAGAAACAGAAAAGTGGTATACTAAAAACATGATATAGTTCCGTATAAATATCACAAGGTATCATCATGGAAAGCCATCAGTACCCTGCTGGCTTTCCAAGGATATGCCCTGATGGCTTCCAACTTTTCCACTGCACAGTTCTTCCATGTCGCTGACATTACAGGTAACCTGAATTCAGCTTGGGAATAGGTATGCTAAACTATCCAACTTCCAGGCATAACAGAAGTCAATTTCTTATCTGAGTTAACAGACTGTGAAAAAAGGCGCTGAATAATTCGACAGCACGCTGTTCCCTGGAACAAACGCGCAAAAATTGATCTATTTCTTTTCATACTGAGAAAATCTAAAACTTTCAACTCTCCAACACAATGCTGTCAAAATTCAGACAATGGCTAATGGAAGTGTTGTGATCACGATCGATAAGTCACATCAATCAAGCTCAGGAAGTCTCTGCACCACAAAAATCAATACTAGATCAAATTTCAAACTCAAGCTCGAAAAATTCCCATCGACATTTTGAAACCGTGACAGTGGCGTACCGCGAAAGGGGTAACTATAACAAACTTTTCAGAATAATTTTATAGAAAGGACCTCAGTAGTCAATAACTATATGAAGAAAGGAACTGTATTGTCATGTGATGGTGATAATTGTTTAATAAGAATGACTATGGCAGAAGGTACCAACCTTATAAAGCCTGAGTTTGAAGCCACCAATTTTGAATTTACATGTAATAAAATATTTAATTCTAACAAGATTGTTCACAAGAATAAATTATCGGGTGTCAGAATTTGAACAAGATCACACAGTGATTGAGCCAATGGGCCAATTTTAGCTTTCTGCTAAAATATTCTCAAATCGATAATGGATGGCTACCAACTGAAACTGTGCATACTAGCATATATGCAAGGTATTTAAAAAAAGTGATATGCATAGTAAAATTACTGAAATCTGCTAAAGCTGCGTCCAAAGCAAATACCACAGTTACTCATAATGAAACAAAAGCAGTGTTAATCGAGTTTTAGTCAAGTTCAACAGCAATAAAAACGACTTTTTATGCTTCTTTCATAACCTTGTATGAAACATAGTTCCATAATTTTATAGTTCAGGCAAAGAAACAGTCAAAAAAGTGAACTGAAAGGAGAAAATTGTTTTCAAATAAAGCTAATTACATCTACAGGTGAGGTTATGGTGTCACTCTTATGGGATGTCATGAGATAATTTTCATCGTTTATTCTTAAAAAGATGAAACAGTCAATGGTAAGTATTTACCTACTTATCATAATTTTTGAGTAAGGAAGTTAATAAAAACGGGTGTATTTGGGGATAACTATAAGTTTGACCAAGATGCCACACTTGCTACACATCTGTTATTAAGTAATCTGTGTTTAGTGTAATATGAATTAGTTTCATATTCATTAAATGAATAGATCTCATAAAAGCATATCTAAGTGGAGTCTTGCTGATTAAACGACTTGCAGTTGATTGGATTCCAATGATGATACCTACCATACATGAGCACTGGTTGATGTAGTGATTAAAACGTTAGACTCATAAGCAGAGATTTCTTGTTTGTTGTAGGTTCGCATTTTGGCGAGGGAAGAAATTTTCTCGCTAGGATTGCTTTTCAAAAATTAACAGTACTCTGCCTAAAGTGGCGTAAGGACACAGTAACAAAGCCTAACTAGAACACAATTGATCTCCTAATTCTTCTGCTTCTGAGAGATCTAGGAGTATCGGGATAAAATATCAAAAAATAAACATCAAAATACTTTTAGTTTATGATTGCCCTTGTATGTCTGAAGTGGCCATCTGCAGTGCCAGTAGAAAATGCTCTAAACACTGATCTCCTATTTAGCTAGTTACCCTTTATCTCATAAGTGGCGAAGTTTGATCCTTCAAACTGCATAATGTAGAAATATAAACAAAAATTGAACTCGTACATTATTATTAGGCTGCCTCAAAATTCACCCCTAATTGTGAGATATGTATTATACAATTAAAAATAGGACAAAAATATAAAGAATAAAAACAAGATCGCATTAGGAATTATGAAGGTAGATACATAGCTGACCTCTGGGGAGTGAATTTTGAGACATACTGCATACCTGAAAACCCCCCTAAAATTTTTGATAATTTACAGGTACCACCCCTCCATCTAACGAAGCTCTTTTACTGACTGACCTGTCTTTGCCAGGAAAGAAACCAAGTAATCCTACTCAAAATCACCCATCTCTCCTCAGCTGCCATAGTTATCCCGGTTCTTCTCCTCCGAAAGAAAGTAACATAGCACCAAAAGCATACCAAACAGTTCCGGCTACTCCAAACGTAACATCTACTGCAAGCCATCTACTTTTACAGAAAGGAAACTTATCGAAAAACTCCTCTAGCGATCTTTCTGTGGAAAGTAACAAGTCAGATAAGGATTTGGAGAAGACAAGCAATACTGCACACTCGAAATTACAGTCCGTGTCGGCCAAGCCCCCGCAAAGTCCCACTCTGACTTCTTCTAAGGTTTGGACTTTGAAAGACAAAGAGGGTATGTTTATTTTAATATAGAAAATGTTCTAAACAACGGTAGCAAATCTTTTTTTAACTCAAGAATGCACTAACAAGTTAAGTGACTTTGAGTGAGCTAGATTTCCATTTATTTTATCATTCATAACCTGATAATATGTGGGATATAATATAGAAAAATATATATGCAAAACAGAATTGATTGTAGGTATTTATTCACTTATCACTATTTTTTAAAATTGATTTGAGTTGTCTATTGTCAAAACAGAGAACCCTATTTGCTAATTTTCATTTGGAAATGGTGAAATATAATATTTTTGTATATTTGATATTGGCAACTCATGATACTTACAGTATGAAAATATATAATGAGGGAAAGCTTTTCCAGAAATTAATAAAATTCATGATGGAAGAACACATTACAAATATTGTACCCACTTTTCAGTTTGGATTTAAGAATAAAATGACAACAATACATCTATGGGCCCTTTTGGTCCCAAACACACAAAACGTAAAATAAAAAAATCATAAAACAGCGGCCATATCGATATTGAAAAGGCTTTCGATAACATATATCAAAGGGGTCTAATCTATGAATTATTTAAAATAAACTTACTTCATGCAGCGTCTGAATGATTACATACCATTGAGTATTGGCTATCGTTCAGAATATTTTGTATTAACATCTTTGTGTCATAGTTTCATTTGATTTGCAACTCCAAATTTTATTTGCATACATTTCTATTGGTGTGATAATTGTTTGGTTTAATAATATTTGGTTTTCAAAGTCATTTATGTCTTTTTTTCTATGAACCAATGAACTTCCTTGATTTCAGTCATTCTCTTTTTTCCTAATGTGTTTCTTCACCAAATCTGAAGTCCGAGTGAAATCTAAGGTACCTAACAATTTCTGCTTAGATATTACCTTATTATTTAGGTATTCCTTCATCAAAGTAAATTCCATTTACTCGGAATACATTTTTTTAGATACATAGTTTTTTTTTAAGGTTTATATATAATAATAATAAAAAATTTGTTGCCTGTAAAGTCGGTATACGGGCGAAAGTTTTACGTGACAACGACTTTGAGTGGTAAAATAATTTTAATGTGAATATTCATTCGTATAGTAGGAAGAAGGATGAAATAATAGTAACAATTTAAAACATTTATTTATACAAAGAATTATATTTAAAACATTAATTTATACAAAGAATCTCGCACTGAATTTCATATTAACAAAATTTTATTTATCAATCAGTTGTTATAAGTTATTAATAAATTTAACTTGTTTTACATTGTTATAAATATAAAAACTAAATTTAAAAGTTAGAACATTTATTTAAATCACATTAATTGTTAATATCAATCGATTTTAATTCAAAGTGTATTTTCTAAAAGGAGAAAACTAATTCACATTTGATCTTTGAATTTGTAAATCGCGCGCTTACGACCTTGCGCAGTGATTAGTCGTCTCGGTTTGAATGTTTGAAAGTTTCGATTTGACAGGTTGGAGGTTAAACATTGTTATTTCAATTTTTTACATAGCAAGTCGCGCTCATTTTTTCAAGTTAAACAAATTATTATTGGTTGAGAAACGATTTCTACTACTTTTTTGATTGAAAACTACCACAACATTGTGATTACTACAACATAACCTATTCACTTATGTCTTAGTCATTTATTTCATCATGTTATATTATCAGTCTGAAATTATTTACCTTTGCTGTTTGAATTGTTGCGATGGACGAAACTACCTTCACATTATCACTACACAATCGTTTTACAATTAACTGGCAACGTGTAAACTTGTATGCAGGCGCCTAAGCGAAATAGAAGCGCAAGACATGAACCGGTGTGTATGCCTATCTCTCTCACTCTCTCTCTCTCTCGCTCTGTCTCTCTTGCTCTTAGGCGGGCTAACTGTGCTCGAGTGGAAGGGACGCGTGCCTTTCACTTTTTATGTCTGTCTCTCTCGCTCTTAGGCGGGCTAACCATGCCCGAGTGGAAGGGACGCGTGCCTCTCACTCGCTCTCATTGTGAGCGCATAACGTGAGCGGAGCGTAACGCAGTTTCTTGAAGTGTCACCTGGCAAACCAATTTATAAGACGTTGTCACGTCAATAAACTTACTTCATGCAGCGTCTGAATGATTACATACCATTGAGTATTGGCTATCGTTCACAATATTTTGTATTAACATCTTTGTGTCATAGTTTCATTTGATTTGCAACTCCAAATTTTATTTGCATACATTTCTATTGGTGTGAGAATTGTTTGGCTTAATAATATTTGGTTTTCAAAGTCATTTATGTCTTTTTTTTCTATGAACCAATGAACTTCCTTGATTTCAGTCATTTTCTTTTCTTCCTAATGTGTTTCTTTACCAAATCTGAAGTCCGAGTGAAATCTAAGGTACCTAACAGTTTCTGCTTAGATATTACCTTATTATTTAGGTATTCCTTCATCAAAGTAAATTCCATTTACTCGGAATACATTTTTTTAGATACATAGTTTTTTTTTAAGGTTTATATATAATAATATAATAATAATAATAATAATGAGTTTATATATAAGTTTATATAATTGAAAAAAAATTCAGTATAAATTCTTTATTGCATCCATTAGGGGTTTGATTGGGTATTTTCTTTTGTTAGGATAAAAAATCCAAAAAGGCTTATTCTTATTATAATTTAATTTTCAGGAAACGAAATACAGAAAAGCGCATCGGCTTCTGTTCTCGATAGAAACACATCGAGCAACAGGGATACCAGCAGGGATCGCAAAAGCACAGGTAACATCGATAAACTGAGCGACTTCGACCCCCAGAAGAGGGATCGTACACATACCGTGGCAGGAACCAGTCATGGTGTCAGAAAACCCAGAAGCGAACAACTAAAACAGTTGACAAGACCTAGGGAAGCGCCAAAGAGCGGCATCAATCCTAGTTTCGTCTTCTTGCAGATATACCAGAAAGTGGACTTTGCAGATTCTAAAGAGAAACCAATTCTTATCGGAACAGATGAACCCATTAGAAGAGCTATCTCAAATTTGGATCGTATTCCACCTTATGAGACTCATAAGATTGGAGTTATTTATATTCGGGAAGGACAGGTAATGTATTCGTCTAAAAACACGAAAATAATTGAAATATCACCTGAATTCTGATAATATAAATGAATTAATTTTAAATATCGCCTACTTAATCATAATTGATAATGAATTTAAAAAAATCGCCAAGAATCTTGTCGGTATTTTGATTCTTAACTCGCTTACACACAAGTGATACTTATTATACTCGTGGCTCTTGTGTCTTTTTAATTGTGTAACTATTAAACTAGATCTACTAGATGTAGAAGTATGAAACTGGAATTTCATTTTTCAATAAGTTTTTGTTTTCTTTGTTACATCAGGTACTTATGGTAGTATTTTGCATCTCTTTTCTCCTTACAATTATTAATATGAAATTTAACATCTATATATAATACCAATGTAATATTCCTCAATATATTTTTCAGGTAAACAAGGAAAGTGAAATATTGAAAAATTCATTTGGGTCAATAAGGTACGGAGAATTCCTCCGTAGATTAGGTACACTCTTCAAACTCCAAGATGTAGATCCCCAACTCCACTTTCTGGGGGGTTTGTCCCAAAATGGAGATGATGGCAAGTTCAGCTACATGTGGCAGGACGATTTGGTGAAGATGATTTTCCATGTAGCCACTTTAATGCCTAACAAAGATTCGGATCCCAATTGTATCTCCAAAAAATTGCATATTGGCAACGATAATGTGACGATTGTATACAATGAGAGTGGAGAAGAGTATAATATAAGTACAATCAGGGTAAGTCGATTCTTCTCTATTTCAATCATCGGTTTTATATTGGGCAAAAACAAGCACTTTTTCGAATACGATATTGTGTCGAAATTTTGAAGAGAAAGTGGAGAATATTCATAGATTCATACATTTGAACTAACAAACATTTTAATTTTTATTTATATATAATTGATTGGTGATTATATACTGAAAAACATATACTTTCATTTTCAGAGTCAGTTCAATTTTGCATCAGTTATTATACATCCAATGGATCAAAATTTAAACAGGGTTACTGTAAAATGCAAAGAGGAATTGGTCAATCTTATGGGAGCTGGTTGCCAAGAAACGAAAATTGTCTCAGATCAAAGTGTTGCGATCCTGGCTAGGCAGTTGGCGCTACATTGTAATGTAAGATACCAAATTTTTATTCATTATTCAGGAATTCAGCTTTGACATGGGTACATCGATGAATATCGACCATTGTGGGGTTTTATTGACAGAAGTTGATATTACTGTTGATTACTTTCATTTCTCAAATTACATGCTCAATTTTCAACTGATTCATGTATTATTTTCAATAAAACTTTCTAGACTTATAGTCACCAAATTGTGGAGTGTCAAAAACTCAAAAAAGGAAGAGTAACATAATTAAAGCTTGATGATTCTTCTTTTATACTTAAACTTAGTGTAGTCGATTGATCTTTATTTATCGATTGATTCGCCTTTTCGATCGATTTGCATCAATAAAACAATCTTTTCCGGCAGTCCGATAATTTTCGGACGACCCCCGTATTTTACCTCACGGATCGCCTCTATACGTACACCACAGAAGCGCTCAAAGTTCGAATAAATGGGAAGCGCGGCAAATGTCCTGCCAATTCCCGTTTTCATCCGTTCGTATTGATGGAACGGAAAGTCATCCGTGGAACATAATTGCGTTACCTGGCAGCTGGCCTTTCGGACTTTCGATCCGTATACGTATTTTTGTGACGGGCTTAGCCCGTCGCGAGATATCTTCAATTTTTCCGACGGTTCGAAAATTTTCGGACGATCGTCGTACCTTACAACACGGATGACCCCTATACGTATACCACAGATAGCGTTCCAAGTTCGAGGTGTGCGGGGCTTTGTTGGTTTAAAAATGGCGAGCGCGGGAAGAGTCCTGAAATTTTTCAGTTTTCATCCGTTCGTATCGAAGGAACGGAAAGTCATCCGTAAAACATAAGGGCTCTACCTGATAGCCGGCCTTTCGCACCTTTGATCCGTAAACGTATTTTCGCGACAGGCTTTGCCCGTCACGAGATATGTCCCTTTTTCCGACGGTCCGAAAATTTTCGGACGACCGCCGTACTTTACTTCTCGATGACCCCTATACGTACACCACAGACGCGGTCCAAGGCTAAGGTGGGCGGGGCTTGTTTATTTACAAATGGCGAGTGTGGGAAAAGTTGCGAAATTTCCGCTTTTCATCTGCTCGTATCGACGGAACGGAATGTCATCCAGAAATTATAATGGCTTTAGGGCACGGCGGGCACTTCGGACTTTCGATGAGTATACGTATTTTAGCGACGGGCTTTGCCCGTCGCGAGTTTTTCGAAAGAACGTTTAGCACTACGTAGCCACTCCCATGTCTGTGGTCCGTTGCCATGACGCTTACCCATTTAATCTGTAGTTTGTTATTATAATATACTACTCTGTCAAGAAAGTACCGGGAATTTTCAATTAAAACAACATTTTTACATTTAATCGTCAAAATTTATTGGGTCACCTTCAAAATAGGCTCCATTTGCTCCAATACATCTATGCCAACGGCACTTCCAATTATCGAAACATTTTTTATAGGCGCTTTTCGGGATGGACTTTAGCTCTCGCGCCGAATTTTGTTTTATGGCTTCAATCGACTCAAAACGGGTGCCACGAAGGGGCAATTTTAGTTTTGGGAAGAGGAAAAAGTCGCAGGGAGCCAAATCCGGCGAATACGGTGGTTGCTGAAGCACGTTTGTTGAGTTTTTGGCGAGAAAGTCAGTCACAATCGTAGCTCGGTGAGAAGGCGCGTTATCGTCCCATAGTAATCACCCATAGTAAAAATCGACACGCACTCTGACATCGACTGACTTAATCAGCTGTTGCAAACACAGTAGTTGACAGATCCCGCTCAAGCTCGGCATAGTAATTAAGGACAGTGGTACCAACCTAGGAAATTTTACCTGCCTCATTGCCCCGCCAGATTCAAATCGATAATTCCCGGTACTTTCTTGACAGAATGTATAGGTCAGAGAAAAAGAATTTCCTTTCATAAAGCCGCCGTTCACGCGTGCCTCGAAAGCGAATTCCTAAGTTTAACATTAACTGGTCTTGAGATTAGAATAAACAAATTAATTCAGGGGCATTGAACCTCGCGTTGAACTTGCTATTGTCCGCTGAATTAATCCCTGTATTATTACAGCTCTTTCATGAATTCTAAATCTTTTTAATGTTTTTTATTCATAATTTCAAGAGGAATTTTCGTCATGTAAAGATCAAAACAATTATAGATTTGGTAAAAATTACACTTCTGTTTTTTGAAAATAATAAAAAATATTGTATTCAAAATAATCTTTATTGCTATTTATATATTTTTCTCACCTCACAGTTCATGAATGCCATGCCAAAAAAACGGTTTTTTAAAGCGAGCCAAATATCGAGCCATTTTCATACTAATTGAAGCGTTATTTAAAGAGAGCGTCTCCCTTTGATGCGAATATATGATAATTGGACAAAGCCAAGTCTGGAGAGTAAGCCTTTTGCGCTAGTATTGGATTTCCCAACTGAACGCCTTGATCATTTGCATGACACGTTTTGCTGTGTGCGATAGGACATTATCATGGAGCAAAAATTACGTTTTGTTGACTTTGTAGCGATCAGTGTTTTAGCAGCTCATAATAGATTAAACCCTTCTCGTCCCACCAAACACACAGCATCGTCTTTTGTCTAAAGCGATTTGATCTTCCAGTGGATGTCGATAGTTGGCCTGGAATCACCTCCCATAATCTATTACACTTAGAATTCTCAAAATATATCCATTTTTCATCACCTCTCATGATTTAATGGAGAAATGACTTTCTTTTGAATCTGTTGAGCAGCATTTCACAAGTGGTTTTTCGATGTTCTTGTTGCCTTTCATTGCGAAACCCATTTTCTTACTTTCTGAATCTTTCTCATAGTTTTCAAACGAATGGAGACGGTTTCTACAGCACATTCAATTGATGCACGAGTTCCTGACGAGTTTGAGTATTACATTCATCCAATAAGGCCTGTAATTCGTTGTCTGCGAATTTTTTTTTAGCGTTGTACAAAAATATACCTGCATATGGAACTTGGGTTAGAGGGAGATAATGTTACTGCAGAAGTGGTCCAATAACTACCACCATCCATAGGGAAATTCCGGTTTGGTACTTTTACATCTGGTACTTGTTGCATTTTTGTTTTGATTATCCACACTAATCCATGAATAGATTGTAGGTCTAAACACTTTCTAAGAAAAAATATTGTATATTTTCTTGTTTCCCAACCTGAGATGAGAACAAAAATAATTGTGCACAAACTGAGTGATACAATTGGACAAAAATTACCTTCATATAAAAAAAGGGACTACAAGTTCTAAAGATCCACAGTGTTTATTAAAACAAGTGAAGAAGTAGTTGAAACAAAATATGAACAAGCAGTTGAAACCAATACTGAACAAGTAGTTGTAAAGAATGTTGAACAAGTTGCTAATTTCATGGTTAATCGTGACGTAAATGTGGAATTTAGGACATAGACTTCCAGTTAAAGGTGGGAAAACCTTACACAAAATGAACTTTTCTAACGGTTCGATGAAGTTTCTAAAAGTTATATTAACTGTGGGTGAAATATGTACTTTTTTTTTGGACCAGGAAAAGGTTTAAACGCTGGGATCATAAATTCCTAAATATCGATAAGAACTACTAATTCTTGAATATCAATTTCCTTTATTGAAATAAATATGGGCAAATGACACAAATCTGAGAAATATTCCCAAAGTGTCCACATTTTCAATGGTAGAGAAAAACCGTAAATAATATTGAATGAACCTGAATTCAGAGAAAAAACAATTAATGTTTCACAACAAGTTAATTCGTGCAAACATTATAAAATAGTTTTTTGAATCAATGAGCCAGTCTTTCATATAATGATAACCTCTGTACCACCTATAAATATCAAACATACTAATTTAGGCCACTGTAGCAAATTGGTTTCAAACCTTCAATGAAGTTATTAATTTTTTAATTCCGCTGGATTCCTTTACTTTAGTTGGCATCTTTAGTCCATGGCTCACTCCATTCAAATTCTCAAAGTCCTTATGCATCCAACTGGCTAGAAAGACTGAGACAAATCAAGAAGATTAGGACTAGAATAATTGAAGCAATGGACAATCCCCTTCAAGCAGAAAACGGAAACAACAATTCAAAGTCCAGGCAAAAACAAATGGAAGATTTTACTGAATATACATAGGAGGATTGATTTATATTCATATTGATATTTATTTTCTATATGCCTAGTTTGAAATCATTTGAGAAAACATAAATCATATTATACATACAATTCAAGTGAAATAATGACTATTGCTTATACTTACTGTAGAATTCAATTAAAATTCATTATGGATAAGTTATTTATTTGTAATAAATCTTTCTTTGAGTTATCCTAAGAATTTGTTACATGTAATCGATTATGTGAAAATTAATAAATTTATTGAAATTTTTATTTTTTGGTTTTTATGGAAATAGTTTATTTTTTTATTACTGATGGAAAAAAAATTAAGCTACGTGTTGAAGATGGTGTTGAAGTAATGAGCTACTGTGTTTGAATGTTAAGGTTTGACTGAAAAGTACAAAACTAGAAAAGAAATTGTAATTTCCTAAGGTTTAAAATAAATTGGTTAACTAATTTTTTTAACAGGTTTGAGGATTTTCTATAGAATGTCATTTCATCTATCAATTCTTTCACTAGAGATCAAACAATAAGAATAATGAAAATAAAATAAAGGCTTCTCCTGTCGCAAGTACTACTTGGGTGGTACTACTTTCTAGTACTCCTCAGGGTACTGAGGGTGTCCGAGGCTGGGCATAACTCTACTATCCATATTTGGTTTGTAAAATAAGACACAATAGAAGTGAGATGTGGAGGGTTGAAAATAATTCTCAAGGGTTTTCAATCTAGCTTGAGGAAAGGAAAGTGAAAAAAGAAAGCACAATGCGTAGCAAGAGTTACTATTTACTTACTGAAAAGAACAAGAGTTGACCAAGGAAGGCCGAGAGGAACGATTAAAAGAAGGAGTGAGACACAAGTAAGTGGGAGTAGTGTCATTACTCGGCTCCGGGTTCCATGGGAGCTAATCACGTACCACTAGTTATGATCACCTGGAGTGGTGCAAAAAACAAAGTTATGGAAATTCGATTTAATATTATTTACCTTATTGGTGATGGGCAATGAAGAATATTTTGGGAACATGATATAGCTAACTTTTTATTTTTGGTTTCAACTAAATTTATTTACATATAGAGTATAAATCATATATAAAGTATAATATTCAATTGAAAGGAGATTTATTGAATGTTTCTCATAAAAATCTATTTCCAAAATGTAAAAATACATTAACAACTCTTTCCAAATAGATATCCTCATTCTTGATCACAAAATTCATAATATCCTTACTGTAATCTAGTACTTCTTCTTCAAGTACTAATTGTAGTTTGATTATTTCTACGGAAGAAATCACTCCAAACATGCCATACTTCGTCCAATGTTCTTTTAACTGTGCATAGGTAAAAATTTTTTCAGGATCACTACCAAGATTCTTTACTGTATCCGAGAGGGTAGAGTAATAATCTTCCATTAGGATGTCGACCTTATCCAAAACATCTTTATCACAGTGTCCGTAAATGAAAAAGGTGAGATCTTCTACGGGAGTGTTAATGTTTGCAACTTGAAAGTCGAAAAATTTGTTTTCACTGGCTATTGCACTGCTATTCTGAAAGGGGAAATTAATTCGTTAGTTTTTATATGAAATATGGTATTCAAATAAATAAATGCAGAAGCCAGATTTGTTCTTATACAACCAGTTTTTTTCATATTTGACCGCCCGAGGAAAGAGAAAGTTGTGTCCTGTTTATTCTCGTCTTAAACTGTTGAATATTATATGCTGAAGGAAACACATCAGCTGAAAGCGTATTCCACAACCGGCCAGTTCGGTGGAAGAAGTACAACTTCAAAAATCGACAACTGCATGGGATGTGCTCGTTGTGCAGCTCTAATGCAGCGTGCGAATCTTGCGGCATTTCGCATCATTCCCTTCAGTTGCGTGGAGCATCCAGCATGATGATATCTACAGAACAAGCACAAATTGGCAACTACCCTTCTATGATCCAACGACTGAAAACTGGCTGTTATAGTTGGGCAGTCAGTCAGTTATACTGCTCTTTTTTGGGTGGAATCCAAAAGTAGTAACGAATGCTTGGGTGCTGAGCTCCAAACATGAGAGCAGTATTCGGGTGCTGGTCTGATCTGGGCTTTAGACAGTAGAAGAATATGATCGGCAGAGAAATATTTCTTAGCTATATTTGCAGCAGAATTTGCAATATCAGTCACATATTCCCCCAAAAAGACCGAAGAGTTGATAGTCACGCTAAGATGCACTTGATTGAAGCACATGGTTTTCCATCATCAAGTCAGAAGTCACGAACCGAGTTTTTCGAGAAAAATATTTGGGTCTTCGAGGCATTGAATTGTACCAGATTCCGATAACCCCATCTTTTTGAGATCTTCCTTCAGGGAATCGATTTGCTGGCATCTATGGTGGTGAGACTCAACGGTGCACAAAGGTTTGTCTCTGGTGAAAGAAGACATCAGCGTGCTATCATCCGAGAAGCTCATAATGTGGTTCTCGGTCATACTAAGAAGATGTGAATCAGGAAAAGGGTGGGCGACAAACCTCACTTTGAAACCTCGGGAACTGACACCATCCACGACCACATGAATGTTCCTTTTGGTGAAGAAGCTCTTCTTCCAATCGCAGAGACTCTCGGAAAAACTATACGGAGCTTATTCAGAAGAGCCTTATGAGGACACGGTCGAAGGCCTTGGATGTGTCCAGAGCAACTGACCTATATTCTCCATAGCTCTCAATAGCCTTCTTCCGAACTTGCGTCATATAGCTAACGAGGTAAGCTGTTGATCGCTGTTTGCGAAAACCATATTGTGTGTCACTGATGAGACCTTTGCTCTCCAGGTATCTAACCATTTCGAGATTGTTAGCTGCTTCCATGACTTTCGACAAAATGGATATTATCGCTATTTGGCGTTAGTTTAATGGAAAATACTTCCTCCCCTTCTTTTATATAGGCTGCACGAGTGTTCTCTTTCATGGATCAGGGAAAATTTCTTCCTTGTATGACATAATGAACATCTTAAAGAGAACAAGTAGTGGTGAACACTTTTCGAATACAGTGGCAAGAATCCCGTCTGGTCCAGTTGCTTTCTTGGAATTAATTCCACCAAGCACTTGATGAAGCATCTCCCATCCTAGATGAAACAGTTGAAATTGTAGCAAGTTCCCGATAAAATGTTTCGATAATCGAGTTAACAGCGAATATCCGCGTAAAGAGATCAGCTTCAGCTTTAGGCGAAGTTGCAAGTGAATCATCCCCTTCAATCAGAGGGGTGAAAACTTGAATGAGAGAAGTTGTTGCCAATTTTGTTTGCCATCGACCAGAAATGGCGCGATCCACTGGGACAGTCTATGAGCTTGTTGGTTATTCTTGAACTATAAGCTCCTCTGGCTTCATGTATGGTCTGATTGCATGCCTTTCCCGGCTGAATGTAGTTGGCACGTGTCTCGTCACATGGATTTGACCGCCACTGACGGTAGGCTCATATTTCGAAGTTGTAGCCCGCCTGCAATCACTTCCAAACCATGGCTTGCGATTTGAAGGTCGTTTCAATATATTTTAAATAAAAGTATCCATTCCAAAAAGAATCGCATCTGTGACACAATCAACATTGTTCTTTATATTTCTTGTATTAAAGTGTTTAATTCCATGGGTACGAGGTATAAAAATCACGCAGAGTATTCCAGCCCGCGTAATATATACAAAGTATTTTTAATTTAGCAATAGAAACAAAATTTTTTATCTACAAGTGAATTTCTGAGTATACAAATGTTTCCGTGTAGTATTGGGTAATCCCATAAAAATTTGGTTGTACGTACAATAACGAAATAATTTCTGCGGGTTCCTAAATCTAAAGGCAAATCGTTGATTAGTAACATTTTTTAGTCAGTTTGCTTATACGTCATTTTAAGCAAGAAGGAATAGTATACTCACTGGAAATTTAAACAGAATATTGTTAATCCATAAATCTGCATGTGTTATTACAAGCCTATCTTTATCTTCATCCGCTACGTTTGAATGACGTTCCAAATTTTCTTCCTCGGCTTTAAATTTAGCAGCCAATTCATGCTGGCCTCTTTCTTCCAATATTTGAATGGCTTTTTTATAATATTTAAAGGCATGTTTCATTAGATCCAATTGTATAAGTAGCTCATACCTAAAAATATTTTGTTTCGGATTGAAAACTTGACAATACATGTTTTTTTCTGGATGCCAAATCTGTTTCGGGGATACTCATCACGAATATGTCAATACGAATTTAAGTATGGCAATTTACATCTGTACTAGCTTTTTACCCGCGGATTCGCCCGCAGTGGAGTCATTAAATAAGTATGAAAGATAAAGGGTAAGGGTATAATAATAGTAAAACTTCATTACTGAAGTAGCTAAATTTGACGATTTTTTGACAAACAATTGTTTTATCTTTCGTAAAAAAATTTTTTTTTTTTAAATATAAAGTACCCTATGTTACTTCTAATACCTTCAAGAGTATATGTACAAAGTTTCATGATGATCGGTTCAGTAGTTTTTGCGTGAAAGCGTAACAAACAAACTTACAGTTCGAAACTTAAATAAAGCCGAATAGGTTTTGTTGATCGCTGGGTATGAGCAGCAGACATGCATGTTTCATAGCTTTTTGCTACTCATCAGTGCATTGCTCTAATGTCAACGAATGCAATACAGCCACCCTTCTATATTCGCCCTGCAAAGCCACTCTACTGTTTTTCTAAACAACACCGCCATCTAATGTACGCGAATACACGTATGCAGTTTATAATATAATATTTTCGTGATAAATATCCACCGATTAAATGAATTCGTTTGGAAAGTGAATTGTGTAATAAAATCAGATATCCATTTGCATAAAATTCAAATCAAAATTATTACTGTTTTATATTTTGGAAAAAACAATTGATGAAAATGAAAGTAGAATCGCCAACAAAATAGTTTGTGGGTACAGATTGTATGCTTTGAAAGTACCAGTAGACAACTTGAAGTTTTTTCCATTACTTGAATTCATTACATAAAAGTATTGAGTTTACAATGGATGTAGAAACTGGAAACTCATTAAATTATTTGGATTTAACAATATAGATAATATATATTATAATATGATAAATTTCTCATGAAGATATAATAATTCTCAAAAACTGGTGTCATTCAATCCAAGATAAATTATTAGCTTCTCACAACATGATACATATGTTATTAACCATTTTTTTATCTTCGAATAATTTTAATCAAGAAATGAATTTAATTGAACAAATATCAACTTATATCGGTTATTCGTCATCATTAATAGACAGTATGATATCCAGAAAACAATATAAAAATGCTATTTACGAGATATACCCTATGATAAAAACCGAAGACAAAATATACTATTCGCTCACTTACTATGGTAATTGACAGTCCCCTTAGCCCTTATCAATACTTATCAGAACTTGCATTACACAATTTGGTCGGAAAATTAAACCAATCTTTCGATAATCGAGAAATAGCACTAACAGGATTTCTAGATATTGAAGGTGCTTTTAACAGTACGCTGCCGATTTCTCTCGCTGAGGCTATCTCTGCAAGAGGAATCGACCCGCTAATTTGTAGATGGATACAGGCAATGCTATGCGGCAGAATAATAACAACCTCATACCAGGATAAGGTCTTCGAAGGGTTCTCTAACCCCTACTGTGGACCCTTCTCGTTGATGAGCTGCTACCGATCATTTCGCTGTGGGGAGTCGACCTTCAAGCATTTGCTGATGACCTGGCAATCATAGTGAAAGGTAAATAGGAGGTGACGATATCCGTCCTTCAAGAGATACTGGACATTATCGAAAAATAGTGTGAATTCTACCATTTGTTGAATTGGCATGTGAGCGTAGCTCAATAAAGATGACACAATGAATAATTAAGGAGAGGGCAATACGGACCCCTCAAGCACTACGAATCATTTATATAATTCTTAATTCTGTCTAAATTCTTCAAAAACAATAGTTACGAAAAGGTATGTCAACCTACCACCTAGTCCTTAATTTTTGACTCAACTTTAGTTAGATAATTTCAATCAGAATAATATATAAAATTCTTAGACACTTCTTACCCCTAGACTCCAAGACCATAAATTCAAACCAAAACTGGACACACGCGATTTTCTACGAAAAATGGAACAACGAAAGATTACCGGTACTCTTTAATTTCTTGGTCCCCGAACTTAGCACTCCATCCAGTTTCTCTAATTCTTGTGACTCAATTCTTAAACTTCCAAAAAAAAAATTACTAATATCACTCAATATAATTAAAATAATGCTGAATTCGGGGACCAATTCGAGATTTGAGCCTCGCACTATGATCTTTTCTCGACGATCTTACTAGTTTTTCAGGCGTGTCAAGACTCTCCGACAAACTCTCTTTTGGCCCTTTTAATACCTCGTACGAGTCGGTTTTCTCCTTCCAAATTTTTAGTTTGGTCATCTGCTCAAAATTGCAACTTAGCAATTTTCGAAAACTTAGGCTCCTTGTCGAGCCGCACGTGTTAATTTCGACGTCAGCGTTTTTCGCCGAAACTTCCCGTTCATTAACTCATCTGAAGGAATATATTTACGTTTTGTACAATCAGCTCTTATGAACTTTTTAATCTGTAGTTTGTTATTACCATATATATGCCAGTGTAAAAGAATTTACTTTCATGAAGCCGTTCGTGCGTGCTTCGAAAGCGAATTTCTAGCCTGAAGGTTAGAATAAACAAATTAATTCTGGGCATTGAACTTCTATTTAAATTTGCTGTTATCCACTGGATTAATCCTTGTATTATTACAGCCCTCTCATGAATTCTATATCTTGTTGATTTATCACACATTTGACACTAGAATAAACGAACACCGACGCCCTTTCCTCAATAATAAGTTGGATTCCACATATGTACAACATTTAATAAAAGAAAAACAGGATTTTGATGAGCATTTTAAGATTTTGCATGAAAAAATAAGGGTCTGAAACTGAATCTGTTAGAAATCGTTTCAGATACTGAATTGTTTCAGCCGTTACTATTTGGTAGTTGATCATAATTGAAACAGTTGTCTGATGATGGGATAGTTCATTTCCCGAAACTCGAGTCACAAGAAAATGTGTAATATATATTTTTATTGGTAGTAAAACATAGTAATTTCTACAATTTGTTTTAATTAGAAATAAACGTATTTAGAAATTCATTTATTTAATGAACGAACTGAGCTATCTAATTCACCTCTATTGGATCTATTCATTAAGGAAACCCGGTGGTTTTACCGAAAATAATAAAAAAATTTTATAATATCAAAAGGCATTTAAAAACAGTATGTTACCAAATTTCGGCCTAGTTGTTTATAAGGATTTCGAAGAAGTTATTATTATATGTAAACGAAGCGCAATAATAAATAGAAATCAACATACATATATACGTATGTGTATTATTTAATCAAAGCATTAATTACATAATTTAATTATTATTTGGAATCCAAAACCCAAAAATCTAATTCCACAATATAAATTAAAGCTGAGTACTGACCACCTGATTATTTTTTGTTTTTGTGTAATTTATTGACATATCTTGGGCACTGTTGATGCCTTCAAATTGAAATAAGTTTTATTTTGCGGTTTTCGTCAAACACCAGTACAAAAAATGTTGTTTCAACCTCACGCGTAAAAGTAGAATGCTCGAATGGTGAATGCGTTAAAAAAATACGGTTTTATACTTTACAATTTTGAAAGAGTTACCTTATATTTTGTAGTTTGGGTATCCAACTCTGAAACTGATCAGGATTCTGATCTCTGAAGGCCATAACTTCTCCATGCCATTTCGCCAAATTCCTCAAAACCTGTTTGGTATGCTCGAAATCCAAGGGTTCTGCTTTTTTCCAACTACTAAAGCCATCGGCTTTCAGATTTTCGAGCACAAGTGCTTCTTTTCTTTGCTCTTCACACGACCAGAATATTTTCGGAACGTATTCGAGTACTTTGACTGTCGGTGCCTTTTCAGCGAAATAAGATTCAATTGATTTGAATACTGTATTGTACATAAAAGTTTCTCTTCGAAAGTTTTCCTCCAAATTTGTGGTATTTCTGAGGGTTTCATCATTTTTGGCGATCTTCATGATGAAATCGAGTTTCTTGCCATCTTTTTTTGAAATTATCTGAAAACTTTTTGTTTTATAAATTCTATTTGGCATGCTCTCAAAATGGTAGGCATTCTAAAAAATTCTAAAAATTCTACACCCTGTGACGGTGCTTTAACCCTTGTTGCCACAAATCTTCACTTTTTCCGAATATTTTTTTTGTAATGTAGCCCTGAATAATGCTTCTCTAAACTGTTATCAAAATTTCAGTACCAGCTGCTCCAGCTTGGATGAAAAAGAGACATTTTTCCCCAAAATATCTTTAAAATAAAAATTTTGCCCAGTTTAAACTGACTACTGAAAAAATATTGTAGCAGCAGCATAATGTGCCTGGCAGCCGTCTTGTTGGAACCATATGCTGCCGTAAATGTTCAGTGGAACTTCCTTGTAAATCTTAATTTAATTAAAAAGTTAAGGAATCCACTGAATTTTATTTCAAGCGTACTTTAAAATGGCACATTAAAATGGTTTTTAACTAAGGTAGATCAAATTTATCTAAAGGGATTATTTCCAAAGAAAAAATTGTCTACAATTTCAGCAAGAGTTTACCAAGTGTTATACCATTTTGTAATCCTTACTAAATGCGCCAAATTTTGACGTCACTTGCCAAACTCGCGTAGTACCATTTTTTTCCAGTACAGTCAGTTTTAACTGGGCAAGCTGGAGCAGCTGGTTCTGAAATTTTGACAACAGTTTAGAGAAGCATTATTCAGGGTTACATAACAAAAAAAAATATTAGGAAGAAGTGATGCTTTGTGACAGCAGGAGTAAAAAGACCGTCACAGGGTGTGGAATTTTTAGAATTTTTTTAAATGCGTATTATTTTGAAAGCATGCCACATAGTTTTTTTCTTATATGTGAACGGGATGTGAACGGCAGTCTAGATAAAGCAGTAAAGTGGTTTGTAGGACATCATCAAATGCGCAGCTGTCATCTGCTGGTGATCGGCTACTGGATGCAAAAGCCGTCTAAAACAGTGCTCTGTGTGTACATGGCTCTCAACAGCAAACTCAAAAACACGTCTATTGATCTCTGAACCAGTTCAAACGTTGTCGACAGTTGTCCACAGACAAGGGAATCCCTAATCATGGATGGCATGAAAAAAGTACAAACGCTCGAAATAAGCCATATGGTATACCTTCTTCTCCCACCCCTTTCTCAGTAATCTAACGTGTAGAAGGAAAACGGTCTCATAGTTAGATGTCTGAAACTTGTCTTAACGCTCAGTGGTCCGTCCCGGTTGACCAGTTGATTTTCTTCGTTTATCTTCACCTTCTTCTGTTTACACGTAACATACACGCCTTACTGTCATATTGTTGGGATACGATGAGAAGGAGACTACTTCGCACCTTCCTCCCGAAACTCTGGCATAGTTCAAGTTGCTTGGAACGAGCTGCCCACAAGCTTCGACCATCTCATTTTGGCGATGCACACACGTGTATTGAAGTGCATTCAGCTAGGGAGTGCCCAAACCAAATTTTTTTTCGAGTTACATGTTAGTAAAATTTCTTACAAATGTTACTGTTTCATTCTTGATGACAATAACATTGCCACAAAATCAAGTTGAATAAATTATTCTTTCTGGGCATAAATCTTGTAATGCCACTGTGTATATTTAATATAGATTTAAATGAGGTAAAAGAAAGGATATAACATTCGAAATCAGAGTACCTTAAAGAAGAATACATCGCCCATGTAACCATCTCCAATACTAGAATTTCCTGTTAGATCTATCTCGCTATCTTCTATTCCTTTTTCCTCCATCATTCGAGATACCAGACCTTTAAAATTGGCTAGAATCGCTTCATTCGCCATGTTAGAGCACCAGTTTTTTCTTATTTCTGATAAATAGGAGTAAACAGCATTCTCAACTGCACTGAAAATTAAGGGCAAAATCAATAGAATGTTTTATTGTTCTCTTTGTTTGCTGGCAATTAATCAATATGCTTATGATTCAAGTGAACTTTTTTATCGCATACGTAGATAGGATTTAAAGTTTTTGAATATGTGCTTTTTTTGTCTATGGAATGAAATGGATATACAGAGCGTTTTCAAAAGTGTGTTTTCTTAAAGGAGATAGAACTCATCAGAATGAACCGTTCGAAGCATTGCGGCCTAAGTATTTCGGTTAAATTCGTTAATAAGCAGAATCGGTGCAATTGTTCCGCAATTATTCACAATTGAAAGTTGTTATTATTTGTTGTTGGAGTTAGAGACAGAAAACCGGCTTGAGAATGTTCAGTTTTCTTTTGTTAAGAACGCTATTGTTCAGTAAAAGTAAAGGTAGACAAAAAGAAATCGACTGATGTGTTCTAAGATGTAAAGTAATTGTATTGTATTGAATTTCTTGATGTCAACATTGTAGACATTAATTTAATTCTAAGAGTTTTTTGAATAAAAATTTTTTTGAAATTAAAATTCTAGAAGACTAACAGATTAAATCTGTTTTGATATTCAAATTTTGTTTTATTTCTTCTATCAAGTAAAAAGCCTTTTTCTATTTTATTTTATATATAATATATAATTATATTTAGGCTTTAACAAATCTCATTATGAAATGTCAATGATTTAAATATAACCTTATAAATACCTTACACTTTTCTGTGATTTTGTTAGAACATAGACCATCTTGAATTTTAAAGTTAGTCTGTTTGAAGCAATCATCCTGTAAACACTAGTAAGTTGAGATATAGTGATAGTTATTTGATTGTGATATTTGGAATATTATTTTGGACCGATGAAGAGATTACCAGAATTCTAATTGTTTTTTGAAGATACAGTGCATGTTTTGAGAGATTTCTGAATTAACTTATTCGAATATTTAAATATATTAAATATTTCAAATAAATTATATTTTTTGAGAAGTCCTTAAGCTGTTTTCATGTTTTTAAAAGGGAATTGGTGGTCTTAAAGGAAAGATCAGAAACAAAATTTTGTCTCCTTTAAATATTTATTTATTAATTTTAATGACTTTTTTATATCTGTTGGTTTATTTATTCCATTTGACATTATATATTGAGTTTTGATTATACATTCTGTCAAGAAAGTACCGGGAATTATCGATTTAAATCTGGCGGGGCAATGAGGCAGGTAAAAATTTTTTTTCCTAGGTTGGTACCACTGTCCTTAATTACTATGCCAAGCTTGAGCGGAATCTGTCAACTAGTGTGTTTGCAACAGCTGATTAAGTCAGTCGATGTCAGAGTGCGTTCCGATTTTTACTATGGGTGATTACGTTGAGCAAAGAATTTGTTTATAGTTTTGTGTTGCAAATGAATTTTCGTGTGCCGATGCATTGAAAATGTTGCAAAAGGCCTTTGGTGATAATGCTCTATCGAAAACTCGTGCATATCAGTGGTACAGAGCCTTCAAGGACGGTCGCCCATCGACGGCTTCGATCGAAGATAACGTCGATAAAATTAAGGAAAGGGTGCTGGAAAACCGTCGTACCAGCTTGAGAGAGATAGCACATGATCTTAAGATATCCCACGAGTCCGCACGTACGATTTTGATTGATATTTTGGGCATGAGAAAGGCGGCCGCACGACTCGTACCGAAAGAAACGTCATCGCGAACAGGTTGCTTCAGACATGCTGGATCGCTGTAATTCCGATTCTACATTCATGGAACGCATTATAACTGGTGATGAGACCTGGGTCTACGAGTACGATATGCAAACAAGCCAGCAATCATCGGAATGGGTGGCAAAAAATGAGCCGAAACCGAAAAAACCACGCCAAAGCCGCTCGAAAATGAAGGTGATGCTCAGTGTTTTCTTCGATATCCGTGGCGTGGTGCACTACGAATTCGTTCCAGAGGGTCAGACGGTAAACAAGGAGTATTACCTAGGCGTTATGAAACGTTTGCGTGAGCGTATCCGTAAGAAGCGGCCAAATTTGTGGGCGAACAACTCATGGATTTTGCATGACGATAACGCGCCTTCTCACCGAGCTACGATTGTGACTGACTTTCTCGCCAAAAACTCAACAAACGTGCTTCAGCAACCACCGTATTCGCCGGATTTGGCTCCCTGCGACTTTTTCCTCTTCCCAAAACTAAAATTGCCCCTTCGTGGCACCCGTTTCGAGTCGATTGAAGCCATAAAACAAAATTCGGCGCGAGAGCTAAAGTCCATCCCGGAAAGCGCCTATAAAAAATGTTTCGATAATTGGAAGTGCCGTTGGCATAGATGTATTGGAGCAAATGGAGCCTATTCTGAAGGCTCCACTTACTTCGAAAGAAACAACTTAGAGATTTCAAGCAAAATTAAGGAGAACAATTGCCTAAATAGGCAACAATCTGTCCGAAAGCTCGGGAAGTATGTTCATTAGAATGTTTTTTCAAAATTTCAAAATCCAATATAATTAAAATCGGCAAGAATGCAGGAACATGAAGATATAATGCTACATTCTCCTTCGTTCATTTGCAGATCAAGATTTTATTTATTGGAATTTCTCTGAAAAAAAATAATATTTCGTTCTTGAAAGTTATAAGATCATTGAATTGAACATGACAGTCTAGAATTTAACCTGGAAATCAGTTTAATTCGGAGAAACGTCAGACGGCTGCCACTGTGTTATGACAAAGAACCATAGATACCAATGAAAGAGCTCCTTACGTTAAGAAATATTTGCTATTTTGGTTTATCAGAATCAGATCAAAAACAATAAAATGAAACGGAGATTAATAAATAATTTTAGTTTCACTCACAGAAATATTTTACAGGTTCTAGTTGGATCAAATGAGCCGAGAACTGTTAAGTGTATATGATACTGATGTATGATGGAATGAGTGAATGACTGAATGAACTAATAGAGTTCGTATACAAGGTTGCCGTTATGTGAACATTATCTTGATATTATCATTTATTATGGAGATAAGAATGTTTTAGTTTAATAGTTGTAGAAACATATCTATCAAACGGTGTTTGAGAACAAATTCCATTTATGGCTCTAACCTTAATTCTGAATTAAAATAGTGGATTGAGTTGACTTCTTAGTAAGGGACCAGTGGCGTAGCCAGGATTTTGGTTTGGAGGTTTTACTGGAAATAATTTTTTTGGTAACTTTATCTTTGACGATGTGGCACTTTTTTATTTCAGTTCGAGAGGTACGTATTTCCCTTACATCGTTGTGCTTAATGACCAAATAACGGTATTAACACTCGGGCTGCCACAATGTTTTTAGGTCATTTTTCTGGGAGACTTTTTTAGTCAATTAGGATTGACAATCAAGCACAAGTTTCAAGCCTTGGCAGTCATATCCGTCTGACAGCATCTGCCATTTTTTAGCCTGGGATATGTTTTTTAAGGAGATACCTTCATGTCGAATTGTAACGCAATATTCCATTTAATATGTCAACTATATGCGTCTGTGTTTTCATATCCCTAAGAATGATGAAAACTTATATACACAATGAAGAGAATGATCAGATAACTTACATATTCTATTTAAAAAATTCACACAGTTTTTTTTAGAATCTGACACGTGTTTCGGTCTTTCGACCATCATCAAAGGAGTACAAAAAGTAACTAGATTTAAAATCTCCAAATCGTCCATCAATTTAACCTTATTAACATTAAATTGTAATGTGACATCTTTCTCATTAAAAAATTATTATTTTTCATGAAATGTTCTGCAAAACCGGTTGATTTCTGGTTTTTCAAAATAGACATGTTCTTCGATTCTATGTTGTAAACATTGGCCTGTCTGTCCTATATATGTAGCATTGCAATCAATATATTTAATTTGATAAATCCCTGATTCGGAAAAGTTGGTATTCCTCTCTTTATTGTTCACCAACATCTTCGTTAATTAACTCTAAAGAATTTTTGACGGTATACAGAGAAGTACAATTTATTAGGATTTGTGGCCAAATTTCTACATAATTTATCTGTCCATAATTATTGTTCTTATAGATAAACTGTCAAAAATTCTTTAGAATTAATTAAGCTTCATTGCGCAGACTTGCACCCATCGTCAATCTGAAGAGTTGACGTATGAATCTCTTCGCCAATTCCTAAAATATTGTTGGAATTGTTATTGAAAATATAATCGTTACAAGTTGTATTTTTGGATAAAAAATTACTCTCATATATTTTATTTAGTTGGAATCCTTTTATTTCGTATTATCACATTTTGTTTAATTTTTTTCAATATAACATTCATACAGAGAGAAAATATTGAAATAAAATCATCATTATTAATTATACTGCTCAATCAGATGAAAATTTTTGAAGCAATTCTCCGTAATGTACAAATACGTCTAGGGCTCTTTTCCAAAAGGTATCCATATTCTTCATTCTAAAACCAAAAGCTCCATCGAAATTCGCACCATTTTCTGCAATCTTGGCAAGATCTGGAGCTTCTGTTGGATCACACAACGCTATTCTTATGTACACAAAAACAAATAGAACGCTGCTCAAACTGTATTTCCTCCAGTGCATTTTTAGATCGTCCATTGTGAAAACTTCATTCGGATTGCTTCCTAATGACGTCAAAGTCATTGATAATGACTCGTGGTAGATAGATAGAAGATCATCGAATTTGTCGAAGGTCTGTTTATCTCCCATGTTGTAAAGAGAACTGCCAAGTTCGAAGGCCGGCGTGTCCAGTCTGGACAGCTGGAAATCTATAAAACATACTTGATTTGGGGCTGAGTTTCCATTGTTGTCAGTCTGCAATTAATTGATTATTATTGAATGGTTACAGATTAATTGCTAAAACAAGTTCGTGGAAGTTAATATGTTTTAATATGAAAAATTGATAAATTTACATTTTTGTGTGACTATTGGTACTCAATTTCTGGTGACTGCAGTTTCGAAGTACAAATTTATTGTCAGACAAATGAAACCTTAACAATAGTTACAAAGTATTTATCAAGGGTAAGGTATAAGAGACAAGTGGAATAATTGAATAAAATAATGAAGAATATATTTCCACAATGTATTGATTAACAATAATTGTTTCGTCAACACTGTGGCTTCTTCAAGTTTACATTTTGAAGTTACTCTGAAAATTACACTTTCAATTTTTATACAGCTATTAAAATTTGAATAAAGGGGAGGTACAAATAACTTAGAATTTTAGAAAATAAAGATAGGAAAACATATGCAGAAAAGGGATACAAATAGCAATCAATTAACAAAAATACCAATAAAGAAAAATATGAGAAGAAGGAATACAAATAACCATAAAATTTATTGGAGCCAATTATCAATAATATTTTACTAAGTAAAAATATTAAACAAGGAAGATCTGGCAACACCTGTTTGGTTGATGAGAAGAAATTTAAGGTTCTTGTACCTACTAATTTCTACGATTTCCAAAAGTATGAGTCTGGTACTTTTATTAATTTCATTATGGATAATTCAATAATTGTTGTTCAAATTATATTCCAATGCTTTCGAATGATTGGTATATATTGAGTTCTTGGAAACAGTAGAAATTAGTAGGTACAAGAGCCTTAAAATTCTGCTTAACGATCAAACAGATGTCCAGATCTCCTTTGTTAAATATTTCCACTTATTGCGGTATTTCCGATTATTGGCTCCAATATATTTTGTGGTTATTTATATCTCTTCTTCGCATATTTTTCTTTATCGGTATTTCTATAAATTGATAGTTATTTGTATCCTTTTTTTTGCATATGTCTTCTGTTCTATACGAAAATTGTTACTTATTTGCACCTCGCCCTTTTTTCAAGTTTTAATAGCTATATAAAAAGTGAAGGCGTAATTTTCTGAGTAAGTTCGAAATGTAAACCTGAAGAAGCCACAATGTTGGCGAAACAATAGTTGTTAATTACAAAAAATTACACACCCCGAAAACAGCCTTCACAGTCCATCCAATTAATTATTGTACCGTGTAACGAAAGCTCAATAAAAATTTTATATGCGTGAAAGAATCACAGGACATCTTGGAACAGATCACCCAATTAGCCAGAAAATATCCACCAAAATTCTTGATCTGACATTTGAAGAACAAGGAAAAACTGATGAAGCACAAATCTATTTGTGTGTTTAAATATCAATAATATTGTTTATTTTAATAGACTGAACGACCTTGTGTCGATGGCTTTTTACTATGAGCAACAAATTCCTGTAATTATTATTATTATTATAAATTAAATATTTTCCAAATTAAATTATCTGTGGGTTTACAGAATAATTCTCTATTTGTGTTCAAAAATAAGAAAAGAATACAAAAGCTATTAAATATTTGTGATTTTTCCTAATTAAAAAATAGAGAATAGTAGTCTCACCCCATACTTGAACATATAATTAGTACTCCAATTATCGCCATGACTGATTATCACCAAATCCTTTGCATCCACGTGTTTCATGCACAAAACTCGACGTATCTGATCCTCAACACCTTCATAGACAATCGCCAAATCTGATCTTCCATGTTCGATCAACAGTTTCTGTATTATTTTAAGCTCCTTCTTGAACTGTTTTTCATAACAGAAACTCTTTTGGAACTTGGCCCTGGGGTCAGACCAACTTCCGACCATTTCGAACCATTTTTCAGGATGTTGATCCTTAAAAGCCATTGAAATTCCATGCCATTTGCCGAAGGTTTCGAATAGAATCTTCATGTGAGGAAAGTCCATTGGTTTTCTTCTATCGCGAATATGAAAATTTTGAAATTTTAAATTTTCCAGAACAATGTTTACTTGGTCCAACTTTTTATCACCATACCATAGTTTGGGTATGAATTTCGATAATTCTATGCTCTTCCTCTGGTTTGTAAAATCTTCTAATCTTGGTAAAACTCTTGTGTACATATCGAGTTCTCTGCCACACATAATATCCGAACCGACGAAAGTTTTTAGTTTTTCATGATTTTTACCAGCTTTGAGAACAAAATTGAGTCTTTCATTATTATTTATTATAACATGAAAAAACAAAATATCTCCCATATAACCATCACCATGCCCTGTACCTCCGTCAATGTAGACCTTGAAGTCTTCAATATTCTTCTCTAGCAGCATTTGCTCCACAATACTAGACAACAATGATTTTGCCTTAGCGAAAGACATTTTGAACAATCTAAGCACAAGTATGAATAAGTCTAATTTTTAGGTCAGATCATAAGCTTATTATATACTCACGAATTTTTTGCATAAAAATAATATTATTACGTGTTATTTGAAAAGGTATCAGTTGCATTTATGGTATATCTGTTAGAGTTCTTTGTTCGAGAATTAAATAACGTCTAAGTTTATATTCGGGTTATCTGAAATTCCTTTTGACATTTTTGGAAATCCCCTGATGCAGTTTCAAATGATGTGAGTAATTATATTTGATCCTTTTCTCTTCAAATATGAAAGGTTGAAGTCATATTTGAATATAAACGTTTTCATGAGATTCTATACAGAAACTTCAGAATTGCAATGAATCAGTCTTGATTGTAAAATTCTCTGACCGTGCCAAATTTTACTTTTGTTTTATAGTTTTTTAATTTTTGAGACCTCGGAATAATGAATAAATATGTCTTTACAGTCGGTTGATTAATAGAATTTAAATGATTATCATACTGTAATTAAATGTTAATCAATTTTAATACATATATTAAAAGATATTTTGAACGAATTGAAAAATCTCACTGGTTGGAGTTTATTTACGTTTCTCATTAATATATAATAGGTCGTACAAGTTAAACAATTGAAGATATAAATTACTTCTACGGCATTTCCATAGAATCGATCCTTACTTGGAGGAAATTAATTTTAGATAAATAAAATGTTAAAGAATATTTCCGTAATTTATTGAATAAAATGAAATTGTTTCGCCAAGACTGTCGCTTCGTCAGATTTATATTTTGGACTAATTCTAAAGAAAGTATAAAAAAAGAGGGATACAAATAGTAGTAAAATATATTGAGGCCAAATATCGGAAATAACTAATTAGGCAGAAATGATGGATTGAGTAGTCCATCACTATCGGGAAAATTTTGCGTAAAGATCTTGGTCTACATCCATACAAGATCCAACTGGTTCAAGAACTAAAGCCACTTGACCATAATAAGCGTCGTTTGTTTGCTGATTGGGCCCTAGAACAGCTTGAAGTTGATCCACTTTTTTATCGTAAAATTGTGTTTAGTGATGAAGCTCATTTCTGGTTGAATGGCTATGTAAACAAGCAAAATTGCTGTATATGGAGTGAAAACAATCCTCAAGAAGTTCTGCAGGTCCCATTGCATCCTGAAAAATTCACTGTATGGTGTGCTTTACACGCTGGAGGCATCATCGGTCCATATTTCTTTAAAAACGATGCTGGAGCTAATGTTACAGTGAATGGTGCATTTTACAGATCGATTATCAATGATTATTTTTTTCAAAATTTGAATGGTATCGACCCAGAAGTGTTTTGGTTCCAACAAGATGGTGCTACACCTCATGCTGCTACCGTAACAATTGATTTATTGAAAGAAAGATTTCGCGATAACATTATTTTGAGAAATGGTCCAATTAATTGGTCTCCAAGATCCTGCGACATAACTCTACTGGATTATTTTCTTTGGGGTTTTGTCAAGTCATTGGTTTATGCTGATAAACCAGAAACAATAGACGCTTTGGAAGCCAACATAACTCGTGTTATTGATGAAATAAGGCCTGAATTACTCGAAAAAGTGGTCCAAAATTAGTTTGGTCGAATGCGGTTCCTCAGGCTAGTCGTGGTGGACATATGCCGGAAATTATTTTTAAAACATGAATGTCATAAAATCATATTTCAAATAAAGGAAAAATTTGGCTTCAATATTAATTTAAATGTGTTTTATTTCAATTTAAAGTTCTATCACTCTAAAAAAACACCCGATATGTGATAGTTAATCTGAAAAATCAGGTTGAACCTGATGACATACAAAGTTTTCTTTATAGTAGCCATAGATACAAAGCTTCTTGAAATTTGTTTGTGATTTTATTTTGCTTTGACCTCCTTTATTTTACAGCCAGAATTTATCGAAATTTTTGGTTTTTTAAACTGTACTGTTCCGAACCTTGTAGGGTGTTTCTCAAAACCCCATCCCTTTTTATCGTGATCATCTAGTAGCGGGATAATAGAACGTTACGTTGTGTAGACAAGGAAACAGTGACGGGAAGTGCAGAATGCAAGGTTAAGTAAAAATACAATATTTGGTTGTGGAGGGTAGGGTGCCGCACCTGACTGTATGGGAGCGAGGTTGGGCTTTAGGAGAAAAAACCTTGACCTCTCTTCAGCGCCCACATATTCTTTAACACTGTCCTTTCATTTATTCCAGGGATTCCAGGGACCTTTCTTATATCCTAAAACATAGTTAATGTTCAAGCAAAGGTAAATTCAAGTCAATTGAGTGAATATATAGATAACATGGTAACAGGAATATGTAACAAAGATCTCCGAGTTAGGTTAACAATGATCCTTTGGTCGTGAATTCCCCATTGACACACCTACTATCTAATCAGATTACCTTAATCTGGACGCATGTTATTTTGTTCAGGAATGTCTTGTTGCGACATTCTGAAGACAGAGGTTATTGTGTATGTTATTCAATTGTAGATCAACATTTAATTCACTTTAAACACTCTGAATTCTCAAACAGAGTACCATTGTTAATCACCTCTAGATTCAAATAAATGGAATGAAGATAAATACGCTGACATGTGTGGAATATATTAAATGTTCAATTCAGATTAAAATAAACAGATCACCCTTAACTGGAGCATCAATACAGTAAAATTTAACAATGAATAAAGAATACACGATACAAATAACACTCACGTTGACATTAGGTAATTCAATACAATACAATAACTTTACATGTTAGAGCAGCTCAATCGACTTTCCTTTGTGTCTATCCTTACTTTTAATGAACAATGAAAAATGGTGTTATATTTCTAACAAAGGAAAACTTCAGCTGATTGATAGGTTAATAGGGGGTTGGTTTACGTGCAGAGAAGTTATAACTTATCCAAAATTCACATAGAGCTGATAATTAAATAAATTATTACAAATGCAATGAGTGAAATTTCCTTCGATCCTACTTCTCCGAAAAAATTTATCAAAGGTCGAAAGCAAAAAATTCAGGTTATCTCCATTTTTCTCTGGAACGGTAAGTTTTATCGTGAAAAATGATCAGGCGAAAGTTGTACATCATACGATTCCCTACAAAAAGTAATATGACACTTTTTTCGTACAAATAACCTTTCGTGAGATATCGTGGTTTTTAAAGTTGAAAAATTCTTATTAATAACTTTTTCACTGTTGTTCACTTTCACTGGGTTCACTGTTTGGTTCACCTTTCGATTCACTTCACATAGTTACTATCTAATTACAAACAAATATCGTAGATAATACATTCACAATTGACGCATTTCCTCTTAAAGAAAGATCTTCACACTTGTTATCTAAATAAAAAACGAACAGAAAGCTGAATGAATAATTTTCATTTGTTGAACAATTACAAAAGATAGAACCATTAGAAACACTTTGGAAACGCTGTAATGAAAATTGTACAACATAACGTAAAATTCCTGTTTTCAATACTACAATAGTTCGATCAGCTTCAGCTGAAAAATTGACAGATTAATATATCTTTTCGGTAATTTCAATAAAAAAAGACTCAATAACGGATTTGAGAAAAAGAATATGTGTTCGAATTCTACATCGAACAAGAAATTTTTGATTTTTACTACACAGGTACATTACAACTACGTTCCCACGGTCAAGCAATGTAAACCTCTAAAAAATGTCTCATTTTTCCCTAGAAATATAAATGGAAAATAGCCAAATGTCGTTTCGGAATTCTGTTCACGCGAAGCACCGAAAATAATCGCTTTAGCACAGGTTGAAGATGCAACGGCAAGTCTCTCTTTGGCACTTGGCCTACACAGTACCTATATTTTTGCTTCGCCCAAACGGTCACGCAATACTCATACACACATTTTCTCTCTGTCTCAACTATCAAGTTATAATCACACATACTCTCTCCCACTCTGCTCTTGAATAAATTTATATTTGCATTAACCGTAACTTTTCCGTTATTTGATAACGAATAACGCAATAAATGGCCTGAAAGTGAATGTATTATCTACGATATTTGTTTGTAATTAGATAGTACCTATGTGAAGTGAATCGAAAGGTGAACCAAACAGTGAACCCAGTGAAAGTGAACAACAGTGAAAAAGTTTTAAAGAACAAGATAGTTCTTTCGCCAAAATTCAAGTTAAAACCACGTCGCAACATTTCCCTCGACTTTTGGGTGGAACAATTCAAAATGGTACATTGTAATTTATGTATTTAGAAACATGTGAACATGTAGATTCACCCTTCACCAAGTTTTGGGAACTAGAAGAGTTGCCAAAACAAAGACTTACCACTCCAGACAAAAAACTTTTTGAACAGGAATTCAAAACGAATGTAAGGCCCCAGATGATGAAATCGTGCAAATTCATCCATCTCTAGGCTCTCCGCAAGAACCTCTAAAAGTATCATAGATAATTTAAATTACACTGCCAAACGTCACCCACTGCACGGTCAAAATTACCTCAAACATGAACCACCCCAATTTTTTGAATATCAGAAATTTATTGATGAGGACATCACTCATGGTCATGCATGATACGTACTGCTCAGCCTCCATAATGATTTCCTTCGCAAGTATTTATACTCTCCCTTGATTTCTACTTACATTGCTTTTACTCGCGAGCCAAATCGTTATCATTTTGTGTTTTGGACTAATTCGTCTATTAAAAAAATTTAAGCTTTTTAACTTAAAAATACAATTCTTTAAATTAAACATAGAAAGTTATTTTCTCATCAAACCATTCATACAAGCTTTCAATTAAAAAACTAGTGATTATGCTACATTTGCACAGTCAAAATACTGCGGCCCTTCAATTTCTCAGTGGGCAGGCCCTAATTTAAATTATTATCAAAAAGAGATGTTTTCAATAAACAGGTGAAAAATTTATTTGCCGAATTACTTTATTTAATAGAAAGCTTGTATGAATGGTTTGATGAGAAAATAACTTTCTATGTTTAATTTAAAGAATTTTATTTTTAAGTTAAAAAGCTTAAATTTTTTTAAAGACGAGAAGTGAAGAAAGCTGAACCCAACAGTGAACCCAGTGAAAGTGAACAAGGGTGAAAAAGCTCAAAGATCGCAACATTTCACCCGAGTTTTGGGTAAAACAATTCAAAATCGTATATTGTAATATATGTATTGAGGCTGAAAATAAAATAATTAAAGTCTAACATACATCTATCTTAATCCCCATTGAAGTATGCTTATCCCAGATGTTGCCTAGTAACTGATTGATGTTAATCAATTACTACGAAGAATTCAAAAAGGCATCTCTACGTAGCAAGCAATTCTTTCAATATGGTTATACAATTGGAATGAAATGAGAAATTACTTTATTTTCTATCACTTTCGTTTACTGATTATACAGTGACTCGAGTTTCGTAGTAAAACTACATTTTCAAACTGAATAAACAAATTGTCTCAACTATTATATATATATATATATATATATATATATATATATATATATATATTTCTTGATGGCTTCGGCAAAACTTCAAAAAGTAGGGTTTGCCACAGGTACGTCTGCTCATTTAATAGTTTTATTGTCGGTATTTGTGGATCTCTATGGATTCCACGTGCAATATTTCGAGATTGTCCAATTTTGGGAAGATATGATCGGTTACGAAAATATGTTTCACAAAATTGGAGTTATCTTTCCGGCTTCTAAAGGCAAATTGATGTTCTTTGTACCTTTTGTGGAAAGATCTTCTGTTTGTCCTATATATACGCTACTGCACTGTTGACAACTCAATTTATAGACTCCAGAATTATTCAACCGTTTGTTTTTGTCTTTTGCATTAAAAAAGAGGTTGGAAATTTTATATGAGGGTGTGAAAGCTGTTATTATGTTAATTTTTGACCAAATTTGAGCTGTTTTTTGTGAGACTGCTCCAAAATATGTTAATTTCATGAATTTCTCGTCTTTATTATCTGATATGGAAATGGGGTATATTTGCTTATGAACTAGTTGTTTTTGTTTTTTATTTATGAGAGCATTTATGATTTTAGTTTCGAAAGGATTATTTGTGGCCACTTGTTTGATTGTATTCAGTTCCTTTTTTACTTAATATTATTTAAAGGGATTGAAAATGCTCTATATATCATTGATCTGTATGCAGCGAGTTTATGAGTGTTCGGATGGTTTGAAAACTTGGGTATGGTTTTGTCTGTCAATGTGGGTTTTCTAAATATATCAAAGGAAATTTCATCATTATTCTTAGTTAAAGTTATGTCCAGAAAATTTATTTTGTTATCACATTGTGTTTCCATAGTGAATTTTACCTTATGGTGCAAATTATTAAGATATTCTAATGTGTTTTATAATTCTGAATGTGTTCCGCAGAAGTAAGCCAATATATCGTCTACATACCTGCACCAAAAAGTGATATGCTTTGCGTGTGTGGTTTTAAAATTTTTTTTTCGAAAAAGGACATAAAGATTTCAGCGAGAAGTGGGCTGAGAGGTGACCGCATCTTTCTGTTGGTAAAATTTACGATTGTGTTGAAAGTAATTTTCTTCCACGCAAAGTGCGAAAAGGGTTAAAATTTCATTTTTTATTACAGGATTGATGTTATTTTTTGTTAGTATATATTCGATTATATTCATAAATTCAGCATTTGGTATATTCGGGGGCATATTAACTACATCAAACGATACTAGAATACTGTTAAGTGGATGGTTAAAATTTTCCAGTTTTTTTGTGAGCTCAATTGAATTTTTTATTGAATAAGGTGAGTTGAAGTGTGTTAAATCTTTAAAGATTTTGTTTAATTTGGAGGCTGGTTCCGCAAGGGGTTTATTTATGTATGATACAACAGGGCGTATTGGTAAGTGTTCTTTATGGATTTTAATAAGGTCATATAATTTGGGAGGGGTAGGATTCATATTAGTAAGTTTGAATTTATCATAAAGTCTGATAAAGTAATTTGGATATCTTTGAGGGTTGCTTTTAGTTTAAGTTGAATTTTTAGGGTGCGATCTCTTTTTAGTTGTAAAGGGGATTTCTGATCATATTCTTCTTTGGATAGAATAACAATAGAGTTTCCTTTGTCGGCTTTAGTCATTATCGAATTATCGTTTCGAGTTCATTTTATTATTGATTTTTCTTTATGATTCTGTGGGGGTTAGTAGTAATTTTTTAATTATTTGAATATTTTAATATTAGCCTTCTATATATTTAATTTCAAAAAATTATATTTAATAATTATAACTTCCAGAATTAAATTAAAATGATGTCATGTAAGTACCACTTATATCAAACGACATATAAAATAAACATTCATAATAAGACATCCAAATGATATAAAAAAATCCAATAAATAAAAATTGTTAACCAAAATCCTATAAATTACATATTTTGAATAGACAAAATTTTGTTTCTACTGATCAATCTTATGAAAACAAATATCTTTCAAAAATGTTTAACATAATCTTAAGAATTTCATCATAAAACTATCTTACTTAGAATATTCAATATTATTGAATATCTAACTAAGTTACTTTCTATCAAATCTCAAGATATGTAAAAGCATTACTGAAAAACAAGTTTTAAGAGAGAAAGTGCTTCGTCAGTATTCAAATAATTCATATTCAATAAAATAAATCATCAGTCAACAAAAAATATTTACTCACCCTTCAACAATTTAGAAAACTTCTGGTAAATAAATACTGAAAAATTTAAATGTAATGTAAGGTTAAGTTACACAGTGCAGCGATCTACACGTCGAATTTATTCGCTGGTATCTCACCTTTATCGAGAAGACCGGTAAATGAAGAAATTGGGATATCTGTCCGTCAATGTGTCGTCATGTGCGCGTTGATATGAAGGAATCATTTCTTTTCCGGTTCACGATTGCAGAGTAAAGTTGTTTACGATCTGAATGTCATAAAATTTATTTTCTCGTTAATTAATTTTTCTTGAAGATTAGAAGTAAAAACCCTCAAAGAAGGGGTAAGTATCATTCGTTTTTATGCTTGAACTGCATTTAAAGCATGTTATTTTTATCATATATTCTTCTTTTTGGAATGCTTCTGTCAAATTTTTTTATATTGGTTATATGAAACTTTTTCCTTGATGCACGTTTACGTTTTTATTTATAATGTAACATTATTTAACTTTATTATTTATTTCTTCGTTTTTAAAACGCACTTCTGTCTTGGAAAATTCTGCATACGATTGCCTTGAAAGTTTCTGCATTTTTTTTATCAGAAATGGCGAAACAAGCACACAAGTGTTTTTTCCCATTTTGAAGAATAGTTCCAGAGACAGAAGTATTCAAAATTTTAATGTGACGTATTTCTCATTTTTGTTCTCTTTTTGACAGTTTTTTTTTGGACTATCTTTTCCTGGATTATATTTTTGGATTATCTTTTCCTGGATTTTTCCTTTGGAATATTTTTTCTCGATTTCTCTTGGATTATTTTCCTGTTATTTGTTCCTGGAGTTTGGAAGTTTTCTTGGTGAGGAATAGTTACACGTACACTGGTTGCCCGAAGACGTTGAAGCTATTAAGTTCAAAGAACTACATAACAGCCTGCTTGAGACGACCTACAAAACCACCACCTGTTTTGATTGGCAAAACATCAGCCTGTATTTTAAACCAACCAGGGAAGTAATATTGAGAAATTTTGTATATATTCATATCACATTAAGGAACTTTAAATTTTGTATATATTATTAATAACATTCTCCTTTTCTATATATTTTTCTACTTTATCGGTTATAATATTATTGAAACTTACTCTAGTGTTAGATAGTGAATTGTATATTTCTTCTGAATGTATATATGTAATTTGTAAGAAAAATTACTTGTGGTAAATTAAACGAATTGTTGCAACATAAATAATTCTGTGGTTTACCCTTGATCCAAAAGATTGAAAGACAATTTAAGGGCCTCTGTTATAGCACAAGGACTGTTTGTATAAAGAATGTTAAGGAAACCAAATAATTATATATTATAAATAAAATAACATAAATAGAGGTTATTACTTGATAGAAAGTATATAAAATTATTTAAATATTTTAATATTAGCCTTCTCCATATTTAGTTTCGAAAAATTATATTTAATAATTATAACTTCGAGAATTAAATTAAAATAATGACCTATAAGTACCACTTATATCAAACGACATATAAAATAAACATTCATTATAAGACATCCAAATTATTTTAATTTAATAATTTAATTTCTGGAAGTTATAATATTAAATATAATTTTTTGAAATTAAATATGTAGAGGGCTAATATTAAAATATTTAAATAATTTTATATACCTTCTAACAAGTAATAACCTCTATTTATGTAATTTTTTAATCCTTTTTTTGGTGAAGTTTGAGTTTGGTGTTTTAATCAATGCCAATTCGGTTTCATTAGTTAGTGTTTCCATGATATTTTTTGAGGATATGTGGGGATTTTAATTTGGACCTTTCTGAAGTAATTTCTCATTTCATTCTAATTAATATGAACTATCATAAAGTAACGGACTACTCCATCCAATTTGGTTATGCAACATGAAGATTACCGATATATCAACATTGTATACCTTAATGTCTTACTGAAAAAATTCGTTCTTTAATGCTACTAAAACATTTGAAATGATAAGTTTTTAATTCAACGGACCCTTTATTTGGATACAGAAATAATGAACTTCTGTGCTACATACTTTTATCGAGATGTCGCGTAGTCTTCGCGAAATCTATATGCAATCATCCTTGTATGTTTATACATATATAAGGACTCTGATTCTTGATAAATATAAATTCAGAAATTTTCATTGTTTGTTATCACATTAAGAGATTTGCTAGAATAACTATAACAATTCCATAAAATTGAATCAATACAGTAGCTTTGTTCAATTTCAAAACAAAGAACATTGAGATAAGTACGTTTGTGATTTCTGACTTGTGGTCTGCCTATTCAAGGTTGCGTTAAATAATGGCTTCTCTCTTAGATTCCACTTAAATTATATAAGATGGTATTATTCAATTCAAATTTCCACTTTGTTCATTTCTGATTGTCGTTTATTCATTTCAAAATGTCTGTCATTTATTCACGTGTCCACCGTGTTGTAAAAGAAATGATGAAAGAAAAAAATATTGAAGATTACAAATTGACAATCGGTGGAAGTACAGGAAACACAGATGGCTACATGGGAGAGATAGTGTTTTTTCATGTGTTAATTGATAATCAGACAATAAATCTTGTTCTGAAGTCCGAAAAAACACAACAACACCTAAAAAAGATCGGCTCAGACATAGTGAATAATAGAGAACTGACCATGTATACTGTGGTGATACCTGCATTGGAAAAATTTACATTAGGTAAGAATTGGATTGAATCATCTTCATTCCTGCCGAAGCTTTGGTTTGCTGATAAATATCTCGACCAAGTTAATATCGTTTTGGAGGATTTGAAGCTCCAGAATTGTCGTGCTCTGGAGAGAAGTAAATCCATGGATTTTTACCATATGAGTATTCTGTTCGAAACATATGGAAAATGGCACGGAATGTCAATGGCATTTAGAGATCAACATCCTGACCAATTCTTCAAATTGGTGGAAAACTGGATTGATCCAAGATCGAAGTTCATTTCAAATCTCGGTTTGGCAAAACAATCCAGGAGAGAGTTTTCTGTAATACGAAAAATGTTAATTGAAAAGGGAAGATCCGATTTAGTAGAAATCTATGAGGGTGTTGAAGATCAGGTAGAAGAAGTCCTATTCAGAGAAAATTTTGATGAAGAAGACTTGTTAATTATCAGTCATGGAGATAATTGGACTACCAATTACTTCTTCAAGTATGAGGTTAGCTGTATTATTCAGTTTTTTAATTATGCAATTTAGCATGCTCATATTGAATGTCAGAAAAAGTGCCATACGTATTTTAAAAGTGCATGAAAATTATACTCAGTGATATTAAAAGTGTTATACCCAGAAGTAATAACACTGGTTAACAAAAAATAGAATTCAATTTGAATGTGAGTCAATATTTAATAGAAGTGAAATTTATATGACTTTAAATTCAGAATTATATATTCTAACCTCAACAATATATATTGAAACTATATACAAAAACTATCAAATTGATATCCTTATATATAATCAATATAAAATATTTTTCAATGTTTCGGAAAAAACCTTAATACATGAAATGTATTAATTCAAATGTATTAACAAAAACTATATAAGTATGTATATTAACATACAAATACATGAAAATGCACTATTCCAAAATTATCTAAAATTCTCAAAATAAAGGATCAAATAAAAATAATTGAACAAGAATTCCAACATTTGATAGCTATTTTGGTCTTTCTGACCTCTTCAGAAATGTATTGAATTCAGATTCAAAATTTAACTCACCAAATAAGATAAAACCTGGCATGAATAAACCTGAAGTAAGCTTTAAAGTATCCAAAATAAAACAGAAATGAGCAACGTTCAAATTGATTTTTAAAATATGAAATAAATTCATTTAGAGTTCTTTTATACACAATATATTCCTTAATTATTTATTATTTTTGAAATTCTGGTTAATTTTCTCATCATGGGACATTATTTGGGGTGCATAAGTTTTGTTATGTTTTTCTGTGTTCCGAGTACATATAGTTATAGGTTATACATAACAACACGTTGATTATTTCTGTTTTATTTTGGATACTTTAAAGCTTACTTCAGGTTCGTTCTAGGTTTTATCTTATTTGGTGAGTTAAATTTTGATCTTGTTATATATTTGAATCTGAATTCAATACATTTCTGTTAATACATTTCATAGCGGGATGTAAGAAGGTTTTTTCCTGGACATTGAAAAATATTTTATATTGATTATATATAAGGATATCAATTCGATAATATAAATGATATGCCATTTAAATTTTACTTCTATTAAGTATAGACTCACATTCAAATTGAATTCTATTTTTGTAGACTAGTGTTATCCCTTCTGGTTGTAATACTTTTAATATCACAAGTCATAAAAATAGAATTGTTTGTTTCCTGTGATTTTTTTCCGTTTCTATCTCAAATTGATGAGTATTTTTCAAATATGGTAACAATTTTTCTCCAACAGCTTTTGTTTTTGAGTTGTTTAGCTAACTACCCTCATTTTATATATTTTTTTAAAATTTTCGATTTTTATTAGACAAAAAATATAGTTTGTTGTTGTTTTCGATATGGATTCGTTAAGAATATGTTGTGTGCTTAATCTCTATTGTTTTTGCTATATTTATAGTGAATATATATTTCCAAAATATATAAAATCTATATCGGACTTTGTAAAAACTGCGTATCATCAATATTTTAAAATAAAATTGGGTTCCCCACATTGTATGCCAGAAATGTGTGGTATGCCTACGGTTATGATCCAGTGGAAAAAGAGATGCAATAAGTTCCTAACACCTATGTTTTGGCGAGAACCTCGAAATGACGATTGCTACTTCTGTGTTGAGAAAATAAACGGAATTAACCCTGGAAATCGAAGTAAGCGGTCATATCCTAACTTATCTTCTGCTCAACGACCTCAATTAAAATCACAACCCAGCACATCTAAATCTTCTGATGATCCAAATCTCTGTGAACCCCGAACGAAATACATCAAGTGAAGACTCTGTTTCCACTACAAATTTAGCCTTTCAGAACCTCAACCATTTAATCAGAAAGAACAAAATGACTTAGTGAGAGAATTGAACTTACAGAAAGAAGCTTCTGAATTCTTAGCATCTCGTTTAAAAGAAAAAAATTTGCTTACTCTGGAAACTAACATTACACTTTATCGTACCCGAGAAAAAAATCTGTTACCGTATTTTGCTCAAGAGAATGATTTAGTGTTTGTGACGATGTTAGTGGTATTTTGCAACAGATGGGATTAAAAAAGTACCAACCTAGTGATTGGTGTCTTTTCACAGACAGCAGCAAAAAAAGTTTGGTTAACTTTCTTTTATGCCAACAAGGGGGTACACAAAGTGTTTCATGTGTCTCTGGGACACAAAAAGTTTGTCCAGTGCGGGAAGAGCTAAATGTTGATACAAAAAAAAATTTGTTGCCTGTAAAGTCGGTATACGGGCGAAAGTTTTACGTGACAACGACTTTGAGTGGTAAAATAATTTTAATGTGAATATTCATTCGTATAGTAGGAAGAAGGATGAAATAATAGTAACAATTTAAAACATTTATTTATACAAAGAATTATATTTAAAACATTAATTTATACAAAGAATCTCGCACTGAATTTCATATTAACAAAATTTTATTTATCAATCAGTTGTTATAAGTTATTAATAAATTTAACTTGTTTTACATTGTTATAAATATAAAAACTAAATTTAAAAGTTAGAACATTTATTTAAATCACATTAATTGTTAATATCAATCGATTTTAATTCAAAGTGTATTTTCTAAAAGGAGAAAACTAATTCACATTTGATCTTTGAATTTGTAAATCGCGCGCTTACGACCTTGCGCAGTGATTAGTCGTCTCGGTTTGAATGTTTGAAAGTTTCGATTTGACAGGTTGGAGGTTAAACATTGTTATTTCAATTTTTTACATAGCAAGTCGCGCTCATTTTTTCAAGTTAAACAAATTATTATTGGTTGAGAAACGATTTCTACTACTTTTTTGATTGAAAACTACCACAACATTGTGATTACTACAACATAACCTATTCACTTATGTCTTAGTCATTTATTTCATCATGTTATATTATCAGTCTGAAATTATTTACCTTTGCTGTTTGAATTGTTGCGATGGACGAAACTACCTTCACATTATCACTACACAATCGTTTTACAATTAACTGGCAACGTGTAAACTTGTATGCAGGCGCCTAAGCGAAATAGAAGCGCAAGACATGAACCGGTGTGTATGCCTATCTCTCTCACTCTCTCTCTCTCTCGCTCTGTCTCTCTTGCTCTTAGGCGGGCTAACTGTGCTCGAGTGGAAGGGACGCGTGCCTTTCACTTTTTATGTCTGTCTCTCTCGCTCTTAGGCGGGCTAACCATGCCCGAGTGGAAGGGACGCGTGCCTCTCACTCGCTCTCATTGTGAGCGCATAACGTGAGCGGAGCGTAACGCAGTTTCTTGAAGTGTCACCCGGCAAACCAATTTATAAGACGTTGTCACGTCAAAAATGTTATAAATGTGTCTTTAGTTAGTCGAGACCGCATCATACTTCCCTCACTCGGCATAATGAAACAGTTTGTGAAGGCGCTTGACAAAAGTGGCGAATGTTTCATTTTTCTCTCACGCAAGTTTCCAGGATTAAGTACAGAAAAATTGAAAGATGGTAGTTTTGATGGGCTACAGATTAGGCAACTTGTGAAAGATCCAAATTTTGTCAAATCAATGACTGAAATCGAATCCAAAGCTTGGATGGCATTCATTTGTTTTGGTTATGAGTAATTTCCCAGACAAAAAGAAATCTGACGGCAATGTCGAGCTTGATGAGTGCATGCTATCGAACTTCCACTATCCACTTCCTGCACTCGCATGTAGACCGACTTCCACAAAATCTGGATGGTTTTAGTGAGGAGCAGGGTGAAAGATTTCATCAGGATCTCAGGACAATGGAAGAACGGTATCAGAGGCGGTGGGCTCGCATATGAAGGCAGACTACTGCTGGAGTTTGCAACGAGATCTACCTAAAGTCGTTCATTCAAGGAAATCATATAAAAGTTCATTTGATGGTGTTCAATAGAAATTTTGTTGACATAATGTATAATTTTTTGTATTTTCTTGACAAAATAATAAAACTGTATATCTCGAGAAGTAAGCTGTTAGCAATCTCCCAATATTTTTTTCATAGTCAAGGGCATAGAAATGCCCAATATCAGAAAAAATATAGAAAACAAGTCTTGTCTTGACCAGCGTAATTTCTTCAATTGATTTCTTTGAAAACAGAATGATTATATTTATTTAAGTGTGGAAGTATGAAACCAGAATTTCCTTATAGCATTCATTCAGTAGAGTGAAAATTCAAAATTTATATATAAACATTCAACAATTTCTAAATAACTCTCCTCATTTCAGGATAGCCTCGAAAATTCAAGGCCGAATCAAGCCTACTTCATAGATTTTCAGTTATCCCGGTTGGATTCACCAGCCTTGGAACTTAGCAGTAGTCTCTACAATATGGGAGATAAACATACCTTTGAAAAATTCAACCAGCTTCTATCTATTTATCACGAATCATTATCAAGAACTTTGTTATCATTAGGAAGCAACCCTGATGAGCTCTTCACAATGGCAGATCTCAAAAAGCATTGGAAAAAACATGGCTTGTACAGCGTTTTATATATCTTTGTGTTTCTCAGAATTATGCTCTGTGATCCAAGCGAGGCTCCAGATCTAAGCAAGATGGCTGAAAATGGGGACGATTTCGACGATGCTTTTTCTTTTCATATGCAGAATATGGAAATTTTCTGGGAACGGGCTCTTGATGCATTTATACATTATGGAGAGTTTGTCAAACAACTTTAAACAGATTAATAAATATTTTCAACAAATAACTGATATAAGTTATCGACAAGAAAGACATGTTTGTAAGAAGAAATAACGTATGATATATTTAAGATAAAATCTAAACTTTTTGTTTCTGTACTGCTGTGTTCTTAGAGAGTTTATGAAACCCTTATCTTTTCCTCCTGACCGTTTAGTTGAGGGAGTAGAGGACTCTATGCTGTGTAGACAACTCAAGTTACATTTAAACAAAGGCGAGGAAATAGTTCAGAATGCAAGGTCAAATAAAAATGCAATTTTTGGTCTTGACAGATAGCGTCACGTAAAAGATGTGTGGATGTTGCTTTAGGAAAGAGTCAGGAAGACAACCTCAACTTCTTAACTCTCAATACAGTGTTCAACCCTGCAGTTTTCTTTATGAATAAAATTATGGCTACAGAGATCGACTCTATTCTAAATACCAAAAACATAGTAAGTGTGCAAACAAAGGTGAATACAACAGTCAATTTAGTGAATAAACATATAACTGCGATAAAAAAGTTTTTCAAGGTAGTACAAACAAATGACATTTTGATAGAAAATCCTCCTTTCATACATTTACTATCTAATTCATTCATTATAATTTGGATGCATAATATGCTTGATCATGAATGTTTTGTTGTGACATATTCTCTGCTGTATTTTGTTGTATTGCGAATATAACTAATTGTTTGTGATAATATTTATATCAAATCATATAATTGTTCATGAATGTCTTTTTGCAACATAACTCGAGACACATGGTTGTTGTGTTGATTATTTAATTGTGGATGCACATTTCATTCACTCTAAAAAATATATTCATTAGTTCTTATTTATAACCGATCAAAAATGCAAATTTTAAATGGCCCACCCCTTAAAATTTACTGATTACATTTTGTCTACAAATCCATTCATATTCACACTTATAATTGGATGGGTAATTGTTGTTATATTCATGTTTGTAATATGAAAAAACCCAGAGAAATTGATGAAATTATCATAAAATCCGTCACTTTCAATAAAAACCCCATTTCTTGCATTCCAGTTTAGATTTTTCTAGATTGTCTCGTTTTGGGCGTGTCTTTTTTAGTTCGAATGTTAGGTAATGTTTTCTTGCATTTTTGTTGTAACCATTTAGTTGCAATACTGGAAATTGTTCCTTTAGGGTCTCTAAGGGTTAATTACCCCATTAGTAGAAATTTTATTCTATTTGAACTCATGAAAAAGTACCGGGTAAGTCCATTGTAGTTATTTATAATCCTTTTCATTTTGTTTTATATAACATTATTATTATACATTCACAACATTGAATGGCAAGCTAGTTCTAGTTATTCGTAATCCAGGTTTGATATTTAATTCTATGAATTAGTTTTGGTCCCTTATGCAAACTATGTACTTGTATTTTTCACTAAGAAGCATTGAATAATTTGAAATAAGGTTATTCTGATTTTCACAAATTTTTATTGTTAAACTTACAACAATTGTTTCGCTATCACAGTAGCGTCATCAGGCAAGATCACATTTTGAATAACTAAGCTTGTTTCCGAAATCCGTGGCTATTTATATTACAGTAACTACAATAAATTTTTATTGAACACTAAAACCCAAAAAAGGGTCCCTGCAAATTCCAGCTTATCTGAATATATTTAACAGAGGTGAGCTATTTAAACCCCAGATTTATCATCCTTATGTGTGTAGTCAAAAATAATAAAGACTACACACATAAGGATGATAAATCTGGGGTTTATAAGTTAACCTGCGGTGATTGCCCTAAAATTTACATAGGTCAAACTGGAAGAACTTTCCGTCATAGGATGTGTGAACATTTGAAGAGTTTCCTCAATAATAAAAGCAATTCTACATATTCCAACCATTTGTTAGAAACAGGACATACTTTCAACCATAACTTTGAAATTCTACATATAGAAAGCAAAAGTTATGCCTTAAATCTGTTAGAATCCCTAGAGATAAATAAACATAATAAAATTGGAATATTACTTAACCAACAAATAGATTTAAAGAGCTCACCTCTGTTAAATATATTCAGATAAGCTGGAATTTGCAGGGACCCTTTTTTGGGTTTTAGTGCTCAAGGAAAATTTATTGTAGTTACTGTAATATAAATAGCCACGGATTTCGGAAACAAGCTTAGTTATTCAAAATGTGATCTTGCCTGATGATGCTACTGTGATAGCGAAACAATTGTTGTGAGTTTAACAATAAAAATTCGTGAAAATCAGAATAACCTTATTTCAAATTATTTAATATGGATTTCCACCGAGTAAGGACTGATACAATTCAATATTTAAGAAGCATTGATTGATACTGATATTGTTTACCTGTTAATATTTGAGAATATATTGCCCTTTATGTAATGGAATCGGTATGATTTCGGTGTCTTTATGAAATGATCACTACTTAAGAAGTTCAACAAGTTTCAAAGCTGGTACATTGACTCATCAACTGCATCATGAATTAATTTACAATTTGTTTCGAGGTAATAATATATCTATTATGTCATATTAATTGTTCGGATCTGATCCTTTACGAGTGGTCACTTCGTTATCGATGAAACAGTTGGGTTGAAATTGTATGGTCTGATAGAACTCGATGAGACCTTCGAAACGAGGTGTGCAACAGATCTCAACTCTATTCAAATTCAGAAGATTTGGTATTGAAGTTGAGAAAACGAAAAAAGTCAACAAGGTGTTCTCCCCTAATTGGAAAGCGGCTTTCCACATTTTCATTTTAAAGCCGTGAAACGGGGGTGTGAAGCTCACCATGTTAGAATTTCCAGTTCAATATAGTGAATTATCCTAAAATATTCAAAATTTATGCAAATTAGTTTTCCATGCTATAGCTCTAATCATCGGCTTGAGTAAATATTATATTCAAATGACCATTTTACTCGTTCATTTAATTACTTGAGTTTAACTTCAAAAGAACTGAAACTTTAGTTTTCTCAGATATTGAGGAAAAAAAGTTTCAGGTATACATTATAAGTTCCAATCTAACAAATTTCAAATCTGTCAGTTAAATTTACCTGTTTTGGCCAACAAGAAATTTGTATGGAATGATAGCAATCTAGTAAATTTTATTATTTGATAATCTGTTTTAATGTTCTGTTGATATATTTTAACGAAACTCCAGGATTTCATTGTCAACAGTGAAAATTAAATTATTATTATATTTCATAGAATGTTCCAAAACGAAGATTAATTGACATTTAGTTATAGGTTTAATAATTGGTTATTCATTCAGTTCTATGTTGACCGAAATCATTTTGGATTTTTTTAAAGAAAAATTCATAAGAAGCACCTTAAAGAAATACATTGTTTATTGGTATAGATATGTGGATTATTCGATAATGTTTCAAACTTACAACCACAATAAAAAGCACCTTTGAAGAATTGATTTATAGTCTCTACCCGAAAATATATTTTCATATAGGAAATTTAACGTAATGAATCTACAAACTTTTCGGACTTTCCAATACTACTATTGATAATGAACATAACTTTGCAAAGTATCATAAACCACCCCAAACAGATATCACTTTCATTGTAATTTATCCATTTGAACATTAGTTATCTATATTTCATTGTAACGCACACCGATTGTTAAAATATTCTACCACATGATTTTAACATCCAAAATAAAAAAATATAACACAAATAACAACAATGGATACCAAATCTACATATGATTCATAATATATTATAATGCATCAACGTCCATTAAGGAATGCATTAAAAGAAATTAGTTCTGAAGCTTTTCTTGAAATATCGGGGAAATAAATTCTGAAACCTTTACATAAATTATTATTATCAAAAATAATAGATAATGTGTAAGAAACACTGTTCCTATTTGAAGACAATAAAGGAAATTCGATCATTATACAAAATTCCAAACCAGAAAAAACTTTATAGAACAAATTGGCAAAAATATAAATCAAATATGTATGTGATGAACACTAGTGTTTCTGATAATTTAATCTTGATCAACAACACTCAAAATCATGAAAATCCATATCTACTGTAAAACGAGCACTTCAGAAAAATAACTAAATCAACTGAATGCATATTAACACATAGAGTAAACACAGAAACATTTCTGAAAGAAGCAAATACCACGTGTTAAAATAAGTCCACTTAAAGTGGACTTATTTATACAAAATGAATATAATTGAATATAATTAAATGAATTTATCCAGTATCAATTTGATAACAGTTGAAAACATCAAAACATTTCATAAAAATTAATTCTAAAGCTATTCTTGAAATATTATAGAAGTAAATTCTGAAACCGTTACAAAAATTATTATTACCAATAATGATGGAATAATGTGTAAAAAACTCTGTTCCTATTTGAAGACAATATTTTGTTTAATATAATGGTTAAATTTTCTTCAAATAGAAACAATGTTTTTCAGACATGATTTTTTATTGTTATTGATAATAATAATTTTTGTAACGGTTTCAGAATTTACTACTATATTAATAAAGTAAATTGAAACAACTTGGCTTAAGTTTCACTGTTTAACAGTGAAAAAAATTTACTTCCACACTTGCATCCTAATTTGAAGCAATTGTAATACCTTCAATTCAAGATTGACTCTGTGACACTTAAATTTTTTCGTACCAGTGCGGAAAAACTAAACACCGGGGATTACATGGTCCCCAAATAAGGAAGTTAATGAAAGATCCCCAATTTATCGCATCAATGAACTAAATTGACTCTAATTTGGTGTTCATTTTGCTCAAGTACAATTTTCTTGGAAATCATAAGGCGGAAAGTTATATGGGAACACTATGTCCTCAAACTTTAATATCGTCAACTGTGGCCCCCAATCGCTTTCATAAAAATCTGGATGACTAGTGAAGAACACAGCGATATATTTAATTAGAACATGAATCATTGATTTTACTATTCCCTATAATAAGAAAAATTTCAAATTAAGCTATCCAGATCTGCTTCGCGAAATGAAAATATGGCTGGGAAAACGACATATCAACAATTTTACTACATATATACATTAATTCTATCCGATATGATTCGTAGACAATATACACATGTTCTCTAGATATATGACATAGGGTCAGCCGAAAATTTTATCACCGGAGCAGATCTTGGATTTCTTGACCTCCCAGAATGCTGACAATATTTCTGAACGATTCCTTGACTTGATGATACATCTTGACAGCAGTAGAGTTCATTCTTCCGAAAGTCATCCTGAAAAAAACAGCGACATGAAGGAACTTTATATCTCAATTCACCACCTTCTAAAATAACACAAAAATTTGGGGATAAAATGTTTAATGACTTGAATCAGAGGAATGAGTTTTTTCAAAAAGTTCAAGCGGAGTATTCTGGTATGCGGATATTAGAGGTAGAGATAAGTTCGTGAGATTTCGATAACAGATCTCGCAACTAGTCTTTTATTTCAATGTTTCATCTAGCAACACCTTCATTTTGAAGTGTAATAGGCGTTCTTTTCAGTAGTTGTCATTTCACTGAAGTGTAAACAACATGCTCCAACATCAAACAGGAAAGAGGTTTTGGCATCGAATTGTGACGTGATGAAAAGTGGGTCTATTTATTTTATCTATCTATTACGATAATCCAGAACTTTGGGCAAAGAATGGAGCTCAATCATCCAGCGGAATATTCATGGCGAGAAGATCATATTGTGTATTTAGTGGGTGTGGTGTATTATGAGCTGCTACAGTCGAACGAAACGATCATAGGTGAGGTCTACCGACGTTGCGTCACCGGTTAGAAACGCGCAAATGCGAAGTCCTACCCCACCCGCCGTACAGCCCAGACATTGTTATTTCGATTATCATCTCTTCTGATCGGTGCAACATGGCTTGGCTGCTCAGCACTTCTTCAATTATGACGAAGTCAAAAAATGTATTGATGCATGGATAGCGGCCGAAGAACTGGCCATTTTTCGCTATGGTATCCGTCAATTGTCAAAAATAAGGAAAAAAGTAGTGACTTGCGACGGACAATACTTTGAACTTTTAATGTATAACCAATTTTTTACAATAAAGCTTCAATTTTCGACAAAAATCCATAAGAACTTATTTATCCTCCTAATATGATATTTAAATGATCTTAATATGGAAATTATGTGGTAATCCAACATGCCATAGAGTTCATGAAAGGGCTTTAATGATACAGGGGTTAATCCAGAAAATTTAACGTGAGGTTCAATTAAACTAGGGAATTCGCTTTCGAAGCACGAACGAACGGCTTCATGAAAGGAAATTCTTTCACTTTGGTCTTTATGTTGTAATAATAAGCTACAGATTAGAAAAGTTAACAAGAGCTGATTGTGCAAAACGTTAATATATTCCTTCAGATGAACTACTGAACGGAAAGTTTGGTTTAAGTGTATTGGAACGCAGACGTTAACGAAATCATATGGCTCGACAAGGAGCCGAAGCTTTCGAAAATTGCCAAGTAGGAATTTTAGGCGTGTGAACGAACTTGAAGGTTTGGAAGGACAAAACCGACTCAAATGAGGGATTCGAAGGTCCAAAAGAGAGTTTTTCGGGGAGTCTTGACACGCTGGAAAAACTAGTAAGATCGCCGAGAAAAGATCGTGGTGCGAGGCTCGAATTGGTCTCAGAATTTTGCATTATTATAATTATATTGGGAGATTTTAGTAATTTTTTTGGAAATATAAGGAAGAATAAGGGGAATTGAACAGATAGTGCTAAGTTCCAGGAATTAAGAGTACCGGTAGTCGTTTATTGTTAGTGTGAAATAGGCTGTTTGTCGTAGAAAATCACGTGTGCCCAGTTTTGGTTTGAATTTATGGTCTTAGAGTCTAGGGGAAAGAATCAATTAAGAATTTGGCATATTATTCAGGTTAAAATTATTTAACTAAAGATGAGTCAAAAATTAAGGAATATGTGGTAGGTTGACATTTGTTTTCGTAATTATTGTGTTTGAAGAATTTAGAAAGACTTAAGAATTATATAAATGATTCCTAATGCTTAAGGAATCCACATCGATCTGTCCTCAATTATTGAGTGTGTTATCTTTATTGAGATTTTATTGAGTTTGGGATTGATAATGATAAAGCCATATAATATTTTGGCACACCTTATCATCATAGTTCTGAAAATCAATAATTGAGTTTCATTTCCATTTTTATTATCACAGAGAAAATTTATTATCAAAGACCTTCCATTTTCGCGAAGGCCGTAGCCTTTCTAGGATCGCTCGACAAGGATTGGTTCGCATCCCTTGTATATTTACAAGGGATTGTATATTTAGAAGGGTTGACTTATTAGTCAACCTAGTAATATTTTCTATCCAACCACCTCCAACATAGAGCCAACTGTTGGGCGCTGAACTTTTTCTCATTATAATTTTTTTTTCTTATGAACGAAAAAAATTAAAAAAGAATAATTGCTTATTATATAGCAGCCAAAATAATCCTGAACTGTTTCGTTTCATTTCCCACAATCTTCTTATCGAAACAGAATTCTTTCTTTATCTACTTGAAAAGATCCCGACAGATACTCGCTGTAACGTAAGCAAACTCTTAAGAAATTATGAGACGTGCATATTCTTTCTTTAGCGTTATTGGTGTAGGCTAGTACGGAGATGAAATAGAGGATTAATTGCTTCCAGATCAACTCCAAAAAAATTATTTATGTTGGTAATAACATTTTGATTAAAATCTCTCGGATAGTTCATACTGGGTATCTCAATGAAAATAATATTCTCGAGATGAATTCCACATCGCCTCTTTCACTATTTTCGCTGTTATTTCATTATCGATGGATATTTTGAAGCGAAATTTAAGGGTCAGATAGTGCTCGATACGATCTTCAAAATTAGTCGTCGCAACATCCCTCATCGCTATTCAAAATCAAGGGGTTGTGCTCACCCCCGTTAGTGTGTTAAAGTAACGGGGATAAAAAAAGCGGAACAGTTGTTCCCCCTCGAATCAGAAATTGACGGGTCCCAGAGATTTCGTTGGATCACCCTGTATATTGTCTTTTTCGTGTTTTCTATTACACCAATGCCAAGAATCTCCTCTTCATATTCGGAAACCTGTCTATTACAGAATCAATATCTAGCTCAATTTCCCTAAGGCCAAACCTACCAATCTTTCATGACCTATTCTAGATCTGAGCCAAGTTTTTAACCTATTTAATGTTGAAAAAATCCTCCAGGTAAACATTCGGACGTATTAACTTATCGCAAACTTTTAGTGCACTCAATGCTGTATCTGATAGATTTTCTGTCTTACTAGTGCATTTTTCATAGCACAACTCTAATTCTGTTTCCATCAAACTAGAAATGATACTATCATTATTTTCTTGGAGTTTTGGTACGAATCTGGATGAATTATGCTTAAAACTAGTATTTCCCTTTTAATTCAACGATTTAGGAGGGAATCAAATCATTTATATCAAAAACTTCGAGAGCATCATTATGGAATTTGAATAGTTAACAAATAAAGGAAACTAATAATTCTCTGGGAAGAAGACGTACGCGAAGCGCAATAAAAGTACATCTTGAAAGGGACAATAAACTCATGAACTGTAAGAAGCTCCGATTTTTTACTGCCGTGTCGGTTTTTAAAAGGATTTTATTATTAGGAAAAAATTATCGTTTTTCATCTTGTCTGGAATTTTAAAATTTTATATTTTGGAATCCTTGGGGGGGTAATTAATGCAAGTACCCCCCATATCTACGTCCTTGTGTAGATGTGTGTTACCCGATAAGTGTCGTCCCCAGCCGGGACGAATGGACTCAGCATGCTGAAGTTCTATTGAGAACCGACCTTGGCTTGTTCACAGACGGCTCGCGAACGACGAATGGAACAGGAGCGGGTCTATGGGAGCAAACCGAGAATTAACATCTGATTGAGTCTCGGTCAAAACGCAACCATATTCCAGGCAGAAATATTTGCCATTGAGACCGCGGCGGAACTGCTGATAAAACGGCAAATCCACCACGGTAAAATCAAAATATTTACTCAGTCAGTACTAAAAGCTCTGGAATCCAGCTATTTTACATCCAAAACAGTCTGGAGTTGCCGCACGGCTTTACACAGGCTCGGTATGTATAAAGGAGTCACTCTGGATTGGATACCGAGCCACTCAAACTATTTGGGTAACGAGGAGGCAGATCGGCGGGCATTTGCTGGAGCTGCGCTGCCTCTGGTAGGACCGGAACCATTCCTGGGAATACTACATGACGTGGATAACGAGGCGATAACAGGCAGAATGAACTCAAGGCTAGAGTCTTTCTGGCGGAGCCATTCTGGTCTGAAACATTCGAAGTTGTTTCTTGGAACAGCTTCGAACAAAAAGATGGCGAACCTAGCGCTAGGTCTAGATAGGGCCAAACTAAGAACACTTGTCGGAATTATGATAGGTCACTGCAGACTGAAAGCGAATTTGCACAAAATCGGTCTGGCTGAAGACAATGAATGCAGGCTGTGTCTTGAGGGCACTGAAACAGCCATGCACATCGTCTCAGAGTACCCAGCGGTGAGTCGCATCCGATTCTAGGTCTTTGGCCAGGCTTTTATAGCCCACAGCGAACTGACAAAAATACCCATGAACAAGATTATCGGTTTAATCCAAAAACTGTATCTCGTCGGGGAGATATAAATTAGGGGTGAACCACAATAGTCCGTGCGGACGCAGTTGTAGGGCGACTCGCCATAAATAACATAACATAACATACCCGATAAGTAGTCGACAGTTAATGATACGAGAATCTTGTTAAGTTATCCAGTTTCTGTCGCAGGTTAACAACCGATTAAGGAATACCATGATAGTTTATTTTTGTTTTGTGAAATGTTTGCAAAAAAATTAATTTTTATGTTGTACATTCTGTCAAGAAAGTACCGGGAATTATCGATTTAAATCTGGCGGGGCAATGAGGCAGATAAAATTTTTTTTTCCTAGATTGGTACCACTGTCCTTAATTACTATGCCAAGCTTGAGCGGGATCTGTCAACTAGTGTGTTTGCAACAGCTGATTAAGTCAGTCGATGTCAGAGTGCGTGCGATTTTTACTACGGGTGATTACGTTGAGCAAAGAATTTGTTTAAAGTTTTGTGTTGCAAATGAATTTTCGTGTGCCGATGCATTGAAAATGTTGCAAAAGGCCTTTGGTGATAATGCTCTATCGAAAACTCGTGCATATCAGTGGTACAGAGCCTTCAAGGACGGTCGTGAAGTGGTCGCCCATCGACGGCTTCGATCGAAGATAACGTCGATAAAATTAAGGAAAGGGTGCTGGAAAACCGTCGTACCAGCTTGAGAGAGATAGCAAATGATCTTAAGATATCCCACGAGTCCGCACGTACGATTTTGATTGATATTTTGGGCATGAGAAAGGTGGCCGCACGACTCGTACCGAAAGACCTGAATTTTCTTCAAAAACGTCATCGCGAACAGGTTGCTTCAGACATGCTGGATCGCTGTAATTCCGATTCTACATTCATGGAACGCATTAAAACTGATGATGAGACCTGGGTCTACGAGTACGATATGCAAACAAGCCAGCAATCATCGGAATGGGTGGCAAAAAATGAGCCGAAACCGAAAAAACCACGCCAAAGCCGCTCGAAAATGAAGGTGATGCTCATTGTTTTCTTCGATATCCGTGGCGTGGTGCACTACGAATTCGTTCCAGAGGGTCAGACGGTAAACAAGGAGTATTACCTAGGCATTATGAAACGTTTGCGTGAGCGTATCCGTAAGAAGCGGCCAAATTTGTGGGCGAACAACTCATGGATTTTGCATGACGATAACGCGCCTTCTCACCGAGCTACGATTGTGACTGACTTTCTCGCCAAAAACTCAACAAACGTGCTTCAGCAACCACCGTATTCGCCGGATTTGGCTCCCTGCGACTTTTTCCTCTTCCCAAAACTAAAATTGCCCCTTCGTGGCACCCGTTTTGAGTCGATTGAAGCCATAAAACAAAATTCGGCGCGAGAGCTAAAGTCCATCCCGGAAAGCGCCTATAAAACATGTTTCGATAATTGGAAGTGCCGTTGGCATAGATGTATTGGAGCAAATGGAGCCTATTTTGAAGGCGACCCAATAAATTTTGACGATTAAATGTAAAAATGTTGTTTTAATTGAAAATTCCTGGTACTTTCTTGACAGAGTAGTATTTTATCATTATGAAATTTTTTTTTAATAATCAATTGTTTCAGTTACATGAAAAATATCAAATCCCCCAGTGATTGAGGTCGATTCTATTCTCCTTCACTGAAGAAATAAAAAGAAGGGTGAAAAAGTCACATGATCCTCGTCTACAAGTAGAGAGACCAATGTTTGTTATAAAATATTTACAAACATGGGAAAAAATAGAATATTTGATGCGTAAAAACTTAAAATGTAAACAAGACACAAACAGAAATTTGAGAAAAAAGAAAAATTATTATAATATCTATCAGACAAAGCTCACCTGACTCTGATGCATGGTCCACGCCAATTTGGCTCTTTGATGGAGAGAAAATAAGGGGCAAACAGATCTACTCGGTATGTCTTTCTCTACGCTATGTCCTAAACTTACACCATCAGGACCTCGTAATAGATCAGGAGTCTCACTTAATCCTGAAGACAAAATAAATTTAAGAACAGAAATATAGCAGATAAATATAACATACAGAATGTTGATCACATCAGTAAATTCGTCATAGTATTCTTTCTAATTTTTCATTTTTATCTTTGATATAGTACTTACTTCCTGAGCTGAAGCTGCTAAACAAAGAAGATCCTATTATTTCATCCCTTATACGAGCAAGACGTTTGGCTGGATCTTCACTTATGAGCCAAAAAGTCCTCATTTCCCCCTTTCCCTGAATGAAAAAATGTGAGTGATATTCAATTTTGATCGCCTGTTATAATCATAATATTAGAGGCCATTTAAAATTTTGCATATCTGATCGCTTATAAATAAATATAAAAAATTAAAAACTAATGAAAATTTTCTCGAAGTAATGAGTTTATTAGAAAGGTTAAACCTTGACATTTACGAATGAAAAACAATATCATTTAAATGACCGCCACGACTGGTTCTTCAGTATTCCATCCGATCAACCCAATTTTTCAGTACATTCTGGATTACTCGGGGCTCAATTTCATGAATAGAATTTCGTTTCTGAATGGTTAGCGTAACACTTATCCTTAACGGTTAAATAGTCCAACGGAGTCAAATCACAGCTCTGAGAAGGCCATTTGACAACAGTATTTTGACTGATATTTGACACTGTTTTAACTGGTAAATATCCAAAAACATAGTCACGGCACAAGCGGCCTTGAAACCTTTCAAAACACCGGGGGTAGACGGAATCTTTCCAGCCCTACTTCAAAACGACATGGATGTGTTGATTCCGCATCTGCTAAAATTATTTAGAACAAGTCTAGATGGGGGGGGGGGGGGCGTAATTCTCACACGCTGGACATTAAGTAAAGTGGTCAATGTACCAAAGGTGAGACGAACAGAACCGGACCTCTCATTATTCAGACCAGTAAGTTTGACATAGTACTTGCTGAAGAGTCTCGAAAAGGTGATTGATGTCTATATCAGGGGAAAGGTGCTCATTGACAGTCCCCCTAGCCCTCATCAATACGTATACCAGGCTGGAAAATCAGTAGAACTTGCATTACACAATTTGGTCGGAAACTGAAACCAATCTCTCAATAATCGAGAAATAGCATTAACAGCGTTTCTCGACACTGAAGGTGCTTTAACCAATACGCTGCCAACTTCTCTCGTTGAGGGAATCGATTTGCTGATTTGTAGGTACATACAGGCAATGCTATGCGACAGAATTATGACAACCCCATACCAGGGTGAGGTCTTCAAGTTCAAGACTGCGAAGGGCTGCCCGCAGAGGCGCATTCTCTCACCCTTACTGTGGACTCTTCTGGTCGATGACCTGCTAGCGATAATCTCGATGTGGGGTGTTGATGTTGAAGCATTTGCTGATGACCTGGCAATCATAGTGAAAGGTAAATCGGAGGTTACGATATCGGCCGTCCTTCAAGAGATACTGGACACTATCGACAAATGGTGTAGAAGGAAAGATATGTATCGAAACCCACAAAAGGTAGTTATAGTACCATTCACCAAGAAACGGAAGCTGGATGGATAAGAACCACCCACAGTCCTTGGTGAAACAAGACAATTCTCTAATGAGGCAAAATACCTGGGAATAATCCTGGACAGAACTCTCAGTTGGAATGCACACCTAGACAAAGTTTGTCAAAAAGCCAGAATGGGATTCTGGACCTGCGGTAAAACCTGGGGGTTAAAGCCCAGGCAGAAGTATTGGCTATACACTATGGTAATTGGACCACAGATAACGTTTAGCGCTATAGCGTGGTGGAAGAAGGGCCAACAAACGATTGGCCATTATAAGCTCATCCGTCTACAGAGACAGGCTTGCCTTGCAATTAAAGGTGCGCTTCGCTCCACAGCCACGGCAGCCATGGAGGTACTACTAAATCTACCACCCCTGCACCTGCTCGTGCAGAGGGAGGTGGAACGGACCACATACAAACTACATCAACTGGCGTTCGACAGGTCAGAGGCAGTAGTGATGGGAGGCTCAGGACTGCTGGAAGAACTTTTAAAAAATAGCACCCTATCGACCCTATCTAATGTCAAAAGTCACGAGCCAAGAACGGCCTTGCAGTGGAATCGTCCCCAGCCGCGACGAATCGACCTAGCATGCTGAACAGGATCAGGAGTCTATAGGAGCAAACCGAGAATCAACATCTCATTGAGTCTCGGTCAATTCACAACCATATTCTAGGCAGAACTATTTGCCATTGAGACCGCGGCTCATTTTCGAAGAAAAATGACCCAATGATGTCACAGCACTGAAAACCGCTACTCGTTGTGGGCGCATCGGCTTTTCCACAATAACATTCTCTGATCCTCAAACGCGACAGTTTTGCTTATTTTCATATCCTCCGAGATGCAAATGAGCTTCATCGATATGGATGATTTTTCTGGGAAAATGCTCATCTTCGGCCATGCGATCATTCGTCTATTGAGCGAAGTGAAAACTGGTGGTCACGAAGCTTCACCTCCTGCACTAGCTGAACTTTGTGAGCCTTCATACCAAGATTGTTATTAGAAATTATCCTCAGAGAAGTGCAAGAAATGTTCAGTTCTTGAACACGATGACGAGTTGATGTGGATGGATGTTTAGCCATATTTTGGGCTACAGCAGTAATGTTTTCAGGTATACTTACTGATCGAGAACGTTAATGGATTGTTTTATCTAATAACGATACAGTTTCATGAACTCGCTTTTAATTAATCCACAAATAGCAGCGAGGGCGATTTCTATTGAATTTTCCACGTAAATTTCTAACAGTCTGGATGGAAGATTCACCATTTTGCAAATAAGTGTTTGATATTTCCCAATTTTGTTCAAGCGTAAATCGACTCATTTCGTTAATGTCAAATATTAGGCTAACTTTCTGTTAGAAAACGAATGACAGAAGTGTTGTCAGACTCTAAATAACAACTTCTTCAAAAGATGTCCATTATTCCAAACAGTATGAAATCTTACTAATTTATTTTATTATTGACTATTAAAACTAATTTGAGTTCCCTATACATTTTATGAAATTTTAACTATATAATAAATGACACATAAGTAAGGTTAGCACGTGATAGAATACGATAGCATAACTTTTTTTACCATCGATGATAACATTGAGTTTATATTTATAGGGTTGGTAGTACATGTTTTTCCTTATGGATAACTCACCTTTATAGGAATTACACCCCTCTCTTCACACTTATATCCTCCCAATTTCTGGAGAAGAGCAAACGTTGCATATGAAATGTGGATTTTGAATGCTTCTCCAGAACTTTCCATTCGTGATGCTGTATTGACGGTGTCTCCGAATAAGCAATATCGCGGCATTTTCAAACCAACAACTCCAGCGACACAGTGGCCTGTTAAAACCATTATTATTTCCTTTAATTACATTCATATAAAGTCTGTATCAATAGCGGTTCCGATCACGAACCTATTTGCTTGTGCGGTTAAAGAAATAGCATTCGCGGATAGGTTAGTTCTGAAGTAATATAGAATCCCCGTTCGCATCATTAGAGTCACTTCAGAAATACTACTCTGTCAAGAAAGAACCGGGAATTTTCAATTAAAACAACATTTTTACATTTAATCGTCAAAATTTATTAGGTCGCCTTCAAAATAGGCTCCATTTGCATACATCTATGCCAACGGCACTTCCAATTATCGAAACATTTTTTATAGGCGCTTTCCGGGATGGACTTTAACTCTCGCGCCGAATTTTGTTTTATGGCTTCAATGGACTCAAAACGGGTGCCACGAAGGGGCAATTTTAGTTTTGGAAAGGGGAAAAAGTCGCAGGGAGCCAAATCCGGCGAATACGGTGGTTGCTGAAGCACGTTTGTTGAGTTTTTGGCGAGAAAGTCAGTCACAATCGTAGCTCGGTGAGAAGGCGCGTTATCGTCATGCAAAATCCATGAGTTGTTCGCCCACAAATTTGGCCGCTTCTTACGGATACGCTCACGCAAACGTTTCATAACGCCGAGGTAATACTCCTTGTTTACCGTCTGACCCTATGGAACGAATTCGTAGTGCACCACGCCACGGATATCGAAGGAAACAATGAGCATCACCTTCATTTTCGAGCGGCTTTGGCGTGGTTTTTTCGGTTTCGGCTCAATTTTTGCCACCCATTCCGATGATTGCTGGCTTGTTTGCATATCGTACTCGTAGACCCAGGTCTCATCACCAGTTATAATGCGTTCCATGAATGTAGAATCGGAATTACAGCGATCCAGTATGTCTGAAGCAACCTGTTCGCGATGACGTTTTTGAAGAAAATTCAGGTCTTTCGGTACGAGTCGTGCGGCCACCTTTCTCATGCCCAAAATATCAATCAAAATCGTACGTGCGGACTCGTGGGATATCTTAAGATCATGTGCTATCTCTCTCAAGCTGGTACGACGGTTTTCCAGCACCCTTTCCTTAATTTTATCGACATTATCTTCGATCGAAGCCGTCGATGGGCGACCACTTCACGACCGTCCTTGAAGGCTCTGTACCACTGATATGCACGAGTTTTCGATAGAGCATTATCACCAAAGGCCTTTTGCAACATTTTCAATGCATCGGCACACGAAAATTCATTTGCAACACAAAACTTTAAACAAATTCTTTGCTCAACGTAATCACCCATAGTAAAAATCGGCACGCACTCTGACATCGACTGACTTAATCAGCTGTTGCAAACACACTAGTTGATAGATCCCGCTCAAGCTTGGCATGGTAATTAAGGACAGTGGTACCAACCTAGGAAAAAAAAATTTACCTGCCTCATTGCCCCGCCAGATTTAAATCGATAATTCCCGGTACTTTCTTGACAGAATGTATTAGTTTTTTGGGTACAAAGGTATTATTACCGTTATTAACCATGCATGACATTAACAATGTCAAACGTAAGAGATTGAGCAAAAAAGATGAACCGGCTCAAAGCATTTCGAAAGCCAATATCCATCAAAAAAAGGTGATGCTGTCTGTTTGATGAGATTTAAGAGGAATCATTTTTCTGAGCTTTTACCAGATAACACAATTATTAATTCGGATGTCTACTGTCATCAGCTGGACAAACCGAATGATGCACTTCGATACAAAAGGTCAGAATTTATCAACAGAAAAGGTGTAGTGTTGCACTAAGATAACGCAAGACCTCACGCAAATTTGGTAACTGGCCAAAATCTTTTACACCTTGAATGAGATATACTGCCACATTCACCATATTCTCCAGATCTGGCGCCTTCGGATTATTATTTGTGTTCCGGTCATTGCAAATTTTTTTCGACGTTAAAACCTTTACTTCAAATGAACAGGTCAAAATCAACTGATCAGTTTTTTGCCAGCAAAGACCAAAAATTTTATGTTGTGCAGGGCAAATATAGGTACATTGCAGATTTGTTAATGTTGCACATTACAGAGAAGTTTCGAGAAATCAACTTGACCAAATCGGGCTACTATCAGAAAGATGGCAAAAGATGTTGGACCAGAATAGCCAATACATAATTTAATAAAATATTTATTCATTGTACGAAAATTGTCTTTCATTTTCCCAAAAACACAAATTACTTTCCGAACAACTCAATACACTCCGCAGTTCATACAAACACTGCAGTTCCTTAAGGGCCCTCGCTGTAATAGCTATGGAGGTATCATCAGCGAACAGGATCAATCTAACAAATTCAGATATAATGAGCGGATGGTTAGGTAATTCAATGATCAGATTTCTCGAATTCATTGGAAGGTCGTTAATAATTAACAGAAATAATAGTTGTCCCAAGACAGTGCCTTGGGGCATTCCAAAGTTAGCCACTAGAAAAACTGCTCTGAATTTTAACGGACGTAGTTCTATTCTGAAGAAAACTACGAATCCAGTCCAAAAACACGTCCCTTAATCCTAAATTATAGCATCTAGCTAATAAAGTAGGAAAAGGATTTTTAATTGAGAGAAGGGATATAACAAAATTTGAATATCAAAACAGCCCAGACTTCTACAATTTTAATTTAAAAAAAAAATTTTTATTCAAAAAACTTTTAGAATTAAATTAATGTCTTATAAACACGGCTTATATTTAATAGACGTATAAATTCAAAACTCAATATACAATATCAAATGGAATGAATAAACCAACAAATATAAATTGTCAATTAAAATCAATAAATAAATAAATATTTGAAGAAGACAAAATTTTGTTTCTGATCTTACTATTATGAATACCAATTCACTTTCAAAAATATGAAACATAACTTGGGGACTTCTCAAAAAATATAATTTATTTGAAATATTCAATATATTTAAATAAGTTGATTCAAAAATCTCTCATGCATTATATCTCCAAAAAACAATTAGAATTTCGATAATCTCTTCATCGGCCCTAAATCACATTCAAAAATCAAAATCAATAAATATAGCTTACCTAAAAGTGGTGACTGCATCATTGCTTGAAACAACTAACTTTAAAATCAAGGTATTCTATGCTCGTCACAAAAATCACAGAAAACTGTAAGGTATTATAAGGTTTTCTTTAAACCATTGATATTCCATAATGAGATTTTATTCAAGCCTAAATATAATTATATATTATGTTTAAAATAAATTAGGAAAAGGCTTTTTACTTGATAGAAGGAATATAACAAAATTTGAATATCAAAACAGATTTAATCTGTCAGTCTTCTACAATTGTAAATTCAAAAAAAAATTTTATTCATAAAACTTTTAGAATTGAATTAATGTCTTATAAGCACGGCTTATATTTAACAGACGTATAAAATCAAAACTCAATGAACAATATCAAATGGAATAAATAGAAGTCCTCAAGTTATGTTTCATATTTTTGAAAGAGAATTGGTGTTCATAATGGTAAGATCAGAAACAAAATTTTGTCTCCTTCAAATATTTATTTATTAATTTTAATTGACAATTTATATTTGTTGATTTATTTATTCCATTTGATATTTTATATTGGGTTTTAATTTTATACGTCTATTAAATATAAACGGTGCTTATAAGGCATTAATTCAATTCTACAAGTTTTTTGAATTAAAATTTTTTTTTGAAAATAATATTGTAGAAGCTGTCAGTCTTCAACAATTTCAATTAAATCTGTTTTGACATTCAAATTTTGTTATATCCCTTCTATCAAGTAAAAATCCTTTTCCTATTTTATTTTATACATAATAAATAATTATATTTAGGCTTGAATAAAATCTCATTATGGAATATCAATGGTTTAAAGAAAACCTTATAATACGTTACAATTTTCTGTGATTTTTGTGACGAACATAGAATATCTTGATTTTAAAGTTAGTTCTTTCAACAAGTCCTCAAGTTATACTTTATATTTTTGAAAGTAAATTGGTGTTCATAATGGTGAGATCAGAAACAAAATTTTGTCTCCTTCAAATATTTATTTATTAATTTTAATTGACAATTTATATTTGTTGGTTTATTTATTCTATTTGATATTGTATATTGAGTTTTGATTTTATACGTCTATTAAATATAAGCCGTGCTTATAAGACATTATTTTAATTCTAAAAGTTTTTTGAATAAAATTTTTTTTTTTAAATTAAAATTGTAGAAGACTGACAGATCAAATCTGTTTTGATATTCAGATTTATCTAATATGTTCAAATAAGTGAGACTTTCAAATGCTCGTGATGGATCAAAAAATAATCCCACGACCCTCAACAACTCAACAAAATGTAAGGCAGGAACCAGAATCTAAAACCATGCTGTGTGATGACAAGTATTTTAAATTTGTCTAGGTATTTTATCATTCTGTTGAAAACTATTCTCTCAAATGTTTTGGAAAAAGCACTGAGAATGAAAACCCGTCTATAATTTGAAACATAAAAATATTTCGTCTTTTTTGTAGATTGGTATGACAATAGCCTTTTTGAGATGGGGAAATGCAACCGTGCTAACAAATGAGTTCATTATATGAGCAAGCCTTTGACCTATATCAGCACCGACTTGAGAATCCTCGCAGAAACGAAATCAGCACCTGTACTTTTATTATTTCCTACTGATCTTAAGACATTTAGAATCTCATGCTCCAAAACTGGATGAAAAAAAAATGGAATTCACAATAAATGAAGTATTACACGAGGAAGCGAGAGAATTTTTGTAATAATCATTTAGTGTAATATTGAACTTACTGTCAAAAGGTGATGTTGAAAAGATAGTTGAACCGCCAAACTCAACAACCTAAGAGTTTTGAAGGATCCAAAAATAATTTTCAAGTTCTGCATTAGGAAGAAAGACTTCCTATGACGACTTTGTTCCGACAAAACCACCTGAGGGTGGCAACCCTTTTGACGGTAAGTTAAATATTACATTATTTCGTGAATAATGAACCGATTTTGAAAATTTTAATTGGGTTGTGTAGAGAACATAAATTACTTTCAAACTAATCAACACTTGACATCCCTTTCCTATTAAAAAAATGTTGGGGGTTGATGCCACCTTCATAGGGGTGGTTTTTCGGGAACAAACTCATGATGGAAATTCGTCTCCCTCAAAACAGAAGTTGAGCTGTTTTTTTGAAATCTTCGAAAATTCTTCGTTTCTGAGTTTTGAGGGGTTCAAATTTTCGTTGGCACATCTAGCATAATGCTATTGAGAGCAATTCTCCTTGATACCATTTTTAGATGTGTTACCTGAGTGAATTCCTATTCTTAGTTGTAGAACTTCGCCTTCCATATGTTTTATTTTGAACTTTTTGATTTTGCTCAGAAGGTGAAGAGCCATAGAAGCGATTTCTCCAGCATGTTTGTCCCCATGTCTAATTGGTAGGCCACTGGCAACCATATAAGCATCACCAATAGTTTCAACCTTGAAAAAATATTAAATCGTTGCAGTACGTTTTCAATGAGCAAATCTCTTTATGATAAAACAAACTTTTGGAAATCTGAGAATACTGAATTTAGTAAGTTGTTAACCGAGACATGGTGGGCCCAAAACCTACCCTGAAATTTTCAAGCTTCTAGCTCTTTCCGTTCGAAAGTTAGAGTATTTACGGACGGAACTGATCAGTTTGGGCAAAACGATAGCACGAAAAAGAAACATATTAATTTTTGATATGGATGACATAATGTTGATTTTGACGTAACAGACCGAAAAATTTATAAATCTCTGGAATTTCTAAACTCTATCCATCCTGAAATCAAATTCGCAGAGGAAAGAATAATGAATTTAATTCTTTAGATTTAACAATTTATTAGGATAATAACATACCAAATTTTAACTTATCTATATTGTATTCACAGATATGATAATTCCCCAAGATTTATTCAGTCCCGTTAATCATGAATTTATTGCTCTTAATTTTATGTTTCATAAGGCTTTCACAATAGCCTTTTTTCTACAGAAATGTCCACAATAAATCATATTGTCCAAAATAAGTAAACACATAAATTACGGAAAATACCAATGTTTTATATTTTGATTAATTAAATCTGAAATCAGCCTAAGCTAGAGAATATTCTCTTCAACCCAAAACAAGCATGAAATCCTTTAGAAGGTTTGGGAGTACCCAGAATCAGATGTAATTAATGCAACGCAATTTACGTGTTTTGAAATGGTAGAAACTTTGAAACGAGATTGAAAGAACATCTGACTATTACGGCAGGCTTTGAATATATTAAAGCTGTAATCATTATATAGATATTAACAACCTCAAACTTCTCCATAATGGTACAAAGGCTACAGAATGAATTTCTTGGAATGATTGGAATAAAACCAAGTCCATGTAAAACTCGAAGCTGTTGGTTGCAATTTGGTTCTCGAGAACAACATGAAATAAAGGATCTTTAATTAACAGCGCCCCATTTTGTTTCGTAAATAAAACACATTATTTAAAAATTATAGAAATTTTTATTTCATTATAAAGTACAATGGATACATATTTGATTGATTCGGTCTTTACTTGGTGGAAACTCATTTTAATTAAAAAAATATATATGAGACAGTAATTTATTTCCACAAAAATGTTTGTACTACTACAACAATTGTTTCACCACGATGTGGCTTCTTCAGGTATTGCATTGTACTGTCTGATGGTATTCAGTGTAAGCGAGTTTAAATACATTGTTAGGTACGTGACCAAATAATGGAAGCACAAGTCATAAAAACTCTAGGTGTTTATTGGAATTTGCCGCTAAAAATGCCATTAAGGAAATATATTCAGTAATGGAGGCTTATCAACATCTGTTTGTTCGTTCAAAAGGATTTTACGGGCATTATACCTGTTGATTTCAAGAAATTCTAAAAGTGTTGATCTAGAACTTTTGCTTTCAACGTGGATAATTTCATAATAATTGTTGAAATTATGCCTGAATTTCTTAAGATGATTAGCATATGTCCAATGTACAGAATCGGAAATATAACCCCTCTGGTGTTCTTGGACACGTTTCTTGAATGATCTACCAGTCTGGCCAATGTATACTAAAGGGCAATCTTTGCAAGTCAACTTGTAGACTCCGGATTTATTTTCTCTATTGGTTCGATCTTTATTGTTTTTTATGTAGATACTAAGGTTATTTAATTGTCTTAAAAGCCACGTCATAATTGAAACCATTTTTGAAATATTTAGCAATATTTTCAGATAATCCATTGACATAAGACAACGAAAAATATTTCTGTGTATTATCCTCTTTTATGATTGAGTACACGAGATTTAATGCCATTTTCTTTGGTTTTTTGTATACCATTTTGCCTATAAGAAAGAGGTTGTAACCGTTGTTTGACGCTATTTGTTAAATAATAATTAATTCTTTCAAAAAGTTATCTGAATTCAAAGGTACATTCCATAATCTATGAATAAAACTATTGCTGACATTTTTTGGTTGGTGAGGTGATTTGAAGTTTTATGTATTGTGATGTCTATATGTGTGGGTTTGTGAAAAACCTAAAATGTAATCATGTAAATTATTTAGTCTTGTTATTGTGAGATCAAGAAAATTAATACTTTGATTCTTTTCTTCCTCCATTGTGAATTTGATTTTTGGGCGGAGTTTATTAATGAAATTCGTGAAGATATGTAGTTGTCGGTCGGTGCCTTTGACAACAAAAAATGTCATCTACATATCTATACCAATAAAGGAAATATATACTTATCGGATTTAGGTGTATTTTTGATTCTAGATCATCCATAAATATTTCAGCTAAAATTGAACTGAGTGGATTTCCCATTATTAAACCATTGTTAGAAATATAGACGGTTCCGTTAAATTGTAAGTAGTTTTGTTCAAGACATATTTTCAGGCAATTAAGAATTAAGAATTAAGGATATTCTTTCATCAAGTAAAGATTAATTCAATTAAATATCAGCTTCATTCAGCGTTTTTCCGCGCTTGTTAACTATGTACTATAGTTTCGGCCAAATGTCTGTAGTTTGTTCTTTCTATGCCCTTAGGTAAGAAGTGATAGAAGTGTTTTAAGACTAGATGCATTGATTGATATTGAAAACTCCTTGACTAGAATTCGGTTCTGCTCTGCTGCAGCTTCCTGGCGTAGCATATAGAGGACGCGACCAGTCTCAGATAATACCTAACTCACCGCCTTCGCCGGGTATATGTAGAGCAGAGTACAAGCGTTCGATGACTGACATTCCAACATGGAATAAGGGCACTGACGTAATAGGCACCACGCACCACGTCTATTTGAAGAGTTGAGGTGCGCATACTCGGAATGAAACGCCGCCTCCAAATATAAATTGGTTATCAGATCATTTCAATTCAAGTGAGATTTATTCTTACTCACGTGAAAACCATGTGTATATGAAAAAGTTGTGTAAGGGCGCAATGCATGCACAATAAGAAAATGAATAAATAGGTTCTACTGAAACCTAAAAGAAAAATGGTGAAAAGCTCTGACATGAAGTCGGAAGTATATTGCGTTAGCCATATGGTTACCTGGCTAAAAGAATTTTTCGGTTTCTTTATACATGTATTTGTAGGTTTCAAACGTCTATTCTTGAAGATATGAAAGCTGAAAAAACTTCTGATAAATTAATTGTGAAATTATGCATTGGTCATCTGAATACTAAATTTGGATTTTAGAAATAAATTCTTCCATAGTATGTCCTATGATTAAATAGAGGGATGTAATTAAAACACACTATTTTTGTAAATAAATTTTTATAATCTTTGGCGATCGATTTCGGTAATTACCATCCTCAGGCCAGCTGAAAATATACAATGATATATACGTATTCTGTTCTGGTTTTGTTTTGATAAAATAAATTGATGTTTACAAACTTTTGAGGTTAACTAAGAGTGTGCAACTTACTGTCTACTGAATTAAAATGGATATGAATGCATTATATATTTGTGTACTTCTCAACTTTATTAATGTTCTATTTTTTATTATTTAGTCGATATATTATATTGTAATTAAGTGGAGAGTTTTGGTGTGTTTACTTGTTGGAATGTCATCCAATTGTGGGAGAGGTGAAAAGCGAATGTGAGTACTGTCAAATTTTGATATTATTTCGGTGGCAGGAAAGATTGTGAATTTCTGTTCTTTTTATGTATCAATGAGCTTGAAAATGTTCCTTCCATTAAATTCTATGTTATCATTTAATAGAAATGGATCATCTCTATTTTTGTGTATCTCAAGTTGTTCGAGTAATACCATTTTATAATAATTATCCTCTTTGTGTAGTACTTTTAAGTTGTCAAATGTAATATTATGCTTAGTGTCGTCTATATGTGATCCTAGAGCAGATCGGGGTTGATTTTTCTTGTGTTCCTTAAATCTCTTTTCTACATTTCGAGTGGTCATTCCTATGTAATATGAAGGGCAATTCGTACAAGTTATTTCATAAATTCCGCTGAGCTGTTCCTGTTTGTATTTTGTTTTATTATTGACTAATATATCTGCTAGAGTTTTATGTCGTTTATTTGTTAAAGTATAATTGTAGTCTTTCAAAGTTGTATCCATTTTTTCATTGAGTTCTTTATAATATGGCGTCGATACAAAATGTTTTTCAACTGATGTGTGGGGGTAGATTTTATTCATTATCATCTTTCTTTTCATTGAAACAAAAATTTCATCTATGAATTGTTTCGGATATTGATTGTTTCGTCCTATCTGATATATAATGTCCATTTCTTTTAAAGATAATGAACATTTACAAAAAACTATGAAATCAATTCAAAAAAGGTTAACCGATAACGATCTTATATTAACAAAAGGTGACAAAAATGCGGGGCTAGTACTATTAGAAAAGAAATTATACATTGAAAAAACATTAACATTTTTCGAAGAAAATAATATAGTAAAGTGTAAAAACAATCCCATACAAAAATATAGCACTAAAGTCAACAACACACTAAAAATGACTCTTCCAACATTACAGAAATTCAATGAAACAATTCACACCATGAAAGAAAAGAATCCACAACTCCCGAAAGTATACAGTACGATTAAACTTCACAAACCAAACAAAAGCATAAGACCAATCACATCCGCAATAGGTTCACCAAGTCACAAGATCTCAAAATTCATTAATAAATTGTTCAACAAAAAACTAAAATATAAATCAAACTATTCCATAAAAGATTCAACAGAACTTATTAAACATTTACAATCTCTCGAACTTGAACCGAATAAAACTTATAAGATCATATCATTTGACATAATAAACCTCTATACTAACATTCCCATAGACGAGTCCCTCTCATTATTAAAAGAACAATTAATGAAATACGCCCATAATGATGAATTAAATTTAGATGATGCAGACATAGAAAACATAATGAAACTTAGTCAACTAATAACAGAACAAAACTTCTTCATATTTGACGAAATAATATACCTAATGAAAGACGGTTTACCAATGGGCTCACCATCTAGCGGACTAATAGCAGACGTATATGTAGATCATGTAGAAGAACAGATAATGCTCCTACCTTGTAATACTCATATTATAACCTGGAAAAGATTTGTAGATGACATCTTTTGTCTATGGTCAGGAACAGACAAAGAACTGGAAAACTTTCTTACAGATATTAATTCAAGATTCAAGATTAAATTCACAATAGAGCATTCGATATCAAACTCCTTAAACTTCTTAGATTTAAATATAACAATGAATAGAGATAATCAATTTTCCTTCAACATCTACAGAAAACCAACACAAACAGAATCAATTATACCATTTAGCTCCTATGATGCACCCACTATGAAAAGAGCCGCTTTTAGATTTTTGTTCCACAGACTGCTAAACGTCCCACTATCCCAAGAAAACTATAAAAAAGAAATGGACATTATATATCAGATAGGACGAAACAATCAATATCCGAAACAATTCATAGATGAAATTTTTGTTTCAATGAAAAGAAAGATGATAATGAATAAAATCTACCCCCACACATCAGTTGAAAAACATTTTGTATCGACGCCATATTATAAAGAACTCAATGAAAAAATGGATACAACTTTGAAAGACTACAATTATACTTTAACAAATAAACGACATAAAACTCTAGCAGATATATTAGTCAATAATAAAACAAAATACAAACAGGAACAGCTCAGCGGAATTTATGAAATAACTTGTACGAATTGCCCTTCATATTACATAGGAATGACCACTCGAAATGTAGAAAAGAGATTTAAGGAACACAAGAAAAATCAACCCCGATCTGCTCTAGGATCACATATAGACGACACTAAGCATAATATTACATTTGACAACTTAAAAGTACTACACAAAGAGGATAATTATTATAAAATGGTATTACTCGAACAACTTGAGATACACAAAAATAGAGATGATCCATTTCTATTAAATGATAACATAGAATTTAATGGAAGGAACATTTTCAAGCTCATTGATACATAAAAAGAACAGAAATTCACAATCTTTCCTGCCACCGAAATAATATCAAAATTTGACAGTACTCACATTCGCTTTTCACCTCTCCCACAATTGGATGACATTCCAACAAGTAAACACACCAAAACTCTCCACTTAATTACAATATAATATATCGACTAAATAATAAAAAATAGAACATTAATAAAGTTGAGAAGTACACAAATATATAATGCATTCATATCCATTTTAATTCAGTAGACAGTAAGTTGCACACTCTTAGTTAACCTCAAAAGTTTGTAAACATCAATTTATTTTATCAAAACAAAACCAGAACAGAATACGTATATATCATTGTATATTTTCAGCTGGCCTGAGGATGGTAATTACCGAAATCGATCGCCAAAGATTATAAAAATTTATTTACAAAAATAGTGTGTTTTAATTACATCCCTCTATTTAAACTAAATTTGGAATCATTCTGCCAAATTTTTGAACATTTTGATATATTTAGACTACAAATCTAAAATCAAGTCTCTGAGTCTTATCGTTAAGGAAATTGCATTTTTACCCCCGGTCGCTCATTCAGAAGGGCGAAATTTGCCGTCATATACACCAAATGTGCAGAATCAATTAAAATGGGAGTCGATACTAAATAAAAGGAATTAAAACAACTTTAAATTTAGAATTATAACTTGAAACTTCTATAATATGTATTGAAAATTATATACTGAAATATTAAAATAATATCGCAATATACAGGGTGCCTACTTTTAAAAGGGCAAAATTCCAAGGGAAGATCATACAAGTTATTTGCAACAAAAAATGTCCTATAACACATGGTCGACATGTTGATTTCCATTTGACGACATTACAGGTTCATTTTTCTAAAAGGGATAAGTTATGTGCAAACCTTATATCAGCGCAGCTCTAAGAGATAAAAAGTTTCCTAATTTGTTTCTTAATCGATTAATAATTCTCACCTTATAAACGTCATAGTGGGATATGATCGAATCAAAGCACGTGTACAAATCATTCAGTAGATCAATAACCTGCAGAGGTGTGCTGTTTGCAGAGAGTTCTGTGAATCCCACAATATCACTGAAATATATTGTGACACAATCGAATATTTCCGCTTCTACTTGGTCACCCCTCTTGAGTGCTTCAGCAACTGGTCTGGAAAAAAAATTTGGGGAGGTATTCTGTTCATAACAGGCGTTCAGCGTGAGTTTTGCTAATGCAAGTTATCAAACATTCATTCAAACCGTCCATTTACTAACGCGTGTTTCATTTAGAAACCGTCGACCATCAATGGGCGTTTGCGTTTTAAAAAAAATCGCTTTTATTTACAATCTTTAATAGGTATGTCTAGTTAGGAAGTTCAGTCTGAAGATTTATCTATTGATGAAATTCAAAAACGTGGAAAAAAGAGACAATTTATTTTTTTGGAATTACGAATTGAAAGTGCCAAGTAGTCTAGCCTACACTTCGATTTATGAAAGCTGCTGTATTCCTCACATTAGAGGTCTAAAATTATCAGCTATAGAAATATAAGCAAACAGTGTTGTTTAAGATCGATTTCATTCTCAAATAGGAAAACTTACTTTGGAAGCATTCTATGCAGAAGGGCATCAGTTTTCTTCTTTTCTTCAGTTAACTGGTTTGTCCTCTCTTGAACCAAACCTTCTAAGTTATAAGCATACTTTTCCATTATAGCTAGCATATTGTCAAAAATATTTGGTTTCAATCCAGCCTGAAATCAAAACCAAAATTCAAAATTGTCTCTATTTTAATTTACAATTTCAAGGAGTGTGTTATGATAGTGGCTTGAAGAGACTTGATATCTGAAGGTTGTTGGTAAGCATAATACAAAATTGATTCTAACTATGTAATTAACCTTTATGAAGAGGCTATCAGAAATATTATGTATATATTATATATAGGGTCTGGTGGTCTTAACTTTTGAAACAAAGTTCAGGAAGAAAAAAAAACGGACGGACAAGTTCTCTGATGAAATCTTATAGGTTATGGAATAATCTGAAATATTTCTTGGTCATATTAGCACTCAAAAACTGAAAATTCAGAAGAAAAAAATAAGTGCTTGTGTAGGATCCTTAACGCATATTAATAGTGATAGTGATATTGTTAGTGATAGTGATAGTGATAGTGTTAGTGATAGTGATATTGTTAGTGATAGTGTAAATGATAGTGATAGTGATAGTAATAGTAATATTAATAGTAATAGTAGTTTACGAAAAAATATACTTCTTGAAGTCTCAGTTGCTATAGCAATTTAGAAATCAGGAACTGAACTGCTACCTTGAGATATACTTCAGTCAGTACAAGAAAGGATACACAATAGGTCAATAGGTCAGGTTCCAAAATTACGCCTGATTACTCCTAAAGATAAAAGCAGAAGAAATAAAATAGTTGATCTTTTGTAAAAAACCAATTAAAGTAAAAATTATCTACAAATTATGAAGTGTATTGGAAGATGAAATTGTATTTATGCATTTTCAATAGTAGGTTCTTGCAATAAATGTAATGGCGGTTATATCAAGGCTGATGCTGAATATTTCTGGACCGGGCTACGTGAAAAAGAGGATAGGTACTTTGTGGGGTAACCCACAGTGTCTTACTGTACAAAAAACTAGCGTGGTTCTACCCATAGACGTATTAAATAGGAAAATAGGAAAATGTAGTAAGTCATGGTTCTACCCAAATGATCTATCTGTCCGTTTGCGCTATCTAAGCGGAAATTATGACGTGTTGGATTCCTCGAGTTCTTGGTTTCTGGCATCAAGTTGTACTCTTCTTGGAGAAGGTTAGTCTTCAGTGAATGCACACAGGAGTATTTGTACTTCTGGCCATTTAGTTGGTCTCGAAGGGGTAGCGGTTGAAAGCATACATGCTAGGTTAAAAGGGTATTTCACTCATCTAGTCGCGCGTAATTGTCAAATCTGGATTACTTGAGGAGCATCTTGGTGTTTTAGTGGGTCTTGATGATACAGTTAAAGACCGTTGGTGCTCTGAGAAGGAACGACTGAAAGATTTCACAAGGGTTTGTGGATTTTGACGATACGATCTATTGTAAGTGTTCGAACCAGAACCAATTGAAAATTTCTGGGTCTTCAATTTGCGGCGTATAAGTTTCGTCTCAAACAACTCGGTTACTGACCTACAGAGCTAGATAGTGCTTCGCTGCTATTAATCAGTCTGTATGTTTTCGAACTGTAGCCGAAACTGTAAGTGGAGTTTAATGAAGAGTTTCTCGCTTTGTGCGATGATAAAGTGTATCCTTATTACACAATCTATTTCAGGAATTGTGGAGACTACTTAGTGATCACCTGATGAAAAGCCATGCTCCCATGCCAGTAACTACAATGGTGGTATTTACTCAGTATGCGGCACCAGAATGGCACGAAGTACTATGGCAGAGAAAACAATTAGGAATATTTATCTTTCTCCAGAGGTAGTGTTTGCTGAGGATCATCTAGGCATACCGGATGGTGTCAGCAGAAGCGACGCAGATCACTGCGGGTTTCCCACTTTGATCTGATGTTGGCGGAAAGATGCTTTTTGTACACCATCGGGGGAAGAAGGACGACGAATATGAGTATGGTGCTAAAGACAGCCATGCAAAAATGGCAGGAACAGAGTGCACAAAAACTCTGAGACAGAAGGAGCCCTGTGACATTTAGGCAAAACGATAGCACGTTCTATAGAAGAAACGCGCAAAAAATGATATATAAAATGAATGTTGTACGGATTAGAACGAATAAAAAATGTTATACTACAACGATGAACTATGTACTTTGATTGTATAACATATATACAGACTTGAAAATGAAAATACACTTGTTTCAGTTGATTATTTAACAATATGAATTTCTACAAAATTTCACAGATTGATGAGCAAAACCCTACCTGCATTTCTTTCAGTCTTACTCTCACATATCTGATATCTGGCCTCTGATCTGGTTCTTCATGCCAGCAGGCTTTGATACATTTAATGATGTATTCAGCTGCTTCCAACTGCTCAAAAGGTGGTCTGAATGGTGTATCAGAATCAGTTCTCTTTACTTGGTTGATTATATCTGAAATTCGTGATTTCAAAATTGAAATGAAATGAGTAACTGCTAGTCAAGTACTACCTAAGGCGCTTTTGAGTATGCGAGTTAAATGCGCATTAAAATGAGTACCTCATACTGTTGATGCTCATGAATCAAGATTGCTTCAAGTTCAGCAGTATGAATAAAATTGATGATGAATGAAACTTACCCAATGGGGATAGATCTAGTGAACCCCAAGGTCCAGACCGTCCAAGTATTTCGTACAAAATTATTCCAAATGAATATATATCTCCTTTCTGAGTTCCTCTAGCCGGAGGAGATGGATGACGTAGGAGTTCTGGGGCTCTGTATAATGCTCTCTTCAATTCTTTAGCATCTGATTCGTAACTGTTACCTTTGAACTCGTGTAATCCAAAATCGGAGATCTGCAGAACCCACCGACTGTCGATTAAGCAGTTGCTAGGTCTCAAATTGCCGTGAGAAATAATTTCACTGTCGTGCAAATAAATCATGCCCTGCAATGAGTGAGATTGATCGGATTATACTCGAAGTTGTATACAAAATTAGGCCTACTCATTTTAGTTTGCCGTTCTGGTAATAAGAACGGATCACCAGAGAAAAGATTATTGAATACTAATACTGCAGCCAAAATTGGAACGTCTATATTCAGTACATAACATATTTCGGGAACAAATTCTATGAATCTTTTAATCAATAGTGGTTATATCTTAAGTTTTTATTGACAGGTGTCCTATGGGACATGCGAGGAGGGATTTAACGACGAGAAAATATTTGTCAAGGTTTATGCAACGAAAGCGTTGAACTTACCTTCAATATATCGGTAACAAGCGACGAAATAAACATATTATCAAGTCTCATGTCTTCATTTGCTAATACATCCTCAAGGCTTCCCCTTGCAAAGTAGGCCGTGAAAATTGCTATATTGCCGTGGTCCACACTTGCTCCGATGAAAGGTATGAGATTTTCATGTCTTATTTCTCTAATCTATCGAAGAAAAGGAAATCGGAATCAATGAGAATCTGATATTTGAATAATGAATGAATAACTAACTAGAGTTTTCTGAAATTTTGAAGAAAGGCATAGGGTCCGAAAGATATTTGAGCGTTATGTAGTAAAATTAAAATTAGAAGAAATAGAGCTTCCGTACTTGGGCTTGTCTTTGTTGTTCTACGCAGAAAATGAAAGAAAAACCAGGATATGTCAACAAAAATCTGTGATTTTATTTCTGAAACAGGATTTAATACAAAGTTTCAATAAATGTATATAGATAAAAGAACATTGTTATTTGCTTATAGTGGATCTACCATTACCCTCGAAAAAATCATACCTGAAGGAAACGAGAACTTAAGGGGCAGTATGATGGTAGATTTTGATCTGGATTTCAAAGGAATATTAACACCGATAACCATGCCTTGAACCGGTAGAAAACTTCCGATATTAGTAGTCAAAATAAATATGTAAGATATAATATAAAATAATTTCCAACAATTATATTGTTTTGGAAAATACTTGAAATTATTGGTAGAATTTGAATAATTACACATTCAGACAATCCGTAAGTAAAGAAAATTTTTCAGTTAATTGTCAATCAACAATTTTTCTGAGATGTTAGTGGAATTTTCCTATTGAATTAAAACTTTCCCCGGAAATTTTTGATGACTGGAATGACAAAATTTCCATATACGTGGTATTGAATCTTGACAGCTTGGCAGAAGGTTTTTTCTAATACAAGCCTAGATCATTTAAAAATGAAACAATTGATCTGCAAATAATGTATTGTAAATATCAGTCGACTAAATGAGCAGTTAAAATTTTATGATGAATTTAATATATAATAATCTTTCAAATAAAAAAAGATTGGCTTCAATCCTAATTTGAATGTGTTCCACTTAAAATTTCTATCACTCTAAAACAAACACCCGATATAATAGGTCCAATAAATAGTGAGAGAGAGATATATATATATATATCTCTCTCACTATTTAATATAGATATATATATATATATATATATATATATATATATATATATATATATATATGTATATATATATATATATATCTCTATATTAAATAGTGAGAGATATATATATATATCTCTCACTATTTATTGGACCTATTATATCGGGTGTTTTTTTTAGAGTGATAGAAATTTTAAGTGGAACACATTCTAATTAGGATTGAAGCCAATTTTTTTTTATTTGAAAGATTATTTTATGACATTTATGTTTTAAAAAAAAATTCTGGCATATGTCCACCACGACTAGCTCTGAGGAACCGCATTCGACCAGACCAAGTTTGGCCAACTTTTTCCAGTAATTCAGGCCTTATTTTATCAATAACACGAGTTATGTTGGCTTCCAAAGCGTCTATTATTTTTGGTTCATCAGCATAAACCAGAGACTTGACATAACCCCAGAGAAAATAATCCAGTGGAGTTATGTCGCATGATCTTGGAGGCATTAATTGTTGCAGTAGCAGCATGAGGTGTAGTACCATCTTTTTGAAACCAAAACACTTCTGGGTCGATACTATTCAAATTTTGAAACAAATATTAATTGATCATCGATCTGTTACGAGCAGCATTAGCTCCCTCCAACATCGTTTTTAAAGAAATATGGACCGATGATGCCTCCAGCATGTAAAGCACACCATACAGTGCATTTTTCAGGATGCAATGGAACCTGCAGAACTTTCAGGGGATTGTTTTCACTCCATATACGGCAATTTTGCTTGTTTACATAGCCGTTCAACTAGAAATGAGCTTAATCACTTCAAGCTGTTCTAGGGCCCAATCAGCAAATAAACGACGCTTATTATGGTCAAGTAGCATTAGTTCTTGAACCAGTTGGATCTTATATGGGTGTAGACCAAGAGCTTTACGCAAAATTTTCCATATGGTGGATGCACAGAGTCCAACTTGTTGTGAACGTCGACGAATAGACAAATCTGGATCATCATTAACACTATGACTTACAGCATCGAAATTTTCTTCTGTACGTACAGTTTGTCTTGTTGTTGTTGCATCGAGTAGAGAAAATGTTGTTCAGAATCTATCGATAAGCGATATCACGAATAAGCTGCTCTGTTAGACGATTATGTAAACCATAAATTTCACGAAGTGCTCTATAAGTTTGGTGAATAGAACACTGATTTTGAAAATAAATTTCAACAATTTGTAAATGTTGTTGCGGCGTGATTCTTTCCATGATAATTTGTCAATGCTTACTGAACAGAAATGTCAAAACAACATGTCAAATTACAGTAATCCCCATCGAAAGTTCTATCACTCTGAAAAACCACCCGATATATAGGTTTGTTGGAGTCCTCAAGGGCTATGGTATGTTCATAAATCAATGAAACAAGCTGTATATACTTTGAGTTTTTATTTGTAATCAAATTTAATAAACAACGAGGCCCACCCTTAGATATTTTTCTAGTGTAAACGAATATCATTTTGACCTCCTCCTCCATGAAATAGTCCAGAAAAATTTTGGTAATTTGGTTAAAAAAAGATAATGATTGAATAAAGGGCACACGAAGTTTAATTCGCAAAACAAATGTTCATTTAGAGGCACAGAAGGAATATAAATAAATATCTAAATATGTAACATTTTAAAATCAAAGAGAGAATATTTTGTTTACAATTTTGAAAACTAACTAAGGAGTAAGTCTGTTTCTATTTCATCGGAGAGGCTACTTTCAATGGTCCAGATTTCAATACCACTCAAGTTCAGTTGGGACAAAGTTAAGCTTGAGTAGACAGTGCGCATTTGTTGGCGTCTTATCGGGGTAGAGTAGACAGACGACTTTATATATTTCCAAGGAAGGTTTATATAATGACAAAAATATTATGTCAATTTTTGAATACATGTGAAGCACAGAAGTGCATAAATTTTCTGAATATGATTAATTGTATTTCAACAATGCAGACAACAAAAATGTGCTTCATCACTGAACAAAATCTTCAAATGAAATTCTGAATCGATGATTTTTTTAACAATTTTTGTGTGCCTATTCATAATAAATTTCCACACGCAAATAACCTCGAAAGGATTGTCAGATCGGCTATCACAAAAAATGGTATTGCCAATTTGATGTCCTCACCCTTAAAAAAACATTTTTCACTTTTCAATATTTACTAATCCCTCCAACATTTGAATTTGAAATGGGCTAGCAATCTTACCTGTTTCAATTCTTTCCTTATTGATCTAGTCAGATCGATAGTTCTTCTATTGATAAACTTAATTGCAACAATATTTCCCTTATATAAACCGATTCTTGTGTAAGCCCGTTTTGGTGAAGTGTCCGATACTTCAGCTATGCTGCTTACTGGAGCTTGAAATAGACTATATCTACAAGTTTGTATCTGAAAAAATATGCATTCGAGAATCAAGCATAACAGTTATTAGGACATAATTCTAGCCCTTTCTTTGAAAATAAATTTCTTATTACAGAAAAGGTACCACTGAAATGATTATATTTATTTATTTATTAAATACACACGGTAGAGCCAATTTACAATTGAAAATCAAATGAAAAATCACAAATAAAAAATATAAGTTTTGCCCCTATAAAATAATAAATTAAGAAAAATCCTTGAAATTGTGAAATCCTTATTAAAATTAATATTAACATTAATAATAATGTCTGATAAATACTGTTTCTTTTTATTTATTATTTTTCAATATGAAAATATTTCAACATATTTTCTCAAAAGGTGACGACAATAGAATAAAGCTACTCGCATGATAATATACGAGGGTGGTTCAAACATGATCCAGACAAATACTCTAAAACGTTTATTTATTATCGAAAAATTTACAAAAAATCACATTTTTTCTAGGTAATTACCCTCACCATTTACACATTTTGTCCACCTTTCCGGAAGTTTTTTGATGCCGGTATCGAAAAATTCCTTGGGCCACTCGGACAGCCATGTGCGCACGAACTCCTCTACCTCGTCGTCGGTGTTGAATTTTTGACCTCCGAGGGCCTTTTTCAGTGGTCCAAACATGTGGTAATCGCAGGGCGATAAATCCGGACTGTAGGGGGTGTTCCAGTACCTTCCACCCCAATTCCGATATTGTATCGAGCGTGAGACGCGCGGTATGAGGGCGCGCCTTATCCTGAAAGAGAATCGCATTTCGTAGTGGAATGCTCCTTCGTTTCGAGCGATAAGCGGGTTTCACACATTACCTTATCCGTGGACCAGGTTTTCTTCGCTTTGACTGGCGCCCCATCCTACTTCTTCCTCCACTCTTTACTTGACACCTTGGTTTCGGGAGTGTAATAGTGTACCCATGTTTCGTCTGTGGTAGAGATTCGCGTTAAAAAACCGTCCCGCTCCACCCAGTATCGTGTCAGTAAGCGGCGACAAACTTCCAACCGCGTTCATTTTTGCTCAAAAATCAACAGTTTAGGAACCCATCGCGCCGTTGTTTTGCGATATTGAAGGTGTTCGTGGATGATAGACTCTACACTACCAATACTGATGCTGACTTCAGCCGAAATGTCTCGAACATTCATCCTACGGTCCTCCAAAATGAGTTGTTCTACGCGGCGAATGTTGTCGGGTGTGACGCTGGTTCGCGGTCGACGATCATGTGGCTCATTCTCGACGGTTTAGCCCATTTAAACACGGCAGCCCTACTCAGGCACTCACTACCGAACTGCTTTTGCAAACGCACAAAAATATCCATGTTTTTAACGTCTTCTCCCACTAAAAAACAAATGATAATACGTTGCGCAACGGCAGTTGGCATTTGACGTTCACTCATGATCGTAGCACACGCGTGAAACACGTGCTCCGACGAAAACAAATGCCACACTGTTCGTAAGGGACCTAGCTATCACATACTCAAGCCACGACCTTCGAAACATACATGCGCGCCATCTACAGAGTTTGTCTAGATCATATTTGAACCACCCTCGTAATTAATGATAACAAAATATGATGCTTGATTTGATAAAAGCAAATTCATAAGGTAATTGGAATTCTTGATACAATGTGAACCTCTTTGGATGTTCCAATATTTTTTGCTTTTATCCTTTGCCTCATGAATTAGGATTAGGATTATTTCGAGGAAATCTTGTTTTACTTTGTACCCCAAATCTTCAGTGGGATTAGAATCGGAGGAAAAAGCAGACCAATCTTATTATAACATAATACTTTTACACCATCCGTATCTAAGGGACTTTAACCATCCCATATTGGATGGAGTAGTCAGTTACATTGTGATAGTGTATTTCTAAATGGAATGAAATGAAAAATCACGTCGTTTTCTATCACTCCTTAAAAGATGATAGAAAACTCAGTACTTTCTTATTTCATTCTCCTTTAACTTGTTGATGTAGCACCAATTGTACTGATATGTAATCAATTAAGAGAAAATTTTCAAACGTTCAACTAAATTTCAGCATTTTTCATGAAAAGAACGAAATCTTAAATTCATCATTGAGTGCTATTTCGAAGACAAAATTGGATGAAATTTTTCTTTATTTAACTGTCAACTTGGTGAATAACGTCTTCAAATATGCATTAAGTTGAAAATATCAATGTAAATGGAGAGTTTAGTAACATAAATGTAATTTGTAATTAAATGACCATTAATATGCATAATTCACTTATTAATGATATAAAATGTGAATAATAAATGAACGTGTCCTGTGAGTTAGCTATTGGAGTAAAATTCAAGAGATAGATTTTTTAATTCAATTTTAAGTATGATCAAAAAGTAATTATATTAGTTTTATAATGACATCAATCAAGAAACTTAACAACAACTGTGCTCCAAGCCCTAATATAATAACAAGTTTTATTATTGGAACAGTTTGCAAAACACATCTCGATGTTTTGCTGAAGTCTTTGTACCGCTGCATCCGACTTTTCACTATAACGGGTGAATGGAAGAAAGGAAGAATTTGCCTACTATTCAAATTAAAGGACCGGCCAGAGAATCTCAAATCACATCACCTGGTATACAAGGTCCTGTAATAGTGCGTTGCGCATCCTCCTTGTAGAAGGTCTTTCATTAACAGCGCCCCATTTTGTTTGGTGAATAAAACACATTATTTATTTGAAAATTATTGAAATTTTCATTTCCTTATAAAGTGCAATGGATACCATTAGTCATGAAACAAAACATTATTTAAATATCCATCATGGAAACGCTGGCAGGAATGAAGTCGTTGAACCCAATTTTTTATGGTTCTCTCACACAAATCAGGTCGTATGTTAGCCATTACTCGTTCAATATTTATCTGTGAATCGTCCAAATTTGCTGGATGATTGATGTAAACCAATGCCTTAAGGCAACTCCAAAGAAAGAAGTCAAATGGAGACGGATAATTTATCGGTCCATTTCTTGAAATAATCGAATCACCGAATTTTGTTTTCAATAAAGTCATTGTGTCATCATTGGCAGTATGACAAGTGGCATCGTCCTGTTGAGATGAAATGTTCTGCAAATCAGGAGGAACGAATTCAGGCCATAATGAATCAGTCAACATTGAACGATAACGATTTCCATTGACAGTTACCGCCTCATGAGCTTCGTTGAAAAAAAATAAGGTCCAATGACTCCTCCAGCATAAAATCCGCATCAAACATTAAGTTTGTCAGAATGTTATGGCAGTTCTTGATATTCTTCAGGTTTAACACCACTCCAGATACGGCAATTCTGCTTGTTAACATAACCGTTTAACCAGAAATTAGCAAACATCTGGAATACTTGAAATATAAGATACCATTTACCTTAAGATACTGTGATAGCAAAACAATTGTTGTATTAAATAACAATAAAAATTTATGAAAATCAAGTATGTCGAGTAAGAGCCAATTATTTCTTCATCAGCCATCGTTATCAAACAATAACCTTAGAGCTGTTCATGCCAATTCTCAGTTTCCTGTGATTTTGTTTATTTGACTAAATGCAATCTTTATTGTTTTTGAATTTCAACAAAATTCACTGCTGTATTATGAGTTTCGTTTCAAAAAATACCTCAACAATCAATCAGTTACTTATGAAGCACATGTATATAAGAAAAAAGAGTGCGTAAGAACCAGTTCTGATTTTTCCGCCTGCGAGTAGAGATATAATGCTCCTGATAAAGTACAGATTTATTGCGAGTGAAAAAAAAGATCAACGTTTCCTTCTAACTATTATCACCAAAAGAAGCTTTGTTTAATTTTCATTCCGTTTTATAGTTTGAGGGTACAAACATTTTTGCGTTTATTTTGGACCCTTTTGATTTACTGTGAACGCCCAGTGCAACAGTGAATATCACAAACTTATCTAACAAGAACCAGGTGGTTAAAATGTAGTTTTCCTTCCCAGATCTTCAATCCTGCTTATGAATATTTCGAATCACGTCATATCTTCCTGGCCAGCAAGAATTCGATTTTTTGAAGAAAAACCCGATGGTTCATCTTTTGGAGATGAGTTCAAAAAATTTGTTTTTGCTTCCTTGATTCTTGCCCTCTTAAAAAATACATTCCTTTCATACTGAAGCCAGCCTAGCGTCTCCATAGGGTCATATAGGGATCGCTTATATTTCTCTTTGGTATTTTTCGTTGAACAGTAACAAAAATGTATTTTCTTAATTCCGTTTGATATTGTATGATGAATTTTGACGTCTATTAAATATGAGCAGTGCTTATAAAGACATTAATTTAATTCTTAAAGTTTCTTCAAAGAATTTTTTGAAATTAAAATTGGAGAAGACAACAGATTAAATCTGTTTTGATTTTCAAATTTTGTAATAATTCTTCTATCAAGTAAAAAACCGTTCCTTCTTATTTTATTTTATATATAATATATAATTATATTAGGTTTTTTAAATAAAGAAATTCATTATACAGTGTTGAACGGTTTTAACTGGGGCCAAGTGCCTTATAAGCTTTGTATGATTTTCTGTGAACGTGGAACATAAGTACCTTGGATTTATAAAGGTGTTTTACTTTTATTTCTATTGAGGACCGTGTATTCCTAAGATTCACTGAGTAAGTCTATACATTGTTTAATTGATTTTATTATTTTTTATATGTAATGTTGAACTGATCTTATCGTAACTTTAATTATTTCTTGAAAATGTGCTACATGTTTTGAGATTTTTTGAAGTAATTTATTTAAATATATTGAATATTTCAAATAAATTAGTTTTTGAGAAGTTCTTGAAATTATGTTTTATATTTTTGAGAAAGGGTTATTTTTCATTCATATGGGATCGGAAAACAATGCATTTTGTAACAAACAGGGCTTCGTAAGTTTGTCTGAAGAGTTCATTACGCATGCCTGGAACGAAACAAAAAATGTTTGCTTATTTATATTTTAATTTTAATTGACAGTTTATATTCGTTGGTTTTTCTTAATTCCGTTTGATATTGTATGATGAATTTTGACGTCTATTAAATATGAGCAGTGCTTATAAAGACATTAATTTAATTCTTAAAGTTTCTTCAAAGAATTTTTTGAAATTAAAATTGTAGAAGACAACAGATTAAATCTGTTTTGATTTTCAAATTTTGTAATAATCCTTCTATCAAGTAAAAAACCGTTCCTTCTTATTTTATTTTATATATAATATATAATTATATTAGGTTTTTTAAATAAAGAAATTCATTATACAGTGTTGAACGGTTTTAACTGGGGCCAAGTGCCTTATAAGCTTTGTATGATTTTCTGTGAACGTGGAACATAAGTACCTTGGATTTATAAAGGTGTTTTACTTTTATTTCTATTGAGGACCGTGTATTCCTAAGATTCACTGAGTAAGTCTATACATTGTTTAATTGATTTTATTATTTTTTATATGTAATGTTGAACTGATCTTATCGTAACTTTAATTATTTCTTGAGAATGTGCTACATGTTTTGAGATTTTTTGAAGTAATTTATTTAAATATATTGAATATTTCAAATAAATTAGTTTTTGAGAAGTTCTTGAAATTATGTTTTATATTTTTGAGAAAGGGTTATTTTTCATTCATATGGGATCGGAAAACAATGCATTTTGTAACAAACAGGGCTTCGTAAGTTTGTCCGAAGAGTTCATTACGCATGCCTGGAACGAAACAAAAAATGTTTGCTTATTTATATTTTTATTTTAATTGACAGTTTATATTCGTTGGTTTTTCTTAATTCCGTTTGATATTGTATGATGAATTTTGACGTCTATTAAATATGAGCAGTGCTTATAAAGACATTAATTTAATTCTTAAAGTTTCTTCAAAGAATTTTTTGAAATTAAAATTGTAGAAGACAACAGATTAAATCTGTTTTGATTTTCAAATTTTTTGAAAAAAAATGTATTTGTTTATATGGCCGTTCAAGTGGAAATTTGCTTTGGAACTGAATAAAATGTTTTCAATACTGTCAAATTGCTGAAGCATAAATTGTGCGAAATTTAATCTGTCAAAGTACCAGTTGAATTTAAAATTATTATAAATCATGTTGGCGCGAAGTTGCATGGGCATGTATCGATAACTTTCCTTCACGGTGGATTAACAACCCCTCGGTATGTGTACCGATAGGGTACATCAAGCATCATACATTGCCATCAAGCATTAGTCAAGATTTAAATGACGTTTAAAACCCTCATGCATTGAATTTTATATCTTCATAATTAAAGTCGCGCTTTGAAATCACATGCAGAGATGGTTCAATGCCAAGCTCCTCTAACGAAGAGGCAATGTTTGATTTTTTGTTGAATGCTGGACACGTCGATTATTGTTTCGACCCAGACAGCACGTTGGCTTGAATGGTCTAAACAAGTTCATTAGAACATTTTAATCAAATTCTGAATTGTACTACAGAGAGGATGAATTTGGATCTCATAATGAGCAAAAATCAAACGCTGTGCAATAACGATAGAATTAATGTTCTTGTAGTATGTTCGGGCCAAAACGCATACTGTTGCCGTGTGAAATAGCTATCACCTTTTCTGTAGTAAAAAATTTATAGGAATATAGCGAGACTTTATTTAAGATCCTATATATTTACCATACTCTTGCTGGATATTTCTGTAGTTTCAGTTGGAATGATCGTAACATCCTTCATGTCAATCTTCCACAATAGACAAGCGAGCTTCTGTTCATATCTGTAATGCCTGAAAATTAACGAATTACCAAAAATTTGACTTCTATCAGTTCATTGGTATTAAGTTGCTACTCACTCAATTAATTTAAAAGAACAGATTAATTATTCACTAAGTGGGAAGTCGATTCATGACTAAATTATTTTGACGTCGTCTTTTATGATCTTTCCGAGAATCGTGATTTCCAGTAGATTTAAATGTCAAAAATTTGCATAGTGTTTTGTTGAAGAAAGATCATTTCAATCCAAAAATGTTTATCGATCTTGAAATTTTATTCTCTTTAGAGGTGAGTCATCTCTCTTTATTCTGGAGACTCTTTTATAAATACGTATTCACTGGTATAATATGTTATTCTATTCATCAAGACTTGTTAAATAAGATTGGGTCAAGTGAGATTGTTCAGGTTTGGATAGGAGTAAACCGCCCACATTAAAAAGGAACTGAGTAACAAAGTAAGAGAGATAATTTTTTGAATATTTGACATTGACGAAATGTATCGATTTACGCTTGAACAAAACTTTGAAATATTAAAAAAATATTTTCAGAGTGGAAAAATTCATCTTCGGAGATGAAGCTCATTTGCACCTCAGAGGATATGTGAATGAACAGAACTCTTGCATTTGGGGGTCAGAGAATCCACTCCTAGAACAATTAAGTCCCATTGAAGTATCTCGTTACTCTCGTTACAAGTGAGTTCTATTCACACACTCTGTCTCCCTCTCTACTCTCTATTTGCATTCAGTTTAACTTCTCAAGGATTACCTTCTCGTGATAACACAATAACGCATTGAGAGGCCTGGAAGTGAATGTATTAGTTGCATTATTTACTTCTTATTATGTAGTACAAATGTAAAGTGAACCAAAAAGTGCACCCAACCTATTTAAAGTGAATAACAGTGAAAAAGCTCATTGATCTAATCATCTACAAGTAAAGTAGTGTTTTCACAATTCAAGTTCAAAACTACCCCGCAAAATATAATTATTATATTAATTATTATCAATCATTATATAATTGTATCACTTTTTATTCATTCTGAACTCTTTATTCTCACATTTTTTGGAAAAATCGGTTATTTCAAAGCTTCGTTGAATTATCCTCTGCAAAACACGTAGGATACTGTAGTTATAAAAAGAATGATATTCAGTATATCAGGGAACATACTTGCTAGTTAATTCGATAAATGCCAGCATGAGTGAAAGAATGTGAATAGTATTATAGCATAAACTGAAAATGTTACACGTATGAAAGGATGAAAGGATACAATAAACTCCTATTTCATAATCCGTACTTGAATTCCAGGGACTCCAATATTTTCCAGGTGAATTAACCTGCAGATATTTCAGGAGGACATTTGTGAATAGGATCCTGCAATAGTGCGTTGCGCTTCCATAGCTGACGAACCAGACATCTTAGAAATTCCATTCAAAAGCAGGCTCCTTGTACTTTCATTTCTGCACCTCAAGAAGTTATTTTCTAATAAATTTGGGGCGTCCCAAAAAATTATTAAAAAAATTGGGAATGGATTACCCTCTATGTCTTCATATATTATGGTCTTCAAGATCTCTATTACCACGCAAAATATTAGTGATATTTTTCCAACGGTACAAATTTAATTTAAAGATATCGGCAAAAAGTTGAGGGAAGAGTAGTTCGCGAAAAGTCTTCTACCGATTGCCAGAAGCAGTGAAAACACGAATTTTATCATGAATTTTTTCAACTGAAAATTTTGCCTAGTCATTATAAAATATCAAATTGTCATATGCAATAGAAATTCGGTACATTTTTCTTTATTCTAATGATTCACGAGATGTTCAAAGTGTCCTCCTCCTTCTCTCGAACACAAAGAAATCCGATCATGGAATGACCAACAAACCCTGGTCAGCATGGCTGAAGTTTTATCACTTTTATGTTGACGCTCAGGGATTGTGATTTTGGGAATGTTTTCAAGTTTTGAAACTATCTAATTGAATATAATTTAATGGTTTGGTATAGTTTTCTCTAGATTTTGAACGACGTTTTAGTAGAATTTCCTACAATAAGTAGCAAAACTTCCGAGAAATCATTCATTGATCGAGTAATGCTGTTTCATTGTTTCAACTATTTTCAATTTTTATATGCATTATCATAGAGATATTGGAGACCATTGAAAATCCATGATATTATATATGATAATCCATTTAAAATAACACCAATCTGTTGATAAATTAGAAAGTAATATTCTGAGATGCAGTAATGAAAATACGAAGAGGATTATTGCAAGAACCTCCTCTCTGAATTTTTTTGGAGAAGTTTCAGCTGCATGAATACTCCAACTTTTCCATTTCCAATAATTTTCCAAAAGGGTAATATATTTCATTGAAATAACATTTGTGTCTATTTGAAAAGTTTTATTCTACTTTGTAGCTTATTCACAAATGATTGTTTCAGTTAATCTTTCATCAACCTTATTTAAATATTTTAAAATTAGCCTTATATATATTTAATTTCAAAAAATTATATTTAATAATTATAATTTCAGAAATTAAATTATATTAATTAATTTTTTGAAATTGAATATTTAGAAGGCTAATTTAAAAATATTTAAATAATTTTATATACCTTCTATCAAGTATTAACCTCTATTTATGTTATTTAATATATATATATATATATATATATATATATATATATATATATATATATATATATTAGGAGTACAAATAAGTTTCCGCCGTACGGAACCCAATTTCCTTGTTTATGAATCATTCCTAATGATTTTAAACGATGTGAGACTGCTTGCTGAGTGACTTCTAATGTAAGAGCAAGTTCTTTTTGTGTTTGAGATGAATCTTCCTCCAATAATTCCTCCAATTCTGCATCCTCATAAATTTTTGGCCTTCCACTGCGATCTTTGTCTTCTACGTCGAAATCACCGTTTTTAAACTTTTGAAACCACTCTCGACACGTTCTCTCACTCAAAGCACCCTCACCATATGCTTCTACGAGCAATTGATGCGCCTCAGCAGCAGATTTAAAGAAGTAAACTAATATTTCCCGCAAATGACGCTTACTTGGCTAAAATTTTGACATTTTCAATTTATAAAAATTATATTTTACCAATATAAAATCAATGATATTAATAGGTTATGTTGTTCTTGAATGTCCAAACTATTTTTTAAGCCGGTTATCATCTGCGAAAGCTAACCGAAACTAGGTGCCGCGCCATCTACAATAAAACGGCGGAAACTTATTTGTACTCCTAATATATATATATAAGATTAAAAAAAACAGGTCAACTTTTGTTTTGATGGGGACGAATTTCCATCATGAAGATGGCTTCAACCCCAACATTTTTTGAATAGGGAAGAGATGTCGACTGTTGGTTAATTTGAAAGTTATTTATGTTCTGTACACACCCAGTTGAAATGTTCAACACCGGTTCATTATGCACGAAATAATGTAATATTGAACTTACCGTCAAAAGGTGAAAATGAGCCGCTCAAACTCAAGAACCTAAGAGTTTTAAAGAATCCAAAAATAATTTTCAAGTTCTGTATTAGGGAGAAAAGCTTCCTATGACGACATTGTTCCGAAAAAACCACCTGAGGATAGCAACAACCCCCAACATTATTTGAATAGTGAGGTGATGTTGGATGTGGTTTAGTTGAGAAGTTTTTTCTTCATCGGGGTGGTTTTTCGGAACAAACTTATGATGGACATTCGTCCTCAAAACAAAAGTTGACCTGTTTTTTTAAATCTTCGAAAATTTTTCGTTTCTGAGTTCTGGGGGGGTCAAATTTTTGTTGGGATACCTGTATAGTCCAAGAATATATCGACCGAAAATTTGTATTTAAGCCAAGAATATAGTCATCAAATTGAAATTTCATAATAATGTGTATACCCAAAAGGTTATGCATTATTGCATTCGTGAAATTATTGACAATTTAGAATATTTGCGGATTCAAATTTTGTGCTATTTACTCACTTTATGAAAAGAAGGAGTACCACCAATACAATAGATGACAAACATGAAACTCCAGCAATTATCATCCAATCTGGTTTGTAGATGCATTTTTCTCCGTTGAATCCACAAACAGGTTCAGCTCTAGGAAGCTTTCCACCCACCCACTTTATTGTACGATCTGAATCCAGATATTTGAATTCCTGGAAAACATCATGGGTGCTATTGAATCACATCTTCCTTTGATGTAAATACAACTAAATTGTTCACATTTTACAAGTTAATTACGTTAACAGAGAACTGGGACTCCCAGTATTGTACATCGATACAGAACTCAGGGTTGTAGATTTCAACTTATTTAATTTAATTCAATCTTTGAAATAACAGAGGAAATTACGCAATTGTTCATTCAATAAAGGGTGATAGTTTTTCAAATGGAGATTTCTCGGTTTCAAATTAATTTTTTCTTATTTCCAGGTATTACCATGTTTAGAATAGTGTGCAGTTTCATAATGCAGCTTTTGACTTCTCTCGATCGGTTGGAAGTGATAAACAGATATAACCAAAGTGGTAGCTCAGTTGTGTGCAGGTTATACGCCGCACTGTGAAAAAGTCTGAACATGAGTTAACTTCACAAGAGAGCAAGTCACAAAAAAAAGAAGAAACGTGCAATGTAAGAGAAAATTGCAGCTGCAGCGGCTAGTGTTGTCGATGCGCTAAATTTGTCGATTTCACGACGATCACGACAACTGGAGCTTTCTCGGACCTCAACTTAGAGAATATTGCCTAAGAATCTGTGTTTGCATACTTGTAAGGCCATATTGACTTTCGAATTAAAGCCAAATGATCACAGATTGCATCGAAAGTTTGCTGACTAGGCTCTTGAGTACTTGGAATACTTGGAACACTTGATTTAGGAAGATAAGTCATCTTCACAGACGAGGCATATTTTTGGTTGACTGTATTTGTTAATAAGCAACATTGTCATTATTGTTACGAGGAAAACCCAGAAATGTTGCATGAAATTCCGTTGCCTTCTGAAAAACTCACTCTATGATGCAGTTTATGGAATGGCGACGAAATCGGACCTCATTTCTTCCGAAAAGAGGATGACAGAGCCATAACCGTGATGGGTTTCTGCTGTAGTATCATGTTACTCGAATTTCTACAGTATTAACTTAAGAACATCAATACTGAAGGCATGTGGTTTCAATAAGGTGGCGTTACATGCCATACAGCTAGCTGACGCCACGCTTGCTTTGCTGAGGAAAAGGTTTTACAATAGGACCATCTCATGTCGAGAATTTATGACTTGATCGCCAAGGTCATATAATTTGATACCTATGGATTATTTTCTTTGGGGGATATGTGGAAGTACAAGTCCATGCCAACAAACCACATACTTTTTAAATTAAATTATGATTTGTTGTAATCAAAATAAAAAAAATCAGCTGATAAAGACAGAACAGATTGATGAGCATTCATGTTAAACACTAAGGACTGATAGTCTTATAGATTTCCTTTCTTGTTATCTATAATTATGTGAACAATTAGGAAGGTATAATATGAAAGAACCAATAAAACCTACTATAATATTTGTTTACACTTAGATTTCAGATGAAAATCGGGATTAAAAGGGGTAAGTATGAATGTATGAAATATATCTTGATAATTGATTAAGAATGGTGATATTTATTGGAAACAGTAGGTTAGGAACTTGAGGTGCTGAAGGAAATAAATATTAAGGAAAGTAGTGTTCAGTAACTAAGAAATAACACTCTGAAAAAATCGGTCTAAGGGTTTTCCAATAAGAGGTTTCATTTCGACAAAAAAACGAGTATATTTTGGGAGAAATCAATGGATGTTTATTTCACTGTGAAGAGCCATTAACAACGGAAGACAATATTAGTCAAATAGCAGCGACGGCTAGGGTTGCAGCACCATATCCTTATCATAAATATTTACATGAGCAATTCGCATATTTTCGGCTGTATGTACTCGATTTCTTCATGAATTCCGTCTTTAAGGTTTGGAATTGATTGAGAAGCATTGACATAGACCTTATATTTTCGCAGCCTCAAAAAAAAATCTAATGGTATTGAATCACAAGATCTTGGTGGCCAATTCTAATAACCCCTTCTAGAAATAACACGGCTGGAAAACTTTTCTTGCAAAATTGCGATTGTTTCGTTGCTTGTGTCTTTGTATTGGTGAAAATAAACCGCGTCCACTTATATCTCCCAATTCCGGCAAAATCATTAATCATAGTTCGATAGCGCAATCCATTCACCGTAACAGTTGTACTAGCCTCATTTTTGAATAAATAAGGTCCAATCAAATCGCTAGCCGCCAAACACTTTGAGAATGAAGAGGCTTTTCAACAATCATTCTTGGATTTTCCGCGCCCCAAATGCGACAATTCTGCTTATTAACGTAGACTTCGAGATAAAAATGGACCTCATCACTGAAGAAGATTTTTCAATGGATATTGGGATCATTTTGACGCATTTCAAGGACCCAATCAGCGATCAGATACAATGTTGCTGGTGATCGACCGATTTGACTGAACTCTAAAGGTCTTAAGACCCAAGTCTTTTGTGCAAAATACGGTGTACTGTCATTTGTTGAATGCCTTATTTCAAAGATCGACGAGGAATCGACAAACCTCGGTTTTCGTCAACACTACGGGCTACAGCAGCAATATTCGCAGTTGTTCTTGAGAGACGCATACGGTTTCGTTTCTTCACATCACTAACTTGTCCCAACAGCTCAAATTCTTTCACTAGTTTCAGTATTGCCGGTCGAGAAGTGCTCCATTTTTGTAGTGAATTTTAACAATAACAATGCGTTATTGAAGCTTGTATCGTTCCGTTTATACTTGTCATATGTCAAATGTCAAAAGATGACAGCTTTAAGAGTGACAGCTGCTCAGATAGCGGCCTGTTCAAAATGAAACCTCTCATTGGAAAGCCTTTTAATATTAATAATAATATAATAATATGATATTCAGCATCAATATTACATGGTTTGTCAATTATATTATACATACACATTCATATTTCTCATGCCAAATTACAACGAAAAGATTCATCTAACGAATAAAATGTTTTATCCGAGTTCAGTTTGAGCGATTTCAGCGCAAGACATCTCTTAATTTCTGCCATGGCGGGTAGTATCTTCTCATTGAAATCAGCCTTGCACTTCGAATGTACAATTATGGACTTCATCACGGTACAAAAATGAGCAATTACTGTTTAGGATATTCAGGTGGTTAATGTAAATCAGGAAAAGTAAGTGCTCCAATATGGATCCCTGACGTATCCCATGACATATATCTTTTCCTGAGAGAGTAACATAATTTAAATAATGTCTGAGTTATATTGCCTATATAAGACTCCATTAATTTGAGTACACTTCCCGTGAAACCATAAGCGTGCAATTTATTTAGTAATACTACATGTGAAACTGAATCAAATTCATGCTTAAGTGCTGTTGTCGTTTTTTGGCCTATCCTATATCCATGTTGGTATTAGGCGAAATATTTTTTTTCCATCCAGTTCAATTCTGTCCTTTATAACTGTTTCAAATATTTTTGGTTAGCATGGTAGAATATCAATAGATCTGTAATTATCACAGTTATTTTCATCTTCTTTTCCTTTATAGATGGAAATCATTTAACCAGTTTTCAGCTCATGAGGCAAATAACCTTCAACATTTGTTCACAATAATAGAGATGGGCTGTAATAATGAGATATGATTTTTTCGGCAACATTTAAAACACATAAAATAAAACAATATATAATAAGTTATATCGTATAATTAAAACGAATCGTACTTTTTCATTTAGCGACAGAAGTACAACCATTGCGACACTTATACGTCAATTCCACTTACTGGTACAGCGTACGGGGTGCTACTACTATTGGGGTTATACTGAAAGTAACCTACGGGTTGCATACTCATCGGAAAAACGGATCCATTGATATCTATATCATCCAACAGTGCCAAAACTGTAAAATTCCCTTCAGCGTCCCCATTTCCATCAATGAATACCTAAAACAAATAATCCCACTTGAAGAACACAATAATATCTAATTCTTTGAAAAAAAAATTGCAAATGTGAATAACTGCGAAACCATTTTACTGATTTCGGTCAATAACGAACTTAACTGGGATATTAAGGCCCCAAATCTATTTCGAAGTTTCAAATAATATAATGAAATAATAAAAAAGAGGTTTTCTCTTGGTAGAAGGATTAATACAAAATTTGAAATATCATACAGATTTAATATGTTAACGACCTAAAAAATATTTTGATTCAAAAATTTTCAGAATTAAATATAAAAATATCTTACAAACACTGTTTCAATTTAGTAGACATTTTGAATTAACACATTACTTAAAGGGAATGAAAGAATTGAAGGAAATATAAATTATTAACTGAAGTACTAAATAAATACTTGTTTTTTTTGGTTTTCATGAAAACCAAATCCCTTTGCAAAAAAGCAAAACATAACCTCAAGAATTTTTTCAAAAACAACTTGCTCAAAATAAGTTCCTTAAAAAAATTCCTAAAACACATAGAACATCTTCAAAAAGCAATGTAGAATTTCCACAACGTAAAACTCATCAACCCTACTTCACATTTAAAAAATAAAAATAATTAACAAAAGATATATTACCAGACAACCTGAATGTATTTGTCTGAACAGTTTTGAACAGAAATTTTTTGAAATTAAAATTTGTAGGAGGTTAACAGAATGAATCTGTAATTTTGTAATAATCCTTCTTTCAAGAAAAAACCTCTTTTTGTTATTTTATGGTATATATAATAATTATATATTTTGGTTTAAACTTGTACATATTATTATTTGGTTTTAAAGGAGTCCATAAAATACCTTACAAACATTGTGTAATTTCTGTAACGAACATATAATACGTAGGGTTTTTAAAAGTTCACTTCATTTTTGTGTTTTGATCAGATAACTACATTCAGCTTGTCTGGTAAGATATTTTTTGTTAATTGTTTTTATTTTTTAAATATGAAGTGGGGCTGATGAGTTTTCCGTTGTGGGAACTCTAAATTGCTTTTTGAAGATGTTTTACGTGTTTTAGGAATTTTTTTCAAGGAACTTATTTTGAGCAAGTTGTTTTTTAAATGAATTCTTGAGGTTATTTTTTTGAATTTTTGGAAAGGGAATTGGTTTTCATACAACAAGGTACGAAACAAAATTTTGTATCCTTCAAGTATTTATTTAGTAATTTTAATTAGAAAGTTTTATTTCTTTGAATTCTTTTATTTCCTTTTGGTACTGTCTAATGATTGTTAATTCTAAATGTCTACTAAATTAAAACAGTGTTTCTAAGATATTCATTTAGTTTAATTCTAAAAGTTTTTGAATAAAAATTTTTTTGAAGTAAAAATTTGTAGGGGGTTAACAGAATAAATCTTCTTTCAAAATTTTAAATTTTTATAAGATTTATTCTGTAATATTTTGAAATAATCCTTCTGTAAAGTAAAAAACCCTCTTCTTATTATTTTATTGTATATAGAATAAAATTATTTTTTTCATTTTCCAATAGCACGATTCACACAAAATTTCTCGAGAACAAAAGTGTCACTATTTTACTTCCATATGCCAAATTTCAGATCGATCGATCGAATGAGTACTTCCGAAAATATTGGGAAAAATATGAAAAATTTTCAAACATGAATGAGTGCGAAATTATTAAATCAATTTCGCCCATTAACGAACTTAGCCGAAGTATTTATACTCTTAATCTTCATTGAGACCTTCAAGGCTCTAGCCCTTCATCAGTGAGTCCAACCAAGTCGTTTAAGTACATTTTCTATACAAAATTCGAAAATTACAGACATTTATGCCAAACAATAGCATGGTGTTACCCGGGACTAGCCAGCCAAAATGACACAATCAGTTCAAGGGTTTCTGAATTATTTATATTTTAAATTTTATTTTTAAAATATTTTCGAGAGTTCAAATGCGATCGAATTCAAATCTACTCATGCATAATTTCGTGCGAACGAATTACGAGAATTTTCTCAAGTTTCGAATTTCAAAAAATGGACGTTTGAAAACTGCGAATATATCTATAAAAAAACCGACTGAACGAGTGTTCGAATCCAGGTGTAGCGTAATTTTTGTTAATTATATGTAGCTTCGAAAATCAATCCAAAGATTATGGGAAACCGATTTTTGAACAAAAGTTTCTTAGTTTCACCATATTTTCTCAAATAATGTTCTGAGATCATATCAATTTATAAGTTATCGATGAAAATATCTGATAAAAACGAACTCAGAGGCGAACGTTTTGATGAGTCACATTTTTGGAAAAAGTTTATATTTGAATTTGGAATTGTTCTGTGGGATGCGAATTTCTAATAAGTATTCAATTAAATAGGTTCTCCCTTGATGGAAATTTATTATAATTAAATAAAATAATACAAAAATTCTTCCACAATTTATTAATTCACAATAACTGTTTCGCCAAAACAGTTCAAAATGTTAACCTGGAGAAGCTATAGTTTTGGCGAAACAATAGTCGTGAATTAATAAATTGTAGACAAATTCTTTATTACTCAATTCCGAATAAGTTTTGGAGTTCTGAAGCAATTAGTGGATGGACTTTGCACGAGTCATTCTTGACAGATGAGAACAGAGAACTCATTTGGTCTGAGAATTTAGATATCTAATATTGATCCATATCCAAAATTTTCATCCAGTTAGATAATGAATTAGATATGTTCTATATTAGTTTTTGTTTAATAAGAACTGAATAAGTCACTTTTTTCTCAACTTTACACCTTCTGCGTACATTTATATGATATTGTAACTCAATATAAAGTTAAAATTGAATAATTAAAGTTCAGTTGATTTAAGTACTAGAAAATTATGTGTTTCAATGTGAAATTGAGTGTTACAAATTTTCAATATAAATTTTTCAAAATCAAATAACTGGAATATTCCTTCAATTGTCCACAAGAAATTTAATTGTCTTGCGGATAGGTTGAAAAATACATAAATATAAAATTTTAAACATGAGAAGTTGTTTTTTTTGCAAAAATCCGATGTAATTTCATTATATAACTCAGTAGGCTGAGTCGATCAACTCACATCATATCCTTGAATGGAATGGTACGATCGATTGACGATTCTCTTCAAGAGTGCTGTACCATTTCTTGGGTCTTCGTTGCGTTCCAAAACTTCAGTTAAAGCTCTGGCATATATCATAACTGCGTCATATAAATAGGCAGCTTGTATAGGTACCTGAAAAATTATTATTATCGAACATTTTTAACCTAAATTTTCCTTGTTAGCGAAGCAGATGGTTTTTCTTGAAATAGTAAATCGATATATTTTTCTTCGAATTCTATATATAAAAAAATATTTGATTTGGTTTGCAGTTTCACTCTGTATTCTTAAATAAAACAAGAAATTTCAAGAAGCGAATGTGTCTTTTATATATATGAATTCAAACTCATATCTGAAACTATGAGCTTTTGGCAAAGAAAGGCATTCACCGTATTAGATTCTGAATTTAAGCGGAGTAGGTTCTTGAAGAGTGTGCGTTGTTGCAAGGATGAAAAAATGTTTGATTCAACTCTGCGAATCTCGAGTTAAACTTACTTTATTCGATCATTATTTATCGAGATATGGAGGATCAAAAATAAATAATTCTCATGCAAAAATTTATGTATGGGAAGTGCAAACTAAATTCAACAACATTGAAAGTTTCTAAAGAGGCCTCTTGACTAATATTTCGATTCAGGTGAAAAATTGTTAGGGTTTAAAAAGTTAAAAATTTTGTCTGTCGCCTTTTTTTTTGATTGAGTGGAAATCGTAATTTTCCGGAATTTGCCAGTTGATTTGACACTTCAGAATGGTTTCCTGTTCATTTCATTATGAACGCTTCAACATATTTATTCTGAAGAAAAAATATCGATACTTTTTCGTAACCCCAATTGCAGTTGGCTAAGGACTGTATGATGCAAAAATTCGATCTCTAGTATACCATGTGGCAATGTCAACGAAGAACATCTTCAGAGCTAAATAGTGAAAGTTTTGATCTAAATAAAGTTTTGTTTTCACCAATATCAACAGAGTTTTTTTAACTGGAATTTCAGGTGAACCGTTTAGATAAATTCATAGCAGAATTAGATTTTTGATAACATAGCAGCTGGGCATAACCAAATATTTATATTTACTTTTACGTCTCAGAATAAGAAAGATAACTTATTTAAATATTTTAATAATTAAAGATATATTCTGTTAGCCTTCTACATATTTAATTTCAAAAACTTATCTTTAATATTATAACTTCAGGAATTAAATTAATGTCATATAAGTACCACTCATATCAATTGACATATAAAATAATCATTCATTATAAGACATCCAAATGATATAACAAAATCCAATAAATAAAAATTGTTAACCAAAATCCTATGAATTAAATATTTTGAATAGACAATATTTTGTTTCTGCTGATCAATCTTATGAAAACAAATACCTTTCAAACATGTTTAACATAATCTTAAGAATTTCATCATAAAACTCACTTAGAATATTCAATATTATTCGATATCTAACTGAGTTACTTTTTAGAAAATCCCTAGATATGTGAAAAAATTACTAATAAACAGAGAAGAGAGACTTTGCTTCGTCAGTACTCAATCATATTATTCAATAAAATATAACTTCAATCAACAAAAAATATTTACTCACCTTTAACAATTCAGAAAGCGTCTTGGTAAATGAATACTGAACAAAATATTTAATTTATAGGAATTTTGTTAACAATTTATATTTATTGGATTTTGTTATCTCATTTGGATGTCTTATAATGAATGTTTATTTTTTATCGTTTGATATGAGCAGTGCTTATATGACATTTATTTATAAGTTAAAATATTAAATATAATTTTTTGAAATTAAATATGTAGAAGGCTAACAGAATATATCTGTAAATATTAAAATATTTAAATAATTTTATATACCTTCTATCAAGTATAAACCTCTATTTTATTTTAAGAAAGATAACGTTTTTAGTTGATATGAATTTATTACAAAATACATCAACGCAAACCGTCTGTTTTCAAATGAAATTCAGTTTTATAGTTTATACTTACGGAAATACTGTCGAAAATTTTTGGATGGTAAGGCACACAAAAGGGAGATTTGATAGATGTAGCCTTTATTCTCTCACATAAATATCTGGAACAAATAATTATTTACATCAGTACTGATCTGTATGTCTTTTTTACAGGCTCAAGAGTGGATCATTGTCAAACGGGAGGTAGAATTGCATTTTACATATCATGGGGTAAATTGGGGTTTCTTTAATGAGCTGTCTCATATGCGATAGCTTTTAGTATTTCTTACTTGAAGCTAATGAAGACCATAAGAGATCCTACTGCTGAAACCTTTTACTTAAGCCATTGAAAAATCATATTTTCTTTTCTTCATAAGGATCATTCATATTGATATAAAATTGTTTTAAAATATTCTGGAAAGTTTTCTTTTTAAAATTTTAAAAATTTACCGGAATATTTAAAAAAAAATTTGTCAATATAAATTATCCTTATGAAGAAAAGAAAATATGGTTCTCAATGGCTTATATGAAAGGTTTCAGCAGTAGGATCTCTAATGGTTTTCATAAAATGGGAATATATTATTTAGCAGTAAACATGTAGCCTATAGGCTGCGCTAAGTATTCAATTCAACATTGGATTGACTTATGAATAAATTTTTTTATCAAAAGCTCACCTGTAATTTGGATTTCTTGGATGCGAAGGGGTGAGTTTCAGTACAGACCTGAAACCCAATAAATCTGTACCATTTCCCCATGTTTCATTCAGGAATGGGTCCAAGTAATCTGAAAGAAAAAACACTTTTTATGAGTTACATTATTTGGGTTTCTTGGATGCGAGGGGATTTCAGGACAGATCTGAAACCTAACCAATTCTGAATCGTTTTCCTATGTTTCATTTAGAAATGGATTCGAATAATATGGAGAAAACAATTTAACATATGTTGCACCTCACATTAGAAAAAAATTCAAAATAAATTACAATTTCTTCAAAATATTTGGGAGGTTTTTAATTTTAAAATATTCAAACAGATAAATTTCACACAATGTAGTATTTAAATTTAGCAGTTTTGTTTTTGATAAGTATACAAAAAAGTTAACAGTTATATGAATTAGTCCGAAAAAAATTAGGGGGTGATTCCTCGTCAAAAAATAGGGTGAGTTTTATATATAAACTTAATTTTTTTGAGCCCCCTACTTAGTTACAGCCCCCTAAAGCTGGTGCCCGAAAAAAAGTTTTTAATTTTTTTCTGAAAAATCAAAAAACTGATGAGAATAAAATTAACCAGATGTGTTATGCGAGCGAGAAGGTACTCAAAAAAATGTTGGCGGTGTTCCTCTATGATTGCAAGGAGTAGAAAAAGCTACCTCTAAACCTTTTTTCGCAAGAAACTTTTTTCCATATTCCTATTTTACAATGAAAAAATTAATTTTGGGTAGCTTGATCCATTCTTAATAAATAAAGTCTCTTATTTCTAGCTAAAATTCAAGGTTTCTGAGAAAAAGAATAATTTATTAATATGATAGTCGTAGAGGCTGGAATTATTTCTGAACTAGAATTTATCTAGTAAGCATTGTCATTGACAATTGACTAATTTTGATTAACTTCGATTCAGTTATAATTATTTTTTGATCTAGCTCATCATTTTGAGATTTTTATCACATATCCATTAAGATGGAGGTGTACACAAACACAGAAATAACCGATATGCATTTTGTTTATGGCCTTTCTGGTGATAGTTCTCTGAAAGCATCCAAAAGATATGCAGAAATGTTCCCTGAACTTGTGGCTTCACATCACACTCCATATACACGAATTCACCAACGACTACGAGAAAGTGGTACATTTAAAATAAATAAAAATGATTGTGGTCGCTAGCGCGAAATTATAATTCCAGCAATAGAAGAAGCAGTAGTAAATCTTGTCGACGAGCAACCTAACATCAGTACTAGGAAAATTGCTCAGCAATTACAAATTCACCATATGACGATGTTTGCGATATTAAAGGAACAACTCTGCTATCCATATCACATTCAAAGTATACAGTCTCTCTTATTTCTACTGTCCAAGATATGGAAGACTTAAGGAACCGCATTGTTCTTTCATTTAAGATTTTTCAAAATAATTCCGGATATTGTGACCGGATAACTCAAACTATGCGCCGACGCCTAAACTCTTGTATAACGGCTGAAGGTAGTCATTTTGAACATTTAATATGATCACAAATAGCAAGAAAGAAATTTTCATCGATACAAATCAATAAATTTGTTGGTTATGACCGATGAGTATTTCTTTCTTGCGATTTGTAATTTATTGCATTTGACCTTTCGTATCTCCTACCTATTTAATATGATATTTAATTTGTGAAAAGTTTAAAATTGTTTCTTTTGTTACATTTATTTGATATTTGAACCAATTCTCAATAAAAATGTCAACTTGACATCCGCCTAATGGATAAATTTAAGGTCGAAAATAATTCCAGCCTCTACGACTCAGGCGTATTATCTGTTGATAAACTATTTTTTCTCAAAAACTGTGAATTTGAGCGTGAAATTACAAGAGAATCTATTTGTCAAGAATAGATCAAGCTATCCAAAACAAATCTTTTTATTGTAAAATATGAATAGGAAAAAAGTTTCTTGCGAAACAAGGTTTAGGGGTGGCTTTTTCTACCCCTTGGAATCATAGAAGAACACCACCAAAATTTTTTTGAGTGCCTTCCTGCCCGCATAAAATGTCTGATCAATTTTATTCTTGTCATATTTTGGTTTTTAAGAAAAAAATTGAAAAATTTTTCGGGCGTCATCTTTAGGGGGCTGTAACTAAGCAGTTTTTAATAAAGTTTATATGAAAGACCCACCCTATTTTTGACAAGAAAACTCTCCCTAAATTTTTTCGCAACCATTTATGGTTGCGTATATTTTTCAATTGCCCGTTTTCTCTATCCATGGAAATATGGATAAGATGGTGATCGTATTAATTTTAATGTTACTTATTACATTTCATGAAAGAAACCCGAATAAAGCTGAATAAATAGGTTTAATATGGTTTCACTAAAGGATTTTTCCATAAGAGGTTTCATTTTGATATTGAAAATAAAGTCTATTTCAAGAGAAATCAAGGGATTTTTACGGTTGCAGCATCATAACCGTTTCATGAAATTTTCCATGACCAAATCGCACATTTGTGGCTGTATATCTTCGATAACTTCACGAATTCCATCTTTAAGGTCTTGAATTGATTGTGGTCCCAAAGAAAAAAGTCTAAAGTTGTTAAATCACAAAATTTCGGTGGCCAATTGTTATCACCTTTTCGAGAAATAACAAGGAGAGGAAAATTGCAATTGTTTCGTTGATTGTGTGGCACGTAGCGCCGTCTTTTTGAAAATAAACATCGTCCACATCAATATCTTCCATTTCCGTCCATAGAACTCATTAATCATATCAGTTTCACCAGCCTTATTTTCGACTAAGTAAGGTCCAATCACACCGCCAGCTCAAAAAACGCACCAAACAGTGACACGTGAAAGATGGAGAGGCTTTTCAATTTTCTTGGATTTTCCGAGCCCCAAATGCGACAACTTTGCCTATTAACGTAGCATCAGAGGTGGAAATAGGCCTCATCACTAAAGATGATTTTTCGATGAAAATCAAGATCATTTTGATGCATTTCAAGGCCCAATCAGCGAAGATACGACGTTGCTGGTGATCAACTGGCTTGAATTCTTGTGTTAATTGAACATTGAAAGTCTTAAGACCTTGAGACAATTCTTTATGCAAAATACGGTGAAATGTGGATTTCTAATTGGAAAGATCGACGAATAATCAACAAACCTGGGTTTTCGTCAACACTACGGGCTACAGAGAATGGCAATATTCTCAGTTATTCTTGAGCGGTTTCGATTCTTCATATTCATTATCTCTTACTTGTCCCAAGAGCTCAAATTTTTCCATCAGTTTCAATAGTGGCGGCCGAGAAGATGCTTCACGACGACCCTAAAGTTCTTTAGTTTTGCGAACTGTGACTGCAAAATTTTCATCATTTTGTAGTGAATTTTAACAATTTCAATGCGTTGTTGAAGCGGCGTGTATAGTTCCATTTTTAGTAATGGCATAGTTTCTACTTGTTAAATGCCAAAAGATGCCCAAATAGCGGGGTTAAAATGAAACTCCTTATTGGAAAACCCTTCAATACTTCAGTCCACATGTGGGTTACGTGTAAATTCATATATAGGAAACATTCCCTATGCCGGACCTTACGTTATTAAGAGAGTCCTTTCAAGTCCTAAACTTCGTTGGAAAAAAGATCAGGAATTTATTCATCTTGTTTTTTGTCGAACTATCATCCAATACGAGATACCTCTAATAAATATTCCTCTAAATAATTCATGATGCAGCTTCCCAAAATATAGGGTATTACTTGGTCGGTTTTGCCAACTGGAGATCGAAGTGATGGAAAAGCGTGCGAATTTTTCATAAGGATTCGCAATATCACAATCAAATCTCTCCATATTTGATTTGACGTTCTTGTCTGTCCTCATATTTGAGTCCAGATGTTTATTGAAATTTTATTGTTCATATATAAATATTTCATTTATTCCGCAGTCACTGATTTTTTTTCATAACAATTTTTGTTTCATATTAGTAAATAGAATAAAAAGGATCGTGTGGTTTTGATAACAGATGTTCCTACTTATTTATTATTTGATTCTTTTATCTGCCAACACCTTCATTTTGAAGTGTCATCATTAGACTTTATTTTCAATATCTTTCATTTCGCTGAAGTGTAAACAAGAAAGATAGTTGTGTGCTCTGAATTGTTGCCAGGAGTTTTACTTCATTACTCCATTATAACGAAAAAGGCTACCGCAAGTTACCGTATTTTAGTGGATATTTACGGTGGCCATGCTATAACTGAATGAACGTGTCAGAAGTGGTTTTCCTGATTCAAAAATGACAATTTTGATTTGAAAGACGAAGCACGACTTGGAAAGCCACCAAAGTTCAATGATGAAGAGTTAGAGGCAAGGTTCGATGACGTTTTATCACAAACACAAAGAACCTGCATAATTACTTGTAGTCACTCAATCAGCCATTTGCCATCTTTTAACAACAATGGGAATGCTCCGAAAGGCAGAAAATTGGGTGCCTGCATGAACTGAAGCCAAGAGACGTCGAACGCCGTTTTTCACGTATGAACAACTGCTCCAACGGCAAAAAATAAAGATGTTTTGCATAGAATTGTAACTGGTGATGGAGTGGATCCATACGATAATTCAAAACGTCGGGCAAAGTATGGATGCCTCATCATCAACTGTCAAGCCGAATATTCACGGCGAGAAGATTATGCTGTGTATTTGGTGGGACCAGCTGGTGGTGTATTATCAGCTGCTACAATCGAACGAACACAGGAGAAGTCTACCTGACTTTCAAGATGACAAAAAAACTGATCATTAAGTCCGTCCAAGAATTTCGGAAAAGAATCATTTGTACATTACGATAGGCTGTGAATTATTAATTCAATTTGCTAGCCATTCAAGAAATGTTTCTGGTAAGAATGACTCTTTGAATTTGCCTTCTTTTGACGTTCCGACCAATGAGAATGAGATGGTTTTGCTTCTTTCTTCAGAAGATTCGTCTTGTAGAGATTGATATAATAGTCCCGAATGGAAAGTTTACAGAAATGTGCTAGTTGCGCTTGCAAATCTGGTTGAAGCTAGCATCATTTTCTTCAGTTGCGTAGAGCATCAACCGTGATTATATCTATAGAACAAGCACAAGTCGACAACTCTCCTTCTATGTTCGAACGACTCCAAACTGACTGTTATAGTTGGGTAGACTATTATTGGATGGAATCTGAAAGTTGTAACGACTACATAGGTGCTGAGGTCTAATCATGAGACTCAAATCCAGGTCTGATCTAAGCTCTATACAGTAGAAGAACTTGATCTGAAGAGAAAGATTTCCTAGACTTAAATAAATATCCGAGCTCATTTGTATCAGACTTTGAAATGTCCGTCTTATGTTCCCCCAAAAGACCAAAGATTTGACAGTCACGCCAAGAGATGCATGGAATCTCATGGCTGAAGCACCTGATTTTACATCATCACATCAGAAATCACGAACTGACTTTTTCGAAAAAAAGTTGTTTTTTAGCTCTTCAAGGTAATGAATTTCACCAAATTCCGTTGATCTATTCGTTTATCTTTTTGAGATCTTTGTTCAGGGAATCGATTTGATGGCATCTATGAAGGTAAGACACAATGGTGCTCAAAGCCTTGGGGCACTCCAACGTTCGTGTCGAATGTTCCTGTTGATGAGGAAACTCTTCATCCGCAGAGATTCTCGGGAACATCATACAAAGATAGTTTATTCAGAAGAGCCTTGCGCCAGACACGACTGGATTACCTGTTGATTGGTGTTTGCGACAATAATATTGTCTGGCCTAGTTGTTTTCCTGGAATTGAGCCCAGTAAGAATTCGACGAATGATCTGTGGTCTGAAGTAAATATTCCTCATCATTTGAGCGTAAGGAATAATTCAATAGTTAGTAGCTTTACATATCGGAAGTACAGTTCGCTGCTTAAATTGCTTGGCGGGGTCGACTGTGTATGTATATTCACGTGGTGGCGCTAGTGTTTCATGAAGATTTAGCGTCTCTATGCGGAGCGAATATAGGTGCGTGCCTGCGAGAGGAAGGTATGGGTATTAAAGAAAATAGTTTTTTCTCCCTGTCTTTTATTACCATCGTCCAACACCTCGAGCACGATCCTAGTAGCTTCAGGTTCAAATATTGCGATCGATTTATTCCTGCACCTCTAAATATTCTGCCACTTTTCGTAAGGTAGATCTTGGGCTCTCTATAAAACCAAGATTTCTTCTCTTATAGCCTATCAAAACTACACTGTCAGCTCATTTGAATATGAAGATTGGTAGCAGCATTGCAGTTTTCAGGACTCTTCAGGGTTGGGATCAGTAGAATAAGGTATTCGATATTTCCAACATTTTAATACTCACCTCGCCTCACGATATTGATACGTCTATTAGGATCGTATATTTCATCGTCGACCGAAATAACAACGTAATCCCCTGAGTCTAACAATCCTCTGCGTTGAAGGCATTTCACAAAGTCGATTAAAGCAATGTGTTCACCAACAAAGACGTAAACTAGAACATAAGAAAACGAAAGAAATTACTTCATGGATTATTTTAAATACCAGATATTCTTATAGGAATCGATATTAAGAGATTATTCATATCAGCAAAAGTTCTGTAATAATAATACAACCAATTTGTAAACATAATCAAGAATTTTTTTACGTATTACAGACGCTAACTCGAAAGGCCGATTTAAGAACCTGTGTTTACGCTAAACTATTATATACTCGTAAGCATACAATATATCTGAAAAAATAGTTCAGAAGAAGTTCAGAGGTACAGCATCTCAATAGCTACCAGAATAACTAAATTGTCTGTTATTTTCTAATTTTGAGCCGAAAATGGTTTCAAGTTAGTAGGATTGACTCACCGATGAAAAATATGAGGTCAAAAGTAATTCTGGCCAAACGTTTTGCTCGTAAACAATCTCACTATCGAAGGTCTTCTCTTCCTTCGATAGTGAGATTGTTTACGAGCGAAACGTTTGGACAGAATTACCATTTTTCAAACTTTATGGGTAGATTCGAGACCTAAGTATTGCTGTTTAGTTTCTTAATGCGTAAAATCGTTTTGATAGTTCCACAGTTATTCGCATTTATATCTTTTCATTGATTTCTCTTATACTTCCGAAACTCTACGATGGAAATCAAATTTGATATTCAAGAATAATATAACGATATGAAGATTTATGCAACATTTTGTGAGGATCAACGGGAGATAGAATACTACTCTCCGAAAGAAAATACCTAGAGACTTGGAACTTAGAGGATAAGTTTGAAGTCTGAATGTATCAGCGTTGGTCAAAAATGGACAGAATCGATTCAATGATTACTGAGTTATTCTCACTAGAAATTTTATTTTTCAAATATAATCGAAAGTATCTACAAATCCCATGGACTTTGAATTCAGTATCAAGGTGTGAAACAACGACACGAAGGATCGTGCATAATTTCGTGAATATAAATTACGAGAATTTGAAAAAAAATTCCCATCTTATTCCGGAAAAAAAAACGAAAAGTATATAGACAATATATATCGATTATACGAACCTCTTCACTCGACGTATTTCGCGAAACACCACTCGTGACTCGGTGTATAATCGAATATTGTCTATGCTCTTATGACATTATAACTGATAATACTGATTATGGATAAATGCTACGAATAAAGTTATAGATTCTGTTACTTTTATTTGGCAAAGCATAAAACACACTTATGTGATATTTTTTAACGGACAAAAAATATATTCAGATTATGTTACTTTCATTCAACGAAGCATAAGTGTCACTTATGTGATTTCAATATACAGGGATATAATTTGATTCTATTACTATTATAAGGTTGTTCGGAAAGTGATTTTGTTTTTTCCCGACAGAAAATTTAAACGTATTTATTCGAACCCCTTTTCACACGGAAACCGCATAATCATTATATGTTTTGAGAGCTGATATAACAAGGGTTGTGCGTGAAAAAGTTCAATTAATTCTACGCAGTAGTTTTTGGTTGTTACCCTTTTAAATATGGAGAGCAATAAGCAGCATTTTCGTCATACTTTACTTTTTTCTGTACAAAACGTGAAAACTCTGTTCATGCCAGAAAGAAATTAACCGATGTGTATGGAAAATATGTGTTAACAGTACGCCAGTGCCAGAACTGGTTTGCAAAGTTTCGATTCAACAATTTTGATGTCGAAGATGCACGACGTTTCGGAAGGCCAATTGAAACTGATAAAGACACGATAAAGGCATTAGTTGATGCAAATCGGCGAATAACAACAAGTGAGATCGGTGAGAGGTTGAGTTTATCGAAACCAACTGTTTATAGCCACTTGAAAGGCATGAGTTTAACCTTGAAGAACGATATATAGGTCCTCACGGAGAGAAATTTGTGTCGTCGCGTTGACGTCTGTGATTCGCTTCTCAAACATCACGAAAACGATCCATTTTTGACGCGCATCATTACAAAATGAGTTGTATATAACAATGTCAAATGCAAGAGATCATGGAGCAAAAAAGATGAATCGGCTAAAAACCAATATCCATCAAAAAAGAGAATGCTGTGTGTTTGGTGGAATTTTGAAGGGATCTTGTCTTTGAGCTTTTACCGGATAACACAACAATTAATTCGGAATTTTGCTGTCATCAGCTGGACAACTGAAAAGCCAGAATTAATCAACAGAAAAGGTGTAGTGTTCCCCCAAGATAATGCGAGACCTCATACGTCACGAGTTCGGTCAGTCGCCAAAAGCTTTTACAGCTTGAATGGGATACAAACCCACCATATTCTCCAGATCTGGAGCCTTCGGATTATTATTTGTTCCGGTCATTGCAAAATTTTTTGGACGTTTAAACCTTTACTTCAACTGAAGAAGTCGAAAATCACCTGGATCAGATTTTTGCCAGCAAAGACCAACAATTTTATGAGCATGGAATCATGCTATTACCAGAAAAATGGTAAAAAGTTTTTGACCAGAATGGCCAATATATAATTCAATAAAATATTTATTCATTATACGAAAATTGTCTTTAATTTTTCCCAAAAAAAAACGAAATTACTCTCCGAACAGCCCAATATTTGACGGAGCATAAGTGTTACTAATGTGATTTTTTTTGAATAAACGCATAGATTCTGTTACTTTAATTTCACGAAGCATAATTGTCACATATGTGACTATACCATACACAGAAGAAATATATATTTGAATTCTTTCATTCGAGGAGGAAGCGTAAGTGTCACTTAGGTGATTTTAATATACACATAAAAAATTATCTGAATAAACGTATAGATTCTGTTACTTTAATTTCACGAAACATAATTGTCACATATGTGATTATACCATATACGGAAAAAATGAATATTTAATTTCTGTCATTTTCATTTGAGGAAATATAAATATTACAAATGTAATTTAACTGAAAAATGAAATGATAGAAAAAACCATCTGAATAAATATACAGATGTTACTTCAATTTCAGGAAGCATAATTGTCACATATATGATCATATTATATACGGAAAAAATTATTTGAATAAACATATGGATTCTGTTACTTCAATTTCATGAAGCTTTGGTATAACTCATCTGATTTTAATACATACACATGGAAAAGATTATCCCAATGAAAATATTCTGTTATCTAACTGCACGAAGCGAGAGTGTCAGTTATGTGATTATACTATACATGAGTCAGAGTATTTTATGCAATGAAAAACTTATTGTTAAAAATGTCTTTCCAGTTTGGAAAAGCAATAGTTTTACTTATACGATATATTGAATATGGATGTGATCCGAATAGGCGTATATTATGTTACTTCCATTTCGCGAAATATAAGTATCACCTATATAATTTCAATATAAATGGAAAACATTTTTGAACAAATATATAAATTCTGTCAGTTTAGGTTGACGAAGTATCGGGTGTTTTTTTAGAGTGATAGAACTTTCGATAGGGATAACTGTGATTTGACAGAAGGTAGAAGCCATGTTTTGACAATTCTGTTCAGTAAACAATGACAAATTATCATGGAAAGACTGACGCCGCAACAACGTTTACAAATTGTTGAAATTTATTTTCAAAATCAGTGTTCTATTCACCAAACTTATAGAGCACTCCGTGAAATTTATTATAATTTACATAATCGTCCATCAGAGCAGCTTATTCGTCGAACCATCGATAGATGTCGGACAACATTTTCTCTACTCGATGCAACAACAACAGGACAAAGAACTGTACATACAGAAGAAAATATCGCTGCTGTAAGTCATCGTGTTAATGATGATTCAGATTTGTCTATTCGTCGACGTTTACAACAAGTTGGACTCTGTGCAACCACCACATAGAAAATTTTGCCTAAAGATCTTGGTCTATACCCATAAGATCCAACTGGCTCAGGAACTAAAGCCACTTGACCATAATGTCCCGTCTCATTAGAGACGGCCCTGTCGTTCGAAATTAGTTTGTCATTCGATACTTATGTCTTTTACGTTGATATGCGATCTAGCAGTTTTGAGATTGTTTCAAACTGTTTATTTTTACTCGACACTTCAGATTATTGGTTTTTTAATTATTATATATGGCCTTAAAAAACATTGAAAGTCAACTAGAGATTTGGATATATTTATGCCTGTTAATTTCACATGACGCAGCATTCGGAATTACAAAACTGACTCTATCCTTCTTTACTTGCATTATTCTCATGATTTTTCTGTAACCAATTAGAAGATTTAGTTTGTTCATTCAGTATACCTCCAAATGGACCTTTGTTTCAAAATTTTAATGGTATCGACCCAGAAGTGTTTTGGATCCAACAAGATGGTGCTACACCTTATTCTGTTACCGTAACAATTGATTTAATGAAAGAAAGATTTGGCGATAACATTATTTGGGAAATAGTCCAATTAATTGGCCTCCAAGATCATGCGACATAACTCCACTGGATTATTTTCTTTGGGGTTATGTCAAGCCATTGGTTTATGCTGATAAACCAGAAACAATAGACGCTTTGGAATCCAACATAACTCGTGTTATTGATTAAATAAGGCCTGGATTACTCGAAAAAGTGGTCCAAAATTGGTCTGGTCGAATGCGGTTCCTCAGAGCTAGTCGTGGTGGACATATGCCGGAAATTATTTTGAAACATAAATGTCATAAAATTATTTTTCAAATAAAGAAAAATTTGGCTTCAATCTTAATTTGAATGTGTTTTATTTCAATTTAAAGTTCTATCACTCTAAAAAAACACCCGATATATGTGTCAGTTATGTAATTTACTAAAATTTTCACTGAAATTCCATTCTCATACTTGGTATTCCGGAAGCTGTGAGTAATACTCTGTCCATTAAATTCTAATGAGTTTTTACAGTTCGATGCAGAAGACTATTTTAAATATGCGAAATCCTGAAAAGTTGCTGAGATATCTGAAGAATTTCAAAATTTTATGGTACCTGTTCCATGTTTGTCTGAACCGAATTAAAAAAATTCATCGAAATCAATTACTTTTCGTTATTTCCACTTTCTACATTATGTAATATTGCGTTGTCAAATTTATAATCCGATGTTTCGTAGTCTATAAAGCATCATTAATAAAATTTTTGCGCGCTTATTGCAGCGTGCCCTGCAATTTTCAAATTTTTAGCCGGAAATGATCCCAAACGACCAAGTTGGACTTGAAGAATTCCAGGTCAAAAGTAATTATGTCAAGACGGTACGTCCTTAAACTTTCGTACTTTTCAAGGGAAACAGCTGGACACTTGAAATTTTCAGACCTAAATGTCTCAGTTAAGTTCGTTAATCGGGCTGATTGCTCCGGAATGATTCTCATTTCAAATATTTTCCTATTTTTTATTTTAAAATGATTCTGGCATCATCTGATACTATTGGACCATAAAAAAGATGAGTATCAAAATCTGGAATTGAATGTCCCTGTGCATTCGCCATTTTGCATCGCCTCGTAATCTCTAATGCAACTTTTTATTAGGTGCTATCTTCCCCCAATTGTTTTGCTTCTGTGCATATTTTGTGAGAAATATAAAGTAAGTGCTTCAACAATCCATGTATCTGAGACCAATAATGTCTAAAAGTAAGAGACAAGCTTACACATAAAAATGCGAAAGAAATTTAACTAGAAATCCACTTGATACTATTTTTTGAGGAACCTGTATATATACAACTCTATTGTACTAAAATAGGAATCTCAAAACATTCCAAAGTGGAGACACACTTAACTCTATTATTTAAATAAATATAATGTGCTCATGAGTTCAAAACAGAATTATCGATTAATTAAACAATAAAAAAACACCATTGTATTCGGAGAAGATTGTTCACTATCCATACCCAAGATATCATTGAAACTTTGTTTGAAAATGATCAAGAAAGGCGTTTCACCGTAACTCGAGATCATAATCAGAGAAACTATAAAGCTACTGAAGCAGCGGTTTGTTGAGAACATTATTTCCAGAAATGGCCCTGTAAATTATGTCTATTATGATGGATTTTTTTGTGAGTTGAAGTCTAAGTTTATGCTTATGATTGAAGAATAATTCAGTATTTGAAAAAAACATAAAAGTCCATGATATGAGGGCCAAAATGTGTGAAAACGTCGAGATAAATTCTGAAATTTAATTATAATTAATCAGTCTTTCCGAGAGAGTGAAAACACTTGAGATATACAGCAATAATTCCATTTTATTTCACTTGAAAGAACTTTGTAGTACTAATTGGACCATCCTTTATTGAAAAATAATAATGAAGTTCAGAAGAGTCGTTCACGAGATCTGTCATGAATAATAGGTGTATATAAATAAGAACAAACAACCTATTATATTCAATCTAAATGAAATTTGTAATAAGAAGTATAAGCTAACATAAATATTTTTCCATTTACATATCATTATTTGAAGTGAGTCACAAAAATCTGGTAGGTGTAATTGAATATGAGGGGAAATATGACGAGTGAATGTCAATATTCCACGCAGAGAATATGATTATTTTCTTGTTAAGTGGAGAGAACATATAATTTTGTTTCCACAGGTTGTTCCAGTGACGCTTTTGAAAAAATGTCACCAAGCGAAGAGAATCATAAGTTCTTATACGGGATGATTCATAACTATTGGGACATAGACTGAAAACAGATTATTTGGAGCAAAATATGATGATTAGACGAAATATCCCTCAATAAAATATTGCTATGGAAAAAGATAAATTTTTTGTTGTTTTTTGCTAATAATTTCACTGTTCATTTCTCAATTGTTCACAATCGGCACAAGGGCATAACTTTGGACGAAGAATATTATTTTATCTATTACTTCACTTTTTGTTATATTTTGGGGGCGCCACGTGATGATGAAATTACGTGATAGTGATTTTTTAAAGCTTTTTCGATTGAAATGCCTTGTCAAAACTATTCAACGAATGAAGAAATGAGGGACATAATTTGTTTATATGCACAAGAAAGCTTTTGCGGGAAGGAGGTTGTAAAATAAAGCTGAATAGCGCATATTATGGTAGAATGGACGTATCCAAATACGAAAATGAGAAAAAAAGTTGTAACACATAAGTTTTTCTTGTTACATTTATAGAACCACACTTAATGTTACAATATTTGATGTGTATAGAAAAAAAATATTTCAGAATTTTTTAACGGTATGTATCGACTTTATTTAGTTTTACACCTACTAGATATACCTTACAATTGAGAAAAACACAAAGATTAAAAATATTGACTTAAATACTAATTGAATTTTATTTTTTCATTTTATGAGGGGTCATATCTTCTCTCTTCAAAAACCAGAGGTAATCACCCATCATGACTGGATCCCATCAACCTTGATAGTGAATTTCCATTGTCCTAATATCTTGGTGGAATTTTTCATCCTGCTCGTCACTGGCAGCTCCCAAATTTTCAGGGGAAAATGACAGATGTGAATGAAGGAAATGAATTTTTAATGACACTCGGACACCAAGCGATGTGTAGGCATCTAATAGTCATTAACTAATTGGTGGTAGTTTAAAATATATTGTTGGCCAAAAATCCTCTTACTACATTAACAAATGAATTTCATGCGTTGAGTTCCTGCCTAGTAAAGAAACTTCTCTGTAAAATAAACGTCGTCCAGCAATTTTCTGATTTGTGTTCCAACAAAATGTCTTCCTTCAATTTGGTATCACTTAACTCGGGAAAGACTTGTTTTAAGTATTTGAATCCATCACCTTATTTATTCATAGAAAAGTTTTCCTCAGCCTAAATTAGGTGTGAAGAGGAGGTAGGTTATTTTTGGGGTCTACAACAAGTATAAACTAAACATTTTGAGATCTCGGTTGTAAAATACTTTTTCTGGCCAAATCTTTGTTATATAATGCTGATTTACTGCACGAATGTCCCATAGGCAAAGAAAACAGCAATATTTTGTATTTCCTTCCTGTCCCACTAAAGTCCCTATAACTTTCAAGTCCCCACATATCTGCCATTGCCACGTGTGGTAGTTCATTTTATCGAATAGAGTCCGCATATTTTTATAACTTTCTTTCATCTTCACTGAATGGGCAACTGGTATAGAGGCTTTTAAATTTTCATTATGCCATAACACAGCTTTTAAACTGTATTTAGACGAATCTATAAATAAATGCCACTCAGAAGGGGTATGTTCAATATCAAGTTTCTGCATAAAACCATCAATATTAGTACACGCACACAACGAATTTTCTAAACGGAGCATTTCTTTTTCTGAAATTCGTAATTTTCGTTTCGTTGCCTAATAAGTTCAATTCTTTAAGACGGGAACCCAGAAGTTGTCACTGTTGCTTTGATAACCCCAAATCACGTACTTAATCATTTGACTTACTTTGAACAATTAAATTTTGTTAGCTGGATCTGGAACCTGGTGGTAGGGTCGGTGCACAGTCCTACGGAGCTGCCTGATAATGCGTTGCCTCCTATATCTTCCAAAACAATATTTTGCGGATCTAAAGGTGCGATCAACACTGGTAAATCTGTATTATGAGAAACAGATCCTATTTCAGACTGCAAATTTGGATAGTCGATCTTGTACTTTTCTTCAGGCTTTGTCAAACAAAAATAACAATCGTCTAAATGATTAGTGGGTTCTCGCCATACCATAGGTACTTCAAAAGGTATGGTTTTTCTCTTTCCATTCATCCACTACACCAATGATACGCTACAACTAACACAGCTCACAAGGGAAGTGAACTGCTTGTCTTGATTTCCAAATAAAACACCAAAATATCGGAAGTAAGATTTTTGAAATTTTTAGAAAATGGCCTGGCTTGTGATTCCACCATTAATCCTTCACAAATATATCAGAATTTGTCAGGAGAAGATTTGCATCTGCGGTACGTCTGTCTCGAAATTTTCGTCCTTAAAAAATTTAATATGTATTTAATATTTATTATGTATTATGTATAATATTGTAAACAACACAGTTATAGAATGCATCCATTTTAACCGTCCCCTCATAAAATTGACTACTTGCTAATGTAAAATGGTCGTATAGAGTTATTGAAAAGCGGAACGTGTTAGAGCATTAGGATTATTTTTCCTATTATTAGATGGGCATTTCCATTGAAAAAATGAAGATCTGCTTTGTCTAACAAAAATCTTGTCGACCAGTGTAATTTTTAATTAGGAAATCAACTATTTTCTTACCTAAGTTTGAACAACGTATCTTCTCACCATCCGTTTCATTTTATTTTATCTGTACTTCACTTTCATTTATACAGTTTTGTGTTGCATTACTTTGCTCATTCGTTCCTTCCTGAATTAAACGTTCAACATTCCGTTAATTTCAAGTAACAATGACCGATTGTAATTAACTCACATTAATGTATATTCAGTTTCCACGATTTACGATTGAGTGTTTATGACATTTTACATTGTATAGTAAATAACTATATTGATCAGGTAGAAGGTTCATCTGAGGTCTTCAACTTATTCAGACTTCATCTAATCAGCACAGTTATTTTAGATACAAACTCGTGTAAATATAATCTTTCTGCAGCTTAGAAGAAATCATCTTACCTTTGGATATTACTTTTTATAAACAAAGTTTTTGTACATCAATTTCAATCTTAGAATTGCAATATATTAACGTCCCAATTTTATTTGCAAGAGAACCCTTCATCAGTTTTTCCTCTTCAGTGATATCTTAGATTGAACAGAACCCTTCTTGAACATTCGAAGGATATCTAGGGATGGAATGAACGACTGGAAAAAAGAGTATAAAACTTGCAAATGAAGATCGAGCAGATCGTCGAAGGAGGAGAAGTATTTTTGAACACTGGGCTTTCCCAATGTTGAAAAAATATCACAATCTTTAATGCTCACCCCTAGTTCTTTTATATGTATCAGCCACTATATTGTCCATTTGTTCGATGTACCTAGGAATGTAGTTTATGTACTGTTTGGTGTCTGTAACAATCAGACCATGAAGGTGGGAAAGTTCCTGTAAATGAAACGAACAATATATATTTCACAATAAGGATTTCATATTATAATAATGAGCAATTATACTCAATTGAGTGTTATAATGTATAATAGAGGTTTTAAGGTGATAGACTAAGATAGAGAATAATTAGAAATCTTCACAAAAAATTTTAGTGCTGAATTAATATAACAATGATTATTGAAAAGTTTAAAATATCATACAGATTTCTTCTGTAAACCTCCTACAAATTTTAATTTCGAAAAATCTTTTAGAATTAAATAAAATAAATGTCTTTAGAACTCACTGCGTCAATTTAGTACACATATAGAATTAATACTTCTTAGGCAGTACCCAAGGGAATGAAAGAAATTCAAAGAAATACAAATTGTCAACTAAAAATTATTGAAGAAGTCCATAAAATACCTTGCAAACTTTATGTTATTTCTATGACGAACATTGAATACTTAGGATGTCTATAAGTTCACTTTATTCTAATTTTTGTGCAGTAAACAGCATGAAGTCGGTTTGGTAAGATATCTGTGTTGAATATTTTTATTTTTTAAATATGAAGTCGAGTTGATGATTCACCGTTGTAATACTTCTAAAATGTTTTTTAAAGATATTCTAGATGTTTAAGGAATTTATTTTGAGCAAGTTATTTTTGAAGAATTACTTGAGGGTATGTTGAAAAGTAATATAGTTTTCATAAAACAACAAATAAAACAAAATTTTGTACTCTTCAAGTATTTATTTAATAATTTTCAATTGGCAATTTGTATTTCTTGGAGTTTCTTTCATTACCTTTGGAACTGTGTAATATTTAGTAGTAGTATTTATTCTATATGTTTACTAAATTGATACTGTGTGTTCTAAAGACATTTATTTATTTTAATTCTACAAATTTTTGAATAAAAAGTTTTTTGAAATTAAAATTTGTAATTGGTTTACAGAAGAAATCTGTAGGATATTTTAAATCTTGTAATAATCTTTCTATCAAGAAAAATTCTGTTTTTATTATTTTATAATGATTATTGTTATACCTCGAAACAACTTTTAATTTTATAAAATTTCTGCAAAATTTCCGAGGTGAAATTAAATCTCGTTTAGCGACATATTCAGAAAATAAGCTATACATATTCTTACCTCGATAGCTTCTTTCACTTCGCTTCCAGAGGCAGGATGTTTCCCGGAAACAACAACGAATCTGTGCCATTTGAAGGCTCTTAGTAAGGCGACAACACTCTTCGATACTTTGCTTGAGGGTGGTAACGTTCTAGCGAATGTATAGAACACGCGTTTGTCGCTTACCCTTGTATCACTACATTTCTGAAAAAAAAACTGTTTATAAATCTTTATGTTATCTTGAGACATCGAACTTAGTCCATAACATTCCATTCATTTCAAAGATTAATCTGAAATTTAGTCGGTTTTTCATTCGCACATATTTATATCGATGTCTATTTGTTTTATAAACCCTGTCATTATATATAGAATTCAAAAATCGAACCAGAAAATTTGTCCATTATCTGTTCATTTAGAGCTTTTTTCCGGAACGATTATACAAAAATTTGTGAATCTTGGTTCATAAATCAGGAGCTACTCCGTAAAGTTCCTTCAAGATTTTGAGTGAAATCAATGTAAGTACTTTAAAATAATGTTGAATAAGGTTATTTTGAATTTGACATATTTTATAATGATACAACCATCGTTTCGCTAACACAGTATCATTGCCAGGAGGCGGTATATCTTACATTTGGAATAATTAAATCTGTTTCCGAAATCAGCTTCTATTTATATTAGAGTACATACAATATTCCATTGAGGACTAAATCCCAAAAAGGGAATCTCTGAGAATTCTAGTTCATCTGAAAATATTTGATAGTGAAGTGTTATTTAGGTCTAATTGTTCATTGAATACTATTTCGATTTTATTGTGTTTATTTATCTCTAATTACTCTAACATGTTCGAGGCATAACTTTTACTTTCTATATGAAAAATTTCGAAATTATGTTTGGAAGTATGTCCTGTTTCTGAAAAATGGTTCGAATATGTGGAATTACCTATGTTATTGAAGAAACTCTTAATGTTGTTTAATGTTCTTTAATTCTCTGTAGGAAAGTTCTTCTTGTCTGTCCTACGCAAATTTTTTTGGCAATTACTTCAGGTTTACTTATAACCTACCACTTTAATTATGTGCACTGTATTTATAAGTTCCAATAAATTTATTGAGGTTTGAATACATCTCGAATGAAGTTTTCAAGTCATATTTAGTTTTGAAGTATGTAGCTATTGTCTCAGAAATATCTTCAGTATATTTTAAGGAAATGTAATTAAAATTTTCTTCTGTATGGGGATATACCATATATAAAGCTATTTTATTATTATTCTTCATCAACGAGTATTTCACCGAAACAATTGAACTAGTAAAAAATTTACCAATCAAAAACAGATGTAATACAACTATCAAGTGATATAATTTAGAATGCCTAAAAATTTACAGTAAACAAAATTATTTTTAAGTTAAAAATTAAATATATAAACCTTATATATACATCCTTCATTATTTATTCCCTGTGGAAACGGGGCATAATAAGTTATTAATTTTCTCAATTAATTATTAATTTTCTTAATTTAACAGTTACTAGAATCAATAATTCACATTTTCCATATTTCATAAACGAACATATACAGATGCCATTATACACAATAAATCAAATCATCATATTAACCAAAAAATTATCAGTATTTTCTTATGATCCACGGATTAGTTAACATACCCTTGAATAGAGAAATTATATTTTAGAGCTCAGCATCATTACAAATACCTATTAATTAGACTAGGATCCAACGTTGATAGATAAGTTGTTGATGACTAAAAATAATTAAATAATTTTAAATATGCAAATCCGAATACAAAAGAAAATTTAAAATGCATTTTCTTAAAATATAAGAGAGGTATTTCTAAGAGAATTGCTTCATACCTCAAAAATAAATATGATTCAGGAACTTCATTCAAAACTCATTCAAACCTAAGTAAATTTTATGAAACATTACACATAAAGATGATGAATCGGAAGTTAATAAGTTAACCTGCGGTATGACAAACAGTTCAAATAGGACAGACAGAAACAACTTTCTGACAGAGAATTGAAGAACATCTGAAGAGATTCATCAATAAAAAGAGTAATTCCACATGTTAGATTCACTTGTTGGAAACAGGAATTTTGAAATTTTACATACAGAAAGTAAAAGTTATGTCTTAAATCTCTTAGGGTCCCTAGGGATAAATGAATACAATAAACTTGGAATTGCACTCAACGAACAATTAGAACTGAATAACTGTTAAATATTTTCAAATGAACTAGAATTTAGAAATTCCCCTTTTTTGGGTTTTAGTCCTCAATAAAATATTATACTTATCCCGAAATAAATGGAAGCCGATTTCGTAAACAGATTTAGTTCTTCAAAATGTAAGATATACCATATACCACATACCTGACGATGCTACTGCGTTAACGGAACGATCGTTGTATCATTATAAAATGTATGATAATCCGAATAACCTTATTTAATATTATTTCAAATTGATTCTCATCAAGTAAAGACTGATTCAATTAAACAATGTATTTCAAGGATTGAAAATTTAGGGTTGCGGTTGAAGGAGCTTTTATTCAAATACTTTTTATCGGATTTTTATTTTTATTGTATAGGGTGTTTTCTTTAGAGTGATAGAACTTTAAATTGAAATAAAACACATTTAAATTAGGATTGAAGCCAATTTTTTTTTTATTTGAAAGATAATTTTCTGACATTTATGTTTTAAAAATAATTTCCGGTATTTCTGCACCACGACTAGTTCTGAGGAACCGCATTCGACCAAACAATTTTGGACCATTCTTTCGAGTAATTCGGGCCTTATTTAATCATGACCGCAAAAAAATAATCATTATGTCTCATGATCTTGGAGGCCAATTAATTGGACCATTTTTCGAAATAATGTTATGGCTAAATCTTTTTTTCAATAAATCAATTGTTACGGTAGCAGCATGAGGTGTAGCACTATCTTGTTGGAACCAAAACACTTTTGGGTCGATAGCATTCAAATTTTGAAATAAATAATCATTGATCATCGATCTGTAACGAGCACCATTCACTGTAACATTAGCTACAGCATCGTTTTTAAAAAAATTTGGACCGATGATGCCTCCAGCGTGTAAAGCACACCATACAGTGCATGTTTCAGGATGCAATGGAACTTGCAGAACTTCTTGAGGATTGTTTTCACTCCATATGGCAATTATGCTTGTTTACATAGCCGTTCAACCAGAAATGAGCTTCATCACTAAACACAATTTTACTATAAAAAGGTGGATCAGCTTCAAGCTGTTCTAGGGCCCATCAGCAAACAAACGACGCTTATTATGGTCAAGTAGCTTAAGTTCTTGAACCAGTTGGATCTTGTGTAGGCGTAGACCAAGATCTTTATGCAAAATTTTCCATCTGGTGGATGCACAGAGTCCAACTTGTTGTGAACGTCGACGAATAGAAAAATCTGGATCATCATTAACACTATGAATTACAGCAGCGATATTTTTTCTGTACGTATAGTTCTTTATCTTGTTGTTGTTATTGCATCGAGTAGAGAAAATGTGGTCCGAAATGTATCGATAGTTCGACGAAGAAGATGCTCTGATGGACGATTATGTAAACCATAAATTTCACGAAGTGCTCTATAAGTTTGGCAAATAAAACACTGGTTTTGAAAATAAATTTCAACAATTTGTAAACGTTGTTGCGGCGTGAGTCTTTCCATGATAATTTGTCAATGCTTACTGAACAGAAATGGCAAAACAACATGGCTTCTACCTTCTGTCAAATCACAGTTATCCCTATCGAAAGTTATATCTCTCTAAAAAAGACACCCGATATGATAATATTCTTTGAGTGAAAATTGCAGCAATTTAGATTTTCTTCAAGATAATTCACAAGATATTATTCTCTTGGTTTCATGACTTGATAATAAATATGAAATAACATAATACCTTTTTGGAAGTTTTCAATGATTTGACAAGCGCAAGTACAGAAGCGTTGATTTAGATCATAATCTTCATGAAGCAAACGCTAATTTCGGAGAAAAAACTACTTTTCTTATAAGATTTTCAGAAAAAAACCAAATTTTGTTGAAACGCTCAATTTCTCAATGTTAACGATACTCCACACTGTTTTGTTTCTACTGTCAGAGGGTTCCATCAGGTAACTGAAATATCTAAATTTTGCTTCCTTAATTATCAAGTTGTATGAGGATTTTGGCTCTCCTATAATTGCCATAAGTAGATTGGCATTTCAGGTTAGGTTAGGTTAATTATCAAGTTGTATGAGGATTTGGCTCTCCTATAACTGTCATAAGTAGATTGGCATTTCAGGTTAGTAAACAGCCAATAAAAATTATTCAGAATTCGCTTTGCCAAGTGAATAGCGGGAGTGATTCATCGCTTGTCATATTTAGCATGATTAGAGATTGAATTAACGGACAAAATTTTTGGAAACGATCTTCAATAAAAGACATGAACGCTTCAAAGCATTCATCAACTTCATAAAAACAATAAACAAAGCAAAAATCACAATTATTGATGAAATTGCTGAAATTGTCGAAAATTTGAGGGCTCTAATCCCTGACCAATTTATGTGAAATAGTTTGTTTCGTTGTTGACTGAAAGAACTCTATGGTCTCTAACATGAGCCTCATAAACCTCAACAATAGATTTGGGAAAATTCACACTGGTCAAGATGTAATCAATCTTAGACGTAGATGTGTGGCCATTAACATTTCTAAAAACCCTTGTGGGATTAAATGATGAAATATGTGAATTGTAGCATTCAAGTAAGTCTAAAAATAAAATTCGATTAGGACTTTCACCCTTCAAAATATCTACATTCAAATCTCCGCAAACAAGTATTATGTTGCCTGATTTAAATAAATGATTCAATGTGAAAGAAAAATGCTTAACAAAAAATGCAAAGTTACCTGAACAAGGTCGATATATACTAAGAATAACGTATTTACAACCTTTAACTGCTACTATGGTTCCACAAACTTCAAACACCATTTCCTCAGAATATCTTGACATTGATAACTTCTTTATAGGTATGTCCTCTTTCACATAGATCAACGATCTATGCAACCTGTTGGGACGGCAATATGAACCAGCTTGGACATATCCATTGCCTCAACATTAACAGAAGTACACCAGTGCTCCGCAATACTGACAATGTCTGCCATTTTTTCTTCGAAGAGGACCTCGAGAATATTCAGTTTATTAGATGGACATTGAATATTTATTTGAAATATGGTTAATTCTTCTCTGATGGGCGTGGAGACAGCAAGTTTTCATGTATCAACTGGTCCAAAGGTTGATTTGGTTTTCTTGGTTGAAAAAAAAGATTGTCCAATTCATACCATTAAGTGCTTTGTCATACTCTGAACTGGCAATGAGAACTTTGAAGGAGGAATAGCTTTCCGAAAAGTTTGACTTAAGTTTTTCACATTTTACGTCCGAGAAATTACCTTTTGAAAACTCTTGGAGATTTTTAGCTGTGGTTTCTGGTTTCAGATTTGTCACATGAAAAGCTTTATATTTTTCTACACCTTCAACAGGGGCATCGCCGGAAAAGCTGCCGACTACAACTGAACGTTTTTGTTTAGTAAACTTTTTACGGGAAACAATGTTCCAGTCATCTCCCTTTTCTTGTGATATCTAAGAGTCCGATGGGATATTAATTTTGACAACATCAGAGTAAGTATTTCCAATACCAACTCGTTGTAATTTTTTTATTGGATGAATCATTTAGAATATTCGAAGTTGTCGAGTTTGTAACTTTAGAGGTGGATAAATCAGTGTTTAATTCACACATTACTATTAAAACAAATTGTAGAAATTACTATGTTTTACTACCAAAAAATATATATTACACATTTTCTTGTGACTCGAGTTTCGGGAAATGAACTATCCCATCATCAAACAACTGAAGACCTAACAGTGGTAGAGTGGTATTTAAACAAAAGTGATACAGATTTTGAATATTTCAACAGATTCTCGGTAACACCTTATAGTGGTACAGAGGTTTACAATCGGAACGTGATAAAAAACCGGGTTAAAAAAGAGGGGCCTTCTAACAGATATCAGAATGTCAGCAATCGACAAAGAAGGTTGTTAAACAGATGGTACCGATTTAAATATCTCAAATAATTTTTGGGGTTACATAGCTCCATACAGTCATTCATTATTTTTACATTATTTTGTTGTATATCTCAAATATTTGGATTTACAAAGCTCCATACAGTAATTCTTTATTTTTTACATTATTTTTATCGTGAACGAATTTGAAAATTTCCATAATCAAGTTTCTTTTCTTTTGAATCTACATGTAAAATTTTCTTAAGATTTTCTTTTGTCGAAACGAATTACTGTTTTCTAAAGAATGAGCGGCAAAAGTTGAATTTTTGTTTACTTTTTATTAAATTCATTTTATGTTCGTTGAAAAAGGTTTTAAACAGATGTTACTTTTTAAATATCTCAAATATTTTCGATTTACATAGCTCCGTACAGTCATTCATTATTTTTACAGTATTGTTATTGTGAACTAATTTGAAAATTTCAACAGATTCTAGATAATCGAGTTTCATCCCTTTTGATTCTACATGAAGAATTTTAAGATTATCTATTGTGGGAAAGCAATGACACAAGTCAAGAATTTTGTTTATTTTTCCTGAAACTCATTTTATGTTCGTTGAACCTCGTCTTGAAGGAACGTCCTGTTCGTCCTATATATTTATTACTGCACGTATAACAAGATAACTCATAAACTCCTGATTTGTGTATGCTTGGAGTAGAATCCTTTGCGTTCAAAAATACCGATGATAATTTGTTTTGCGTTTTGAAGGCAATATTGACATCTGATTTTGAAAAACTTTTGGTGACTTTTTGACTCATGCTACCAAAATACGACAGAGAAATGAATTTTTTATTTTCTTCGGTTTTTACGATGGGATAAATTTGGCTCATAGCTATTTTAGATAGTTTCTGTCGAATTAGATTATCTATTATATTGGGGTTGAACCGTTATTCGCGTCTATTGATTTTATAACTATAAAAAAGTAACATCTGTTGAAAACCTTTTTCAACGAACATAAAATGAATTTAATGAAAAGTAAACAAAACTTCAACTTTTGCCACTCATTCTTTGGAAAACAGTAATTCCTTTCGACAAAAGAAAATCTTAAGAAAATTTTACATGTAGATTCAAAAGAAAAAAACTTGATTATTGAAATTTTCAAATTCGTTCACAATAAAAATAATGTAAAAAATAATGAATGACTGTATGGAGCTTTGAAAATCCAAATATTTGAGATATACAACAAAATAATGTAAAAATAATGAATGACTGTACGGAGCTATGTAACCCCAAAAAAGATTTGACATATTTAAATGGGTATCATCTGTTTAACATCCTTCTTTGTCGATTGCCGACATTCCGATATCTGTTAGAAGGCCCCTCTTTTTTAACCCGGTTTTTTATCACGTTCCGATTGTAAACCTCTGTACCACTATTAGGTGTTACCCGAATCTGTTGAAATATTAAAAATATTTATCACTTTTGTTTAAATACCACTGTTAGGTCTTCAGTTGTCTGATGATGGGATTGTTCATTTCCCGAAACTCGAGTCACAAGAAAATATATATTTTTTGGTAGTAAAACATAGTAATTTCTACAATTTGTTTTAATTATGATCAACTACCAAATAGTAACGGCTGAAACAATTCAGTATCACACATTACTATTTCATCTCCCGTACTCACCGATGGAATATGTGACGGCGATTTCTTATCTTCATTGTTTACAGTAATATCAAACTGAAAATTCACATATTAGTGCAAGAAAGTGTAGAGAATCTAACAGAATAAAAATTATTTGGCTACGCTAAAATATTTTGTTCCAGAACACACTAAAATTTGTCCGAAGTTTTTCTTGTCACCCTGTATTATAACTATATAGTCCTTCTTGGTAAACCCAATATATTTTTTCATAAAAAGATTAATGTGCATAATAACTAAAATTATTTTTCAAAATATTACTTCATAATGTAGATAAATGATGAAAATTTGCGTCAGAGAATATATGACATGGAGGTGACAAGCCAGCAGGAGAGAACAATGAAATGAAGGTCAAAATTTAACATGACGAACATCCTTCAGTATTAGGAATTATTCATGTTTTCCCGAGTATCATCATTTATCTCGAAAGCTGTGTGGGCTTAAATCAATTGTTCGCTCTGTTAAAGGTGATGCAGAATTAGTAATAATTCTGTTGAATTTATCCATATTATTGAATTTGCAGTGACACATATTCAAAGGATACATATCGAATGATGTATAGATCTCTCATTGTTTATTCCAAATGAACAACCGGGAATAAATATACCAGTTGTTAGTGTTATAAATTTTACGAGTGAGCAGAGTCTTAATTTAATCCAATAAAACTTTATTTTATTGATGCACAAAAAATACTTCACCTTGAATATTTCCATTGTAAGATATTTTTCCGGGAAACGCAGACAATTTGATTTTAGTTTTAAAGGAAATGAAAACGAAACTTATATTTTAATTCGGATCAACTACCAAATAGTGATGGATGATTCAGTCAAATATTTGAAAAATCATGTACTCAGGATCAATTTTTTTGGCGGAGAATCATCTTGTTTTTCAAATGCATTTTAAACATGGTAATAGTTTTCTGAAATTTCAACATTGTTACTATATTCAAGATCTTGAATTTCACCGAAATAAGATTCAACACTCAAATTGTCAGGTACAAAAATGGACCAACAATATTATTTGTCGATATTCTATTCCAAACATTCAACTTCTCTAGGTATTCTGAATGTTTTCTTATAATTATAGCATTCGAATAACTACGGTTATATCGGCTGACACGACCAATCTTACATAATGAAGATTCCTTATTAAATCACTTAAAATAAAAAAGTCGTGTTCATTTAAAACATTTCCACTTATTTTCGCATAGTAAGCACAGTCGTCAGATCATCTTCGTTGGGCTCTAGGATAAGTTCAGTCTCAAAAGAATATAACTGATGCTTTTTTATGATACTTAATAATTTTCAATATAACATCCCAAGTAGTTTCTGCTAAATGTCAGAAACTCGAAGAAAAGTCCTCCAATCAATATGTTCCGATATTCCAACCTATGCACCCACCCCCGTTGGAAACACTATGTTGCTTTTCACGTTTTCTGTTAGTAAACGATTTAGTCTCTATAAATTTATATTATATAAAATTTATTACGTATAAATGATTGGAATTCCTACCGACGTTTTTTCCATTGAATATTTTCACAGCGTTTTCATTGTTTTAAGAATGAGGGACTATAATTAACTAAAACTAAAATATAATTTAACTGGTGTAGATGTACACTAGGATGATTTTCATCATTTAAAAATAGCTAAAAAACAACAAAACAATGAATTAAATATTTCGACTATTTGTCCAATTAGATAAATCTGAAATTTCAAGGAAAAATACCTGTAGAATGTTAGGCAAATTATTATTTAAATATTTCAATATTTACAGATATATTCTGTTAGCCTTCTATATATTTAATTTCAAAAAATTATATTTAATATTATTATATAACTTCCGGAATTAAATTAATGTCATATAAGCACTGCTTATATCAAACGATCTATAAAATAAACATTCATTATAAGACATCCAAATGAGATAACAAAATCCAATAAATATAAATTGTTAACAAAATAAATTAAATATTTGCAGTAGACAAAATTTTGTTTCTGCTCATCCCTCTTATGAATATTATTTGGTTTCCTTAGAAATTCTCTATACAGATGGTTTTTTTGCTATAACAGAGGCCGTTACATTGCCTTTCAATCTTTAAGATCAATGGTAAACCACAGAACTATTTATTTTGAGTCAACATAGGACTCCATTTAAATATTCAGTATTCCTTCTGAGACGCCTTCTGAATTGTTAAAGGTAAGTAAATATTTTTTGTTGATTGATATTATATTTTATTGAATATGATTGAGTACTGACGAGCAAAGTCTCTCTTAAAACTTGTTTTTCAGTTATGTTTTTATATATCTTGAGATTTTCTAAAAAGTAACTTAGATATCCAATAATATTGAATATTCTAAGTAAGATAGTTTTATAATGAAATTCTTAAGATTATGTTAAATATTTTTGAAAAATATCTGTTTTCATAAGAGGGATGAGCAGAAACAGGATTTTGTCTACTCAAAATATTTAATTTATAGGATTTTTGTTAACAATTCAAATTTATTGGATTTTGTTATCTCATTTGGATGTCTTAATGAATGTTTATTTTATATGTCGTTCGATATAAGCAGTGCTTATATGACATTTATTTATTTCCTGAAGTTATAATATCAAATATAATTTTTTGAAATCAAATATGTAGAAGGCTAACAGAATATATCTATAAAAATATTAAAATATTCAAATAATTTTATATACCTTCTATCAAGTATAAACCTCCATTCATTTTATGTTAGGCAAATAATTGATTTTATCATTAATTCGATTGTATACATCCTTTTTGCAGTTTAGTCAAAAAAAGAGTTTGGTATAATTAGTGCTCAATTTTTTACGTATCAAATTCACAAAATTTTCAGGAAAATGTTGAACTATAATAATATTCAATTACTGTTTGAAACTGAATAGGCCGCGAAATTATTATTCTTTCAATTCAGTTAACTGATTACGAGATTCTAAGATTTAAACCAAAGATTCTTAAGAGATGACCCTACGTCAGCAAATTCATGATCAAAACTGCCTCCTTGAAAATTAATGTCTACCTTTCACTGCCTTTAAAAAAAACAATCTTCACTGGAAATATTCCAGATGCACTATTTTACTGTACTAAATTATTTTACACGGTGAGTCCAATAAGAACAATATTTTTACTCATTATGAATGTAGTGGAATAATAAAAGTTGATAATGTGTGTCCAGTGGTGGATCTGTGAATATTAATGCAGTTACTGCAATATTTCCCAGTTCATTAATGTTGAAAACATTTAGAAACTTTCCATTAATGTTTATCCATCAATACTTATACAAGACTGTTTGAATATTTGATAAAATTAGATATTTTAATTGTTTAAATAAAACACATTGTCCTCTTCTTGACGGAAAATCATTTTGCGCTCGAAAATAATATTTTTTAACTTCACAATAATTGTTTCGTCATACCTTCAGTTTATTAGGTTAGTATTGCTATTGATTAAACAATAGAAAAAGATTTTCTCAAATATTTTATTATGTGTGTATAAAAGAGGGATGGGAGATATTTTGACGATTATTCAAGAATTTGAATGAAATTAATAGAGGGTATTTGTTAATATATAACATTTGGAATTAATATCATTTATGTTTTTTGTTTGAAATATCTGAATTTTCATAGTTACTATCAAAAGTGTATTCAAAATAAAAATAAATATAATGATTAATAGAATCAGTCTTTACTTGATGAAAATTTATATTAAATAATATTGAATAAGATTTTCTATAATAATTTTCACAAAAACACTTTAGGTAGGTTTACATTTTGATTATGTTCAACAATTTGCTACAAACAATAGACAATGTACTGAAAAAATAGGTTGATTAGGTGAGTTAGTGTAGCCCATTATGGGGGTCATTATAATGATATTGCTTTCCATTCGTAAATATCAAGGTTCAACCTTCTAATAAACTCTTAGATCTAAAAAACAATTCATTAGTTATTAGTTGCAGCTGATAAAAAATGCAGATGTCAAATGTCTCGCCCTTTGTAAAAAATTGTTACTTTGAGTACCTGTGTCATGTATAGTTTCTTCTTAATCTGGATTCGGGAACGCACCTTTTTTACAATATTTCTGTAATTTTTAGAACTATATTTGTTTGAACATAGAATTGATAGTTTGATCTGAGTTAACCCCTTTCATTTTTTCCGTTTTTCAAACTTGCAGATGTTGTAGTTAAAGCGAATGTATGATTTTCCTTGGTGGATTTTATTTTTCATTCTTAAGGTTGATTGATGAGCAATGATGTAGATTTTCAAACAAATGTTGACTCCAAGAGTGTGCTATATTTTTATTTTGTACAAGGGGATTTTGGCGCAGAGTTTGGTAGTCAAATTTTTTAATTGAAACAATGTTGTATCAAAATTTAAATATCAAAACAGATTTATTCTGTTAGCCTCTCACAATTTTTATTGTGAAAAAATTTTATTCAATAACTTTTAGAATTGAATTAATGTCTCATAAGCACTGCTTCAATTTAGTAGACATATAAAATCAAGACTCATTATATAATATCAAATGAAATAAAAAAAAAAATAACTTACTAGACAGATCTCGTGGTATCCTTGTTGAACAAATACTAAAATTAGGAAACTTTAAAAATCCTTCGTACTCTATGTTCGTCACAAAAATCATACAAATCTTGTAAGGTATTTCATGGCCCTTAGTTAGAACCAAATGACATTTATATAATTTTTTTAAAATTTTGTGATAATCCTTTTATCAAGTAAAAAACCTCCTTTCATTATTTTTTAATGTTATGTTAACTACAGGCAATTTGTATTTTCTATCAATTCTCTTCATATTCTATGGATTTCTTTATATCTTTGGAGTTTCGTACGATAATCGAGAATTCCATATGTCTGGTGCAATAGAAACTCTGGTTTTCTAAAATATTTTTATTAAATTTATTTTTAATAAATAGTTTACTACTCTGTCAAGAAAGTACCGGGAATTTTCAATTAAAACAACATTTTTACATTTAATCGTCAAAATTTACTGGGTCGCCTTCAAAATAGGCTTCATTTGCTCCAATACATCTATGCTAATGGCACTCCCAATTATCGAAACATTTTTATAGGCGCTTTCCGGGATGGACTTTAGCTCTCGCGCCGAATTTTGTTTTATGGCTTCAATCGACTCAAAACGGGTGCCACGAAGGGGCAATTTTAGTTTTGGGAAGAGGAAAAAGTCGCAGGGAGCCAAATCCGACGAATACGGTGGTTGTTGAAGCACGTTTGTTGAGTTTTTGGCGAGAAAGTCAGTCACAATCGTAGCTCGGTGAGAAGGCGCGTTATCGTCATGCAAAATCCATGAGTTGTTCGCCCACAAATTTGGCCGCTTCTTACGGATACGCTCACGCAAACGTTTCATAACGCCTAGGTAATACTCCTTGTTTACCGTCTGACCCTCTGGAACGAATTCGTAGTGCACCACGCCACGGATATCGAAGAAAACAATGAGCATCACCTTCATTTTCGAGCGGCTTTGGCGTGGTTTTTTCGGTTTCGGCTCATTTTTTGCCACCCATTCCGATGATTGCTGGCTTGTTTGCATATCGTACTCGTAGACCCAGGTCTCATCACCAGTTTTAATGTGTTCCATGAATGTAGAATCGGAATTACAGCGATCCAGCATGTCTGAAGCAACCTGTTCGCGATGACGTTTTTGAAGAAAATTCAGGTCTTTCGGTACGAGTCGTGTGGCCACCTTTCTCATGCCCAAAATATCAATCAAAATCGTACGTGCGGACTCGTGGGATATCTTAAGATCATGTGCTATCTCTCTAAAGCTGGTACGACGGTTTTCCAGCACCCTTTCCTTAATTTTATCGACGTTATCTTCGATCGAAGCCGTCGATGGGCGACCACTTCACGACCGTCCTTGAAGGCTCTGTACCACTGATATGCACGAGTTTTCGATAGAGCATTATCACCAAAGGCCTTTTGCAACATTTTCAATGCATCGGCACACGAAAATTCATTTGCAACACAAAACTTTAAACAAATTCTTTGCTTAACGTAATTACCCATAGTAAAAATCGGCACGCACTCTGACATCGACTGACTTAATCAGCTGTTGCAAACACACTAGTTGACAGATCCCGCTCAAGCTTGGCATAGTAATTAAGGACAGTGGTACCAACCTAGGAAAAAATTTTAACCTGCCTCATTGCCCCGCCAGATTTAAATCGATAATTCCCGGTACTTTCTTGACAAATGTATGTAGAAGTTTCACAGAATAATTTTTTTTTTATTTGAAGAGAATGTTTTCCCTGATCAGTAAATGATTATTGGATTTTGTTCGTTATTAATATGATTTTTCAGGTTTTTTGTTTAATTTTTATCTGAAATCATCTGAAGTTCACTGAAAATTTTTGTTGCATTATCTGGGAACAAAGAACTTCAAAATTGTTTCTCTCCCCAAGATGATTTCCAAAAAGGATTAGGCTCTGAACAACTCCAAACCATTTTACAGAATTGTTTTACGAGAGCTTATATTTATCTTCAAATCTATATTATTTTATCGAATTTTTTGATGAGAGCTAATATTTATCTTCAACTGGATCCCTATGACTCCTTTTATTTGTCTCAGTGTCCTTCCTTAAATTTGGCCTTGATTTGGCCTTGTATTAATTTTTCATATAATAACAATTATAAATACTGCGAGTTATAACTGAAGTTTTCTTTCAAATATATTTCAATTGCTATGAAATTTTCATGAATAACAACATTCAAACTGTAGAAACTCGTTATATTCGGACATTTGCTTATGAAGGGTTTGTACATATATGGACTGAACTGAAAAGTTTTCTTATGGAACTCATTTCACAAAATTACTTCCCGAACACATCGAAACCCGTATGTTCTCACTGCTGAACATTCGCAATATAGCATTTAATCACCGAAATCCGTTCAAACCCTGGAATGAAAAACAAACCGTATTTTCGAACGGTCGGGAGTTTTCTAATCGGAAAGGATTAACCAGATTATGTTATTTTTGCCCGATCACGTGGTATAAAAGACAATTTACGATGGCAAAGAGCATTTCGAATTTTGTTCACGTTTATTAAACTGATCCAGTTCAGGGTTGCAGAAGTAGCCAAAAAATTTCAGATATAACTAAAAACCGAAGATAAAATAATACTTGGAAACTGCAGTAATGAAAATGTCGACCCTTTTACTTTAAAGCTATTTTTTTTGTATTTGTATGTTAATATACTATTATGAAATAAATATTTGTTTTTTAATTGATATCATTAATTAGCATTCCCACGTTTTTGGGTGCTAATTTAATATGGAATTTACTTTTAATATTGTTTGATTTCAGTATGAATACTTCTTAGATCACCCTTGTATCTAGTTGATTGTATTGTGTGTTGTTGTGCCAGCTAATTCTTAAGATTATAGTTTTTTAATTAAATAATTGAAATTTAAATAATATCAATTTGATTTGTTGTCACGCTTTAATTTTGCCATTGATTTCCAAGCATTTCGAGCTAGTCGGTGATACTATTATAACTGTTGAACTGTATGTGACATAGTTTCAATGGTTCAATTTGAATTTTAATAAGTTATTTTTCAAAATATACATTGAAGCAAAGTAATCTAAAATATAAATCGGTGACTACTAAACTAAAACTACTTCATACAACTGTTTGAAGATCGGATAGTTAATTTCCAAAACTCGAATCACAATTAAATGTGTAAAATATTAATTTATTGGTAGAAATACATAGTAATTTTCTAAAACTTGTTTTAATTATGATCAACTACCAAATAGTAACGGCTGAATTTCAGTATATAAACGGCTAAGTTTCATGTTCTGACCTCTTAACCTGAATTCTAAATATAGTATTATAATTCTCACGTAAACAAGAAATGATTTGCTTCGAAATTGAATTGGAAAGATTTACAGAAATAAACTTATTTCTACCTGTGGTAAGTTTGTTCAACTAGCAATGTTCCTTTTATGTTGGCTTTGCTCTATTTCAGGAATTTGTTCTGGTTCTTGCAGAATGTTTTTGGAATGTTTAATTTATAGGAATTTTGTTAACAATTCATATTTATTGGATTTTGTTAACTCATTTGGATGTCTTATAGTGAATGTTTATTTTATATGTCGTTTGATATGTGCAGTGCTTATATGACATTAATTTAATTCCTGCAGTTATAATATTAAATATAATTTTTTGAAATTAAATATGTAGAAGGATAACAGAATATATCTGTAAATATTAAAATATTCAAATAATTTTATATACTTTCTATCAAGTATAAACCTCCATTTATTTTATTTTATTCATAATATATAATTATTTGGTTTCCTTAACATTCTTTATACAGACGGTCCTTTTGCTATAATAGAGGCCGTTAAATTACATTTCAATCTATAAGATCAATGGTAAACCAGAGAATTATTTATTTCGAGTCAACATTAGACTCCATTTAAATGTTCAGTATTCATTCACCAAGACGCTTTCTGAATCGTTAAAGGTGAGTAAATAATTTTTGTTGATTGATGTTATATTTCATTGAATACTATTGAGTACTGACGAAGCAAAGTCTCTCTTAAAACTTGTTTTTTAGTAATGTTTTTACATTACATGTTTTTACAAAGTTTGGAGTCGCTGAAGCAATCTCTGCGCCAGGAATGGGACCGATTAACGCACGAAGACCTGCGGCCCATTTCCGAAAATATCCAGAAGCGTCTGAAGTTATGTATCGCCACCAAAGGAAGCCACTTCTAAACCCCTTAAATATTTTATTACCAATTGTTTATGTTTTAATTATTCGTTGTTGTTTTGCTTAATTTTTTTTGTTTAATAAAGTTAAATGAAAAAAACGTTTGTCTGAGAATTTTTTTGTCACCCTGTAAAATCGTCCAGAATAAGAACAATATGATGGATAAGTTTGTCTCTAATCAAATACAGCTTTTTCAGAAGGTCCACTATTGGAATCATTTCTCATTTCTACCCTGCATTAACTCGAATGGAATTACCAATATCATCTTTCTTTGAGCGTCCGATCGGAGAAAGGTTTCACATAAATACATCGACATATTTCCACTCACGTAAGATATCATCGGCAGATTCCATGCTGCAGCAACCAAAGCTTCCGAAAAGCACGTGTCATCTGGTCCGATGAAAGCCAGTGTGCCGTTGTCCCGCATCTCGGTCATGAATTTGATGGCTTCGGCAGCAAGCGAAGATTTGCTCCTTGCAAGGCTAGAAGTGCGAGCGTTCGTTCCTATATCGCCTGCGACGAAATTGAGACGCCGACCTGGCAGCAAAGCTGAAAGATTCGGAAGTTTTGAATATAAACATTTAATATTATATTCAGTGTTATTAAAATTAAAACCAGCAGTTATCATCGGAATGTTTCAATGATTTTCAAACAGACCTGAGCAACTAGGTATTCTCACTGCAAAAGATAAATCATCATACAAAGGGTTGGACGCCTAGGCAGTATTGGAAAGATCATATAAGTACGAATGTACGTTGTATGGCGGTAATAAAAACTTAATCTGACATATATGTCTTAGGGATGTCATATGTCATCCTAGTGATATGCTAATGCATATGAAGAAATGAAACGGAAATGAACAAAATTAGGATTTATATTGTATAACATGGTCCATGCTATATTGAAACATTGCATGACGATATAAATAATATTTAATTGATAAGAATAATGTACACCATTGAATGAAATTTAATGTTCAGTTTTGCAAGAATATGTGTTATAATGAAATCAGTAAATAATATTTTTTAATTCTTATTTACTCATTAGCAGTCCCACGTTTTGAGTACCAATTAATTATGCTTACTTAAAAGAATTAATTATGGGAGCTAGTTCATTATGGAATTTACTATTATAATTTTGAGTATGAATACTTTTTAGATAACCCTTGTATCTAATGGTTAAATGTTTTGTGTGTGCGCCAGCTAACTCTCAATATTTTGTAATTGAAAATTGAAATTAAATTATTATTAATTTTGATTAGTTTCAATATGGTTCAATTTTAATTCGAATTTCAATAAGTTAATTTTCAAAATATATCTTGATTCAAAGAAATTTGTAATATAAATCTGTGACTACTACTACTTCTATTTCTTGCAACTTTGGCTTTGAATAATTATGAATTGAATACTTCCTATGAATTCTATCGAGTGTTTTTTTTTCAGAGTGATAAAACTTTAAAGTGAAATAAAACACATTTCAGTTAAGATTGAAGCAAAATTTTTTTTTATTTGAAAGATAATTTTATGACATTTATGTTTGAAGAATAATTTCCGGCATATGTCCGCCACGACTAGCTCTGAGGAACCGCATTCGACCAGACCAATTTTGGACCACTTTTCAGAGTAATTCAGAATTTGAATATCAAAACAAATTGAAGTAATTCAGGCCTTATTTCATCAATAACACGAGTAATGTTGGCTTCCAAAGCGTCTATTGTTTTTGGTTTATCAGCCTAAACCAATGACTTGACATAACCCCAAAGAAAATAATCCAGTGGAGTTATGTCGCATGATCTTGGAGGCCAATTAATTGGACTATTTGTTATAATGTTTCACCTAGTGCCAACCGCATACGCCATTCATGTTAATAAATCAATTATTACGGTAGCAGCATGAGGTGTAGCACCATCTTGTTGGAACCAAAATACTTCTGGGTCGATACCATTCCAATTTTGAAACAAATAATCATTGATCATCGATCTGTAACGAGCACCATTCACTGTAACATTAGCTCCAGCATCGTTTTAAAAAAAATTTGAACCGATGATGCCTCCAGCGTGTAAAGCACACCATCCATTTCAGGATGCGATGGAACCTGCAGAACTTCTTGAGAATTATTTTCACTCCATATACGGCAATTTTGCTTGTTTACATAGCCGTTCAACCAGAAATGAGCTTCATCACTAAACACAATTTTATGATAAAAAAGTGGATCAACTTCAAGCTGTTCTAGGGCCCAATCAGCAAATAAACGACGCTTATTATGGTCAAGTGGCCTTAGTTCTTGAACCAGTTGGATCTTGTATGGGTGTAGACCAAGATATTTGCGCAAAATTTTCCATGCGGTGGATGCACAGAGTCCAACATGTTGTGAACGTCGACGAATAGACAAATCTGGATTATCATTAACACTATGACTTACAGCAGCGATATTTTCTTTTGTACGTACAGTTTTGATATTCAAATATTGAATCATTAATATTTCTATCAGAATTTATCTTATTTGGGGAATTTTGGTCTGATTACACTCTAATGAGTCAACTTATACATTTACATCGGTGAGTCTTTTCCTTGATATATTTGTATAATTATTTTTACACTCTAACGAGTCAACTTATAAATATACATTGCTGAGTCATTTCCTTGATATATTTGTATAATTATTTATTTTTAACTGCAGATTCCATTAAACTATATAGAAGGATATGCATCAACAAACTGATGAATATAAAAAGTATTATTTGTCTCATTTAGTTTTTATATTCCTCACTTGAGGTATCGTTTTGAATGTCTCGTTACGTCTTTTAGAATAATTATGTAATATAATGTTATCAACTATATGAAGAATTTTTTAGAAATCTTTTGGAGTGAAAGTTCTGAACTGTTCAAACCTAAAAATATATTTAAGGCAAGATCATTCAATGCAGAAAGACTTGAGGTTATAGCCAGTTCACGTTGAAGTGAATGGAACAAGAAGGGATGTTCATTTTCAATTAATTTTATAATGAATACCTATGTGCTCAAACTGTAATGAGGAATACAAAGGCCTCCTATATTGTTGTTTCCGTTATGAGATTGATAATAATAACATCATTATTATTTACAACATATACTCGGCGTTAATCACAATTAAATTTCTCGATGACTGAATAAGATACGTATCTTAATATATGAGATAGTATTGGCCAACTATTGTCTTATATTTCGTCAACAATATCTTCATCAAGAATATATGCATTTTTCAATTCATCAGGTGTAATAGTCACATTATTGAATATTTCAGATTGATTTTCATTCAGAATATTTGTGATAATGTTTTCCGAGGTGATGGTTATGTTGCCAGGTTCCTAACATATCATAATGAGAGTCATAACGCTTTGCATTAGTAACTTGCTTTCACTTTCAAAAATTTGCCTTACTGGTACATGATATTTTACCTCAGCTTGTTGCCTGTACTTGCTAAATCTATCTTCAACTTTATCTATTTGAATTTTTCCACATAAGAAATTATTGAACCATTTATCATTCAGACAATTATGCGACATTTTCATTAATTCAAGTTTCGCAAGTTTCGAAACTTGTTGGTTTCTTGTCCGTGTCCTCTTATCTCCACAACAACAAATATGCCACACACATATATTCGCTCTGAACAGAAACCCTAATGTATTTATCAAACATTATCGCCATCTAAAGCACGAAAATATACATACGCGACATACGCTAGCGAGCCAACTCAAGCAAAGGACTGTATTCCCGACGTTTTTAATGTTACAAAAGCAGAAAATTTTCTTCAAGCTCAACTCAGATCGTGCTTCACCGTGATGCTCAAAATTAGCATATTTATACCCAAATAAATTAATTCGGCTGATCTGTATTCGATATCATTGATAAGGTGTATAAGTTATGGCAATAGAAAGTTCTACAAATCGAGATAGTGCAACATATTTCAGTATTATAATCCTAACCTCAAACAGGCCCTATTAGGTTTTTTCTTCGCTCAGACATAAGAATAACACAGGATCTGCCTGGGGTTAGTTCCTGGGGTGGATTGAGTAGTCCACCAACGCTATTGCCGGTCCCAAGCACGGATGAAGGAGGAGGGTTGAGCAGGAGGCTAACAACCTCCCCTCGGGGAAAAACTTCGTTATGAAAAATAACACTCATGTCACGGATACGAATGGACACAAACGGTAATCGAAAACTGCAACGAACAAGGATTTTGAATATTGGAGCTAGTATAGACCAGGAATAATGATTCAACAATTAAAAAAAAGGACCAAAAGGATATAACCTCGATAGAAGAAGTGAGATTGCTGAATTGTGGAAACATCAAAATAAGTAAGTCAGTGTTCTTCTATAGCGGAAACTAAACAGGAAGACATGAATTCGGAGCGGTGTTTGTTGTTGGGAACTTTTACTAGGTACCATTATGAGATTCGGCCAGATAAATTAAAGATTGTGTTCGATAAGATTGACAGATTGCAAGGTATGTCGTGTATGTATATTTGCGTGAACGAGATAGCGCAAATGTATGATAAATTCATTAGTATTATTGTGCAGAGCGAATATATGTGCGAGGCTGATTTGTAGTTGTTGACATTACAGGGCACTGACGAGAAACCAACAAGATTCGACAAGTTTTCATGTCTACTGTGGTAATGGAAAGTTCTACAACTCGAGACATTGCAACATTCATCTGTATAACAATTATGAACATTATCAATGCAAGTTTTGTTTTTTTCGATGATTTCTCTGTGCCATTATGTTGCTGCCAACGAATCAACCAATTAATGAATTTTTTCGAAAGTCTATTGTTTCATGAGATCCTGAGTTTGAGCAACCTACTTGGTTGCTCAAACTCTCTCCTTAATCCTTTGGCCTTTTAGTAGAGATTTAACATTAATAGTATCCTACCAAATCCAAACATTATTAAAAAATTCAAAAGTGTCCGCTGAGTTATCAAAATCTTTTCCGTCCTAGTTCTCTGAGAGTCTACAATATAGGGGTTAAAAACTTGTTATTTAATATTCTGTTTTTCTAATGAAGCAGAATAAAAAGCCTGCAAAGAAAAAGTATATCCATATTCAAACAATTGGCTTTTTTTAATTGAGGTATTCGTTTCAATGAGTTGTAGGGCGCAATTTTAAAATGAACATTGATAAAATCTAGATTTATTAATTTCTGAGAGGTTTTACTGATCCAGTTATTTTTTATATTCTTAAGAATATGTGCGGGACCTATGATATACAGGGTGACAAGAAAAACCTCGGACAAACTTTTTTTCCTTTAACTTTATTAAACAAAATAAATTAAACAAAACAACAACGAATAATAGTAACATAAACATTTGGTAATAATATATTTAAGGGGTTTTGAAGTGGCTTCCTTTGGCGGTGATACATAGCTTAAGACGCTTCTTGAAATTTTCGGCAAAGGGGCGCAGCTTTTCGGGCGTTAATCGGTCCCATTCCCGGCGCAGAGATTGATTCAGCGACTCCACACTTTTGTGGTGTTTAGCACACGCACTGAGTTCCAAAATCGACCACATGCTGTAGTCCATTAGGTTGAGATCCGGCGAGTAGGGCGGCCATTCTGCAGATGTGATGAAACCTGGGTTTTGCACAATTTTTACGTTATTTTTGCTTTGTGAACCGGAGCAGAGTCATGTTGAAAGGTCCAATGCGTGTCGCCGAAGTGCTGCTGGGCTCACGGAAGTACTACGGCCTCAAGAATGTCGCAGCGGTAGACTTCGTGATTGATTTTGACCCCTTGATCCACGAAAACCAAGGGTGTTTTGCCGCTGGCGCAAATTCCTCCCCAAACCATGACGGATTGCGGATTTTGACGATGTTCGAAGATGGCGAACGTACCGGGAGCCGGAGTTAATATCCGACACCATAGCTAAAACTTCGAATTCAATATTTCCTAGGCGAATTTTAAATATCTTAATGAAAAAATTCAGTGATCTGCTTTAAAAGTTTTCAGGGCTAAAATATGTACCTATAATAAAAGACTATTCAACATGAATACATGTGCACTTTCAGAGTTGTTGTTTTGCATTCCCTACAGTATTGCCTCCCCGATAATCCATATAACGTATTTCTGGATTTCGTCCATCATGAGAACTACTGATTTATCCCCAGATTTTAAAACAATAAATTTTGATTTTATATAGTTCAAAAATCGAAAGTAATGCTGTTCTGTACAAGAATCAGTTGGTGATTTTCGATACATTCTCTCAATTGTTGATGAACTAGGAAGGAATAAGATTCCATACTTTCTGAGGAACTTATAGGTATGAGCCGAAATTTAATAAGGTAATACGTAGAATAGTGTTATATTCATAGTATATTTGAACCTACACGTGTTGTGCTGTCCAATAAGTATGATTTTTTCAATGACAAATAGCAAAAACAATGCCTTGTCAGGAAATTTTATCAGAAATGAAATTCTTACTATCTTCGTGGCGTGCCCGCTCCTTCCGTAGAATTCTGCTGTGCTCTGCTGCAGCTTTCCGATGTAACATATAAGAGGCGCGATTGGTAACAAACAATACATCATCCGTTCCGCCGGAGTTAAGTAGGGCAGAGTACAACGACTGACGTTCCAACGAGGAACAGGGTTACTGGCGTCACAGGAAGAGATGCGTACCACGCCTGTCCGAAGAGTTCAGATGCGCTTGCTCGGAACGAAAGGCCGCCTCCAAAATCAAGAGAAAGAAGCCCCCTCATAACACCCGCATTTCCTTCAGAGCTTCACTTTCACTAAATAAATACTTTTTTTCAACTTCACTGTCATCAATTTGTTTTTGAATAAGGAAACCATTTTCTCTAAAATATATTAGGTGTACAAATAAGTTTCCGCCGTTTTTTACCACAAATTAAATATTTATAATAGAAGAACGGTGTGAGACTGCTTGCTGAGTGACTTCTAATGTTAGAGCAAGTTCTTTTTGTGTTTGAGATTAATCTTCCTCCAATTCTGCATCCTCGTAAATTTTTGGCCTTCCACTGCGATCTTTGTCTTCTACGTCGAAATCACCGTTTTTAAACTTGTGAGACCACTCTCGACACGTTCTCTCACTCAAAGCACCCTCACCATATGCTTCTACGAGCAATTGATGTGCCTCAGCCGCAGATTTCTTTAAATTAAAGAAGTAAACTAATATTTCCCGTAAATGACGCTTACTTGGCTCAAATTTTGACATTTTCAACTTATAAAAACTATATTTTACCAATATAAAATCAATGATATTAATAGGTTATGTTGTTCTTGAATGTCCAAATTATTTTTTAAGCCGGTTATCATCTGCGAAAGCTAACCGAAACTCCGTGCCGCGCCATCTACAATAAAACGGCGGAAACTTATTTGTACTTCTAATATGATATTTGATTTATATCAATCATAACTTATCGAATAGGTTTTGTGCCTCTAAATCCCCATAAAACATTTTCTGCATCGTATCGTTCAACACTTACACATAACAAACACTGAATTTTCACGACTGGATCAATAAAAAACAAAGAGTACAACCCATTCTAAAATATCTTTAGAACCCACTTCCCGAATTCAGTTCTCTTGATTTGATTATATAGTTTCTCAGCAGTTGTGACAGCTTTCGATGTAAGATATTCTTCATTCTGCTTAACATTTTCTTGTAAAGCTTTCTTCAACATAGAATATTCCACCCTTTCGTTTAAATTTTGAAATTCAAAATATAAACCAAAAGAAGCTACATTGTTGGTGAAACAACTGTTGTGATTTAATAAAGTATGAATATATTGTTCATAATTCTATTTAATTATTATATGAACATTTTATAATGAAAGTGTTAAATTCAATATCTACATGCTATTGAAAGATTGTCAAGAATTGTACATATTTTAAATATTATAGTGCAATTCAAAAACAAGTCGCTTATTCCACCATCTTTTCGATCCTAATCTTATCGAAAGAAGACAAAAGTTTTTCAACGCGTTAAAACTCAATTTAACTAGTCCTTGAAGCCGTTCAAGGTAAAATTAGATTTATCCCAGACTACCTTACATCCCCTTTCGTTTTCTAACCAAAATTTTCCACCACTGAAATTACAGGATGAAATCCCGCGAAGAAAGTTGAACATTAACCTGAAACCCTCTTCTATTGATATTGATGAATATCTTGATGGTATGCAAACACCTCGATGGAGAGCCCCATACTTTATTCTAATTAGGATAAGAACAGTTCAGTCTGGCAGATGTTTTAAATTGATACTCTCATAATAAATACCACACATTCAATATACAGTCTTGGAAAGGTGCGGAAAAAATGCTAAAACATGAAAAGGGTGGTTGAAAATCTAACCACACTAACCTTAATCGGAAAGTGGATGATTTAAAACGAATGTCCAATTTGGTTCTAATTTTTTATACATAATTTTCTTAACGGACAATGCCTGTATATAGTCTGTAAATGTTCAAGAACTGACCAAATGGGCTCAATAGTTCCTGAATTATTTTCATTCGAAATTTTATTTTTTAATTATTTCGAAAATGAAAATCTCATCAAGTTCAAATTCAGTAATCCAATGTGAAATAACCGCAAGAAATCTAATGCATAATTTCATGAAAATAAATTACGAAAATTTTTCCAACTTTCAAATCTTTAACCATGGACGCTCGAAAACTGCAACTATGAAAAAACGACAAATTTTATTTGCTCAGGTAACCTAGATGGCAAACGAATCGCATTTCCAATTTTCGAACCATCGTTCGAATACAGACGTGTTTGTATATTTGTGATAATTTCGCAAAAAGTCTGAAAACTATGTGAAGTTTTGGTCTCTATGTTCTTTTTCCACTCTTTCTTACCAATATGTAACTATGCAGATCGAAGGAGACGGATGAAACCTTTCAACCGTTTCAATCATGAGATTTTTCGTTTTTTCCAATTTAATTTATAGCTTCTTCAATAATACATTCACAAATTCGAAATTTTTAGTGAAAATGGACCTTTGAAAAAGCACGCAAGCTTTCGACTTCATATCAGTGCTCTTCGTCATTTTTTAAATTATGAACCTTAACTGTTAATCCACAGAGTGAATAGAATAGACAGAAACTCTTGGAGGATCATTGTCGGATTTTTTTGTTCTTTGTTTGAAACTACCCTATTTCAAACGTAAACTGGAAATTTTTTGAGAGGTTCACATGTTTGGGTATATCTTTTGAGAAAATAATAAAACGCAAGAGTTCTTCTACCCAAAAAAGTGTTACGTGTAGGAAATCGATGGTTAAATTGAATTAATAACCCTTCGAACTGTTTCGTTCGACGTAGTCTTGAGATCCGATATAGAACAAGAGAACGCTTTTATAGCACATCAAAAAGTTACTCCTGGGAAATAAATCTGAAGATGTGGAAGTGATTGCTGAAACAACCAATTCTGAGAGTAAGAACAAGTTTTTTCACAAAAAAGACACTGAGGAGTTGAAAAAAGATTGTTATGAATGTATTACTCTTAAAGGAGAGTAAATACAGTTAAATCTCTGTGAAATACTTGTTTTTCTTAGACCATTTCCTTATAGATTCATGTCATACGTACAATTAAAATACAATTTCTGTTATAGCATTCATTTCCAATTATACTGAATAAATTTTTTCATTGAAGAAAACCCGTTTTACGAAACTCGACTGTATGAAAAAATCAGAATCCTTTGCTAATATTTTATTAATACTGTACTGTTATTTTGCTTGTTAACGTACTCTCAATTGAATTTCAAAATATATTTTCTTTTGATCTCTTTTAAATATATCAATGAAAATATATTCATCAATTTTCACAATTTTTTCATTTAGAATATTACACGAGACTGACATCATACCCAAGTAAAGGAAATACAGAATGCATTAAGATATATAAAATATTTCACGGCGAAGGGTAGATTTCACATGTTGAAAAGTGGGGATCGATTTGTTTCTAATTTGTTGTTCAGCATTTACAGATAGGATTTCTTCTTCAAAAAATATCTTTTATCATACATTTCTATAGATAAGATGGAAAATAACATAATTTTTTGAAATGTTGAAAAGCACCGACGCGAAGTCAGAAGCTATCACGCGCTTGTTCATATCATCTCCACAATCCTCACGAAATTTTGTATTAGCTTTCTTGTCGTTATTTCACACTCACATGCTGAATTTACTCGATCTTAAAACTGTTGCTATGACTGCGGTACCGCTAAACGTTTCTCGGCTAACAAACTACTTTTTTTTAATCTTCTAGTTATAAGACACAAAATTTTGCAAGTACATATGCGCCATTATTCTAAATTATCATATTATTGGGGAAAATGGGACACATTTCGAATGCAGACAACTGCGAAACTATTTTGCCCTCTAAAGAATTTGACAAAATAAATTTAGGCCCCAAATAAACCCTGAAAGATCCAAGTCTCTAGCTTTTTCCGTTCGAAAGTGTAAGTGTTTACGGACGGACCGTCCAGGCAGAATAAGTTTTGACCACGCATTCTTCATCAGTGAGCCGACCTGATCGTTTGAGGCTAGTTTTGTCTCAATATTCTCTAGAACAAGCAATGGTTCCATAATTCAAATGATCGATTCCATAATAAAAATGAAATGTGAATAAAATAAAATAGAAAGGCCTTTTACTTGATAGAAGAAATATAACAAAATTTGAATATCAAAACAAATTAAAATATGTTTATCTTCTACAATTTTAATTTCAAAAAAAATTTTTATTCAAAAAAACTTTTAGAATTAAATTAATGTCTAAAACAAGCACCGCTTACATTTAATAGACGTATATAATCAAAACTCAATATATAATGTCAAATGGGATAAATAAACCAACAGATATACGAAAGTCATTAAAATTCATAAATAAATATTTAAAGGAGACAAAATTTGTTGCTGGTCTTAGCTTCAAGAATTCCATTTGCCTTTTAAAAACATGAACACACTTAAAGGACTTCTCAAAGAATATAATTTATTTGAAATATTTAATATATTTAAATATTCGAATAAGTAAATTAGTATATCTTTTGGTTTATTTATTCCATTTGACATTATATATTGAGTTTTGATTATATACGTCTATTAAATGTAAGCAGTGCTTGTTTTAGACATTAATTTAATTCTAAAAGTTTTTTTGAATAAGAATTTTTTTGAAATTAAAATTGTAGAAGATAAACATATTTTAATTTGTTTTGATATTCAAATTTTGTTATATTTCTTCTATCAAGTAAAAGGCCTTTCTATTTTATTTTATATATAATATATAATTATATTTTGGCTTCAATAAATCTCATTATGGAATGTCAATGAATTTAAATAAGCCTTAAAAATAACTCACACTGTTCTTTGATTCTGTTAGAACATAGATCAATCTTGAATTATAAAATGATCTATGTCTCGAAACATTATTCATTTACACGTGGTGAGTTGTTTGATATAGGTTAGTTTTTTGATTTTGATATTTTGAATATATTTCAGGACTGAAGACGGAATTGCTTAGAATTATATTGGTTTTTTGAAGATATAGTGCATGCTTTGAGAGATTTCTGAATTTACTTATTCGAATATTTAAATATATTAAATATTTCAAATAAATTATATTCTTTGAGAAGTCCTTTAAGCGTGTTCATGTTTTTAAAAGGCAAATGGCATTCTTGAAGCTAAGACCAGAAACAAATTTTGTCTCCTTTAAATATTTATTTATTAATTTTAATGACTTTCGTATATCTTTTGGTTTATTTATTCCATTTGACATCATATATTGCGTTTTGATTATATACGTCTATTAAATGTAAGCGGTGCTTGTTTTAGACATTAATTTAATTCTTAAAGTTTTTTTGAATAAAAATTTTTTTGAAATTAAAATTGTAGAAGATAAACATATTTTAATTTGTTTTGATATTCAAATTTTGAAATGTGAATATTAAAAAGTTATCGAATAAGTAAAAAATATAATTTCGAGTTTGCCGAACATTTTTACGATCATCAACATAAAGTTTTAGAATATTCTAAAATTCCCGATATGTATCGGGAGTGCAAATTAATTCGGTCCGTTTAAAAAAAAATGGCTCTGAAAAACTGAATTTTTAAGTAGTTACAGCTGATTACTGCAGTTTTCAACATATCGGACATCTACCGATAACATCCAGTGTGAATTGTTTTGAGTTTTGTACAAAACGTTTTTTGTTACACTGTTGAGATGTGAGAATTTTCAATAATTGAACAGCATTTCCGGGAAGTTTTGTACCCTTAATAGATTTGCACCTGTCAATTCCATGATTGATAGGACCTCCGCAGTACTTATGTTTCAGAAAACTTTTCTACAGAAATAAACCTGCAATATGTCATATTGCCAAAATAATAAATTTCTAGTACAGTTGGTGGATAAAACGATTTGAAGCAAAATAAGTAAACCGCCCCTCTATATCCAATCACAGAAAATCCCGATTATAAATATATCGCCTCGAGTTATTTTGGATATTCGTTCACTAAAATACAAAACTAAGTCGATAAATTTGACCTGAAAAAGACCTTATCAGGTTGTCCTAATCTAGAAAGAATTTTATTCAACTCAAAACAAAAGGTGAATTCATTGAATGATTTTGGAGTCTACAGAATCAATTGTAATGACCCGCAACTTACGTGGGTCAAATAAGTAGCAACTTCTGAACGAGATTGAAAGAACATCTGCCTACAAATAAACGATTGAGTCTTTGAGAATATTGGAGGTATTAATCACCATAAATGGTTGATTTTAACAACCTCAAAATTTTCCATGAATTAATAAAGTAAATAAAAACAACTTGGCATAAGTTTCACTGTTTATTTCATGTCTCTTGACATATATGTTTCGTGTTTTTAGCCCATTTTCAAAACTGAAGAGGGCTGAACTTGAAATCCTACTTATAATAATAGGGTAGATAACAGGTAGAATTTTGAATAGTGTAAAGTGATGTTAGTTCGGTCCTAATCTTTTACAGATAAGAGCAATGGTGATAAATTAAATTCAAGTTGTTCATTTGTGATTGATAGCTTCTTTCCATGTGCTAAACAAATTTCCAAACTTTCTAAAAGGTCCATTTTTCTGCTTTTATTACCTACGTGTAAAATCTCAGTTCTACTGAAATCTATGAAATTGTTGTTACTTATACAATATTCTGAAAAACTAGATGTTATTTTATTGTGCAATATACTTTTTTGTGTTCTCCTACCCTTATGTTTATAGATCGCCTGACCTATGCAAAATGCAGGGCATTCATTACAATATAATTTGTATATACCGATTTTTTCACACGTTTCACGACAGTCTCTGCTATTAACTAAGAGTGAACCTAAGTTTTTTTATTTGTACAAATAGTGTTAATATAATTTTGTTATAGTCTATTGCAAATTTTGTTACTAATTTGAGGTATGAAGATTATGCTATGAAATTTTGCTTTTTCTTTGTCCTGAAGAGTAGGATAGGGAGAAGGTAGGGCTTTTTTATGCTGTTTCTTGAAAATTAATTAAAATAATAAAAAGAGGTTTTTTACTTGATAGAAGGAATATTGCAAAATTTGTATATCAAAACAGATTTAATCTGTTAGTCTCCTATAATTTTAATTTCAATAAAATTTTATTCAAAAGTTTTTAGATTTAAATTAATGTCTTATAAGCACAGCTTATATTTAATAGACGTATAAAATCAAAACTCAATATACTACTCTGTCAAGAAAGTACCGGGAATTTTCAATTAAAACAACATTTTTACATTTAATCGTCAAAATTTATTGGGTCGCCTTCAAAATAGGCTCCATTTGCTCCAATACATCTATGCCAACGGCACTTCCAATTATCGAAACATTTTTTATAGGCGCTTTCCGGGATGGACTTTAGCTCTCGCGCCGAATTTTGTTTTATGGCTTCAATCGACTCAAAACGGGTGCCACGAAGGGGCAATTTTAGTTTTGGGAAGAGGAAAAAGTCGCAGGCAGCCAAATCCGGCGAATACGGTGGTTGCTGAAGCACGTTTGTTGAGTTTTTGGCGAGAAAGTCAGTCACAATCGTAGCTCGGTGAGAAGGCGCGTTATCGTCATGCAAAATCCATGAGTTGTTCGCCCACGCCTAGGTAATACTCCTTGTTTACCGTCTGACCCTCTGGAACGAATTCGTAGTGCACCACGCCACGGATATCGAAGAAAACAATGAGCATCACCTTCATTTTCGAGCGACTTTGGCGTGGTTTTTTCGGTTTCGGCTCATTTTTTGCCACCCATTCCGATGATTGCTGGCTTGTTTGCATATCGTACTCGTAGACCCAGGTCTCATCACCAGTTATAATGCGTTCCATGAATGTAGAATCGGAATTACAGCGATCCAGCATATCTGAAGCAACCTGTTCGCGATGACGTTTTTGAAGAAAATTCAGGTCTTTCGGTACGAGTCGTGCGGCCACCTTTCTCATGCCCAAAATATGAATCAAAATCGTACGTGCGGACTCGTGGGATATCTTAAGATCATGTGCTATCTCTCTCAAGCTGGTACGACGGTTTTCCAGCACCCTTTCCTTAATTTTATCGACGTTATCTTCGATCGAAGCCGTCGATGGGCGACCACTTCACGACCGTCCTTGAAGGCTCTGTACCACTGATATGCACGAGTTTTCCATAGAGCATTATCACCAAAGGCCTTTTGCAACATTTTCAATGCATCGGCACACGAAAATTCATTTGCAACACAAAACTTTAAAGAAATTCTTTGCTCAACGTAATCACCCATAGTAAAAATCGGCACGCACTCTGACATCGACTGACTTAATCAGCTGTTGCAAACACACTAGTTGACAGATCCCGCTCAAGCTTGTCATAGTAATTAAGGAGAGTGGTACCAACCTAGGAAAAAAAAATTTTACCTGCCTCTTTGCCCCGCCAGATTTAAATCGATAATTCCCGGTATTTTCTTGACAGAATGTACAATATCAAATGGAATAAATAACCCAACAAATATAAATTGTCAATTAAAATTAATAAATAGATATTTGACGGAGACAAAATTTTGTTTCTGATCTTACATTTACGAAAACTAATTCCTTTTCAAAAATACAAAACATAAAAGACTTCTCAGAAAATATAATTTATTTAAAATATTTAAATAAGTTACTTCAAGAATCTCTCAAAACATGTAGTATATCTTTAAAAACAATTAGAATTCCCAAGGTCTTCATCGATCCTACTTCACATTTAAGAAATAAAATTAATTATCAACAAATATAACTCACCTGACAAACCTAGTGATATAAATTTTAAAAATAAATTTATCTATTACGTTCGTATTGTAACCATCGTTCGACTGTAATGACCTCAAAACTCTAATTGCTTTGCTAAAGTTTTCTATTGAGAGAGAGGTTAATAGTAACCTATGTATAAAGGCGTGAAAAGAAGACATTTTTATTTTATGAAGGTGGGAACTGTTATGATGTATTAATGAATCTGTGTACGTGGATTTTCTAAATATGTCAAATTCAAAGGAAATTACCATGTCTTGTGATCTGATCTGATCTTTATTGATTTTTAGGGATTTTCGATTTCAATAGTGAATTTGACAGAATTGAAGAATTTATTTAACAAATTTAAAAACATTTTCAATTCAAACATTGTCTAATAGAACCTGACCAAAAGCAAAATACATCATCTACATATCTGTTCCAATAAAGAACTCTCTTCATCAAATTATCTTGTAAAGAAATTTCTTTATAGGAAAAGATATGTTGATGATGTATTTTGCATTTAGTTAGGAAACCTATACAGGTACCAACTACCTCGGTGACCGCGCAAGTAAAGATATATATGACTTTGGTCTTTGCCAGTGCAATGCATTTCTATGCTAGGGGTAATAATAATAATTTCTAATTTTTTCTCAAAAAACAAAATAACACTGGATGCCAAAAAAACTTTTTGGTTGTGGCATAAAGCTGAATAGCATATTATGGTAGAATTAACGTATCAAAATACAAAAATGAGAAAAAAAGTTGTAACACGTAAGATTTTCTTGTAACATTTATAGAACCACATTTAATGTAACAATATCTGATGTTTATTGAAAAAAATGATTTCAAATTTTTTTAACTGTATATATCGACCTTATTTTCTTTTGCACCTACTAAACGTACCTTACATATGAAAAAACACAAAGATTGCAAATATTGACTTAAAATAAATCAATTTCAATTTTTTTTATCTTCACTCTTCAAAAACCCATTATGGCTGGATCCCATCGTCCTTGATAGCGAATTTCCATTGTCCTAATATAACTTGGTGGAATTTTTCACCCTGCTCGTCACTGACAGCTCCCAAATTTTCAGAAAAAAATGACAAATGTGAATGGAGAAAATGAATTTTCAATTACATTTGGGCACCAAGAGATTTGTAGGCATCTAATAGTTCATTAACTAACTGGTGGTATAACGTAAATAGAGGTCATTCTTGATAGAAGGTATATAAAATAATATAAATATTTAAAAAATTTTAAACAATTTTGAAAAATTAGCCTTCTACATATTTAACTCCAAAAGATTATATTCAATGATTATAACTTCTGAAAATAAATTAAACTAATGTCGTATTATACGACATTAGTTTAATTTATTTTCAGAAGTTATAATCATTGAATATAATCTTTTGGAGTTAAATATGTAGAAGGCTAATTTTTTAAAATTGTTTAAAATTTTTTAAATATTTATATTATTTTATATACCTTCTATCAAGAATGACCTCTATTTACGTTATTTTATTTATAATATATAATTATATGGTTTACCCAAACATTCATAAAGAGAGTCCTTGTGTTATAGCAAAGGCCATTAAATTTGTCTTTCAATCTTCTAGATCAGGTTAAACCACAGAGATATTTCTGTCTGTATTGGATACCTATTAAAGGTTCTCATTTTTAAATAGAACTTTTTCTCGAAGACGAAGGGTGAGTTTAAATATGTGTTATTAATTGATTTTATATTTATTGAATATGAATATTTGAATACTGATGAGCAAAGTCGATTTTAAAACTTGTTTTTCAGTAATGTTTTGCATATCTTGAGTTTTTGTATAAAGTACCTTGGTTAGATATCCAATAATATTGAATAGTCTAAGTAAGATAGTTTTGTGATAAAATTCCCAGGATTATGTTGGATATTCTTGAAAGATATTGGTTTTCATAGGATTGATAAGCAGAAACAAAATTTTGTCTATTCAAAATGTTTAATTTATAGGATTTTAGTTAATAATTTTTATTTATTGGATTTTGTTATACCATTTGGATATCTTATAATGAATGTTTATTTTATGTCATGATATAAGTGGTACTTATACGACATTAGTTTAATTTATTTTCAGAAGTTATAATCATTGAATATAATCTTTTGGAGTTAAATATGTAGAAGGCTAATTTTTTAAAATTGTTTAAAATTTTTTAAATATTTATATTAACTGGTGGTAGTTTGCATTCATATTGTTGCCCAAAAATCCTCTTACCACACTAACAGAAAAAAGGTCTTCCTTTTATTTGGCATCACTTAACTTGGGAAAGACTTGTTTCAATTATTTGAATCCATCACCATCTTTATTCATAGCCTTCACAAAGTTTTTCATCAGCCCAAGTTTAATGTGAAGAGGAAGCAGAAGGGCATTTTTGGGTTCTACAAGAGGTCTAACTTAACATTTTGAGATCCCGGTTGAAATACACTTCTTTCTGGCGAAAATTTTATTATATAATGCTGATTTGCTGGACAGCTGTCCCATAGACGAAGAAAACAGCAATAATTTGTAAATCTTCCCTGAAGTCCAACTAAAATTCCTATAACTTTTAAGTCCCCACATATATAGTATTGTAGTTTATTTTATCCAAAAGAGTGCGCAGATTTTCAAAAATTTCTTTCATCGTCACTGAATGGGCAACTGGTATAGAGGGTTTAAAATTGCCGCTATGTAATAACTGTTAAACTGTATTTAGACGAATCTATAAGTAAACGCCACTCAGAGGGGGGAATGCTTAATATCAAGTTCCTGCATTAAACCATCAAGTACATGCACACAACAAATTTTCCATACTGTTAAATGGAGTGAACGGAGCATTTCTTTTTGTGAAATTCGTAATTTTCGTTTCGTTGCCTAATAAGTTTCATTCCTTGAGACGGGAAGCAAGAAGTTCTGACTGTTTCTCTGATACGCCCCCCAGGCATTAGATCTTGACGAGATGGGGGCACTTGTCATGACTAGGACCCTAGTTTCGTCCCGGCGAAATGGAGGGTTAAGTCTTGGTGCCTAACGTAATGCCATTCGCGCCAGTCACTGGACCTGTATTGTGGAAGATCTCCGAATGGGGCCCTAGTTTTACCGTTCTGGTGAAATGAAGGGCTGAGCCGGTTGATTAACTCAGTGACAGGGAGTCTGTCGCAGCACAGGGCTTCTCCCTTAAAACTGACGTACTCTACCCTATCGCAGTATAATCTCCGGATTCTGTGTAATGGCCGAGTGCGTTATATAGCATACTGCGTTAACTCGGGGGGTGGTTTACCCTCAGGTGTTACTTGTACCACCTGGCCACCCCTTTGGTGTTGGAGTCGAGGGGACAGTGGTTGAAAGTCTGCATGCTGGACTAGGGAGATATTTCATTTATCTGTTCGCAGACCCCCATGTTCGGGATATTCTCATGAAATGACTCGGGATTTAACGGGACTTGACGGTTTGACCGGCTCGTCTTGGCCCCGGATCAATGCGTAACAATTTAGGGTTTATGGATCTCGATGAAATGGCTTTGCCGTTAGTGCTTGACGTCAGGATCAATCAAATGATTTCACATGGGTTCGGTGGGTCAGGACGTACAGGTCGTTAGACGGTGCTCGTACCAGGATCAATAAAAGTCATCAATCTTGAGATCATCTTAGTTCATGGGATTGCGTTTGGATGCTTGGATAAGAATTCCGGTGGGTGAGTTGCGTCACAAACGAACTCGGGTACTGACCTGCGAAGCCAGTAGAGGGTGAATACTGCTTCGCTGCTACCAGTCAGACGGTTCTGGCTTTCGAGTCGGAGTCCAAACTGGAAGCTGGTGGTTCATCTCTTCGGAGGGGTTCTGGCTTCGCGCGATTATATGGCGTATTCCTTATCACACTTTCTACCTCTTGGGTTGGACTATGGAGACTGCTGAGTAGTCACTTGGTGAAAGAACTATGCTCGAATGCCAATACGAAAACCTGGTAGAATCCACGTGTTGTTTTGATAACCCCAAATCACGTACTAAATCATTTTAAACTCACTTTAAACAATCAAATGTGGCTCGCCTAAACTGGGAGCTGGAATGAAAGTAGGGTCGGTTCACTGTTCTTCGGAGCCACTTGATGATGCGTTGTCTCTAATATCTTCCAAAACAACATTTTGTTGATCTAAAAGTGCGATTGGCACTGGTAAATCTGCAATATGAGGAACAGGTCGTATTGCAGACTACAGATTTGGATAGTTGATATTGTGCTTTCCGTTTTTGAAATAACCTTTCAGTCTTTGTCAGGCAAAAACAGCAATCGTCTAAATGATTAGTGGTTTCTCACCATACCATAGGGAGCAGCCCATAGTGTTAGTTATAGCGTATCATTGGTGCAGTCTTTTGCAGGAAAAGCATGCTTTTTCTCTTCCCATTCATCCACTCCACCAATGAACGCCACAACTAACAAAGCACACATAGAGAGCCCACTGCTTGTCTTGACCTCCAATTAAAACACCAAAATATTGGACTTTCTTATCTACGCACAGGGAACCACTTACTTCGAAAATCAACAGAAGACTAATATTTAATCTCAATTTTATGTCTTATATTGTGAACAACACATTTTAGATACTTTTGCTGTTATAAAATGCATCCATTTTGACCGTCCTCTCATAAAATTGACTACTTGCTAATGTGAAATGGTCTTATTAAGCTATTGAAAGGTGGTACGTATTAGGGCTTTAGAAATGTTTTTCCTATTGTAAGAAGCGTATTTCCATCTACAAAATAATGATCTGCATTGTGTTATAAAAATCGTTTCGACCAATGTAAGGTGGGTGTAATTACCTGGTTTGTTATCAATAGCCAATGGGAAAAGGAAGGATTATTTTTTTATTTATTTTAATAAATTGAAATAAAAATCCAAAACAACACAGATACAGAAAGACCGCAAAATATAACAAGCGTTTTTTGAAATTGATTAAAAACAAATCTGAATCATTACCTGAATCCTCATTAACAGCTTCAACTGCTAAGGGTAGAGCTCCCAGCACAACCTGTGTAGAACCATAGGCTCCTAAGAATCCAATTGTAATGGACTCCATCCCATTATTCTGATCTCCTTCCCTTGTCAAATGATTGTATAGTGCACTTTCACTCTCATTGTTACAAGTTCTATCCAGTCCAGAGAACTGCGCGAATTCTTTACGGAATTGGAGGTCTTCAGCGAAATTATACGAAAAAGACGATGTGATAGGGGGATTTGGGTATTCTGAGAGTCCATTCACTATAAAACTTATCCCACTTACTATAATCAGGTTGAGAATTGTCCCCATTTCACTTTAGGTATATCACCTCCGTATCTTTCACCAATCTTCTTCCATCGAGCATGACATTTCAGTTCGAATTCAAACTACAAGAAACTGAGATTTGTACATTCAATTTAACTAATATCTCAGTAAGCTATAATATAAGGGTGAGTATTGTTTTGTCTTTTACGAAAAGGAAAGGAAAATCATTATTTTATTCGCTTCGACAATAAAGAATAAAATAAAATAAATGAAGGTTTATACTTGATAGAAGGTATATAAAATTATTTGAATATTTTAATATTAGCCTTCCACATATTCAATTTCAAAACATAATATTTAATAATTATAACTTCAGGAATTGAATTAATGTCATATAAGTACCACTTATATCAAACGACATATAAACTAAACATTCATTATGAGACATCCAAATGATATAACAAAATCCAATAAATAAAAATTGTTAAACAAAATCCTATAAATTAAATATTTTGGGTAGACAAAATTTTGTTTCTGCTCATCAATCTTATGAAAACTTCTTACTTATAATATTTATTATTATTGGATATCTAACTAAGTTACTTCTTATAAAATCTCAAGATATGTTAAAACATTACTAAAAAACAAGTTTTAAGAGAGACTTTGCTTCGTCAGTACTCAATTATATTCATATTCAATAAAATATAATATTAATCAACAAAAATATGTTCTCACCTTTTAACAATTCAGAAAGCTTCTGGTAAATGAATCTGTTTGAATAAGATTGATGAGCAGAAACAAAATTGTGTCTACTCAAAATATTTAATTTATAGGATTTTGTTCAACAATTTTTATTCATTGGATTTTGTTATATCATTTGGATGTCTTATAATGAATGTTCATTTTATATGTCATTTGATCTAAGTGGTACTTATATGACATTAATTCAATTCCTGAAGTTATAATTATTAAATATTATGTTTTGAAATTGAATATGTGGAAGGCTAATATTAAAATATTCAAATAATTTTATATTCCTTCTATCAAGTATGAACCTCTATTTATTTTATTTTGTTCATAATATATAATTATTTGGTTTCCTTAACATTCTTTATAGAGGTGGTCCTTGTGCTATAACAGAGGCCGTTAAATTGCCTTTCAATCTTTTAGATCAATGGTAAACCATAGAATTATTTATTTGAGTTAACATTACACTCCATTTAAATTTTCAGTTATTCATTTACCAAAAGCTTTCTGAATTGTTAAAAGGTGAGAAAATATTTTTGTTGATTGATATTATATTTTATTGAATATGAATATAATTAAGCAAAGTCTCTCTTAAAACTTGTTTTTTAGTAATGTTTTTACATATCTTGAGATTTTGTAAAAAGTAACTTAGATATCCAACAATATTGAATATTCGAAGTAAGATAGTTTTATGATGAAATTCTTAAGATTATCTTAAACATTTTTGAAAAATATCTGTTTTCATAAGATTTATGAGCAGAAACAAAATTTTGTCTACTCAAAATATTTAAATTATAGGATTTTGTTTAGCAATTTTTATTTATTCGATTTTCTTATATCATTTGGATGTTTTATAATGAATATTTATTTTATGTTTGATATAAATGATATTAATATGACATTAATTTAATTTAATTCCTGAAGTTATAATTATTAAGTGTAATTTTTTGAAATTAAATATATAGAAGGCTAATATTAAAATATTTATTATAAATAAATAAAAAATAAATTATTGGAAAAAAGTTGAATAAATTTCAAAATTGCCACCTCCTGCTTGTTTATGTTCATAATTTCAATGACAAATAATAACAATTGTTTCATCACATTGTGTCTTCTTCAGGTTTCATTTTAAGCTGATTGTTTGTTATGGTTGGACTCGAATAAATTATAAAAGGGTCGTAATAAATCATTTAAATATTCATATCAATTAATGGCAAAACCATTTGAACTGAATGACAAAAAAGCTAAATACGCATATTTAAAACAATGAGAAAAGACCTAGCAGAAGTGAAACGTTTATATAGTGCATATACAGGATGTCCCAGAATGAATGGATAATTCTGAAACACTGCATAGAAGAGCTATTGGACGCTCAAAAAAAATACCAAACAGAACCCATCCCGGATGGAAATACCTTTCTTCTTTCAAAATAATGTTTTCTTCTACACCACGTTGCGTTTCCGTGTAACAATCTCACAAGTAAATCAAATCCATCAGTTTCTTCACGATAAAATATTCTTCATTAAAATACCAGAAAATGCAGAAAACCATATGAATAATATTAAAATTTCATCATAAAATATGATGGATATTTCTTTAGATGAACCGCATAATGGAAACAATTTACGAAAGCCTAAGTGGCCACCTTAAAGAATATATGTGCATTTCATGTAGATTTAAATATAGCACAATGCATCTTATTAACTTGTATATAAACGAGAAGTTATTGCTATTGACTGAATAATAAATTATTGAATATTAGATAAGTTCTTCTCCTAATCTAGACCTGATGATAAGAGCTTCATAAAAAATAACGTTCCATAGTGATGAAAACTCATTCATTTCACTTACTCAGGAAATCGAAGTAGAAATCAAATAATTTTTTTATATTGTTTTGCGTAGGTAGTCAGTGAGAATTCGTGAGGAAGAAGAAATACTTCAATGTGACATTTAGTATGTAAAGCCACCTACTCTGTTACATGCGTAACATCTACGAATGAACGCTCTCTTCAGAAGTCGCGAAAATCTTTGAAGCAGCTTGCTGGATACACGGCTAGGTAATTATTCAATATTTCTAATTGGAACGAAGTAGACCTCGTTTTTTTTCAACCCCAGTAAAAAAATCCAACGAATTCAGGTCCGGGCAACGTGGAGGCCTTAAAATGGAACTCAGATGACCAATCCATTCATTTGGGAAGGTGGTATCCAAGTAAGCACGGACTTTCACTGCATAGTGTTTTGGACACCCATCACTTTGAAACCAATAAGATTCTCTCTCTTTTTCGGGCAAATCTTCCAAAAAATTTGGCAATTCATGTTGAAGAAACGCTGAAGAGTTTTCACCAAACATTTTAAATAAATTCACACAAAAATAATGGATTTTTTTGAGAAACTATGGTAGGAGCTTAAAATAGATTTGAATTTAAATATTTATTTTACCTGAGTGCTAGTTGAATGAAGATGTATATCAAATCATTGAAGAAAAAAATTATTTGTATATTTTTAGCCAGTTATATTGAGCCATCGTTTTAATTTGCATCGCTTCTCATTTCCATACAATTAATACAGTTATCGATTTCTCACCTAAGTTATTCACCTACAAAAACTTAATTTCAAATTCGTTCGTCTCGAACGGTCCGGGCGAACGCTGATTTGCTCCATAACCACAACACCTCTGTTTCGGACATTCTGAATGATATATCTTAATTATGAAAATCTATGAAAAAAATTTCAATACATTTTTTCTCACTCACGTTTACTAGGTGTATGATACTTCAGTGCTGATGTTTGTTTAAGAGTGCGCCAGCTTTTTGTGACTTTTTATCAGAGATACAAGAAATGTCCAATTGTCAACTCACCTGTCAAATGTATGTCAGCATTTGTTTTCATAGTTGAAACAAATCGTTCAATTGGATAGAAAATTTATCTAATATATATAAATCTCGTGTCACAATGTTTGTCCTCAATGGACTCCTAAACCACTTAACCGATTATAATAAAATTCGCACACCATGTGCAGTTCGATCCAACTTGAGAGATAGGATAGTTTAAATCTCAAATTATAGTCGCAATTTTAATTTATTGCTGATTATTTGTCTGTTAGTCAGACAACACACACAGTCACAATTATCTGTTAACTCCAAATGATTCTAACAGATGTCGATACCTTTCGACTGGGTTGAGTAAGTAATCAATAGATGGCGCTGCTATGGTAAATCTACGAACGTGTCATATAAGCTACATTTTAACAGCATAATTACCATCCGTGTGAAAAAGCATAGTGGACTCCGTGACTGATGTTCTCTTATTGTTCTTCTTAGATTGTTTACTATAATGTAATATAACAAAAACTTTAGCCACAGCAACGCGTGGCCGGGTCAGCTAGTTTAAGTATATATTAATAATCATTGACGTGCATGATGTGAAAATATACGTATGGGGTGTCCAAGTTATGTCGGGCCTAATTTTACGAGATGATTTTACAGGCAATTCGCAACAAAAGAGTTTCTATAGTTTATGGTCCAATAATCTTTCGTTGTAAAGTTATTCAAGATTCTACTATTCTGTAACGTTTCACAATTTTTTCACTAGAAACATAGCATATCTTGAAAACGTATAATCTTAATCAGAATTCAGTGTACACCAAAGAGCAGAAAATTACCCTCAGACTAGGGTAGTTTTATGGATATTTTATGAAATACTTAAGTAAGTATTATAGAATGGAAACTTATCACAAAAAAATCTGAGAATTCCTACCACCTTCTATAATCCTCATATATTTACTCAACCTACAAATGTCATTCCCAACCATGTTATTTTTCCACTTTATGTTATAAGGAATACATTCAGACACACCTTAGGTTTTAAATAGCCTCTAAGCATCAGTATCCTTCTAATAACAACCCTTATAACTTGTGGTCCCTGCGTGGACCAAGATTATCGTATTCATTATTATTCTTATATTAATCATCCTTGTCACTTGTGACTTCAGCCCAAGATAGCACATTAATTATTTCATGATATTCAACTTTGTCGCTTATGGTCCCAGCCCCAGATTATTGCGATTATTATCACCAACATAATAATCCACACATATTGATTGCCACAGTGTTGGGAAATTCATTACATTCAGAAAATATTAGTGTATTAATAATAACTTTCAACTTGGTATCATAGACAGTGATATGCAAAATATATTTATTATCGCTAAAATGTTCGAGTTTTCTTCACTTCCTCATCGTCGTTGTGGTTGATCTTGTTAGATAAACGAAGCTAGTTCATTATAGATATAACTAAATACTAAGTGCTTCTGAAAGTTGAACTCCGTCACAGTACTTCGATTCTGTCCACAACAATCCATTATAATTAATCATTGCGATTGATTTATTTGTTGTTTTGAATACTGAAGCAATAAACAAAAAACAGCGGCAAACTAACTGCCGTACAATATAGAAATTATGTAGTAAATATAGGTCATTTTATCGGGTGTTTTTTTAGAGTGATAGAACTTTCGATAGGGATAACTGTGAATTGACAGAAGGAAGAACCCATGTTGTATTGAAATTTCTGTTCAGTAAGCATCGACAAATTATCATGGAAAGACTCACGCCGCAACAACGTTTACAAATCGTTGAAATTTATTTTCAAAATCAGTGTTCTATTCGCCAAACGTATAGAGCACTTTGTGAAATTTATGGTTTACATAATCGTCCATCAGACCAGCTTATTGGTCGATGCAACAACAACAACAAGACAAAGAACTGTACGTACAGAGGAAAATATCGCTGCTGTAGTTCATACAGTTAATGATGTTTCAAGGCTTTTACTTATTCCGTTCGAAAGTTAGCGTGTTTACGGACGGACTGGCCAGACATATTTATTATTGACTTAACAGTAAGTCATTTAAGACCGTATTCGGCTCAAAATATAATCAATTTGCATGATAATTTGAGGCTGCGTTACAGTAAACCTGACTAGCAAGTCATTGGAAATATCACAATATTAAACTGACCATCGAATTCTTTAAAGATGAGTTCTCTAGAATATGTAAGGGATTAGGTACCCAGAGCCAGTTCCAGCGAATTGCTGCAAATTGTCAGTAACAACATGGTTAGACGGTTGGCTCTAGGTGAAACATTGTAACGATTTTATTTCAAAAAATTCACACAGTTTTTATGCTTCACAGTTTATTCAGAATCCTGACACGTGTTTCTTTCTTTCGACCATCTTCAAAGAAGTACAAACTAAATTTAAAATTGAAAAAAGGGTCTTTTATTATACTTAGGACATCTGTGTATTTTTATGGTGCATGGAAATGACAGTATCCAATATAGGAGTATTCCCAAAGATTATTTGGGAATTAGTTAAATTCTCCTTTTTCTCAATGGCTTTTATGATTGAAAGAATCTCCAAATAGCCCATCAATCCCTTTTTAACATTATGAGATGAAGTGACATATTTCTCATTAAAAAAATGATTGGTTGATTTGTTTTTCAAAATAGACATCCTATGTTCTCTGATTCCATGTTGTAAACATCGGCCTGTCTGTCCTATATATGTAGCATGATAATCATCACATTTAATTTGATAAATTCCTGATTCGGAAAAGTTGGATCCTTATTGTTAAACAACATCTCACCTAAATTATTTCTATTTACTGCTAAAGAATTAATTCCCATTTCATGAAGACCATTAGAGATCCTACTGCTGAAACTTTTTAATGGTTTTCAATAGCTTATATAAAAAGTTTCAGCACTAGGATCTCTAATGGTCTTCATAAAATGGGAATGAATTCTCATGATCCTTATAAAGACAGGAAAATATGGTTTGCAATGTCTTATATAAAGAGTTTCAGCAGTAGGATCTCTAATGGTCATCATAAAATGGGAATTAGTTATTTAGCAGTTAATAGAAATAATTTAACTAAGATTTAATGAAAGGGGAAATTTTGTGTTTGTATTTCTCCTTTTATTAAATTTCAAATTATGTTTCACCAAATAATTAGCGAGGAATCAATTTCGTTAAGCTAAGATGTTGGTGAACAAAAAAGAAAGGAACCCTAATTTTTCCGAATCAGGAATTTATCAAAATTAATGTGATCATTGTAATGCTACATATATCAGGTGTTTTTTTTAGAGTGATAGAACTTAAGATAGGGATAACTGTGATTCTACATAAGGTTGTTTTGACATTTCTGTTCAGTAAGCATTAACAAATTATCATGGAAAGACTCACGCCGCAACAATGTTTTCAAATTGTTGAGATTTATTTTCAAAATCAGTGTTCTATTCGCCAAAATTATAGAGCACTTCTTGAAATTTATGGTTTACATACTCGTCCATCAGAGCAGCTTATTCGTCGAACTATCGATAGATTTCGGACATTTTCTCTACTCGATGCAGCAACAAGACAAAGAACTGTACAGAAGAAAATATCGCTGCTGTAAGTCACAGTGTTGATGATCCAGATTTGTCTATTCGTCGACGTTCACAACATGTTGGAGTCTGTACATCCACCACAGAAAATTTTGCGTAAAGATCTTGGTCTGCACCCATACTAGATCCAACTGGTTCAATAACTAAAACCACTTGACCATAATAAGCGTCGTTTGTTTGCTGAGTGGACCCTAGAACAGCTTGAAGTTGATCCACTTTTTTATCGAAAATTGTGTTTAGTGATGACGCTCATTTCTGGTTGAACGGCTATATAAACAAGCAAAATTGCCGTATATGTATTGAAAACAATCCTCATAAGTTCTGCAGGTTCCATTGCATCCTGAAAACTGTACTCTATCGTGTGCTTTACACGCTGGAAGCATCATCGGTCGTTATTTTCTTAAAAACGATGCTGGAGGTAATGTTACAGTGAATGGTGCTCGTTACAGATCGATGATCAATGATTATTATTTGTTTCAAAATTTGAATGGCATCGACCCAGAAGTGTTTTGGTTCCAACAAAATGGTGCTACATACACCTCATGCTGCTACCGTAACAATTGATTTATTGAAAGAAAGATTTGGCTATAACATTATTTCGAGAAATGGTCCAATTAATTGACCTCAAGATCATGCGACATAACTCCACTGGATCATTTTCTTTGGGGTTATGTCATGTCATTGGTTTATGCTGATAAAACAGAAACAATAGACGCTTTGGAAACCAACATAACTCGTGTTATTGATTAAATAAGGCTTGAATTACTCGAAAAAGTGGTCCAAAATTGGTCTGGTCGAATGCGGTTCCTCAGAACTAGTCGTGGTGGACATATGCCGGAAATTATTTTGAAAATATAAATGTCATAAAATTATCTTTCAAATAAAAAAAATTTGGCTTTAATCTTGATTTAAATGTGTTTCATTTCAATTTAAAGTTGTATCACTCGAAAAAAAAACACTCGATACTTGTACTCTCACGGATTTTAAAATGATAATGTTCAATACCTTTGAGTCTTTCCACTATTAATTTTCCTTAACCTAGTTTATTTAATCAACAGTGTTCACTCCATGCCATATTGATTGCATATTTCTTAATCAACATTGAAACATTCAACTTTATCATAAATTCTTTAAGAATTCTTTTCTCTAGAAGATTTATTAATGAATCCGTCATAGAAAAATTCTTGCCGCTATTTTCATAACACTATCGTAAATTCTATATAATGAGTGCATTCCTGGAAATGTAATCTGGATAATACAAAACGAACTGAAATTGAACATGTCGGGTAAGGAATTCGTTTATCGTGCTGTCAGATTGAAAATTAAAATGGGTCAAAATACAAAGCTCCTCTTATAGTATATTCGTTTTAAATGAGAACTGTTCCAATTAAAATTCGCCATGCTTTAAAACTATTCATGTAATGGATATTCAGAATCCATTGGAACCGTTTTTTTTAAAGGACCTATTTTGATGAGTATTTCACCGCCCCAGCTTTTGAAGCTACCCCTTCAATAGGAATATGTAGGTCGTTGAATAGGGAATGTAGATCGAGGGACCTTATTTCAAGGGTTTTTCACTGTCAGTACTGTCAAGTATATGATTTTAAGAAAAAACTCTAGAAAAGCACTCACGTGAAGTCCTCTGTTTCTACCTTTCAACAGTTTTATCGTATGTATTGTATTCAAGTGTGGCTAGGCAATCAACCGGCCCTAGAAGAATAGGATTGTAAATTAACAGCTAAATTTGAATATCAAAACAAATTTAATCTGTTAGTCTCCTACAATTTTAATTTCAAAAAAATGTTTATTCAAAAAACTTTTACAATTAAATTAATGTCTACAATAATTACCGCTTATATTAAATAGACTTATATATTCAAAACTCAATATACAATGTCAAATGGAATAAATAAACCAACCAATATAAAGAAGGTAATTAAAATTAATAAATAAATATTTGTAGGAGACAAAATTTTGTTTCTGATCTTACCATAGTGAAATCAATTCCTTTTCAAAAACATAAAACACAACTTAAGGATTTCTCAAAAAATATAATTTATTTGAAATATTTAATATCAGTTCGTCTCAAAATCACAAAAAACTGTAAGGCATTCTATGTATATATCTTCTTCACACCATTGACATTCCATAATGAGAATTATTCAAGCCTAAATATAATTATATATTATGTATAAAATAATTATATTTAGGCTTGAATAATTCTCATTATGGAATATCAATGGTGTGAAGAAAACCATAGAATGCCTTACAGTTTTCTGTGATTTTGAGACGAACTGACTACCTCGATTTTTAAAGTTAGTCTGTTTCGAACAAGTCACCTGTTAAATTCTAAGGTATGATATAGTGATGGTTGGTTGATTTTGATATTTAAATGTTATCTAGGGCCGATGAAGAGATTATCCGTATTCTAATTGTTTTTTGAAGATATATTACATGTTTTGAGAGATTTTTGAATTAACTTATTTGAATATTTAAATATATTAAATATTTCAAATAAATTATATTTTTTGAGAAATTCTTAAGTTGTGTTTTATGTTTTTGAAAAAGAATTGGTTTCACTATGGTAAGATCAGAAACAAAATTTTGTCTCCTTCAAATATTTATTTATTAATTTTAATTGCCTTTTTTATATTGGTTGATTTATTTATTCCATTTGACATTGTATATTGAGTTTTGAATATATAAGTCTATTAAATATAAGCGGCGCTTATTGTAGAGATTAATTCAATTCTGAAAGTTTTTTGAATTAAAATTTTTTTGAAATTAAAATTGTACAAGACTAACAGATTAAATCTGTTTTGATATTCAAATTTTGTTATATTTTTTCTATCAAGTAAAAAGCCTTTTTCTATTTTAATTAACAGCTAATTGTTTTGCACCCCACTCTCGCCTGCTTCAGATAAACTGCTTAATACTATTTTGTAACTGCAAGACGGAATGTAAAAAAAATTGTGGCTGTCAAAGAGTGGAAGAGTGGAAAATATTCTCATTAGATTAAAACAAGTTGTAGAAATTACTATGTTTTGCTATCAATAAATTGATAGTTCACACATTTAATTGTGGCTGGAGTTTCGGGAATTAACAATCCCATCTTCAGATAACTGAAACTCATCAAACAGGACAGGGTTTTCATGCATATACAGGTAAAAGAGGTGATCAAAACGGTTTAAAAGAGAGAGGGTGCCTAACAAACTTTACAATGTCGACACGCCAAAGAAGATTGGTAAACAGATGGTACTTATTCAAATATCTCAAATATTTTGGATTAACATAGATTCGTAGTATTTCATTATTTTTATTGTGAACTGATTTGAAAATTTCAACAGATTCTAAATAATCAAGTTTCTTTACTTTTGATTCTACACGTAAAATTTTATCTTTATCTATTGTCGGAAAAGGATGGATGTTTTCTAAATATTGAGTGGCAAAAGTAGAAGTTTCGGATATTTTTCATGAAATTCATTTTATGTTCGTTGAACCTTGTCTTGAAGGACTATCCTATATATTTATTTCTGCACGTCGAACAAGATAACTCATAAACTCACGATTTATGTATTGCGTTGAATAGTACGGATGATAATTTGTTTTGTGTTTTGAAAGCAATACTAACATCTAATTTTGAAAAACTATTGGCCACTTTTTGACTTATGCTAGCGACGTACGATAGAAAAATGAATTGTTTGTTTTCTTTAGTTTTTATAATGGGATACATTTGGTTTATATCTATTTTATATTGTTTCTGTCGAATTAAATTATCTATTATATTGGGGGTGAATTCGTTGTTCGCGGCTATTGATTTTATAATTTGGACTTCAGCTTCGCGGTTATTTTTTGATGAGGGTAATGCGAAAGCTCTATGGATCATCCATTGATATGCTGACATTTCTTGTGAATATGGGCAATTGGAGTCAATAGGAATTCATATAGCAGTAGATGTGGGTTTTTTGAACACGTTAAATTCTATTTTACTATTCGAGTGTGATATCGAAAGGTCTGAAAATGTAATTCTCAATATAATAGATAATTTAATTCGACAGAAACAATCTCAAATAGCTATAAACCAAATTTATCCCATCATAAAAACTGAACAAAACAAAAAATTCATTTCTCTATCGAACTTCAGTAGCATAAGTTAAAAAGTGGCCAATAAATGTTGCGAACTGTGACTACAAAATTCTCACCATTTTTTTACTGAATTTCAACAATTTCCAGGCGTTGTTGAAGCGTATATCTTTCCAGTTTTAATAACAGCGTAGTTTTCACTTGTTAAATTTCAAAAAATAACAGCTTCGAAAATTACAGGTGCCCAGATAGCAGCCTATTCAAAATTAAATCTCTTATCTTTATAAATTTCAGGTTTTATTTATCGAGATGATAATGAACCAAAAGCACAAACAACTGAAAATAGATTACTAATACAGTATACGTCCAGTGATCTTAGGATCTGCTGGAAAGCCGACTGAAAATGATAGAACTGATGAATATCGGAAAGTTTATAAAACCTCTATAAGTACGATAAATATTTGTTTTTCATTTCAACCGCTGCGTATAAGGCATGATCTAATATCTGAACTCCGAGTAAGTCACGATTGTTTGGGAAGGGATTCCTTGAAAGACCTTCGTCAAAGGACCCGACTAAATCAACTTCACTCCATCAAAAAGAAAAATATAACGACGAAATGATTCTTGGGGCTGTAAATGCTGCGAATCTGACACAAAAGATTACTATTTACTTAACAAAATGTAAAAATTCTGTTTACCCTCGCTTCTCATCAATTTTTTCACTTTTCCACCCCAACAAGAAAGACTGACCATAAGCTTAAAGGCCGAAATTTTCATACGACGTATTCTGCTCTCCTTAATTGATCTTCAATTAATGTTAAAGAAATATTCCTGTGTTTTCAATCTTCTAATCATACATACGATCCTCATGAAATTTTGCAGGAACGTGTGCACTACCATTATCCTTCTAAACACCATTTCAGATCAATTGGATTTGTAGTATGGAAAATATCAATAAAATAAAGAGAATATTTCAAATAAGAATAACTACAAATTATTGGATACTGAATTGTTTCAGCCGTTACTATTTGGTAGTTGATCATAATTAAAACAAATTGTAAAAATTACTATGTCCTCTCGATATCACACTCAAATAGAAAAATAGAATTCAACGTGTTCAGAAAACCCACATCCACTGATATATGTATTCCTATTGATTCCAATCACCCATATTCACAAAAAATGTCAGCCTATCAATCGATGATCCATAGAGCCTTCGCATAACCCTTATCAAAAAATGACCGCGAAGCTGAAATCCAAACTATAAAATCAATAGCCGCAAAAAACGGTTTCAACCCTAATATAATGGATAATCTTATTCGAAAGAAAATATCTAAAATAGCTATGAGCTAAATTTATCCCATCATAAAAACTGAAGAAAATAAAAAATTCATTTCTCTATCGTACTTTGGTAGCATAAGTCAAAAAGTGGCCAATAGTTTTTCGAAATCAGATGTCAATATTGCCTTCAAAACGCAAAACAAATTATCATCGGTATCATTTAACGCAAAGGACCCTACTCCAAACATACACAAATCAGGAGTTTATGAGTTATCTTGTTCTACGTGCAGTAATAAATATATAGGACGTCCCTTCAAGACGAGGTTCAACGAATATAAAATGAGTTTAATAAAAAATAAACAAAATTCTACCTTTGCCACTCAGTGTCTAGAAAACGGTCATTCCTTTTCCACAATAGATAATCTTAAAATTTTACATGTAGAATCAAAAGGGAAGAAACTCGATTATCTAGAATCTGTTGAAATTTTCAAATTAGTTCACAATAACAATAATGTAAGAATAATGAATACCTGTACGGAGCTATGTAAATCGAGAATATTTGAGATATTTAAAAAGTAGCATCTGTTTAAAAGCTTTTTCAACGAACATAAAATGAATTTAATGAAAAGTAAACAAAAATTCAACTTTTGCAACTCATTCTTTGGAAAACAGTAATTCCTTTCGACAAAAGAAAGTCTTAAGGAAAAATTGTACATGTAGATTCAAAAGAAAAGAAACTTGATTATTGAAATTTTCAAATTAGTTTACAATAAAAATAATGTGAAAAATAATGAATGAATGTACGGAGCTATGTAAATCCAAATATTTGAGATATACAACAAAATAATGTAAAAATAATGAATGACTGTACGGAGCTATGTAACCCCAAAAATTATTTGAGATATTTAAATGGGTACCATCTGTTTGACAACCTTCTTTGTCGATTGCCGACATTCCGATATCTGTTAGAAGGCCCCTTTTTTAACCCGGTTTTTTATCACGTACCAGTGGTAAACCTCTGTACCACTATTAGGTGTTACTTAGAATCTATTGAAATATTCAAAATATGTATCACTTTTGTTTAAATACCTCTGTACCACTGTTAGGTCTTCAGTTGTCTGATGATGGAATAGTTCATTTCCCGAAACTCGAGTCACAAGAAAATGTGTAATAATATATATTTTTATTGGTAATAAGACATAGTAATTTTTACAATTTGTTTTAATCACAAATTATTTTCTGATTTTGACAGTAACAAACTCAATCTAGATACTCAAGCCTCAAAAAAAAGTAGTGTTTAAGGAAGCGCTCAACACTAATCCGCTCATTTTTTTTAATATTCATAGGATCCTCATGAAATTTGTACGAAAATGCCCGTTTTTGTTTCGCCCCTTAATGCTGAAATAATATTCAATTTGTGTTCATTTATAGAAATTATAATTTTCACGCATGCGCGTGGCGGCTTTCTGATATGGTATCTGTGACCATGTCTACTCTCTATGATTTTCTGTGGGGGACCATAGTTTAATAAATGCTGTAGTGCTCGCCTCACAAAGTTTGTATATTTTTAGTGACTGTTCTTATTCAACATCCAAGAAAATTTAAAAAATAAAATCAATTAACAAGAAATAACCACGAGGTCTTTTTGGTCAGTTATTTCTTGTTAATTAATTTTATTTTTTAAATGTGAAGTTGGACGAATATGATTTCAAATTGTTTTTTGAGGATGTGCCACATATTTTGGGATATTTTTGAAGTAACTTATTTAAATATATTAAATGTTTCAAATATCATAGTTTTGGAAAAGTTCCTAAAGTTATGTTTTGCATTTTTGAAAGGGATTTGATTTTCATAAATATAAGATCAGAAACAAAATTTTGTCTCCTTCAAATCTTTATTTAGTAATTCTAATTGACAATTTATATTTGTTGGGTTTTTTATTCCGTTTGATATTATATAATGAGTTTCGATTCTATATGCCTTCTAAATTTAAGCAGTGCTTATGAGACATTAATTCAATTTTAACAGAATGAATCCCTATTGATATTTAAATTTTATAATAATCCTTTTACCAAGTAAAAACCCTCTTCTTATTATTTCAACAAATATATTCATGAAATTTCTGGATTGTAGATCAACCTCAATTACATTATTGAATAAAGTACTGCTTTCCTTCTGCAAGGGTGTTAATGAATTCATTAATATCTGCTGCTTTGAAGAATATCGGTTTTCTTATCAAAGATTAAATATAATTTCTTTCTTAAATAATCTTATGAATGATAATCAATAATTGATGATTAAACATATTCTAGGTAACTACAAATTTTATCTAGACCTAGGTTTGAGTTCTCTTGAAGAATTTTCCAAGTAATTGAAAGGACACTTCTGAAATTTCATATTCAAATTTTCTTGAGATTGTCTTGATATCCTCAATTTCTTCAGCCTCTACAGAAGATTGCTGCTCTTCTATTTCTTCTTGTTCCCTAAAAAATGATGATGATATTCTAGTGATTTTGAGTACCCTTTAATACACATTGGTAAGCAATTTGGATTTTGGTTAATTAGGTCGTTGAGTTTCTCAATTAAATTGCCGCTTGTTTGCAAATTTTGGTGTATAACATTAGCATCTTTTTTATTTGTTTTTTAATATTTTTTTTCTTCACTTTGATTGTCATGTTTAGTGGAACAATTCTTTAAAGATTCTCTTTGTCTAAAAAATTACCTACACTTGACTGATACAGGGCATTTTTGTCTAGACTGAAGTTGAAATAATCAACACTAACATTTTTAAGCCTGAAATCTGTTTCATACATTTCTTCTCTATACGAGCAGTTTCTGCAAATTTGTTCACTTGATTTTCAGTGCTTGGTTATTCCTTTACACTAATGATTGAAACCTATTTTGACTTGATATATGCACACTTTTCACTTTCTTCTGAAAATCCATTATTTATATTGTCTTCACCGGCTTCAGCTGTTCCAAAATACATTCTGTCAAGAAAGTACCGGGAATTATCGATTTAAATCTGGCGGGGCAATGAGGCAGGTAAAAATTTTTTTTCCTAGGTTTGTACCACTGTCCTTAATTACTATGCCAAGCTTGAGCGGGATCTGTCAACTAGTGTGTTTGCAACAGCTGATTAAGTCAGTCGATGTCAGAGTGCGTGCCGATTTTTACTATGGTTGATTACGTTGAGCAAAGAATTTGTTTAAAGTTTTGTGTTGCAAATTAATTTTCGTGTGCCGATGCATTGAAAATGTTGCAAAAGGCCTTTGGTGATAATGCTCTATCGAAAACTCGTGCATATCAGTGGTACAGAGCCTTCAAGGACGGTCGTGAAGTGGTCGATAAAATTAAGGAAAGGGTGCTGGAAAACCGTCGTACCAGCTTGAGAGAGATAGCACATCATCTTAAGATATCCCACGAGTCCGCACGTACGATTTTGATTGATATTTTGGGCATGAGAAAGGTGGCCGCACGACTCGTACCGAAAGACCTGAATTGTCTTCAAAAACGTCATCGCGAACAGGTTGCTTCAGACATGCTGGATCGCTGTAATTCCGATTCTACATTCATGGAACGCATTATGACTGGTGATGAGACCTGGGTCTACGAGTACGATGTGCAAACAAGCCAGCAATCATCGGAATGGGTGGCAAAAAATGAGCCGAAACCGAAAAAACCACGCCAAAGCCGCTCGAAAATGAAGGTGATGCTCATTGTTTTCTTCGATATCCGTGGCGTGGTGCACTACGAATTCGTTCCAGAGGGTCAGACGGTAAACAAGGAGTATTACCTAGGCGTTATGAAACGTTTGCGTGAGCGTATCCGTAAGAAGCGGCCAAATTTGTGGGCGAACAACTCATGGATTTTGCATGACGATAACGCGCCTTCTCACCGAGCTACGATTGTGACTGACTTTCTCGCCAAAAACTCAACAAACGTGCTTCAGCAACCACCGTATTCGCCGGATGTGGCTCCCTGCTACTTTTTCCTCTTCCCAAAACTAAAATTGCCCCTTCGTGGCACCCGTTTTGAGTCGATTGAAGCCATAAAACAAAATTCGGCGCGAGAGCTAAAGTCCATCCCGGAAAGCGCCTATAAAAAATGTTTCGATAATTGGAAGTGCCGTTGGCATAGATGTATTGGAGCAAATGGAGCCTATTTTGAAGGCGACCCAATAAATTTTGACGATTAAATGTAAAAATGTTGTTTTAATTGAAAATTCCCGGTACTTTCTTGACAGAGCAGTATATCGTACTTCTTTGAAACCATTGTCCTTCTCTTCTCTTATTTCTTACTCTTTTTAATATTGATGTTTTGTTTTTATTTTGGTTCTGCATATGTTTATGCGGGATTTTCTGTGTTTTTATTTTCGCACGACATTTAAATTACGAGGGGCGTTCAATGTATTCCCGGTATAGGCCGGGAAGAAAACTTTTGGAAAAATGCTTTTTTTTAGTCTCCTAAAACTTCAATACATTTGTTAGATCGAGAAAAAAGCTTCTCTAAACCTTGTAAAAAATATTCTTTCGACTTCTCCTCAAAATAGGTATTAATTGCTATATTCAGTTCTTCATCGTTGGAAAATCGTTTTCCACGAAGATATTTTTTCACATTTGAGAATAGGCAATAGTCGCTGGGGGCCAAGTATGGACTTTACGGAGGATGAGTAATATCTTCGAAGCCATATTCCTGCATAGCAGCCTTCGCCACGCGGGCCTTGTTAACCGGCCCATTGTCGCGAAGCGGCAACACACCCGCTGTGGATTTTCCCCGCCTTTTTCCTTTAACTGCTTCTCGCAAATTACGCACAGTGGTTGCGTATGATGCTACTGTGATGCTGTCACTCTTTTTCAGTGTATTGCATCAACAAAGTACCTTTAGAATCCCAAAAGACCGTACCCTTTTATTTTTCCAGCAGACAGGGTGACTTCAAACTTCTTTGGGGCTGTGCACCCTTTTTAATCTACTGCATGGACTCTTGTTTACTCTCAGGGTCATAGTGATAAACCCACGTCTCATCCCCAGTAACCAGCCGGTTGAAAATAGTCGATGGGTCTTCTCCACAGAGCTCTAAACACCTCATACAGCACTCGACTCGCACTTGCTTTTGAGGTGCAGTGAGCATTTGCCAGTTGAGCATTTGCCATCTTGCACTGACCTTTGAGAGATTAAGATGGTCATGAAGGATAGCATGTATGGTACCCACGGATAGGTTCGTCATCTCTGCTTGCATCTCGATTTTATTCTGACATATTCAAGTACCAGCTTTTCCTCTTTTTTCAAATTTTCTTCAGTCGTGCAGCTTACGGGCTCGCCCAAGTGAGGGTCGTCTTCCATGTTTTCTCTGCCTCTTTTGAATTCACTGGACCTCTTTTGAACGGTGGATAACGATGGGGCAGAGTCTTGGTAAGCAGCAAGCATCTCTTCATGGATGATTTTATGACTTTTCCTTTGCTAAGTGGGAAAATTTGTAACGGCGCGATACTCGATTTTCTTCATCATTGTGGCGTTAGTCATTCTGGTCGTCTTTCACTGAGGATACCTAGAAAACTAATGATCGTAAATTAGTGAAATTTTATATTTATACCCTCAAATAGTGTCATCATTAAATGAGATAATTAGATTACCCACATTATTAGCAAATTATCCCGATACCGAGAATACAGAACGTCCCTCTGGATTGCTTTCACTGGTGAGTGGAGAATTGGCATTATTAGGTAGATATCTGTTTATTTACGATTCTTTTCATTATTTTTCATTTCAAGTATATTATTGACGTGACAACGTCTTATAAATTGGTTTGCCGGGTGACACTTCAAGAAACTGCGTTACGCTCCGCTCACGTTATGCGCTCACAATGAGAGCGAGTGAGAGGCACGCGTCCCTTCCACTCGGGCATGGTTAGCCCGCTTAAGAGCGAGAGGGACAGACATAAAAAGTGAAAGGCACGCGTCCCTTCCACTCGAGCACAGTTAGCCCGCCAAAGAGCAAGAGAGACAGAGCGAGAGAGAGAGAGAGAGAGTGAGAGAGATAGGCATACACACCGGTTCATGTCTTGCGCTTCTATTTCGCTTAGGCGCCTGCATACAAGTTTACACGTTGCCAGTTAATTGTAAAACGATTGTGTAGTGATAATGTGAAGGTAGTTTCGTCCATCGCAACAATTCAAACAGCAAAGGTAAATAATTTCAGACTGATAATATAACATGATGAAATAAATGACTAAGACATAAGTGAATAGGTTATGTTGTAGTAATCACAATGTTGTGGTAGTTTTCAATCAAAAAAGTAGTAGAAATCGTTTCTCAACCAATAATAATTTGTTTAACTTGAAAAAATGAGCGCGACTTGCTATGTAAAAAATTGAAATAACAATGTTTAACCTCCAACCTCTCAAATCGAAACTTTCAAACATTCAAACCGAGACGACTAATCACTGCGCAAGGTCGTAAGCGCGCGATTTACAAATTCAAAGATCAAATGTGAATTAGTTTTCTCCTTTTAGAAAATACACTTTGAATTAAATTCGATTGATATTAACAATTATTGTGATTTAAATAAATGTTCTAACTTTTAAATTTAGTTTTTATATTTATAACAATGTAAAACAAGTTAAATTTATTAATAACTTATAACAACTGATTGATAAATAAAATTTTGTTAATATGAAATTCAGTGCGAGATTCTTTGTATAAATTAATGTTTTAAATATAATTCTTTGTATAAATAAATGTTTTAAATTGTTACTATTATTTCATCCTTCTTCCTACTACACGAATGAATATTCACATTAAAATTATTTTACCACTCAAAGTCGTTGTCACGTAAAACTTCCGCCCGTATACCGACTTTACAGGCAACAAATTTTTTTATTTTTTCCATAAGTTTTTCATTATTATGCAAGAGGATTGTTCGCACGGTTCTAATTAATCAAATAATTCGTTCACAAATTTTACTTGCATTTTTAGGTATGCATTTTTCGCTATTCTATCAACGCTTCTGATAAACTTGCTTATCTCTTCAACATCGGAAATGTTGACATGATGATTTTCTCAGATTTGTTGTATTTCCAGACGATGGCTGTAAAATTGCACTGCATTTAGTATAATTCATATTCTCCACTACTTTTCTACCGCAGTGGCTAGCTATATAAAATAACACTTAAATTTTACTTTTTCATTGATCGTTATGATTCTTCACTCTTACTCGACGCCATCTTATTATCTCCTCAAATAATCATTTGAGATGGTTCAACTGATTCACGAGAGAGATAAAGTCAGCAGCTGTCTCTCTCACACTTATACAATGATTTTCGGTCACCTTTCCTTTACTTCATCAACGTACGTTCAATCCAAGGCTTTCGTTCGTGTTTGGCATAAGGCTCATCTGAATAAGTTATCTTCGTATGGTTTTTCCTAGAGTCCCTGCGATTAGATGAAGGGATTCCTCACCAATAGAAATATTCATGTGGTCGTGGATAGTATGGGTTCTTGTCGTTTCAATATGAACGCTGGAGTGCCTCAAGGCTCAGTTTTGTCGCCCACCCTTTTCCTGATCCACATAAACGATCTTACTAGTGCTACCGAGAACTACATTGTGCACTTTGCGAATGATAGCACGCTGATGTCTTCTTTCACCACCGACAAACCTTTGAGCACCATTGAGATTCACCTCCATAGATGTCAGCAAATCTTTCCAATGATAAATGGATGGGTTAACGAAATTTGATGCATTCCATACCTTGGAAAACCAATTGCTTCAGCCACTTGATAGCAGGCATCTTCTTGGCGTGACTGTCAACTTTTCGGTGTGTTGTGGAGAATACGTGACTGACATTGCGAAGTCTGCTACATATAAGTTGGGATATTTGTTTAAGGCTAGGAAATATTTCTCTGCAGATCAGGTTTTACTACTATATAAAGCCCAGATCAGACCAAGACTCGAATACTGGTCTCATGTATGGAGCTCAGCACTTGAGCATTCGTTACAACTCTTAAATTCTATCCAGAAAAAAGCAGTACGACTGATAGACTGCATATCCATGAGTTTGCAGTCGTTAGAACAAAGGAGGAGAGTTGAAAACTTGTGCTTGTTCCATAGATATTATCACGGTCGATGATGCACACATTTCAAAGAAACGGCCAGTTGCCGCCAGATTCAGACGAACTGGACTGTTGTGGAACACGATTTCAGCTGATGTGTTTCATCCAGAGTATAATCTTCAGCAGTTCAAGACGAGAGTGTACAGGACACATGTCAAACATGAACAAAATTGACATTGATGGCTGGCAATGCTTCAACCACATCTTTACCGCTTTTGAATGAACTTTACTCTCACACGCAAGTGTTTTTGATGGATTCAATTCACTGTACGCCTTAACAGTAAGAGTGCTGGTGCACACAGAATTCCATTTGCAATGCAAAATGTGAAACAGATCGAGTAGTCATTATTTTCATTTATTGTAGAAATTGCACAAAAATACTTGAAATTAACAAAAAAATGGAGCACTGTGAGCGCAGAGAATGACAGAGGCTTAAACTTCGTGCAAGTATAAAGGACATTTATGTCAATTTAGCCACAAAAAACAATTTCGACAATCCCAAGTGGGTGTTTTAAATAATGAAATACCCGGTACGTCAACGACAATACATGTCTAAGATTAGAAACAGTTCTGTGACGCCCCTGAACTAATTTTTTCTCTTCAGATCATATTTCCAAGTTTCTGTTATTCAACACATATTTAGTATTGAAATTAATCTCGCCATCCTTTCTATACGGAATTTTCCACATGAGTTAATTACGCCCTAAATGAACCCATTTAAATTCGTTGAAATTAGGCAGACGCGCCGAAATTTTTGTATTATAAATGCCGAAATATTTGATGAAATTCAATTGTTTGCTGTCCCTCGGTACCCCTTTTTATGCAGAATTCATTTTTCATCGAAATTCGAGAGCTTTTTATACTTATTCTATTAAGTTCTATGGAGTAATTGAGCTGGTTACGTTAAATATAGAACTTTGAAGTCGAATTTTAAAAAGAGTTTTTTGCTGTGCTCCAAGCCTTCTGTACTGAATGGAATTTAGAAAAAAGTGGATAGCACTTTAGTGAAGTCATATCACTTCACAAAGAAAAAAATTTTTTGGTCATCTAATTATACGATCTTCATGGAATCTTGTATTAATTAGCCTTCTGTTCGCTATATTACTTCTAAAAACCAAATTTAAAGCCGATCGTCTGAGTGTTGTGTTGTTTTTTCAGCGCCCAACGCTGATCCGCTCACAAAATTTTTTTCCTTGTTTTGAATCTTTCAATCGAACAATCCTCATAAAATTTAACAGAAACATTATGCGTCTGCACCCAAAATTGTAATACATCGGATAAGCAGCATTAATAATAATGAGCGAAAATTTCAAACATGAATAACTGCGAAACGCTTAAACAGATTTGATGAAATAACAAAACCAATCTACATATTCAGGTCAGCTCCCAAAACTACCCCGAAAGTTTCAAGTATATATCTCTTGTTCGAAAGTTATAGTATTTAAGGTAGCGTTCAACGCTAAACTCACAAAATATATATAATATTCTTTCAATTTTCTGGTTATACGATCTTCACGAAATTTATAACGACTATGCCCGTTATTCTACTTCTAAATGCTGAATTTCAAATCGATCGAGTCTGTAGTCTCAAAGTATGGGGTAAAATATGAAAAAGTTTCAAACGTGAATAACTGCGAAACTATTGAACCGATATTTTTCATGAATTAGCTCAAACGAAATATTCAGACCCCCAAACCTGCCCTGAAAGCGCAGGTTTGGGTTTAACTTAGTCGTTTATGATCATTTTCGGCACCACATTAGAAAATTACAGGCATTTGGTCGAAACGATAGCACGCTGTTTGCTGAAACTAGTAGTGGAAAAATTCAAAAAAATGCTGAGGCACCCGGTCCGTTTGTAAACACGCTAACTTTCGAACGGAAAGAGCTAGAGTCTTGAAGCTTCCAGGAAGAGTTTGGGTCTGAATATCTAGGTTTAGTTGGTTGTCAGAATCGGTTTAACAATAACGCAGTTATTCACGTTCGAATTTTTTTTCAATATTTTTGAAACTACAGATCGATCGATCTAAAATATCTGATGTATAATAATGACTCGCATATTCGCATATTTACCTTATTTTCATTAATATTTTCCAAACTACAAATGCTTTTATTCGAAAACTTTTCAAAGATTTGAATTTCAATTATCTTCGCTAAGTTCAACAATAATTGGAAAAATCGGTTCAGTAGTTTCGCACTTATTCTTGATTGAAAATCTTCAAAATTTTTTTCCAATATTTTCGAAACTATAAATTCGATCTGACTGAAGTTCGAAGTTTAAAGAAAAATTGTTAGCCAATCAGCATTGAGCGTTACCTTAAACATTATAACTTTCGAACGGAAACAGATAAAGACTTTCGAGATAGGTTTGAGGCTTTAATATCTCGTTTGTTATTGGTAAAAATCAGTTCAATGGTTTTCAAGTTATTTACATTTGAAATTTTCCCGCATTGTTATTAATTGTTATTCATTACCTGCATGTAAAATTTTTGGAGTCTATGAAATGATTTTCTTTTGCACAATGTGCTGAAAAACCAGCTGTTATTTTACTTTGTAGTAAAGATGTTTTATATTCTTCTACTGTTAGGTTTATGGATCGACCTGTCTAACCTGTGCAAAAAGAAAGGTATTCATTGCAATATAATTTATATCTACCGCTTTTTCCGTAAGTTTTAACACAATTTTTATTACTGACTAAGAGTGAGGCTACGTTTTTTTTATTTGAACTAATGGTGTTGGTATTTTGTTTTAGTCTATTGCAATTTTTAGTTCTTATTAGTGGAATAAAGTTAATACTATAATTTTTTTTTTTATATTGAAGGAAGGGAAATAGATGCTAATGCTTTTTCATGTTTTAGAAATTAATTTGTCTGTTGTATTAATGCTATAGTTATTATTTGATGCTAAGTTTTGCAGCAGTTTAATTTCTTTCTGAAAATTTCCGGCTTAAACTGTGGCTGAAAATAGCCTGTGTACAAAGGCATTATTTTGCGTGAATGAGAACTACTGATACGAATTGAAGTATCTGTAAAGGTAGATTTTATAAATATGTCGAATTCGAGGAAATTATTATATCATTTTTTATAATCTGAATATCTAAAACGTTCAATAATTGTGAAATTAAAACAAATTGTAGAAATTACTATGTTTTACTACCAATAAAATATATATTACACATTTTCTTGTGACTCGAGTTTCGGGAAATGAACTAACTATCCCATTATCAGACAACTGGAGATCTAACAGTGGTACAGAGGTATTTAAACAAAAGTGATAAATATTTTGGATATTTCAATAGATTCTAGATAACACCTAATAGTGGTACAGAGGTTTACAAGCGGAACGTGATAAAAAACCGGGTTAAAAAATAGGGGCCTTCTAGCAGATATCGGAATGTCGGCAATCGACAAAGAAGGTTGTTAAACAGATGGTACCCATTTAAATATCTCAAATAATTTTTGGGGTTACATAGCTCCGTACAGTCATTCATTATTTTTACATTATTTTGTTGTATATCTCAAATATATGGATTTACATAGCTCCGTACATTAATTCATTATTTTTCACATTATTTTTATTGTAAACTATCTTGAAAATTTCAATAATCAAGTTTCTTTTCTTTTGAATCTACATGTAAAATTTTCTTAAGATTTTCTTTTGTCGAAAGGAATAACTGTTTTCTAAAGAATGAGTGGCAAAAGTTGAATTTTTGTTTACTTTCCATTAAATTCATTTTATGTTCGTTGAAAAAGGTTTTAAACAGATGTTATTTTTTGAATATCTCAAATATTTTCGATATACGTAGCTCCGTACAGTCATTCATTATTTTTAGATTATTGTTATTGTGAACTAATTTGAAAATTTCAACAGATTCTAGATAATCGAGTTTCTTCCCTTTTGACTCTACATGTAAAATTTTAAGATTATCTATTGTGGGAAAGGAATGACCGTTTTCTAGACACTGAGTGGCAAAAGTAGAATTTTGTTTATTTTTTATGAAACTCATTTTATGTTCGTTGAACCTCGTCTTGAAGGAACGTCCTGTTTATATATATTATATATTTATTACTGCACGTAGAATAAGATAACTCATAAACTCCTGATTTGTGTATGTTTGCAGCCATTGTCTAAAAAACGGTCATTTTCACAATAGATAATCTTAAAATTTTACATGTAGAATCTAAAGGGAAGAAACTCGATTATCTAGAATCTGTTGAAATTTTCAAATTAGTTCACAATAATAATAATGTAAGAATAATGAATGACTGTACGGAGCTATGTTAATCGAAAATATTTGAGATATTCAAAAAGTAACATCTGTTTAAAACCATTTTCAACGAACATAAAATGAATTTAATGAAAAGTAAACAAAAATTCAACTTTTGCCACTCATTCCTTAGAAAACAGTAATTCCTTTCGACAAAAGAAAATCTTAAGAAAATTTTACATGTAGATTCAAATGAAAAAAAACTTGATTATTGAAATTTTCAAATTCGTTCACAATAAAAATTATTTAAAAAATAATGAATGACTGGATGGAGCTATGTAAATCCACATATTTGAGATATACAACAAAATAATGTAAAAATAATGAATGACTGTACGTAGCTATGTAACCCCAAAAATTATTTGAGATATTTAAATGGGTACCATCTGTTTAACAACCTTCTTTGTCGATTGCCGACATTCCGATATCTGTTAGAAGGCCCCTCTTTTTTAACCCGGTTTTTTATCACGTTCCGCTTGTAAACCTCTGTACCACTATTAGGTGTTATCTAGAATCTATTGAAATATCCAAAATATTTATCACTTTTGTTTAAATACCTCTGTACCACTGTTAGGTCTTCAGTTGTCTGATGATGGGATAGTTAATTTCCCGAAACTCGAGTCACAAGAAAATGTGTAATATATATTTTATTGGTAGTAAAACATAGTAATTTCTACAATTTGTTTTAATTATGATCAACTACCAAATAGTAACGGCTGAAACAATTCAATTGTGAAATTTTCGAATTTCAGAGTGAAATAGATAAAATTGAAGAGTTTAAATAATTCTAGAATATTTCTTATTATCTAATATAACCTATCCAGATGAAAAATATATCGTTAGCATATCCATATCGCTGCAGAACTCTTTCAATAAAAATATCTTGCTAAGGAAAGATCTCCTTTTCAAGAAATTTCACTTGAAAGTGGTGCTAGGGATTAACTTATGAATAGATCGTCTAATCGTTGATAAATTTTATGATTAAATTCAAAACAGCTTTGTTTCAACCGTACTTCAAGTAAAATTATTTTTCTTCTTATAATTTGGGAGTGTCAGTGAAAGGTAGTAAGTTCTTGACCATTTTAATTTTTATGTTTGGTATAAAATGAAATACGACATCTAGAGTTGAGCGTTAATGAAAATTTTGATAGCTTTCAGTTCGTCAAGCTAGCAGATTGTATGACAATCATGTCAACTACTGCTAAAGTTTAGACTCGGGTGCATTTATAAATGAAACAATGGGCTTTGCAAGCACCTTTTCATGATTTTACCAAACCTAATGCAACACAGCCCAAGGTTGATCAGAAGTACCATACATATTAATGAGTAACTGCAAACTCTCAAAATTCCCCTAACGCTGAAATTCTTCGATATTGTGAATCTATTTGCTTCAATATCCAACATAAAAATTAAAAACTTAATCAAGAACTTATAACATGAAAACCTTTCACCCACTGCTAAAATTATACGCGAAATAATATTTTCACTTAAAGTAAGCCTGAAACAAATCTATTGTGAATTTAATTATAAAATGTATCAACAATTAGACGGTCCCCTCAGGTTCTTCCCTTTCAGCACTTTTAAGCGAAATTTTTATGAGTTATTTTGAAGAGAAGATCTTTTCTGCGCAAGATATTTTAATTAAGAAAGTTCTGTATTGGAGAAGATATGTTCGAAATATATCAGGATAGGTTGTATTAGACAATAAAAAATGTTCTTAATTTCTTAAATTCATTCTTTAATTCAATTCACTGCGGAATTCGAAAATCCCCAAAAATCATCCAAGATTTTAGATATTCTAATTATAAGAAAAGATTCTTGAATTCGACATATTTTTAAAACCTACCTTCACAGATTCCTCGATTTATAATAATACTCGTATTTCTCATTCAGGTGAAATCAAAATGTCTGCTTCTCATGCCTTTGTATGAAGGCTACTTTTAATACCACTTTCAGTAGAAAACTTTCAAAAATAAATACAAGTACTGAAAACATTAGTGTCAAACAATGACTACTTGAACATATAAACAAATCAATTTCTAAAAAAGTAACATGAAAAAATACTATTCTATTTACTCACCCATTTAGGACAAATAAAAAAATTTATAATGTCATTTTCATCCCACTAATAAGCACCAAAACTTGCAGCAAACTAAAACAGAATAATATCAACACCATTTGTATAAATAATAAAAACCTAAACTCAGCCTTAGGCAGTGGTGAAGATTATCATGGCATTTGTGAAAAAAGCGGTACTTATTTATTATATTATAATGAATGCCCAGCATTTTGCACAGCTCAGAGAGGACGGTCGGTGAATATAAGAAGAGTAGAAGAATATGAAAAATCACATAATAAAATAACAATTGGTTTTTCAGCACAATGTATAAAAGAAAACCCCTAAAACCAAAAGGTTATATGTAGTAAATAAAATCAGAAGATTAGACTCATTGGAAATTTTGTAAATTTTCCCCGCACATCGAAGACCTTTACAGATAACGAACAACCACTTATAATTTTATTTGTCTCTAGTACTTTTACCTGTGAAAGATTGAATCTATTTTATTTGAAAAAGATTACATCTATCTTAATTTGAATATTAAAAAAATTTTGAATATTACAACAAATTGAAATATGTTTATCTTCTACAATTTTAATTTCAAAAAAAAATTTTTATTCAAAAAACTTTTAGAAATAAATTTATGTCTACACAAGCACCGCTTACATTTAATAGACGTATATAATCAAAACTCAATATGTTGATTTTGATATTTGGAATATTAAATGAGGACTGAAGACGGGATTGTCTAGAATTATATTAGTTTTTTGAAGATATAATGCACATTTTTAGAGATTTTTGAAATAATTTATTCGAATATTTAAATATATTAAATATTTCAAATAAATTATATTTTTCGAGAAGTCCTTTAAGTGTCTTCATGTTTTTAAAAGGCAATTGGTGTTCTTAAAGTTAAGACCAGAAACAAAATTTTGTCTCCTTCAAATATTTATTTATTAATTTTAATTACTTTCGTATATCTGTTGGGTTATTTATTCCATTGACATTATATATTGAGTTTTGATTATATACGTCTATTAAATGTAAGCGGTGCTTGTGTAGACATAAATTTATTTCTAAAAGTTTTTTGAATAAAAATTTTTTTTGAAATTCAAATTGTAGAAGATAAACATATTCCAATTTGTTTTAATATTCAAATTTTGTTATATTTCTTCTATCAAGTGAAAGGCCTTTCTATTTCATTTTATATATAATATATAATTATATTTTGGCTTCAATAAATCTCATTATAGAATGTCAATGAATTTAAATAAACCTTAAAATAACTCACACTGTTCTTTGATTTTGTTAGAACATAGATCAATCTTGAATTATATAGTTGATCTGTATTTCGAAGCTCAAGTCTTTTAACACGTGAGAGATATAGGTTAAGTTTTTGATTTTGATATTTGGAATATTAAATGAGGACTGAAGACGGGATTGTCTAGAATTATATTTGTTTTTTGAAGATATAATGCACATTTCTTAGAGATTTTTGAAATAATTTATTCGAATAATTAAATATATTAAATATTTCAAATAAATTATATTCTTTGAGAAGTCCTTTAAGTGTGTTCATGTTTTTAAAAGGCAATTGGTGTACTTAAAGGTAAGACCAGAAACAAAATTTTGTCTCCTTTAAATATTTATTTATTAATTTTAATTACTTTCGTATAACTGTTGGGTTATTTATTCGATTTGACATTATATATTGAGTTTTGATTATATACGTCTCTCAAATGTAAGCGGTGCTTGTGTAGACATAAATTTATTTCTAAAAGTTTTTTGAATAAAAATTTTTTTTGAAATTAAAATTGTAGAAGATAAACATATTCCAATTTGTTTTGATATTCAAATTTTGTTATATTTCTTCTATCAAGTGAAAGGCCTTTCTATTTCATTTTATATATAATATATAATTATATTTTGGCTTCAATAAATCTCATTATAGAATGTCAATGAATTTAAATAAACCTTAAAATAACTCACACTGTTCTTTGATTTTGTTAGAACATAGATCAATCTTGAATTATATAGTTGATCTGTATTTCGAAGCTTAAGCCTTTTAACACGTGAGAGATATAGGTTAAGTTTTTGATTTTGATATTTGGAATATTAAATGAGGACTGAAGACGGGATTGTCTAGAATTATATTTGTTTTTTGAAGATATAATGCACATTTTTTAGAGATTTTTGAAATAATTTATTCGAATATTTAAATATATTAAATATTTCAAATAAATTATATTCTTTGAGAAGTCCTTTAAGTGTGTTCATGTTTTTAAAAGGCAATTGGTGTTCTTAAAGTTAAGACCAGAAACAAAATTTTGTCTCCTTCAAATATTTATTTATTAATTTTAATTACTTTCGTATATCTGTTGGGTTATTTATTCCATTTGACATTATATATTGAGTTTTGATTATATACGTCTATTAAATGTAAGCGGTGCTTGTGTAGACATAAATTTATTTCTAAAAGTTTTTTGAATAAAAATTTTTTTTTTTAAATTAAAATTGTAGAAGATAAATATATTTCAATTTGTTTGAATATTTAAATTTTGTTGTATTTCTTCTATCAAGTAAAAGGCCTTTCTATTTTATTTTACATCTATCTTAATTGTGAGAATAACATAATGAAAAGTGGTAAACCTGTTAGAGAGTTTATTTCATTATATTAGATAGCTATCAGAGTAATTCTATCACACCTCTCTGCAAGTTTTAACTCTAGAAAATTTCCTAAAAATTGAATTGAATTAAATTTCTCAAAAACACTGTTTCTTCTCAGTACATATTTATAATTAACAAACATCGCACAGCATCAAAAACGGATGAAAAGAATCTGAAGAAAATATACAATAATTATCGATTTTACCTAATAAACTTTAGCCGATATAGTTGTTTCGTAATTACATTATGGATAACAAATTCTACAAAAATACCCAACATACGTCAAAAAACCTCTCTTTAAAAACCTTTTTAAAAAAACTCCGGAGACTCCCTTCGATAATCTTCTGTCGACTTTTCTGAATATCAAATAAATAATGTTTGGTGTTGAACCTATAAGTGGTCATTTGTGATTTAGCATCATCATAGTATTTATTGCATGGCATGTGTATATTTTTATTGGTTACTTTTATTCAATTTTTAGAAAAGTCAACTGAAGATTATCAATGGGAATCTCAACCGCTGTTCTGAAGATGTGCTGCATATTTTTTAAGAGTTTTTGAAAGAAATTTTTCGATGGATTTCTCAAGTTTATGTATTTTCGGAACACAATTTGTTATTCATAATATTGTTATGAAACAGCTATATCGCCTGAAGTTTGCCAGGTAAATCTGGCCAATAATCTATATTTTTATGATAGATTGGGCCGTTGCTTGGTAGAAATCAGTTGTAATTGTCATTATAAAATAAAAAACTTGTTTACATTTTCTACTTTATTTTTGGTATTGACGTACGTTTCGTCTTTGCTAGAAAGACTCCATCAGAATACGAAGTAACAGTTGTTGTACAATGAATTTATAAGATTTTTTACAGAAGGTGTACATGTGTTTTTAATTGTTCGTCGGGTTGGTTTTCTCAAAGAATATTCCCTTCAGAATCGTGTTCACTCGATCCCTTGTAAATATTGAATAGAGGGGTGTAATAAAAATCTATTTGTTCATTTACTAGGTTATTGCTGTTTTTATGTTTATTTATTTCGTAAATTTCCCATAAGTTCAATTTTAGACCTCTATTTTCAACATGTAGAATTTCTATTTCTTTTGTGAAAGAATGGTTATTTTCAAGAAGGTGTTTAGCATAATGTGAATCTTTTTTATTTTTATCGTGTTCTGTTAGGCGTGTACCGAAATTTCTACCTGTTCTACCAATATAAATTTTTGGGCAATCTGGGCAAGTGAGTTTGTATACACCTGATAATTGAAGTTTATCCATACTGTTTTTATTGTTTTTGATGTATTTGCTAATAGGATTGTTTGTCTTGAAGGAGACTTTAATATTTTCTTTTTTGAGTAGGTTTTTTAGTTGAATACTAATGTTTCCGAGATATGTGAGGCTAACGTATTTGTGTTCAGATAGATCAGATGTTACTGGATAAATTTCTTTTATTGTGTTTTTGTGTATACGTTGGTTAATTAAATTATCTATTATAGATGTATTATATCCATTGTTGTAAGCTATTTGTTTAATTATACATTTTTCTTTTTGGAAATTGACTTGGTTTAGTGGAATGTTCAATAAACGGTATATCATACTATGGAGAGCTGCTAGTTTGTGTTGGAATGGATGAAAAGAATTACGGTGTATAATGGTATCTGTTTGTGATGGTTTATGATAAATTGCGAAGTTATGTTTATTGTTTTCTCTAGTTATCGTGAGGTCAAGAAAGTTGATGGATTCATTATGTTCTATTTCTGAAGTGAAAACTATTTTTGGGTGGAGATTATTTATAAAATTCTCAAATGTTGATATTTGTCTGTTAGTACCTACGAAACATGCAATTATATCATCCACATACCTATACCAATAAAGGATGTATTTTTTGAACGGATGTTTATGAATTTTGTTTTCTAGGAAATCCATGAAGATTTCCGCGAGTAAAGAGCTTAGTGGATTTCCCATGATTAAACCTTCTTCGCTAGTATATAAAGTATTGTTAAATTTGAAGATAATACACTTATTAAATATTTGTATAAACCAAAATTTCTTCAAATTTAACAATACTTTATATACTAGCGAAGAAGGTTTAATCATGGGAAATCCACTAAGCTCTTTACTCGCGGAAATCTTCATGGATTTCCTAGAAAACAAAATTCATAAACATCCGTTCAAAAAATACATCCTTTATTGGTATAGGTATGTGGATGATATAATTGCATGTTTCGTAGGTACTAACAGACAAATATCAACATTTGAGAATTTTATAAATAATCTCCACCCAAAAATAGTTTTCACTTCAGAAATAGAACATAATGAATCCATCAACGTTCTTGACCTCACGATAACTAGAGAAAACAATAAACATAACTTCGCAATTTATCATAAACCATCACAAACAGATACCATTATACACCGTAATTCTTTTCATCCATTCCAACACAAACTAGCAGCTCTCCATAGTATGATATACCGTTTATTGAACATTCCACTAAACCAAGTCAATTTCCAAAAAGAAAAATGTATAATTAAACAAATAGCTTACAACAATGGATATAATACATCTCTAATAGATAATTTAATTAACCAACGTATACACAAAAACACAATAAAAGAAATTTATCCAGTAACATCTGATCTATCTGAACACAAATACGTTAGCCTCACATATCTCGGAAACATTAGTAGTCAACTAAAAAACCTACTCAAAAAAGAAAATATTAAAGTCTCTTTCAAGACAAACAATCCTATTAGCAAATACATCAAAAACAATAAAAACAGTATGGATAAACTTCAATTATCAAGTGTATACAAACTCACTTGCCCAGATTGCCCAAAGATTTATATTGGTAGAACAGGTAGAAATTTCAGTACACGCCTAACAGAACATAAAAGAAGTTTCGATAAAAATAAAAAAGATTCACATTATGCTAAACACCTTCTTGAAAATAACCATTCTTTCACAAAAGAAATAGAAATTCTACATGTTGAAAATAGAGGTCTAAAATTGAACTTATGGGAAATTTACGAAATAAATAAACATAAAAACAGCAATAACCTAGTAAATGAACAAATAGATTTTTATTACACCCCTCTATTCAATATTTACAAGGGATCGAGTGAACACGATTCTGAAGGGAATATTCTTTGAGAAAACCAACCCGACGAACAATTAGAAACACATGTACACCTTCTGTAAAAAATCTTATAAATTCATTGTACAACAACTGTTACTTCGTATTCTGATGAAGTCTTTCTAGCAAAGACGAAACGTACGTCAATACCAAAAATAAAGTAGAAAATGTAAACAAGTGTTTTATTTTATAATGACAATCTATATTTTCTTCATATTCTTTTTATATCATTTTGATGCTGTGCGATATTTGTTAACTCTATATGTCTACTACAAAGAAAGAGTGTTTTCAAGATATTTTATTCAATATGTTTTTCAAAAATTTTCAAGGAATTCTCTAAAATGAAAATTTGTAGAGAGGTGTGACAGAACTACTCTGCTGGATATTTTAGTTATATGTAAGAGATTAAAACTTCATTATCTGCAAAAGAGATAATCTATCCAATATCTCTTGACCTTTCTTTAATTTTATTTCGTTTGTCAAGTGAAATTTATATTGTTATTTAGTATATTCATTCCTTTCAGTTTTGAAAATGGATTAAAACACTAATATATGTGAATAACACGAATAAAACTTGAGTTAAATGATTTTTCCTACATTATTACTTCAAAAAGATATAATTTCTCTTGAAAAATTTATGAAGTAACATCATAAAATGGAAAGGTTTATTGATATTTTCAAATTATGTAAGTATCTTCAACGAATGGTATTTAATTTTATTTAAATTATTACAATGTTAATGTAGTATTAATTTAAACAAACAAAATTGTCACTTATGTGAATGTGTTTCAAGTTGTAAAGGGCAAACTGAAAGTTCATGTGGATTCAATTCATTCAAATTTAAAGCAATATAGATGTCACTTATGTAAATATTCTGCAAATCAGAAAGTCCAATCTCAAAAATCATATAAATTCAGTTGATTCAAATTTGAAGCAACATAAATGTCCCATACAAATTTGGAAATGGTAAATCCAAGACAATTTGTTTCTTTACTGATACATGCAGGGATTTTTGGCGCCTATTGAATAATACAACAAGTTAATAATATACATAAAACGAGCACATACAAATTTGAAAAATTATAATAATTTTGCACGTGCATTAATTTGAAAACGGTAAATCCATTTCATGTTATTTTTTTACATAAGTCTAACTCAGCGATTTTTATGACTCCTATAGAATAATACAGTAAATTAATACATAATTAAATGTCAACGAATGGTTTTTCTTTTGAAAGAATTTCAATATTTATCTAAAATAAATGTCGTAATATAGTTTTTCCTAGGTACATCTTGTAGGTACACCAAATGAGTTAAACAATTCAATATATGCAAGTCCTTGAAAGAATTCTGAAAAAATTTCCTTCAGAACTATGAATTCCCTATAATGAAATCAAGAATCCTATATCAACACTCTCATAATCACTTGAAACGAACAGGTATATTTTTTTCAAATTCTTTAGACTGAACAGACACTGACAGATCTTTTTTAATGAATTTACTGGAAAATTTGACAATTCCAGTTACTTAGCACATATTTCATTGTTTTTGTATGTTCTTTTACTTATACTTAACACACATTTCTAATCAAACATATTATAAATAAAAGTGAAGAAGATTCAATGTTGTTGAATAATTGTTTTTATTGAAATTGAAATAAATTTCTAAGCAAGGTATGAATCGTTCGAATACTTCAATAATAATTTTTTTGTTTTAATTTCTGGAAAGATTCGACATCAATTTCAATTACTTGAAAATATTTACCAACTTTTCACTACCCTGGGAAATTCCGCGCGTAAAATTTTCCGCGTGCACGTAGAGCTACGACGCAATATTAGGTGGATCTTTCCGGAGAAAAGACAGTTGGAAAACTGAGTGTTTCCCTCTAGTGAGAATGAAGATTTATGAATGAAAATGTTAGCGCATGACTGTTAGTATATTTACCCATATGTCGCGGCAAATAGCACCCCAATCATAGGAAGTGTTTACACTTTTCCTTGAAAAGACGTCATTTCATTTTCAGTCGAGTTCGGGTGGTCTAGGGATTTTATGCGTTTTAAAATATATAGATATTTTTCACATAAGGTATCAATTTTAAACAAATATAAATTGAAAGTTACTTCGAAGGGTTTTTCAAAATTTTTAAGACATTAACCGCATCAATTCTTCGAAACCTCTACAACTTTAATCCGAAAAATCTCTTCGAGACTTTCTGCAATTAAATTAAATTAAATGTCTTAGAAATTATATTTATTTTCATGTATAGACATATAAAGGGTCTTTCATCAACAGCGCCCCATTTTGTTTTGTGAATAAAACACATTATTTATTTCAAAATTATCAAAATTTCATTTCATTTCAAAATAAAATGGATACCGTTAGTTATGAAATAAAACATTATTCAAATGTCTACCACGGAAACGCTGGCCGGAATGATTTCGTTGAATCCAAATTTTCCATGACTCACTCACACAAATCAGGACGTATGTTAGCAATGATTGATCTATAAATCGCCTAAATTTGCTGGATGATTGCTGTAAACCAATGACTTAATGTAACTTCACAGAAAGAAGTCCAATGGAATTGAATCGCAGGAACGAGGCGGATAATTTATCGCTACATTTCTTGAAATAATGGATTCACCGAATTTTGCTTTCGATAAAGTCATTGTGTCATTGGCACTATGACAAGTGGCACTGTCCTTTTGAAACCACATGTTCTGCAAATCAAGACAAACCCATTCAGGCCATAAAAAGTCAGTCAACATTGAACGATAACGATTTCCATTGACAGTTACCGCCTCATGAGCTTCGTTGAAAAAAAAATTAAAGTTCAACGACTCCTCCAGCATCAAATCCGCACCAAACAGTAAGTTTGTCAGAATGTAATGGCAGTTCTTGATATTCTTCAGGTTTATCACGGCAATTCTGCGTGTTTACATAACCGTTTAACCAGAAATAAGCCTCATCACTGAGAATGATTTTTTTATGAAAATCTGTATCATTTCCGATTTTTTCTAAGCACCAATTACCGAATACTCGACGCTTTAAATGATCTGTTGGTTTGAGTTCTTGGGTTAAAACAATTTTGTATGGATGAAAATCCAAATTCTCCACAAAGACGTCTGGGATATAGATGCCTAGTTCTTGTGAACGTCGAGAAATCGATAAATTTTGGTCTTCACGAACACTTTCACGTATGGCAGCAATATTCTCTTCACTTCTTGCATTTCTTTGTTTCCCTGGTACTGTAATATCGTGAAGTGTAAAATTTGTTTCAAACATCTTCACTAAATGTTCAACTGTTCTTTCATCCAGACAATTATAACGACCAAAAATTGGAGTCTTAGCACGTGATTTTTCATAATAAATTTGTATTACTTGTAAACGTTGTTGGAGTGTGTACCTTTTCGTGATTAAATGGTAGACATTCACAAATACAACTGTCAATGTCACATTACTCACATGCGTGAGTAATGTCAAATTAATAATGGGGCGTTCCCATGGAAAGACCTTTTAGAATTATCAGCATATGTCTGGGACAGTTAACCAATAAATAATCAAAATAAAGTACAAAATATTGTCCGCCAACATCCAGCAAACATCATCAGAGACAGTCTGTTCCGATTGTATATTCATAAATAATAAACTCCATTACCAAAAAATGCTCCACATAGAATTTCAAAAGGTCTCTTTTATTAGCTTCTTGAAAGAATATATCGAACATTATCTAGAAGAAGCGACCAAAATTATTAAGCATATTCTCATTACTCGGAATTTATTTGGATGCTGAATTAAAAAAATTTTAGAAAAATTAATCTACATACCTTCCATTCACCAGATATCCCGTTTAGAAACGAAATTAAATAAACGTGTTCAGCTAACTAAGCAGCATTCTACAGGGTCATGCTATTGCATGACCCTGTAGCAGCAATCATCAGGTAGGCAATAGGGTTCAGCTCTGCCTATGCAGAAACCTTGTTCTACGTTGGAACTTGGCTGCCGGAATGAGGTAGCCCACTCTGTATGCTACGCCGGAAAGCGGCAGCTGAGCAGTGTATAAATCTCGGCGAGGAGCGGGACATGAAGCCACAAACTCCCCCTCCAGTGAGCGTCGATAGGGTCATTTGCCAGCAAAGACCAAAAGATTTTGAAAGTTGAATCATGCTACTACAAGAAAGATGGCAAATGGTGTTGGACCAGAATGGCCAATATATAATTTAATGAAATATTTACTCATTATACCAAATTGTCTTTCATTTTCCCAAAAAAAAAAAAAAAATACGAAATTACTTTCCGAACAACCCAACTTTATAATTATATCGCAATTACTGAGACACTTAGGCTTAGATGAAAAGGTTCAATAGTCAATTGTGTTCTATCCTAAAACAGATTTCAAATGTTTGAATCAGACACATCATTTTCCATATTTAAGAAGTCAAGACAGAAGTTCCATATTAGAAACTTCAAGGTACTCTTACATTTCAGAGCCTATTTGTCTCATTTCATATAACAATGATGCATTTGCGAATGTAGAGTCTGACCGAGATGCAGTTATGCAGATAAATATTTAAAAATAAATCAGAGATGGTACTGAACACTGAGTCAAATCTTAATTGCATGCTCATAAGTGGTTCTGCGAAATGGTCTTCACATAGACATAAATAATACCTAAAAGTTGATTTTCACCATTAAACATTGAAGAAATACAATACCCCTATCAATTATGTGCATAACCAGCTAGAATAAGTATATCGATTAATTATGTGGAAGTTTCTCAACACAGCGATATTTATAACAAAAAGGATCAAACAGATTTCAAACCAAACCCGTCTATTATTCAGGCTTTTACTGTCAGATGATGTTCTGTATCATCCTTTGGGGACAAAGTAATGATATGGAGGGTATTTATTAAACAAAAGATAATCATTAAACCACCGTATGAAATTAAACAAACTGAGAGCTGTCGAAGTATACTTAGAAGAGAAAATATTTATGTAAGGTTACATATCTTCTCAGTCCAATATACATAGTGTCTACTTTTAAAAGGGCCAAACTTTAAAGGGAGATCATACTAGTTATTTTCAACAAAAAATGTCATATAACAACATGGTCGCAATGTTAGTGAGATTGAGCAAATGTAGGTTTGGAATATATCAACTTTTCGTTATTATCTTCTTAGCCCTGATATTATGACAGAGGACAAGCAGCTAGCACAAAAGTGTATATGTCATTCGAAAGTACACTAAATGAGGTATCTTTTGCTGAAAAGAAAAGATGTCCATAATTCATAATTTTTTATCGATAAAACCATTGGAAAAATATGACTGATTTCCTTCACTTCAAAATAGCTTACCACGCCCGCAATAGGGATTTTTTGGTACACGGAACTTATTTTGTAGCCAATTTAATGCCGTTTCCAGATATGTGGTCAAATTTGATGAGGCTACAAGGATAACTGAAGCCGTTGAACATAAAGTAATTTTGATCTAAGCAAACGTTCAAGGCGTCTAATATTTGTTTTTTTACAACGTATTAGTTCGTTTTTGAAGTAATAAATCATCAACTAATTCTATGGTTTCTCTGACCGATATACTAGGAAATAAGTTTTTTTACATAAAATTGAACAAGTTTAGCATTATTTGGACGTACATATTCTTAATATATTAACATATTAAGAATATATACTTGTACATCCCAAACTTCAGAATTCAAACGAACCAAAATATATTTCATCAACATACATAGAACAGAAAACTGAAAAGATTGCTAGATATTCAAAGAGAACAGAAAACTATAACATATCTTATAGAACCATTGATTCATTAGGCAGTTTAATAAAAAATATAGAAGATGTCATTTCTAAAAACAAAAAATCGGGAGTTTACAAGTTGGCATGTAGTGATTGCCCATGTGTACATGTGGGAAAGACAGGTCGTTTATTCCAAACAAGGATAAAGAAACATATTTTTTAAAAGGAATTGGTTTTCATAATGGTAAGATCAGAGACAAAATTTTGTCTCCTTCAAATACATATTTATTATATTTATTTATTAATTTCACTTGCCAATTTATATTTGTTGGTTTATTTATTCCATTTGATATTGTATATTGAGTTTTGATTTTATAGGTCTATTAAATATAAGCCGTGCTTATAAGACATTAATTTAATTCTAAAAGTTTTCGAATAAAATTTTTTTTAAATTAAAATTGTAGAAGACAGATTAAATCTGTTTTGATATTCAAATTTTTTTATATTTCTTCTGAACATGGAAAATGTTATATTAATAAAAACCAAAATTCAACTTATGCCAACCATTTGTTAGAGATAGGTCATACTTTTAATACAAACTATGAAATATTACACATTGAAAATAAAAGTCAAAAACTTAATCTCTTAAAAACTTTAGAGCTCATTAGATGTAGTAACGATTCATTTTACTTCAAACCATCCATTTTCACAAAAATTATCAGCTTATAATAGTATGCTTTATAGATTGGTTAACATACCCATGACAAAAGAAAATTTTGACAAAGAATATAAAACCATTAAACAAAGAATGATTCTAATCCGTTAATTATAGATAATTTACTTGATAAAATAAATAACAAGAAAGCAATATCAATTATATATCTAAAATTTCAAAATTCAAACAAAGCAAAATTTATTTCATTAACTTACAGAGGCCAAAAATCTGAAATGATTGCTAGATATTTAAACAAAAAAGAAAATTGTAACATCTCTTTTAAAACCATTAATTCTTTAGGCAGCTTAATAAAAAATAATAAAGACGTCATTCCTAAAAAAAAAACCAGGAGTTTACAAGTTAAATGTAGTGATTTCCCATGTCATGTATATATGTGGGACAGACCGGCCGTTCATTCCAAACAATGATAGGAGAACATAAAAAATGTTATATTAATAATAAACCAAATTCAACTTATGCCAACCATTTGTTAGAGACTGGTCATAATTTTAATATCAACTATGAAATATTACATATCGAAAACAAGAGTCAGAAACTAAATCTGTTAGATCAATAGAAATAATAAAAGACAAATTTTATTGAATGATCAAATAGATTCAAACAGATCCCCCCTACTTAATATTTTTCATTGATTGTAAACCACCTCTTATCCATTCTTCTATTTTTGGTACCAGGCTGTGTATTTAAGGTCATGTTTTGCATTGTATACCTCAGTTCAAATACTCACCTGAAGAAGTCATGGTATGACGAAACAATTGTTATGAAACTCAATAAACATAATATTTGTTTTTCTTATATTGAAGATGAATTTCCGTCAAGTAAATACTGAGACAATCAAAAATATTTTAGGGTTATCTGTTTCCTTTTTCCGTATATTTCTCTTTGTCGGTATTTGTGTGAATTGATGGGTACTTGTATCCTTTTTGCACATGTTTTTCTTATCCTTATTTCCGAAAATTGTTAGTTATTTCTACCTCCCTTCTTTTCTCAAATTTTTAGCTATATAAGAAGTGAAGATGTTATTTTCAGAATAAGTTCAAAATATAAACTTGAAGAAGCCACAGTGTTGGAGAAACAATTGTCGATAATTGATAAATTGCGAAAGTTGTCTTTATTATTCTATTCAATCAAAATGAATTTCTATCAAGTAAAGACCGATTCAATTAAATTTTTAATCTAATATAGTTCATATATGAGGGAGATTGATATTTTGATTTGTAGTTATATCAACGGTCTTTTTATCTGGAATGAATTGCTCGATAGGCTATAAACCAACCATTAAACATGGAATTACCACACCCAACTTCCCAGAATCGAGAACCTGCGTTGCGTTCAAGGGGTCAAAAACAAGAATGCTGGATTTTCCCTGCATAATTAGAGATTAAAAAAGAAGTTCTTAGGAATGATGCTTCAAGTTTTGACCTTCTGATAAGAGCAGTCGCTAAACAGAATAACGCAGTCTTAGTTGTACATCCCATGATGAAGGTCCTTTTCATGTTTTCTATTGCACTGGTTGCTGTATCTGCACAGAGATGTAAACCGAGTGAGTTTATTATTTTGAACAATTTATTATGTTGAATAAAAATTAACCGATAATTCTGTTAGGAACTCATATTAATCGTCTTGATGCGAATTTATATATAATGTAAATGTGAATGGAATTTGTTTACTATCACGATTTCATTGAAAACAGTGATCCGAGTTTCATAGTGTTTCAACACTTTCAAAGTCTAATTATCGATCATCGAAGTTATAATCAAATAATCATGTAAATTTTCTCGAAATAACCTTGACCAATAAGAATAACAGGCGTATTTCAAAAACCTACAATAGATATAACAATTGTCAACTTTTCAATCCATCTTATTCATATAAATTCGATACTTCAGATCAGATAAAGAGTATTTTCAATTTCATTAGATAATATTGCTGACAGCAGGAATTTCCAAAATTGATCATTTCGTACAGGAAAGTATAATTTTTTTTTAATGAAAAAACGGTGAAAGGCACTTCTGAATTTAAACCCAATCGTAGGACTGTTGTTGTGGTTCAGGTAGCACTTACCACTGCTCTGCTCAAAGAATTTTTTATTGGTAATCTAGTTATGATATCTTCACGAAATGTTGCTTTAGCCTTTATGTCATTAATTTTTATCTCAATGGTAAATTAAAACTCGATCATAGGGCTGTTACTATGGTTTCTGTAGAGATCAGCTGCCCTGCTCATAAAATATCTATTTTTGTTTGGAATCTTCTAATCATACGATCCTGAAATTTTGCAGGAACATATTTGTCGTTATTCACCCTCTAAAGCCAAAATTTCAGGTCAATCGAATCTGTTGTTTGGAACATACTGATAAAAATATGAGAAAATTTGGTTAACTGCGATACCATTGGATTGATTTCGCCGAATAACGAACACAACCGAGATATTCAGGCTTCAAACGTACTCCGAGAGTTTCAAGTATCTATCTCTTTCCTTTCGAAAGTTATAATACAAGGGAGGAGCGTGCAACGTATTCTTGGTACAGTCATGAAAGAAAATTCAGAAAATTTTGGAAAAATTCAATTTTTCAATGTAGTCCCATAGAACTTCAATACATTTATGTACTACTCTGTCAAGAAAGTACCGGGAATTTTCAATTAAAACAACATTTTTACATTTAATCGTCAAAATTTATTGGGTCGCCTTCAAAATAGGCTCCATTTGCTCCAATACATCTATGCCAACGGCACTTCCAATTATCGAAACATTTTTTATAGGCGCTTTCCGGGATGGACTTTAGCTCTCGCGCCGAATTTTGTTTTATGGCTTCAATCGACTCAAAACGGGTGCCACGAAGGGGCAATTTTAGTTTTGGGAAGAGGAAAAAGTCGCAGGGAGCCAAATCCGGCGAATACGGTGGTTGCTGAAGCACGTTTGTTGAGTTTTTGGCGAGAAAGTCAGTCACAATCGTAGCTCGGTGAGAAGGCGCGTTATCGTCATGCAAAATCCATGAGATGTTCGCCCACAAATTTGGCCGCTTCTTACGGATACGCTCACGCAAACGTTCCATAACGCCTAGATAATACTCCTTGTTTACCGTCTGACCCTCTGGAATGAATTCGTAGTGCACCACGCCACGGATATCGAAGAAAACAATGAGCGTCACCTTCATTTTCGAGCGGCTTTGGCGTGGTTTTTTCGGTTTCGGCTCATTTTTTGCCACCCATTCCGATGATTGCTGGCTTGTTTGCATATCGTACTCGTAGACCCAGGTCTCATCACCAGTTATAATGCGTTCCATGAATGTAGAATCGGAATTACAGCGATCCAGCATGTCTGAAGCAACCTGTTCGCGATGACGTTTTTGAAGAAAATTCAGGTCTTTCGGTACGAGTCGTGCGGCCACCTTTCTCATGCCCAAAATATCAATCAAAATCGTACGTGCGGACTCGTGGGATATCTTAAGATCATGTGCTATCTCTCTCAAGCTGGTACGACGGTTTTCCAGCACCCTTTCCTTAATTTTATCGACGTTATCTTCGATCGAAGCCGTCGATGGGCGACCACTTCACGACCGTCCTTGAAGGCTCTGTACCACTGATATGTACGAGTTTTCGATAGAGCATTATCACCAAAGGCCTTTTGCAACATTTTCAATGCATCGGCACACGAAAATTCATTTGCAACACAAAACTTTAAACAAATTCTTTGCTCAACGTAATCACCCATAATAAAAATCGGCACGCACTCTGACATCGACTGACTTAATCAGCTGTTGCAAACACACTAGTTGACAGATCCCGCTCAAGCTTGGCATAGTAATTAAAGACAGTGGTACCAACCTAGGAAAACAAAAATTTACCTGCCTCATTGCCCCACCAGATTTAAATCGATAATTCCCGGTACTTTCTTGACAGAATGTATGTATAATCGAGAAATGTTTGTTAGATCGAGAAATAAGCTTCTCTAAACTTTGTTAACAATATTCTTATGGCTTCTTCCCAAAATGAGTATTAATTGCTACCTTCAGTTCATCATCGTCGGAAAATCGATTTCCACGAAGACATTGACAAATACAACTGTCAATGTCACAAATAAACAATGGCTGCCATGCGTGAATAATGTCAGTTTAAAAATGTAGCGTTTCCATTGTAAGACCTTTTATAAGAATTTTCAGATTTAAATCAAAATAGAAACCTAAAGAACCACAGGGTTGGCCAAACTATTGTTGTTAATTAAGAAAAAGTATTATAGAAATATTATTTATTATTTAATATAATGAATAATAGTAAATAATTGGGTTGCCAGTTTCATAGAAGTAAGTTACTGCAGATAATTTTCGCAAACAATACAAATAATGGATTTCGATAAATGTAATATAAAGGCAATAATTTATATATGTCCAAACTTTTTTAGCTATAACTCACACATTAGGGCTTAGACCTTTTAGTCTAGAACAACATTGGCGATTCTAAGATGTTTAATATCGTATCGTATATTGTCACACAAGACGATAACATTCAACATTTTTTGGTATTTCTGTTGATTCAAACATTGACATTAATTTTCAAGAATATCACTTCTGGAGGCCTTACAATGGTACGATTCCTAGGGATGCCTTCGTAGCTGCCACTGATGAAGATGGAACTAAGAGTTACGTAGCAAAAATAGTACCTATGGATCAATATTCATGGGTAAGTAATACTTAATTAAATTTGTACATTCCTTCAAGTGACAATTCTGATAATTATTTGATTTATAGTCTCTAAATGGAAATATTAATTCTAACGAATATTTATACTGAATTAAATTTTTCACTGTTTAACATAATTAGCAAAAGATTTTGAATTTTTTTCATTTCAACTAACATTTCTTAACACTTAGATTCATCATTTGAAAAAACAATCACAATAACTTACCACAAAGTGTTAAGCACGTACAGTTTATTGAGACACAAAATACTTAAATATAAAAATAGGGTTTTTCTTGTTAAAAAGATTATCACAGAATTTTAAATATCATACAGATTTATTCTGTTAACATCCTACATATTTTAATTTCAAAAAATTTTAGAATTGAATAAAATGAATATCTTAGAACACACTGTGTTAGCAGACATAGAATCAACACTTAGTACATAATACTAAGGGAAGAAGAGAATTCAAAGTAATATAAATTGTCAATTAAAATTACTAAATAAATACTTGAAGGGTACAAAATTTTGTTTCGTACCTTGTTTTATGAAAACCAAATTCCTTTCCAAAGTTACAAAACATAACCTCAAGAACTTCTTCAAAAACAACTTGCTCAAAATAAATTCCTTCAAAAAAATTCCCGAAACATGCAAAACATCTTCAAAAAGCAATTTAGAATGCTCACAACGGAAACTCATTAGCCCATTGTCACATTTGAAAAATAAAAATAATTATCAAAAAATATCATAATATAATAACCAGACAAAATGAATGGAGTTATCTGAACAAAAACTAGAATGAAGTGAACTTTTAAAAATCCTACGTATTCTTTGTTCGTCATAAGAATTACACAATGTTTGCAAGGTATTTTATGGACTCCTTTAAAACCAAATGATAATATGTTTTAAGTGTAAACCAAAATATATAATTATTATATATATATATATACAATAAGATAATAAAAAGAGGTCTTTTCTTGATAGAAGGATTATTACAAAATTTAAATACTCCTGTTTTATTTATCCAAACCTATTATATTCGAAGTAAGCTCCTTCTGAATTAATACAATTACGCCAATGAATAATCTAATCATCGAAAGGCTTCTTAAGTGCATTTTCAAAAATTGACTCCAGTAATCTCCGTGAATTCTCTTTTGTCTTATATCGACTCAAAACAAGTGCAAATTAGTAATTTGCAAAGACTAAAATGTCACTCAATTTTAGCGGCTGTCTCTCAGATTTGAACCACTATTTTCCTATTTCATGACAATGTTTAATTCAGATGAAGATGTTGATGTCCGGCCAGGAGTAGGCGAAGCTTCTTCAATATTACGCTTTTGAATCACTGTATGACTCTTACGCACGGGTGTTGGCTGAAATCGTTTCGCCTTATGTAAAATTTCAGCACAAGCACACACACACGAAATTCCATTCGCCTTGCGGAATTCAAGACAGATTTTTTGTTTGATATTTTTTTCCATTGTGAAAATTTCAAAACACACTTGAGATGCACTGATAAATTGCGGCACTGTAAACAAATTAAATGACAGATGACGCTCAAGCTCCGCGTGCGTATAGAAAGCAGTTGTACCAACTCATCCAAGTTGATTCCTTAAGGGGCTTTTTGAATTAAATCGCTACTTTCTTGTAATTGTTTTACTACAAGGTAAAATAGGGTTGGACTGGAAATTGCAATAATCCAAATTCTTCATTATTAATGGATTCTTGAAATGAATTATCAATTTATATACAATTTTGCTGATCGAACTCAATTCGCAGTATTGTTGAAGGATATTGGGATATTTGGATTTTGTTCAAACTGTAACTCCTTTTTCATTCTAAAATAATGCATCGTTTAAAAATCGGTGACTTGAATAAACTGAGCGAAAATTAAAAAAGATGGATCGTGTTGTTAAGGTAAGTATTAATTTGTTCGGATCACGCTATTAGGTAGTTAATAGTGTATCTTACATTATTACTCAAAAGTCTAAGAAAAGATCCCAACAAATTTCATTTTGTGAATTTTTCTTATTGGATGTAATTATATTATCGATACACATTTTATTTGGCTTTATACTTAAAAATTAGGGACTTGTTTCATCAAATTTATACATTTTTAGGTGAAAATATTAGGTTGAAGATAGACGACTCTGAAGTACGTAATATTTAAAGGATTATTATTATATATTTGATAGATTCGGTCTTTACCTGGTTAAAACTCATTCTAATTAAAAAAATGTATATGAGATAGTAATTTATTTCCACAAAAATAAAAGAAGCTTGAAATACCATAAGACAAAAAAGCTTTTAATAAATATTTGATAGATTCGGTCTTTACTTGGTGGAAACTCATTTTAATTAAAAAAATGTATATGAGACAGTAATTTATTTCCACAAAAATGATTTTTGTGGAAATAAATTACTGTCTCATATACATTTTTTTGATTATTATCATTATTATTATCATTATCCTCATACTCTTAGATCTTCTTTGAAGATCTCTGGGATGCTTTTCCAGCTAGTGCGATTTAGGAGTTCAGTTGTGTTCTGGGTAGGCTTTGTTACTGCGATCTTGGGCCACTTTAGATCACAGCACTGTTAATTTTCGACCCAACAGTGAAATAGTAGCCGACATCTGTCCAGCTAGAAAATTTCTTTCCCACCTGAACAGGATTCGAACCCGCGAACTTCCGGTTACGAGCCCTAAGCTCTACCACTGAGCTGTCTACTTCCGTCTTTATTTCTAATCCCTTCTTCTCCAAATGTTTATATTTTGAGGATTTTCAGGTCTTAAATAATCTCGAACGATAACATTAAAATTCTTTTCTTTTTAGATCTCTAAGTAAATAAATGCAGTATTCGACATTTCCTAAGATTTCTTATTGATATCCAATATTCTCAACAAATAAAACAGATAGCTTTAGAGATTCCCTACCAAATTGTATGAAATTATTCTAGTTGTAAATTGAAGTATCATATCCTTCATGATTACTCTAAAATAGTAAGTAACAAGAAGTGGTTGACCTCGCCTTGGAATTTCTCCAGTTCAGGAGCAACAATGAACAAATAGATGTTGTACAATGTTTTTGGAAAATCTCCTATTGATGATTGAATCGAATTTCCCACAGTTGCGTTCGGTTGAAAACAATAATACTTAATGTGGTTTATCAGAATGCATCATCGGTTACACTTTCGAGAATGAAATCAGAAAAAACTCACGGATAGTATTGAAATGAATTTAAATGCCACTGAATAACTTACTGAAATCTACGTAGTGCTTGGTTTTTCATGAAACGTGGAATATGCAACTGAATATTCATCAATGAAAAAAAATCAAATAACATTCTCAGTATATCTGAGTATTATTCCGCAAAGGGGAGAAATAAAATGTTTGGATTTTCATCGAATAATTCTTTGTTATTCGATGAAAAACCTTGCTTGTATCTAGTATGTTCAAGAATAATAATGAATACATTGCGATCATGATATACAGGTGTTCCAAAAAGAATGGATAATCCTGAAACACTGTATAGAAGAGCTATTGAGCGCTCTGAAAAATATACGAAAAATCTATCCCCGCTCTAAATATTTTTTCTTAAATAATGATTTCTACTACACCATGTTGCGTTTATGTGTAACATGCTCACAAATAAATCAAATTCATCAGTTTCTTCATGGAAAAATATTCTTCATCAAAATACCAATAGATATGCAGAAAACCATATAAATAATAAAATATGCAACTTCAAATTTCATCATAAAATGTATAATTTTATATAAGGTTATTTCTGTTTTCACAAATTTTATAGTTATTATAATGCAACGATTGTTTCGCTAATACAGTAGCATCTTCGGGTAGGTGGTATATGCTACATTTTTGAATAACTAAATTTGTTTTCGAAATTGGCTTCTATTTACATTAGAGTAGGTTCAAGAAAATTTTTACGTAACCCTAAAACCCAAAAAAGGGGGTCTCTGGAAATTCCAGTTAATCTGAATATATTCAACAGGGGAAAATTCTTTAGGTCTTATTGTTCGTTGAGTACTATTCCGATTTTGTTGCATTCATTTACCTTTAGTGACCCTAACAGGTTTAAGGCATCACTTTTATTTTCTATATGTAAAATTTCAAAATTACGGTTGAAAGTATGTCCCGTTTCCAAGAAATGGCTCGAATATGTGAAATTACTTTTGTTATTGAGAAAACTCTTCAAATGTTTTTCCTGTCTGTCCTATGTCAACTTTTTGGAATCAGGTTAGCGTATAAACTCCTGATTTATCATAAAGATGAAGAATAATTTACCATGAAGAAACCGATGGATTTGCTTTATTTCTGAGCGTGTTACACAGAAACACAATATTTTAAAAAGGAATCATTATTATGAAAAAATGAGATATTTCTATCGGGGATAAATTTTGTTTTTTCAGAGCGCCTAGCTGCTCTTCCATACAGTATTTGATGATTCTTTCAATCTGGGACACTCTGTATATTATATTTTATTTCATTATATGATATTTTATTATATTATATAATATCATATCATATTATATATCATATCATATCATATCATATATCATATCATATATCATATCATATATCATATCATATATCATATCATATCATATTATATTATATCATATATCATATCATATTATATCATATCATATTATATTATATTATATTATATTATATTATATTATATTATATTATATTATATTATATTATATTATATTATATTATATTATATTATATTATATTATATTATATTATATTATATTATATTATATTATATTATATTATATTATATTATATTATATTATATTATATTATATTATATTATATTATATTATATTATATTATATTATATTATATTATATTATATTATATTATATTATATTATATTATATTATATTATATTATATTATATTATATTATATTATATTATATTATATTATATTATATTATATTATATTATATTATATTATATTATATTATATTATATTATATTATATTATATTATATTATATTATATTATATTATATTATATTATATTATATTATATTATATTATATTATATTATATTATATTATATTATATTATATTATATTATATTATATTATATTATATTATATTATATATATATTATATAAGTATATAGTGTTCAATAAAAAACCAACCGGAATTACTTTTTACCTTGGATTCTTCATCAATGAGGCCAACCTAGTCGTTTAAACCAATTTAAAATTCGAAAATCATTGACATTTGGGTGAAGTAATAAATAATTTTATCGTTATTGTATTCTTGATATTGATTGATAACTGCGAGTACCATAAAATTATGTTGAAGAAATAAGATATTGTGGATCTGATTTTTCTAATGTCACTAAGTATATATACTTCATTTGTTTATAATCCTTTTATGTCACATATATTTTTCAGACGGTACCAACACAATTCAAGGATGGAGGCTGTGACCATATAGATTTTTCTTGGTGCTGCAAATCTAACAGTGCTATGAGAGTTGACGAATTCATTGAAGTAAGTTGAAAAATATTCTCCGTGATAATAGTTTAAAGCAATGCTTTAGATATTTTAACGTTTCGACTAAAAGATTCTTCATCAGACTCTATTAACAGATATTCCTTATGAGGATAAAATAAAACAAATGTTGATTTCCACTATTTAAGTACTACATCGTGTTTAATCGACATTGCGAGTTCTTCATTCTTATAAATTTTGGGAGAACTGCTATTCTCTGCTGTTGTTGAATTATTGATCTCTAGTCCTAATTTTTATCCATTTTAACAAAAACCGTTAGTTGAAAATTTGCATAGTAAAAATATTTTCAAATACAAAATTAAATTCATAATAATTAATCTTCAAATCTCAAATTATGAAGTATGTAAAAAATTGTCAGAGAAAACACTCCTTATATCTCATTTAGAAACAGTCCTGTCTGTGTTAGAGCATAATGCAATATTTTCTTATCGCTGGTGCGACAGTTAGATCTTTCAATGTTGATATTTTCAACTTAGTATTTTTTGAGCTGCGTCATTCAAACTTTGAAGTTTTAGTGTATCTAGACACTTGATTTACCCGTTCTCACATGGGTACATGGCTCTTAGAAAACATGGAAGATCTTTAAATATTCAGTACCTATTACTTAGTTATATTCATTTGGGAATTATGATCTGTTTTATTTTATCCTTATCAACTAACATTGATCTCATAATTTTTTGTATAATCAATGAGAAAATTCATTTCACTCATTCAGTGCACCTAGAAATAGACTTTCCAATTAAATTCGTTGATTTCCTTATATTTGTTAGAAGGCATGCATTAGAACACCTCCAACATTAAGTTTTGAATATATTATTATCCCTGTGATAGTCAACCATGTCGCTTGTGGCCTTTCGGTCCAAGAGATTGCAGGTAGTAATCACTCTTGTTGCTTGCGATCTTTCAGTCCAAAGTACTGCATTATCCTTGTGATTTTCAACCTTATCGCTTAACACTCCAAGCTGTTGCAATCACCTTGGTAATAATAAACTATTGTCGTTTGTGACATGTCCAAGATATTGCACTATCATACTGATGGTCATTCTTTTCGCTTGTGGCATTTCAGTCCAAGCTATTGCATTATCAGCCTTTGTCGTTTGTGGCTTCGGCCTATTGCATTATTCTCGTAATAGTCATATTTGTCGCTTGTATTATCACGATTACCATTAATCCCCACTGTCGATTGCCAAAGTATTGGCGAATTCATTACATTTGTTCTCAGTGTAATACTAATACCTTTTAACTTGGTTTATATACAGTACACCAATTATATTTCGTTTTTTGTTATGAGTAATCCTGTTTTACTTCCATTCCTCTGATTCCTCGTCGTCGTTGTGATTTATCATTATTATATAAACGAAGTTGGAAACATATATAGAAAATACTCTTTAGAATTCAAATCTTCGCTACATTACATTACAAAACCACAAAACCCAGTGTAATTAATCATTGCGATTAATGAATTTGCTCGTTTTTTTCCTAATATTGAAACAATGAGCAAAATACAGCGGTAAACTAACCGTGGTAAAATAGACCACTCTTTCTCGGAATATTAACCTCAACCATAGATAGATTAGTTTAACATGATTAGAGAACTATTTTACAACACCCATTCTTGAATAGATTAGATATAGATACCTAATAAGTGGAAAAACTCTAGTTTCATGTTTGGATTTAACACACAAAATTAAATTGAAAGCGGTTTTGAATACATTTTTTGTCTAGTAGGCTTGGGTAATTATTGGCGATTGTTTCAGATTTTATGCACGGAAGATGAAAAAAATTTGACTTGGACAAGTGTGGACGCATATATTTCTGAAGTGTCCGATCAATGCTGTATGGTCCAGGGTGGAATAGGATGGTTCAGTAATCATGTATATAAAGCCTTCATCGCCAGAGGAAAGAAAGATGATCGATTCTTTGTAGGCAGAGTATATCTGGAACACGAATGGGAAGGCATTCATATCATGGATGGATCGACATCAACGAAAATCCATAATAACTTTGAAGTTTTAACCTATGACTGTAAAGAGAATGCATTCTGAGTATAACACTAGACTAAGATATCTTGAATCTCTTTGAAACAGATTTCACAGCGAAAATTTACACTATTTTCTTTCAGTTACTTCAGTGACTAAAATAAAATGATTAATTAATAAGAAATGTTGTATATATTTTTGCACCAACCCCTCTTCATCGCTATTTCTATTATTCTGAAAATGACTTATTCATCAAGAGGAATAGTCCAGACAATATTTATAAATTGTTTCAGCATGAGGTGATGCTGCTCACGTTATAGAATAGTTGAAATTTTTTTTTAAAGTATTTCGGTTGGAACTTTATTGAATGAAACAACAGGTCCAACTGGTTTTTTTTTGTATAATTTAATGGAAGAATATATTTTTGGGGGAAGAGGATTCATTACAATATTTTTCTGGTAATGTTCTCAAAAATATCGGATAAGGGATTTCTTATAAATTAAATTTTTTTTCGATGTTTGATCTATGGTTTACATTTGGCGATGTGAAAATTATTTGTTTTTAGAAATGTTATAGATCTATGAACGTTTATGGGACTTTCAGATTTATAGCCCTTAATCCTCAGTCAAATATTCCTTTTGAAGGGGCCCATGCACCAGCTGATTCAATTTACATGATATAAAGGGTGATTAATGATTCTAAATGTAGAGGTACCATTTGTGGTGGGGATTTAATTGCAGATTTCGCATGTCTCGTGTTATCTGAAGTGCCATTTCTGTTCAGTAATTTTTGACAATTCATAATGGAAAGACTTAGCCCGGCACAGCGTCTACAAATTGTTCAACTTTATTATGAAAATGGGCGTTCTACGAGTAATGTGTATCGGGCGCTTTGAGCAACTTATGGTCCAACAAGATGGCGCCAGTTGCCATACAGCCCGTGAAATCATGGCTTTACGGCGAGAGCAATTCTGCGAACGGATCATCTCACGCTTTAAACGAACGAATTGGCCGGCTAGATCGTGTGATATCACACCTCTCGACTTTTTCCTTTGGGGCTATGTAAAGTCCAAAATCTATATGGATAAGACGGCGACAATTGAGGCATTGGAGGCCAATAGTATTCGTAGTATTGGCCAAATACCACTAGAAATACTCAGACGCGTAATTGAAAATTGGAACTTCAGAATGGATGTTGTTAACTGTAATCGCGGGCAATATTTGAAAGAAATTATCTTTAAAAAATAATTGTAAAGAATGTTTTTTTTTGGATAAGAATGAAGATTATAAAATAAAATTGTTTAAAAAAAAAAGTTTTTTGAATAAAAATTTTTTTGAAATTAAAATTGTAGAAGAAAAACATATTTTAATTTGTTTTGATATTCAAATTTTGTTATATTTCTTCTATCAAGTAAAAAGCCTTTCTATTTTATTTTATATATAATATATAATTATATTTTGGCTTCAATAAATCTCATTATGGAATGTCAATGAATTTAAATAAGCCTTAAAAATAACTTACACTGTTTTTTGATTTTGTTAGAACATAGATCAATCTTGAATTATAAAGTTGATCTGTGTTTCTAAACATTCATTTTTTTACACGTGTGCGTTGTTGATATAGATTAGTATTTTGATTTTGATATTTGGAATATTATTCAGGACCGAAGAAGGGATTGCTTAAAATTATATTTGTTTCTTGAAGATATAGTGCATGTTTTGAGAGATTTCTGAATTAACTTATTCGAATATTTAAATATATTAAATATTTCAAATAAATTCTTTGAGAATTCCTTAAGGTATGTTCATGTTTTTAAAAGGCAATTGGTGTTCTTAAAGGTAAGACCAGAAACAAAATTTTGTCTCCTTTAAATATTTATTTATTAATTTTAATGACTTTCGTATATCTGTTGGTTTATTTATTCCATTTGACATTTTATATTGAGTTTTGATTATATACGTCTATTAAATGTGAGCGGTGCTTATTTTAGACGTTAATTTAATTCTAAAAGTTTTTTGAATAAAAATTTTTTTGAAATTAAAATTGTAGAAGACAAACATATTTTAATTTGTTTTGATATTCAAATTTTGTTATATTTCTTCTATCAAGTAGAAAGCCTTTCTATTTTATAAAATTGTTTTTATTCATTTCTTTATTGAAAAAAATAACTCTAAATGAATCACCCGATTTTTATGTTGGCGAGAATCTTAGAAATATGCGACAAATTCAAAATAAGATAATCCCAACGATGTTGAGGAAATGAAGAAATACAGAAAATTAAGTAAAAAATGAAAAAGAGCAGGAACAAATGTGTACAATTTCCTTTCAAAGTGTGCAGCGATGATTCTTCCGCTGATTTAAGTAGAGCCTCAATTTTCAACGTAAAATGCACAAATCCTACTCTCGAATCGTGCAAAATTTCATCTATTAATAATAATTTTTGGTAATATAAAACGAAGTATTTTTGAGACATAAGTATTTATGTACGAAAGTTACCTTTATTTTAGTGACAAAATACTATCCCGAAGTATTGAAACAATCTGTATAGTTTAGATAGAACAGTTACCAAAATGACAAAGCTCATTACGCCAGGGTAACAAAGTTAAGGAGCATGTTAAAATGGTTTGAAATATCTACACGTATGTCGAAAGTTTAGCTTTTGAAATACATACTCGTATATCAGTTGGAGGTATACATTAATTTTTTGAATATGTTTCAGACAATACCCGTTCAATTCAAAGAAGGTTGGGAACATATTGACTTTTCTTGGTGCTGTAAGACGAATAATGTTATAAAGGTTGATGAATTCATCGAGGTATGTATAAATGAATCAACACAATTAACCTAATTTCATACGAGATAACTGTTTTGGGTTTCAAACAAACAAATGAACCTCTGATATATAAATGTGATTTTAGGGCATAGCTCAACATTTTTATATAAGGTGAAGCTCTCGGATGAAAAGCGAGTGTTGTGAAGGAGCTTCCACCTCTTAGTTAGGTGTCTTTCGTTTCCGAGTCTGCGCATCTGAAACTCGTCAGACAGGCGTGATGCGCAGGCTCTGGCTGTGACGCCGGTGACCATGTGTTCCGCTTGGAACGATGGTTGTCAAACGCTGTGCCTTGCTCTATTTGAACTCGGCGGGGACGATTAGTCATGAATCTTTAGACTGGTCGGCTCCTCTATTGGTACGCCGGTCAAGCTGCGATAGAGCAAGGCAGGTTTCTGGACGAGGGGAGAAGAAGTTGTTCGCTATAAAGGAATTAAGACTAGTTGTTTTGGTTTTGAATTCATTTTTTCCTTAAAATAATATTTCTGCAATAATTTAATGAATTTTAAATTTAAGTCTTATTTGGTGGAAGCTCTAATTAAAAATTTAACATTAATAATATGAGAATTCTGAAAAATTTCCACTAAATTCAAAATATATATTATATTATAATAATATAACATTAATATTTGTCTGAAAAAATATTTATTTTTCTTTAAATTTATATGTATAAAAAATGTATACGTAATTTTCCCCTAGTGTGAAATCCAAAAAAAACTACAGATACAATAATATACTCAATTCAAAATATTAGCAATTATACGTATTTCATGGTTGTTCCCAATCATCAGTTAGCTCTAACATTGAGAATTATCTACAATAACAAGATCAAAAGAAAAAATTTTGAATAAAAACTGCTGTTAACACGTGTCATGCCTAATAACCTTGAAATTGAAACACCGAATTTCATTTTAAGGTTATAACCAGGGATTGCACGTGTGAACATCATAAATACAATAACTTTCGACCGAAAAGAACTGGAATCTTGAAACTTCCTGGATAAGTTTGCTGTCTAAATATCCCAGTTAAGTTTGTCAATGGGTAGAATCGGAATGATGGTTTCGCAATTATGCGAAAACACCATGATTTTCCGTGATGGTAGAACAGGACTGTAAAACTGACTGAATTAAATCATCTGTATTTTGTGGCACTGCTCGTTCAACTTCAATCGACATTAGTCCCCATATGTTTTCAATGGAACTAAGATCTGGTGAAGCTGCTGGCCATGAAATGGTTGTCACTTGGTGTTCTTGCATCCAAGCTTGAGTGATAGGCCGAAGTATGTCATCTCGCATTATCCTGCTGAAAACGCTACCCTTCTGGATATAAAGCAAGCGCCGTTTCAAGGAGAAAATCGTTTAGAATGCCACAATACTTTTCAGTATTGATGGTACTATCAACTATACAGAGAGGCGTAGCACCACGCTGGATATTGCTCCCCAAACCATTATTTTGGTGCGAAGTTTGGAAATTTGAACGGTAACAGGTTTTGATAGGATTTTTAAGTGATTTCCACCAAGTTGGAAACAACTTTCATCAGATATAAAGACATTATTGAAATTATCTTCTTGAAAACGTTGACAAAATTATATCCTTCGTTCCTTTTGTAAAGGTGTCATTATAGGGATTTTTGGTTTCCTTGATATGGAGCCTTGTCTTTTCAGTGACATACGGACGGATTTTGGACATATTTTTATATTTCGTTGATTTCAAAATCTGTTAGCCAATTCGCAAAACCGCAGGCGCAGATTGAGTCGTTCTAAGGTCAATGAAGTGTTCAAATTGTTTTCTTTAATCTTACGCGATCTTCCTGAAACTGGTCTATGCCTCATATCCATGCTATTTTTTATCCTCTTTATTGTCTCATATACAGCACTTTTTCCCAGTTCAGCAATTGCACTACTTTTTTAACGTTTCGAAAACCTTTTCTATACAAATATTCTACCTGTTTTTTTCTAGTTGCGACATTATTTCATAAACTGTATACCTGTTAACAATCAACAATATTTGACGAATAGTATTGCCATGCAACTTTGGCTATAGTCAAGCTAAGAAGAAGTACATTGAAATTATGAAAAACAATAAATTCCGGACATTCTAGACAGAATACAATCAACTTTACTACAATTAATTAATTTATCAGAAAGTCATTAATAAGGAGTATGAGCTATGGTAATAGAAAGTTCTAGAAATCGAGACAGTGTAACATACATCTGTACACAACAAAACCTTCTCGAGTTTGTTTGAGTATAGAATTGTTATACAGATGTATGTTTCACTGTCTTGATTTCTAGAACTTTCTATTACCATAGCTCATACTCCTTATTAATGATTTTTAGTACAGATCAGCCGGGACAAATACTCTAACACGTTTATTTATTATCGAAAAATTTACAAAAAATCACAGCCATGTGCGCACGAACCCCTCTACCTCGTCGTCGGTGTTGAACTTTTAACCTCCGAAGGCCTCTTTCAGTGGTCCAAACATGTGGTAGTCGCAGGGCGATAAATCCGGACTGTAGGGTACTTTCTACCCCAATTCCGATATTGTATCGAGCGTGAGACGCGCGTTATGAGGGCGCGTGTTAAACTGAAGGAGAATCGCACTTCGTGCTGGAATGCTCCTCCGTTTCGGGCGATAAGCGGGTTTCACGTGTGTTTTCAGAAGGTTAGAGTAGTATGCAGCGTTGATGGTACGTTGAGTGCGCAGGAAATCGACGTACAGCACGCCCTGCCGGTCCCAGAACACAGTACACATTACCTTACCCGCGGACCAGGTTGTCTTCGCTTTGACTGGCGCCCCTTCCTCCTTCTTCCTCCACTCTTTACTTGACACCTTGGTTTCGAGAGTGTAATAGTGTACCCATATTTCGTCTGTAGTGAAGATTCGCCTTGAAAAACCATCCCCCTCCGCCTCGTATCGCGTCAGTAAGCGGCGATATACTTCCAACCGCGTTCATTTTTGCTCAAAGTTCAACAGTTAAGGAATCCATCGCACCGTTATTGTGCTATATTGAAGGTGTTCGTGGATGATAGACCCTACCCTACTAATACTGATGCCGATTTCAGCTGAAATGTCTCGAACATTCATGCTACGGTCCTCCAAAATGAGTTGTTCTACGCGACGAATGTTGTCTGGTGTGACGCTGGTTCGCGGTCGACAATCATGTGGCTCATTCTCGACGGTTTCGCGGCCATCCTTGAATGCTTTGGCCCATTCAAACACGGCAGCCCTACTCAGGCACTCACTACCGAAGTGCTTTTGCAAACGCACAAAAATATCCGTGCTTTTAACGTCTTCTCCCACTAAAAAACGAATGATAATACGTTGCGCAACGGCAGTCGGCACTTGACGTTCACTTATGGTCGTAGCACACGTGCTCCGACGAAAAGAAACGCCACACTGTTCGTAAGAGACCCAGCTATCACATACTCAACCCACGACCTTCGAAACATACATGCGCTCCATCTACAGAGTTTGTCTCGATCATATTTGAACCACCGTCGTAATTTATTTGAAAAATCATAACGTCCACGAATACTCTGTCATGTACCTATGTCTCAGCACACTGTCATCCTCATAAAATATGAAAAGCAGAGTAACACATTTTCTTTCAACAGTGTCTGTACATTTTCTTCTTCTTCATCTTATTTTAAGCCTAGGACTTGTAACATTTTGTAAATTTTCAGTTCTGCATATTTTCACTTTCAATTACGTTCATACAACAGACCTGGAGGGAATAAAAATCATCTTATTAAAACTACTTTTTCAGATTATGTGCTCTGAAGAACCAAACCAGTTAAGTTGGGAAAAAGTGTACCAACATGTAGAAGAAATAAGATCGCGGTGCTGCCCTATTGAAGGCGGCATAGGATTCCGCAGTGGCCGAAAATTATATTCCTACGTTGGTAGAACTTTAACGAATGGAGTCCATCACATAGGGAGAGTATACAAGGCAAATGTCACAAATGGTGTTCACATAAATGATGGAGTTAATGTAACAAAAACCCTGAATGATTTTGAAGTCTTAAGCTATGACTGTAGAGCGGACGAGCCTTCTCTACCAGCACCTGAATGAATCAAGAATGAGTTATTGTTTTTTTTAATCTTCATGATTAAAAATTTGACTGCTAAAGATTTGAGAGAAAACACGAACACCCATTTTTCATAAATAAGTTCAATTGTTCGGGATTTCTTGGATGCAAACTTATCAATAACGTTTTCATTGAAATTTTATATTTCTCTCATTATCTTTTTTTCAATAAACAGAATAAAGAGAGCATTCAACCTAACTTCACACATAGAATTTCTTAAAACACTTTTTATTCATTTTAGGTTAGAAAATCACCTCTTAGCTTCAGATTTGATTATTGGTAGAGCAGCAACAATTTTTTATAATTTTTTGTTTCATAAAATGTCTCTTCTAAATAATTTTGCACAATGTTTTTCAAGAATAGGGCAGTTCCTTTAAGATTTCTGCTGTCATTTCCTGAATGGATAACTCAGTAGGTAAACATCCTTTATTAAATTCCCTATAATAAGTGTTAGAAAGGAATTTATTTTCATGTAAATTTTGTATTTCTCTTATCATCTTTTTTCAATAAACAGCATAAAGAGAGCGTTTAACTTATCTTCACACATAGAATTTCTTAAAACACATTTTAGGGTAGAAAATCACCTATAAGCTTCAGATTTGGTCATTAGTATAGTAGCAACATTTTTTTATAATTTTTGTTTCACAAAATGTCTCTTCTAAATAATTTTTCACATTGTTTTTCAAGAATGGGGCAGTTCCTTTAAGATTTCTGCTGTCATTTCCTGAATGGATCACTGATAATTCAGTACATAACATTCTTTATTTAATTCCGGATAGTACATACAAGCCACATCTGAAGTATTAGAAAGCAATTTATTTTCATTTAAATTGTATTTCTCTTATCATCTTTTTTTAATAAATAGCATAAAGAGTGCGCTTAACCCATCTTCAAACAGAATTTTAAAACAGTTTTTAGTCATTGTAAGGTAGAAAATCATCTTTAAGCTTCAAATTTGGTCATTGGTATAGTAGCAACAATTTTTTATGATATTTTGTTTCACAAAATGTCTCTTCCAAATAATTTTGCACAATGATTTTCAAGAATGGGGCAGTTGCTTTAAGATTTCTGCAGTCATCTGAATAGATGACTGCTAATTCAGTAAGTAAATGTCTTTGTTTAATTCAGGATAGTTCATACAAGCCACATCTCAAGTGTTAGAAAAGAATTCATTTTGATTATAATTTTTTATTTCTCTTATCATCTTATCTCAATAAGCAGCATTAAGAGAGCCTTTAACCTATCGGCACAGATAGAATTTTAAAACAGGTTTTACTCATTGTAAGGTAGAAAATCACCTCTTAGCTTCAAATTTGGTCATTGGTATAGTAGCAACAATTTTTTATTACTTTTTGTTTCACAAAATGTCTCTTCTACATAATTTTTCAAAATGATTTTCAAAGATGGAGCTTTAAGATTTCTGCAGTCATTTTCTGAATAGATTACTGATAATTCAGTAAGTGAATGTTTTTTTTTAATTCTGAATAGAACATACTATTCACATCTGAAGTGTTTCAAAGGAATTCATTTTGATATTTGGAAAAATTCTCGGAAAAAACTATATCCAAACCTTCAACCCGTTGTGGTGAATTACCAAAAATGCTAGAATGTAATGAACATTTCCAAAACATCCTTTTCTTGGAAATTGATTAATGTGGAATTTAACATAATTAAATTTAATTATTGTGCTTTAATCTTGAAAAGTGTAACGTCATGACATTTACGAGGAATTGAATGCAAATTTTCCACAATTCCAAAATTGGCTGAGCCGACTTCAGTTCGCTCTTGGTGATATTTCATTATGTACTTATGAAGCAATATTTTTCTTGAATTTTTCAATTATAGTTTATTATAAAATAATACCTGATTCTTTTGAGTGATTTTATTTTCCTTTTGTGAGTACTCTTTCTAGGTATCGTACCTTATTTCTAAATAAATGAATTAATAAGTCGGTTCTCTCATCATAATATGTTATTTATTTCATATAGATAAGAATAGAAGCATAAGAAAAGATTTACTGAGGTTACTTCATACCGTAAGACCAAATTATCAATACATTTCTCGGAGGTTTTGCTGCAATGAATTCAAATATTCATTTGAGTTATTGAAATTTTGAATATCTGGGACTTCTACCAATGATAGTTTCTTCTTTCTTTCATAATCTTCTTTATTATGAGATAGACCCTTTCTGTTCATTAGATATAGTAGAAGAAAAAACATTGAATGTCGTCTTTCACCTACATCCAGTAATAACATTAAATATAACTCACTCAGTGATTCACTTTCGATTACGACTATCGATGTCATATCAGGATAAATTATAATTAAGGAAAGAACAATAGGTGCATTGGTGTAGTATCGCAGAAGCAATCCTGTCAAGTATATGGTAGTTTCGTTGAGCAACATGGGACACATTTTAATTGTTTTAATGATTCTCCAGTTAGTTCAAAATATTTTACCAGGTGAGATATCAACCAAGCTTTCTTGTTAATCTATTATCCCTAACATACTGTCCCTGATAATCTGAAAGATACCTATATAACGCAATCAATCAACTATACCGAATAATATTAAGGGGGATTTATAAAAAGTTCAATTAACATTTAACTTTTTATAATCTACTATCTACTAGCATTATTTCTTATGAGACATCCTTAGATCTGACAAATTTCCTACCAAAAGCTTCCGAAATAAGAAACTTCAAAAAAGCTTTTTCTCTTCCCCATTACAGATATTTTTTCAGACCTAGACGTCGTCATAAACACTGATTTTTTCAACCTCAATCCAATAGAACAATGACGTCATTGGTAACTAATGCTAAGTTGAACCAAAACTTCCCCAACTGGTAAATCAAAATATTATTGGAATTCACTCACACTCACACATTACGATATTCACTTCACAAGAACCTGTATTTACCACACAGGGATCTGCACTTATTTCATGGGACTATCCTCTAAAACACTTCAACCATCAATATTTATCTTGATGGTATTCCAGACATTTTATATCTAATAATATAAATATTTTAAAAAATTTTTAAACAATTTTAAAAAATTAGCCTTTTACATATTTAATTCCAAAAGATTATATTCAATGATTATAACTTCTGAAAATAAATTAAAATATTGTCGTATAAGTACCACTTATATCATGACATAAAATAAACATTCATTATAAGAAATCCGAATGGTATAACAAAATCCAATAAATAAAAATTATTAACTAAAATCCTATAAATTAAACATTTTGAATAGACAAAATTTTGTTTCTGCTTATCAATCTTATGAAAACCAATATCTTTCAAGAATATCCAACATAATCTTAAGAATTTTATCACAAAACTATCTTACTTAGACTATTCAATATTATTGGATATCTAACCAATGTACTTAATAAAAACTCAAGATATGCAAAACATTACTGAAAAACAAGTTTTAAAATCGACTTTGCTCATCAGTATTCAAATATTCATATTCAATAAATATAACATCAATTAATAATATATATTCGAACTCACCCTTCACTCTCCAGAAAAAGTTCTACTTAAATGAGAACTTTAAATAGGTATTCACTACACACAGAAATATCTCTGTGGTTTAACCTGATCTAGAAGATTGAAAGACAAATTTAACGGCCTCTGCTATAGCACAAGGACTATCTGTATAAAGAATGTTTGAGGAAACCAAATAATTATATATTATGAATAAAATAACATAAATAGAGGTCAATTCTTGGTAGAAGGTATATAAAATAATATAAATATTTTAAAAAATTTTTAAACAATTTTAAAAAATTAGCCTTCTACATATTTAATTCCAAAAGATTATATTCAATGATTATAACTTCTGAAAATAAATTAAAATAATGTCGTATAAGTACCACTTATATCATGACATAAAATAAACATTCATTATAAGACATTCGAATGGTATAACAAAATCCAATAAATTAAACATTTTGAATAGACAAAATTTTGTTTCTGCTTATCAATCTTATGAAAACCAATATCTTTCAAGAATATCCAACATAATCTTAAGAATTTTATCACAAAACTATCTTACTTAGACTATTCAATATTATTGGATATCTAACCAAGGTACTTTATATAAAAACTCAAGATATGCAAAACATTACTGAAAAACAAGTTTTAAAATCGACTTTGCTCATCAGTATTCAAATATTCATATTCAATAAATATAACATCAATTAATAACATATATTCGAACTCACCCTTCACTCTCCATTGTTTAAAACTCTACCATTGTTTAAAAATTTTTTAAAATATTTATATTATTTTATATACCTTCTACCAAGAATTGACCTCTATTTATGTCATTTTATATCTGTTTATTCTGCATCCCGCTTCTACCTAGAGATTCATGAGCTTGGCTTAACTTCGAAAAGTTTGGCTTGATTGAAGTTGGAGCTTGAGCTTGGCTTGTTTTTCAAGCTATGCCTGAAAAGATCCAAGCCAAGCTTACGTAATTCTATTTGGAGCCAAACCAAGATCTATCCAAATAAATCTTGTTATCAAACTTTTCTTCAATCAAGCTTCATGTTATTTTAAGCTTATTTTGATACCACGCTCTGCATGATTTCCAAAAGTGGTTTACAGAAATGAGGAGTCGATTTGACTCAACTCCTTCAAAAATGTCTTGTACAGTCGTATAGGACTCAACAGAATTCGCTTCATTTGTGGTCAACTATTTCCATGAAATACACGTTTCATGTTTCTTTTGAGAAAATGGGATGATAATTTTTCTTCTTCAGTTTTTTACTGTTATTGAACTTTTCTTTCTTGAAGAAGTTAAACCTGCAGCTTTCTTCATCACACTAACTCAACAGAAAAAACGTGCCTTCCTAACAACTTTGAACCAAATTCTTATATTCGTAACCTTTTAGAAATAATAAACTTTCCTTTCTTTTCTCGGGAACTATTTAGAGCTGTTTTTTCTTATTTTTTTATAGTGTCCCCTACTAATTTAAATTCATTATCGACGAATGGATCAAAAATAAAACCATACTCCTTGTAATATTCTTGATCAATAAGTTTGCGATCAGATTGTCTTTACTGCGAAGTCCATACAATACATGGGGGAGATATCGCTATAATCTATAGAGCTTTCTTCGAAGTTTCTATCCCAAACTTAGGGAATGTATGTAAACCCCAGCAGACGAAATAAAATTTTATGAGAATCTCATGCGCAAGAAGTTATTCACAAATCATCCGAAAAGGTTACTAGCAGCAATATAAAATAATTATAAAATTTGTACAAGGTGTTTCAAATAAAAGAATACAGTCAATTAACACTAAATTTTATGAAAATACAGGATATCCAAAAGAAATAATAACGTTTTAAAAATCCAAGTATATTGTTTCAAATTAATTTCAATTAAATGAAATAATATCTTTTGGAAAAAAAAAACATGTTAATCTACCTGTTACAAAAGATTTAACTGGAAAATACATTTCTATTCCTTACGTGAATAAAATATCGAAAAATATAACGAAGTGTTTTGAACGAAAATTTGACTATATTGTAGCTTTTAGGACAATTAATAATTTTATTCATAGGAAAAACAACAAAGATAAACTCTTCTCGAACTTTGCGTGAAAGAAAATTATTTTCAATGTTATAACACACAAGCGGAAACCTCGCTAAAATCTATATGTCCTTCCACGAAAGGAAATATGTAGACGATATTGGTTTGCTTTTGTGGAACATCTTCAGAACTAGAAAAACACATTGAATACCTTTATTTGAATATCAAAACAAATTGAAATATGTTTATCTTCTACAATTTTAATTTCCAAAAGAATTTTTTTATTCAAAAAACTTTTAGAATTAAATTAATGTCTAAAAAATGTTGAATAAAAAATTCTTTTGGAAATTAAAATTGTAGAAGATAAACATATTTCAATTTGTTTTGATATTCAAATTTTGTTATATTTCTTCTATCAAGTAAAAAGCCTTTCTATTTTATTTTATATATAATATATAATTATATTTTGGCTTCAATAAATCTCATTATAGAATGTCAATGAATTTAAGTAAACCTTAAAATAACTCACTTTGTTCTTTGATTTTGTTAGAACATAGATCAATCTTGAATATATAGTTGATCTGTAGTTCGAAGCTTAAGTCTTTTAACACGTGAGTGATGTAGGTTATGTTTTTGATTTTGATATTTGTAATATTGAAAAAGGGCTGAAGACGGGATTATCTAGAATTATATTTGTTTTTTGAAGATATAGTGCACATTTTTTAGAGATTTTTGAAATAATTTGTTCGAATATTTAAATATATTAAATATTTCAAATAAATTATATTCTTTGGGAAGTCCTTTAAGTGTGTTCATGTTTTTATAAGGCAAGTAGTATTTTTTAAAGATAAAACCAGAAACAAAATTTTGTCTCCTTTGAATATTTATTTATTAATTTTAATTACTTTCGTATATCTGTTGGGTTATTTATTTCATTTGACATTGTATATTGAGTTTTGATTATAAACGTCTATTAAATGTGAGCGGTGCTTGTTTTAGACATTAATTTAATTCTAAAAGTTTTTTGAATAAAAAATTCTTTTGGAAATTAAAATTGTAGAAGATAAACATATTTCAATTTGTTTTGATATTCAAATTTTGTTATATTTCTTCTATCAAGTAAAAAGCCTTTCTATTTTATTGAATACCTTTATGGTTTACCCCATATGATCAAATTTACTATGGAACTAAAATATGATATTTAAATAAATTTTCTAGGTATAACTTTAATTAGGAATAACAATGAGATTTCATTTGAAGTATTCAGAAAAAGCACAACGTGAGATACAATCATATCCAACTTTTGAAACCATCCGAACACTCATAAACTCGCAGCCTACAGAACAATGTTGCATGGCGCATTTTTCAATTCTAAACGTTGAGTTGGGAACTGAATACAATCAAACAAATAGCTACAAATAATCCCTATACAAAAATTATAAATTCTCTCTTAAATAAAAAGGAAAAACATCTCATTCTGAAACAAATATACTCCCAAAACAGAAAACAATACCAAAAAACTTGTGAAACTTACATATTTTGTTCAATTTCAAAAATAATAGCACAAATAATTCCAAAAACTAGCTTTCACACCTTCATTCAAAATTTCCAACTTTCTTTTTAATGCTTAAGACGAAAAAAAACCGGCTTAATAATTCAGGAGAACTTTCTAAAACAAAATTTCAAAGAACATTAAGCATCATGTAAGCATTGAAAAAATAACCTAAATTCTGCTAAACATTTTTTGAAACAAATCAAGTTTTCCCAGAATAAGATAATCTTAAGATAATACATCTGGAACCGAAAGGCAAGAAACGCAAGAAAACTATTGAACGGGTAGATGGACCTTTAGTATTCCCCAATTCTCGAAGTTTTATACAAACCGAAACCTCCATAAACATATAACCCCTTTGAAATACCACTTGTTATTCGCCAGTTTGAAAATGTAGTAAAAACTACAAAACTCGAGTCACTTTATCCTCAGTTACAAGAAAGTAATTTCTTATTTATTTTATTTTTAAAATAAACAAAGTAACCGACTGCTCCATGCAATAAAAAAACTACCACATCATCTGTAGAAGTCTACCATAATTTCCTGACGAATTATTACAGCTTGGATATTGGATCTTCTTTTTTCCTTGGAAGGCACAATCTCTAGCCTGATGGTCAACACCATACAGCGTTCTTCACGGAGACTACGAACTTATTTGAATATCATTAAATTTAAAAATAAACCTAGTTAAATTAGAAGACCATCTAGTTAAAACCATAAAAAGTCCACATATTCTCTTCACACAAAAATTCAACAATCCTGTTTTCATTTCAGATTGTATCGTTGGAGAAACATGGTATGAAAAATGTAGAAAGTGCAAATGTAATATCAACCAAAAACCAAAATGCGAAGTACACTCTTGCAACTCCATAGGTTCGTGCCTGTTTTCATTGAATTTATATTCTCTACTAAAACTAAGGAAAGATATATTGATTTCTCAAAAACCACTTGGTGAAACATTTTTAAATTAACAAAGTAAAGAAAAACACTTGGCTTAGGTTTCACTATTAAATATCTGTCTTCTATTGAGTTTCAAAGTGTGTGGTTCCCTGTGTGTAGATGGGAAAGTGTTTTAAGGACGAAAATGTCGAGACAGACGCAGTTGCAAAATTTCTCCTAATAATTTTTTTTATATTTGTGAAGAATTAATATGCTTCAATGGGAGATCGAGACAAACAGGGGGCTCTCCATGTGTGCTGTATTAGTTGTAGCGTATCATTGGTGCAGTGGATGAATAGGAAGAGAAAACTGTTCCTCATAATGCAGATTTTCCAATGCTGATCGCACCTTTATATCCGCAAAATGTTGTTTTGGAAGATATTGGAGACAACGCATCATCAGGTAGCTGCGAAAAACAGTACACCGACCCTACTTTCATTCCAGGTCCCAGATCCTGTGAGCCACATTCAATTGTTCAAGAGTGTTAAATTAAATGATTTGGTACATGATTTGGGGTTATCAAAGCAAAAGTCAACTTCTTGGTTCGCGTCTTAAGGAATGGAACTTATTAGGCAACGAAACGAAAATTACGAATTTCAGAAAAAGGAATGCTCCATTTTCTGCATTCTACAGTATGGAAAATTCGTTGTGTGCGTGTACTAATGGTTTAATACAGGAATCTGATATTGAGCATTCCCCCTCTGAGTGGCATTTATTTATAGATTTGTCTGAATACAGTTTAAAAGCAGTGTGTAGACCTCTTGTAGACCCCAAAAATGTCCTTCTGTCTCCTTTTCACATTAAACTTATATAGTATACAAAAACAAGTCTTCCCCAAGTTAAGTGATGCCAAATTGAAGGAAGGTCATTTTTATTGGACTACAAATCATAAAATTGCTCGACGACGTTAATTTTACAGAGAAGCTCACAGGGCAGGAACTCAGAGCATAGAATTAATTTGTTAGTGTAGTAAGACGATTTTTGGGCAACAATATGGATGCAAACTTCCAACAGTTAGTTAATGAACTATTAGATGCCTACAAATCGCTTGGTTTCCTTATTTCCTTCGTTCACATCTGTCGTTTTTCCCTGAAAATTTGAGAGCTGTCAGTGACGAGCAGGGTGAAAGATTCCAGCAAGATATTAGGACAATGGAATTTCGCTATCAAGGCCGATGGGATCCAGCCATGATGACTGATTACTGTTGGTTTTTGAAGAGAGAAGATATAACCCCCCATTAAATTAAAAAAATTGAATTTAAGTAGTGTTTTAGTCAATTTTTTTTATTATTCAAGTTTAAGAAAAACTTTGTGTTTTTCTTAAATGTGAGGTACCTTTAGTAGATGTTAAACTAAATAAAGTCGATATATACGGTTAAAAATTTCAGAAATAATTTTTCTATCAGATATTGTAACATTGAATGTGGTTCTATAAATGTAACAAGAAAACAAGAATTTTTTAATAGACACCTTGAAATACGTATGTAGAAAATATATATTAATTGCATAAATAATAGCATCCCATGATTTCGCTAGAGTGAAATAAAATTAGAGAACTATTTTTCACTATTTTCCAGTTATTTTAACCTGTTTTTCATTGAACAATTCATCTTCATTCGTACCTATACATAAAACCTATTTAATGTATTTAAATTTTGCAGCTGTTTGCCCTACACAAATGATTTGGATGACTGAAGAACAACGTTGTTATTGCGACAGGCCATTGCAACATTCTGTTTGTGTTGATATACAATTTCAAAAAGGTGAAACATTTATTTTGTTCCATTTTCATTGATCTCAACTTCAAGAAGACTCATTGAGTATGAGCCATGGTAATAGAAAGTTCTAGAAATCGAAACAGTGTAACATACATCTGTATAACAATTCTATACTCAAACAAACTTGACAAAGTTTTATAGATCACAGAGGCAAATTGCAGACATGCGCACGTTTCAAACAAGTACTATCAAGTAAAAAAAAACCCTTTTCATTATATTATATTATAAGAATTTTTGCCAAACTATGGAAGAGTAGCAAGTAATTTGAATTGCTCTAATTCAGTGGATGGCTCGAGATCAAATGTGTGATAACTTTTTTTTCTTGTCTCCTGTTCTGTTTCTGCGTTTCTGCAATTATATGCTTTGATTCCTTTCGTTAGAACGATTTGGAATTGTTTGAACAAAAAATAATAAAGAACTGAATCTCTCGAGGAAATGCGGTTGTTATGAGGGAGCTTTTACCTCTTAATTATGGAGGCGGCGTTTCGTTCCGAGCATGTGCACCTGAACTCTTCAGACAGGCGTTGTGCGCATCTCTGCTTGTGACGCCAGTGACTCTGTTCCTCGTTGGAACGTCAGTCATTGAATGCTTGTACTCTACTTAACCCCGGCGAGTACAGATGTTTAAGGTATTGTCTGCTACCAGTCGCGCCCCTTTATATGTTACATCAAGAAGCTGCAGCAGAGCAGAGTAGAATTTTGCGGGAGAAGCGGTCAAGCCACAGAACTAAACATATACATCATAAATACCTATACAAAATATAAAACCAAGATATTAAAATGCTGTCGTTATTCGTTCAAATAAATTCCAATCCAACATTACAGAAGCTGAACAGGAAAGGAGAAAACAAAACATCATGGCGATATAATATAAATACCACGCCAATTGCAATTTACATATCGGCAAATTTCTCATGATTAAATTCGCCAAATGATGGATATAATCTTTGTACAAACCTCAAACAATTAGATTAGAACTTCACTTAATACAATGAATATTCAACATTTCAGAAATGAGAGGACATGCTTGCGTTCAAGATTCATTTTTTTATGATACGTGCACCCTTTGTATATGTCAAGGAGGACGAACAGCCTGTGTAGCCTACTCCAATTGTTTCAACCCAAGAGGAGGTAAGAGAATTCAGACAACTCATGATGGAAAATTTGTTTTTAAATTGAAAGAATAAACCTTCTCGAAAGTTTGTGAATATGAAATTTTTTCACGCTTAAAAAAGACAGCATTATGAAAGCAAACTGTAGAAACCTTCTTTAAAAGAGTAACTCATAAGTTATAAAAATGTATGGCAATTTTGAAGCCTTCAGTGAGAAAATGTGAATTTACACTGCCGATATATCAAGTACCAGACTGAGAAAGCGAATAAATATTGATTCGTTATCTATATCCAGATTTCCACCAAAAACGCAATACTTCATCATTGAAGTGTCAAGTCATCCATAAGCTTTGTCGTTCCCTTATTTCTAAAATTTATGTTTTCTCTTTCAGGAATTTGCAATGAGGGAGAAAGCATTATCGACAATTGTTTCAATTGTACCTGCACGCATACCAGATTCCTCAAATGTGTTCTAATAGAAAAATGTTGGTCTAGAGAAAGTAAGTAAAATATTAAATTTCATTGAATTCATTTTCCTGATCCCCTAACGCCGAATAGATTATGTTGATCTCCGGGCATAAGCAGCTCACATGCATATTTCATAGCTTTTTGGCTATTCATCGGAGCATTGCTTTAATGCCAACGAATGCAACACAACCACGCACCTGTATTCGCCTTGCATAGAGGCACTACTGTTTTGCCAAACAACAGCGCCATCTAAAGCACACGAATACACATATGCAGCATACTAGCCCAAGCTAAATCAAGAACCGAACTGTACTCCCAATTAAATCAAGAATCGAACTGCATTTCCGATACCTTTAAGCGTCGCAGATGAAGAAACCGTACTCATGCAAGTAATATACAATTAAGCCACTATGCTAATAATTAGCATTTCTTTCCAAATAAATTAATTGAACAGGCGGATATTTATTACGAAATATGATGAGCTATCCCGTATTATACGAAGTACTCTAAAATATCCTGTACTATACAGAGTACTCTAAAGAACGCCAAACGTTTTTATCGTGATTATCTAGTGGCGGGGGAATAAAGGCATTACGTTGTGTAGACAACCGAAATACACCTAACGAGAACAAGGAAACAGTGACGGGAGGTGCAAATATTCAAAACACAGTAACGTCAGAATAATATATTTATATTAGTAATACAGAAAAGCAACAACCCTCAATGAACATAAAACATTTATCAGCCTGCTGTTAAATCTACTCTACTCAGTGGTTTGTAAAGCTACACAGTGAACCCCCGGGTCTAAATAACTTATTTCTACATATCGTTAGGTAGGAACTTGCTCGAATCGGATATCATTTTTATACAGCGGAAAGAGTTAGAGAGGACGGGATATAGCATGCACCTACATTGCACCAGTGTAGAACCTGCAGTTACAAGGGGGTAAGAATTTGAATGGACAGTAAGATGGATAACGTGGTATGCTCCTAAGCCAGGAGCTTAACTGACTGTGTTATTTACACTACATTGGTAGATCAATTGCGGTTTTCAGTTTAAAGTGACCTTCCTACCCCAGAGTCTACGGTCACTGTCGCTATGGGCGCGGAATTCGGATATGCCGCGCAAAAGAAGTTGCTCTCCTTGCTTCCAGTAAGCTTCGGTTCTTTCAAACTTAGGCTAGGCTAGTAGTCTTGAAGCATTTTCCGACCTCTACTGGCTCAGCAGTGTTAGTGCCTGAGTTGTGTGGGACGCAACTTGTACGCCGAAGGAGCTTATCCACCACCCAGTCGCGGCTTGAGGTCCTGAAATTGCCGTAGACACTTCCAGTCGATCCAAGTTTGAGCCCAACGGACTAGTTGTATGATGAATTCTCTCAAAACTTCGATAGATGTCCCAGACAATCCATGTTCAAGAACCACGAACCCAGATGCATTAAATACCCTTCTAGTCTAGCTTGCAGGTTTCCAGCCGCTGCACCACCAGTCAACTTCAGTTGAGCAGATAGGCCTACGAAAACTCCTATGGGCTATCGCCCTCCTATGGTAGCCTTATTACCATACAGAACCATTGAAGTCTAACAGTGGCCAAGAAGAGTTCAATTCAATACCATAAACCACGACCTCTAAGAATCTAAAACGTCATCCTTAAAGCTAGCACAGATCTAGGACTGATGTATTAGCCCTTTGGACAGATTACTTGTAATTGAGTGGAACCATACCAGTTTTACGGATGGAACTCTTGTGCTGCAATGCCGATCCAGATATTGATAGGTCTGTAAATATCTTATATAGGATATCATTCCTACACATGGAAGTGAATCTTATAACCAAAGCCCAACCTTCAACTGTAACTTCTTTCAGCTAGTGCTTCAACCTTCAGCTAAGAGGACGCGCCGAAGGGGTTTTATATGGGCAGCACTTAACCCAGAAAAGACGATAAGACAGTTTTTCTAGAAGATCACCCTGAAGTAGAACATAACATATTTTAAGTCGATAGAGACTTGAACTACCAAAAGGATCGTATCTGAGTTCATCGGCATGACCAGGTCAATGAAGGCTCAGATAACTATCTAAAAAAACCGCAAAGGGGTCGCGCAAACGTATACACAATACCTCGGGGACAATGATTCATCATTTACTCACACATTTCACACATTAGCGTTGTATTTTCAGGATATTATCTGTCTATACAGTACATTATTTCAGAACTCTTAAAAATTCACCCTAAAGGACGTTACACGCTCATTACGAATTCAATTCCTCAAACTAAACAGGCGCAAATCAATATTGAAAAACAAAGAAACAGGTAATGGATGAATCACACAATAGAACCATGCACCGAGAATAACCTAAAATGAACATTAACAATGAGTAACCATTGTTATTGAATATAATAAAGAACGAAGCAGGCACCGAGAGAAAGTATACAATATAAAAAATCTAGAAAAGCATTGACATGAGTTCAAAAGCTTTTGCGCGCTTGTTTTCAAGTTTCGTGAAAACTTAAAATCTTTGAATAACTTCTTGAAAAGGCTAGATATGATGAATGAATATCTATGTCCGTAACCTACCGTAAAAGTTTCAAGTCTCTATCTCTTCCCGTTCGAAAGTTTTGCGCTCAACGCTGCTCTGTTTACAAAATATATTTTTTTGAGAGAGAATCATACGATCTTTTCGAAATTTTGCACGAACATTCGCTTCAAAATTATATTTCCAAGCACAAAATTTCAGATCAATCCGATTGCTACATCAAAAAGTATTAAGAAAAAATTTCAAATATGAATAACAGCGAAACCCTCGGGCCGATTTTTATCATTGAAGGACGGAGATGTGTAGACTACAAACCTTCCTTGAAAGTTTCAAGTCTATCTCGTTCATATAAAACAACAATAATACCATAATAATTGTTATACGTTTACTTCAAAGACGTTGGACTTAAACTGAGCTTTATTAGGTCTCACAGCTTAGTGGTGTGGTTACTGGTTAGGCAACCTATCATACATAGAACATAGCACCCAATATACATAACAATAATATTAACAAATATAATATTTTAAAAAAATGCTAAAATTTTACAGAAAAAAGATAAAATTCAGAAATAAAAGTAGTGAAAAGCACCGACATGAATGCAGAAGCTTTTATTTTAACATTAGTTAGGAATCTTAAAGTTATCATCAACTCAACCACTGACGAATACGCCTTCTGTATAGATAGGATATGTCCTACCTTCGAATATGAATAAATATTTATTTATTATGTTATGCTGTACAAAAATTTTTTTTTGCAGTTAAACCAGGGAAATGTCCAACCAAAAAAAATATGTTCTTCGATTTGGGGTGTGTCATTGGAATAGACCAAGAGTGTCATTTTGACTACGAGTGTCCAGAAAGCAAGAAATGTTGCCAAGTTACAGAATGTTCCTTTCGATGTCTAAACGCAGTTACTGATGAATGAATAAGAATTCAAATAGTGAATAAATTTGTGCTCTTCAAACAATTTTATACCCATACTGTGCAGTACTTCGGACGCTTTAAGCTTCAGTTGGAACAAACCTATATTGATCAACATATTTTTCTATGTTTTACTCTTTAAATAGAATTATTTGAATTTTCAGATGACTGGATTATTTTCGTCGCTTTATGCTGGAATAATTTCAATATTCAATAGTTAATAATGTCTCTACTTAATGAAAATGATATAGAGTTACTTCATGCATGGCTTAAGGATATGGCTAAGCATTTACAGCAGTACAAAGAACCCATTTTAGACGAAGAAGTAGTAAAAATTTTGAAAATAGCTTGCGATACTTTCAAACAAGATGTTCATGTTTTCGTAACTTCTATCGAAATACTTGAAGAATACATAAGACGGAAAGAAAAAATCACGGATGAAATTCTTATACTTGCAACAACTATTTTCATAAGCAGTAAATATACAGGAGAGCAAATTGATTTAAAAGCCAAATACATTGTTAAATTTCTTCAGAGGGTAACAAATACACAATATAATTTTAGAGAAGTTATTGCAGCGGAAGTTGATATACTGAGAACTTTAGATGGCTCTTTACCAATGTCTACTATGGTTGATGATGTTAATACTATAATCGAATTACATGTGAAAGAAACAAGGTTGAAGGCGAATGTTAGACCTCTTTGTTTAGAAATACTTCAATTAATGTATGTCTGCAGGAAAACATGGTTTGCCGAACTGAAAAATATATACAGTCAAAATGAAGAATCATTTTTGGTTTTGAAATTTTTGATTGGGAATAGACTCTACTTACCTGTTGTTATTTTAATAACTTCCTTGCATTTGACCAACTACAAACACATTTTGGATATAGGATCCATAATAAACGATATGACTAGCATGACTAAGATACATACCGACCACTTGAGTGTTTGTGCAGGTATAATCATTAATTTAATCCAAAACAACTAGAACTGAGATTTTTAATCGAATTCTTTCAAAACCGATTTTTTCTTGTTGAATATAACGTTTATAATTCTTACAAAGTGATATAATAATAGAGATAATGTTAATGACAACTCGATATTGCATTTATTTCAATTCAGTTATTGTTATAAATCTTTAAAAGTGATAATATTTATATATATATAATATATAGTAGAAATAATGTTAATTACAACTTTATGTTGCATTAATTTGAATTTAATTAATATAATTGATCTGAAACTTGAAGTGTCAAATATAAGAGACTATAATTTTTCAACTGTTTTTGTATAAGAAAAAATTACTGTTGTCGAATGAATAGGAAAAAATTTTAAAAATCAACAGGTTTTTTAATTAACTGATTAAAATAAATTGAATACTTCAAATTCAAATATACATTGGATCCAAATGTCAAAAATTTGTCATAATCAAAATATTGGTCTTCATAGCGTTTCCTGATACATGCGTATTTAATTTTAAAAAAATGCTACCAAATACGATCAACACATGCACCACAATGTTTTTTCTTGTCCTTAGTTTTCAAACAGTATGGAACTTTAGTTACTGCTGCCCAAATAATCCATCCATTTATATATTTACCTGATGAAGCGATGTCATGACCAGAGAATTGTTGTGGAAACTATAAAATTGTATGTGTATCATTAATTTTCATGAGATGTTCCGTTTTTTTCAGGAGAATAGTTCGAAAATTGCTAAAAACAACGTTAATTTGATTTTTGAACAGAACACAGGTTCTCACTTACGTCAGTGCTTTTCATCATTTTTTTGAAACAATTCTGCCATCTATACATTAGATCAGGTACTACTCAAACTGTAGTTAAGCAGAATTACTGTTTGTAATCTATTACGTTCATTTTTCATAAAAAAAAAAAACAATTTTGAAAAATAATTTATATATTATTAAATCCATTTCACTATATAATAATTCCTCTTTCCTACTCTGAGCAAGGTTACGTTATTAGCTAACCTATGTATATTGTTATTTAGAACTTCATTAGGATTAATGGCCTTCTGCTGATTGATGTAGAAGCCTCCAGCTGATATTATTCTAACTGCATCCTCTGAAAAAATAACGTGAAATGTAAGAGACACTATTATTGGAAAATTTGAATTTGGATGTTAATAAATAGACTACTATCTCATGAAACTGTTGAGGTTGATAAGATGAACATACAGGAAGTTTTCAAGAGAGAGTATTTTTTTAAAACAAGGCTGTCAAAATATACTATTTCAGACAAAATCGTTTATGCATAATATTCAAACAGATAAAGATGTAATCTCTTAAAGTAAAATTCGATGCTATGAAATTTCAAATGCTTTTTGGTTACTGCGAGCAAAGCACATTGGAGCGAAGGCCGCATATTCATAACTCAAACAACGAATTGAGTATTGTAAGTTCAGTATACACTTAAATATAAACACTCAGTCCATAAGTCAAATAAACTATAATTCCTCTTGCATCAATAAACAATGATATTCTTAAAAGTGAAACTTTTTTGGATTAATCTCGCCTCTTAATCCCGATTGTGTCATTTGCCACCCGTTATATGGGTTGCAAACTGTTGTCTCTTTAGTGTTGAATGTTGAACAGATAGTCAACCAAATTTTTGAACAACTAGTACCGATACAACAGTATGTAATGCTATTTCAGCAGACTGACTTGGACCTTACTCACCTTCGAAAGGTGGGAAATCCTAAAATTTAGTTGGCTGCCAATTTTGAGGTTTAATCGTTACGCGAATGTGAAATATTAGGATATAGACTTACAAGAAACATTAAAAGGTAGAATATAACATACATAAGATATAATCGTTCAATGATCTGAACAGGGTTGTAAAACATATTATTAACCATGGATCAAAAATATACCTTTATATAATACAAGATTTATGCCTAAGATAAGGAACAAAACACTGGGATCGTAAATTACCAAAAGAACGACAAGAGGTATTATTCTTCGAAAAACAATTACTTCGTACTGATAAGGGAGACAGTTTTGCCCCCGTTTTTATTGTTTTATTGCTGTATGGAAACCAACAAACTTTCTCATCAGCATATGGCACAATTCCAAGAACTAGTCATAAAGTTGTGCATGCCAAAAAGGAAAGGGTTTAGAATTTTGAACAGACCCATAAACAACTTTGAATGGGCCGAATTCAGAAAAGAGAACAATAATAAATATTGATACTTTGAAAAAAATTGAATTTGCACTCCGATTTATGCACGAATTGTTTGAAATTGAAATTATGTTAATTCATCTTTCCACATTACCTATCCTCGGAAAGCATTGTACTTTCATTGCTAAATCTAAAATACTCTGTCCCGGTTCTGGCAATACTTCAACTATTGTTGCCCCCTGGAATATTTCTGCAATTTGCTCCACGTTCAAGGTTCCCATTGCAGCAACACTACCTTCATATAAAATTTTTGTCGTTTTTTTTGCAGAAGCTAAGCCTGAAAAGAGTTTAGTCTCAATCTTCGGTATAACTTTACCAATATGATTTTACCTTCTTCTCCATGGACCAAAAGAGTGACCTGCTTCGCTAAAAGCTTCTGCGGTTTTCTCAATTCAGGATTTTCCCCATGTTGTCTCATGAGATCTTTTATTTCTCCAAGCGAAAGAAAAGTAAAAAGGTTCAACATTTTTTCCACCTCAGCGTCAGTCTGTCTCATCCAAAATTGGTAAAATGTGAAGGGTGAAGTGTTCTCTGGGCAAAGCCATACCGCATTTCCAGCGGATTTTCCGAATTTGTCACCCATCTCAGTAGTTATGATAGGAAGAGTTAAGCCTGTAACAGAAGATATAAAGTATCGTGGGTATCAATCTACAGTTGTACTATAACAAACATTATTATCTAATTCAACCATCTTCAATTATAACAAATAAAAAAATCAATAGTGTTTAAGTCAGCGCAAGGATGGTACAAATGTACCCAACAGAGCCGGCGCTTGTTAACTAAAAAGGAAGTATTTGGACTAACACAGATTAACAACATATTCCACTACGCTTTAAGCAGGCTTCTCACTAACTGGATCTTTAATTCTTCTACAAATGAATAGAGTAAAAATGACACCTATACTGCACAGGATAAAATTAGGTTCATACCATAATTTGCATTTATTTTAGAAATATTTCGTTTCTTCAGTTGTAACATAATTTACTAACTTTATGTGATGGTTGCTTGAATGAAAAAAAGTTTTTGTTGTTTTGTTCAAACTTCATTAAAAATTTAATTGTATCAGTCCTTACTTGGTGAAAATCCATATTAAATAATATTGAAATAAGGTTATTCTGATTTTCACAAATTTTTATTGTTATATTCACAACAATTGTTTCGCTATCACAGTAGCATCATCAGGCAAGATCACATTTCAAATTATTCAAAATGTGATCTTGCCTGTTGATGCTGCTGTGATAGCAAAACAATTGTTGTGAATATAACAATAAAAATTTGTGAAAATTAGAATAACCTTATTTCAATATTATTCATTAAAAATGATTAAAACTAAACATTTAATTTAATATTGAGAGTAAAAATAAGCTTATGTGGTTTTGATAACATTGCTACTAGTTAATTATTCCATTGTTTCACTTTCATTTTGAAGGCTTTCTTTTCAGTATCTGTCATTTCGCTGAAGTGTAAAAAACACTTATATGAAGAAAAGGGCTGCCGAAAGTCATCGTATTTTAGTGGATGTTTATGGTGATCATAGTCTAGCTGAACGAACGTGTTAGAAGTGGTTTACCTAATTTGAAAGTGGCAGTTTTAATTTGGAAGATGAAGAAAGACCCGGAGCATTTGCTATCGTTTAAAAGCAATGGGAATGATCCGAAAGGTGGGAAATTGGGTGCCATATGAACTGAAGCCAAGAGACGTCGAACGCCGTTTTTTCACGTGTGAACAACTGCTACAATCCAAAAAGGGGTTTTTGCATCGAATTGTGACTGGCGATAAAAACTAGGTTCATTACGATAATCCAAACTTATGGATATCTCATCATCAACTGTCAAGCCGAATATTATATAGCTGGCCTTTTTTCGCATTTATTTTGTAAAACACTTATTATGTATTACAAAAAGGATAAAACTCATAAATTTTACACTCTGAGATATATCTTCGCAAGAAAAAATATGAATATTCTGTATAATACTCTCCCTAAATCGATTATCAGCTACTGCATAGTTGCACATTTATTTACCACTCTAAAATCATTGTGGACAGCTCAAAATATTTGATTCTAATCGTATTGAAAAAAAAACATATTGTTTTTCACCCGTTTACTATAAGAAGATGGCGATTTCATATAAAAATATTTTTTTAAATCAATATATATCTGAAAGTGAATTCACCATATGAATTGTACTGTATTGTTGGAAAGAGTTAATTTATTATTATAAATAAGTTTTTGCATCTTAAATTGCTTGATACATGTCAATATGGCTGCACTAAGTGCTGAGTTAAAAATTGTGCAGTTTCGTTATCATCGTGGTTCTACCAAGAATATGGGATTATTCAGATTTCATAAGTCAGAAGATGATAAGGTATGAGTACTTCAGTGCAAATTGAATTCCTACCATGAAAACAAATGCACAAAGATCCAGTGTTATTTTACTAAAATTATAGAATTTGCAGCATCCACTTAGAAGCTGGTTGAATTTGTATTAAAAACCGAGATGAATTGATGTTCAAATCCAAACTGAAAATGTAGAAGAAAATGAGGGACCCTAAATAAAAAGTGCAGAAACAGCAACTCTGATAAGGATCTGTCTCTATGAACACCATGAAAAATTGATTTAAGGAACTTGATGAAAATGAAATAGGAGAAAAATCTTAATTTTGCAGTCAGAGACAATGAAAATCAGAAGAGTATGTTTAGAAAAATTTAATCTGGAGCACTCTTTTGGAAAAATGGATTCATTTGACATAGATCTATCTACCAAACAATTTCAAAAATTTAATTGAGATACTATTAGTTCTTAAAGATAAAAAAATCACAGGCAGAAGATACATAAATGAATTTAAGCTTTCACTATATTATTCTGGGCCAAAAACTCATAAAAACATGGCTGAAATGTATCAATTAACTTCAGTAGCAAAGTAAGAATGACGGAGTATTAAAAAAAATATATTCAACTCACCATATACTGGTTTCTTGCACACTTTACTAATCAATTCATGTCCTGACATTATATTCCCCATTTGATCACTTCCTCCAACCTTTGTTAAAACAATTTATCCTTATGTTTATATTACAATTTTACAAAAAAAACTCACCTGAAAGTTACACTTATATTTTTGAAATAAATGTAACCAATCGAAAGCTTGAAAAAGTTGATAGCTGAACTCGGTGAAGCTCATTCCTGCAGGTGACTGAAGTCTTGTCTGTACACTTGTTCTAGATACCAACGTTCCCATTCTTAAATGTCTACCAGCACCACCGATCAAGTCAACAGCTGAAATTTTCTTGTACCAAGCTTCATTGTTCAAGATTCTAAAAAGATACATTATTTATTTATTTTTTCATAATGTTTCATAATAAGCTATCTCATCATATACTTCCAGAATTAATTGATTTTTGAGGAAAAAATTGATAGTTTTTCCAGAAATTCAACATTTTTGTTTAAAATAGACTCTAGAGCATCCTTAAAGTTTATAGTACTATAACACTATCAATAACAGTCACTAAATAACAAGAAATATTGTCCATCTAATAAGGGTAGAGGCAAATGCAAGGTTTTGTGTTTTACAGATTAAATAATTTATTTTAAAGATATCATTAACTAAAGTGAACAGTAAATAAATATAGATACAGTTTTTAAAGCTTTTATGAAGCATCTTTCAATCTTTACTGACAACTTCAGCTTCACACGTAAATAAAATTTGAAAAACACCCATTAAAATTTCACCATATTATTGCATTATAATTTTGCAGATTTTAAAACATCATATTCATTTATCATTATTATCAGACTCTTCGTCATTATTCCATAGTTAAAACAATTTCAGTAATAGGCACATCATTATCAGTCAATCAAATACTTCATCCAATTTTATTACAAAGTGTGGGAAAGAGATCAGAGAATCTGATCTTTGAAAACCATTTGTTAACTATAGTAGGAGATAGTTTTTCCAAGTAGATGTAATCCATTCAAGTGCAGTGCTAAATTTATATTTTTTTCATAATTTACAAAATCACATTCACTGTCAATAAACATAAATAGCAAGTATTGCCACAAGTTCAACTTAAACTTCTCTAAAGGAACTTTACAACATGACTTGGAGTTATCTAAGAAAAAATCTTTTTCTGGTTTATTTTCATTTTACTAACAAATTATGCAGACAACTTGGAATTATTTCTGTAGTCATCCAAGTATTTTTCTTGCAAGCCCATTCTAGGAGTAATTTGTCAATAAAGCTACCCTTAAATCAGTGAGGATTTTCACTTTTACAGTTTGACAGTAAAATGTTAAACATTGTTTTGTTGGCTTCTTCTATGCACACTTATCAGTTTTCAATGATATTGTCCAAATTAATCTTAGCGCACTCGCAACAAATTCATTTGAAACTTATAATGCGTCTCCAATATAAGTGCTTCTAGTGCTTTTTGTTGGAGTATCAGTACATATATAAAAATTGGATTATTCCTTCATTTTCAAAATCAATTGAAGACAATCTGATCCACAGACTCCTAGCGTTCATATTTATTTTAACTTTTAGGAATAAAAGGCTCTTCATGTTTCGAATAAGGAAACTAATCAAATGAAAAAGGTCTAAATTATACTAACTCATATTTAGAAGGTATGTGTAAGTTTTCAGAAAACTAATCTATAAATATCCAAAACTTCAAAATAAAATATGCATAATTGCTCAAAATGTAATAGAGTATTTCTCTTGTTACAGATACATAATAAATAATCTGGCCCTAGTCGTCAAGTATATTTATATAGATAGGTCACAAAAATTTGTGTTTTTTGTCTGTGGTCGTTTAAAAGGTTAAGCGTTAATGACAAATTTATATGGAAATTTCCTTATAATCAGATCATCCAGTTTGCATAGGTTTTAGTGTTGTTAATTTATATGTGATATAAAAAGGAAGCAGTTAAATTGGAATACTTCAAAATAAAGAATGATTTTAATACTTACTTAATTGGCACCAATTTGTTATCTCCGTTCCAAATATATTTTTCATGATTTTCAAATATTTTTTTTATATTTCTATAAATACCATTTACATTATAATCTACAAATTTGGTTGCTAAAGGATCTCTTTCTTTTGTTCTCCCACTTGGATCACCAATTTTTGCTGTAGCTCCGCCTACCTAATATATAAATAAAGGAAAAGAGATGAATTTATTTCTTATAAAGAGAGCATATAAATTATTACTACCTTTAGAAAATAATCATCACAATATGTGAAATGTTTGAAATACGAGTTACTTTCTTTCTATTTAGATGAAGAGAATCCTCAAAATGTATGAATTTTTTTACTTAATAACTCAATTAAAGTAGACAGTTTTTTGTTGCATGTAATTGTCATTGCATGCAAATACTTAATGTAATTGTGAGCTACAATGCTGTCATACTGGCTACGATATTAACTGCGGCTTAACAAATGGGAGTAATCAGCAGCATGTAGTATCAGAAAAATGTATTGCACAAAGAGAGGGAGTGGATTATTACAGTAGGAATTCAATCTCCCAATAACAGGAAATAAAAGTCCTGTCAATGTTTTGCTGTGAATGTCTGATGAGTTCTTAAGGTAATAATCATACTATGACGCATACCAATGCTATCACTTGATGACCACCCCGTTGCCAATGAATCAAATTGGCCAGTATCAGCAGATTTCCAACATGTAAACTGTTTGCCGTAGGATCGAATCCTCCATAAACACACTGAGGTGAGGCATTTAAAAGATCAATTACAGAATTCCTATAACAATACAAAGGAGATTTTAATGGATTTGTATATTTCATTAACTTCACCTTACGCTGCATTATCTGGGAACATATCGTGAAACATTCCTCTTTCTCTTAGGTTTAAAATATTTCGGTTGGAACATTTTTTTCGATATTGGGAAAATGATATATTGCGGCATTTTAAAATATTTCTCCTCAACATTTTGTTAGGTTATTCTATAGAAATATCGGACGGTCCACAGAGTTACAGATGTATAAATCCAATATGGATAGGTTCTCAATATACTCATTTCTATCGTGGGTAGGTTCCTCTATATATGGTGATCTAGTGGTCCAATGCCACTGAAATTCTGAACATTACTGTTATCATTAATTTACAACTAATTTCTTGATTTAAACTCAGTTAAATTTTAATTTTTTCATTATTGAAAAATAAAGTTTCTAGTGCGAAGTGTATTGTGATTTGACCTTCTAATATCCTAAAACATAATTAATGTGCTAACAAAGGTAAATACAGCAGTCTAAAACAGTGCCACGCATCAAACTTTTAGCCACATTTAATTGATTTAATTGATGAATTTAAGTGATTTCCCAGTTGGGGGCGACCCCAACATTTACTTTGATCTGAATTGACCATTGGATATTTATTATGTGAGCGCCTTGATCTTTATTCCATTCATTAGAATGTAGAGGTGGTTAACAATGGAACATAGTTTGAGAATTTAGAGGAATGAAATGTGAATCCACAATTGAATAACTGACACAACTCCTGTGTCTTCAGAATGTAGCAACAACACATTTCTGAACAACGATATTATAAGATATAAATATTATATCGAATAGGTAGTTAAGTCCGCACTATAGTAAGGTGCAGCAGAGAATATATCTCACACAGACATTCCTGCCCAACGATATTTTGCGTCAGATTATAATAATCTAATTATATAGTAGATGTGCGAATCGGGAATTCCCTACCGAAGCATTATCTTTAAACTACCTCGAAGTTCTTTGGTACATGTTCCAATTGCCAAGTTATCTGGGTACTAACTCAAATGACTACTGTATTCACCTTTGTTTGCGCATTAACTATGTGTTAGGATATAAGGGAGATAGTTTTTACTCTTCATCAAAGCGATATTGATGATAGGTTCTGAGCTATCCCGTGGTATACGGAGTACTCTAAAATATCCGGGATTTTACGAAGTACTCTGAGATATCTGGCATTATACGGAGTACTCTAAAGAACGCTAACTTTTTTATCGTGATCATCTAGTGACCGGAGAATATGACGTTTACGTTGTGTAGGCAACTCAAATTATACCTAACGAGAGTGAGGAAACAGTGACAGGAGGTTCAAATATTCAAAACACTAATGTCAGAATAATACATTTATATTAGTAATATTGAAAAGCAACAAGCCTCAATGAATGGAAACAAACATTTAGCAGCCTGCGGTTAAATCTGGTCTACTCAGTGGTCTAATAGCGGGTCTAAATGACTTATTTCTACAAATCGTTAGGTCGATAACTTGATCGAATCGGATATCATTCTTATACAGTGGAAAGGGTTAGAGAACACAAGATACAGCCAGCAAGCACCTTTAACTGCACTTTCGGTAACCAGTGCAGAAGCTAACAGTTACAAGGGGTAAGTTTGAATGGACAGTAAGCTGGGTAACATGCAATGCCCAGGAAATCTTCTTGAAGAGAGAATATAATATTATTCGGGTCGACCGGAAAAGTTACTATCACATGGACTGTATCTGGCTTCCTCGGGATGGCCAAGTCCCAGGAAGGTTCAGATAACACTAAAGAACGAACCGAACACTACCTGAAGAGTCACGCAAACTAATCCTGGGGACTTGGAACAACGATCCAGCAATCACTCACACATTCTCACAGTAGCGTTGGATAACCGGAGCTATTTACTGTCTCTATACCATACGTCGTCCTCTACCAGGACTACTCAGCGATTTAGCCTAAAGAACGCCACTGGTTCACAAGGAATACAATCTCTCAAAGTAAGCGGGCACATGCATATGATAAATATGTAACACAAACTGACTAGGACATTATTAAATAGATGCAATACCCCATCACCTAAACGTGTGAATGAACGTTACAATAAAAGAAACAAAGAAATAGGTAAGCGGGAGATCACACAAGAGTACATGCAAATCAGTTACATATCAGGAACTGCGAATATCTCGAACAGTACAAATAAAGAACCACTGTTAATAAATACAACAAACAACAACCAGGCTCCGAGAGAAAGTTTACAATATAAATAGATAACTTGTGAGGGTCGTGCAGCTTCAGTTATATACAAAGGCAATGCATTTTATTGAAATTTTCCGGTGGAAGTACAATAAACGAGCGTGTAATCACTAATTTTACGTTAAAACTATGGTGGTATTCAAAGCGTAAAGCATGCAATCAATCGGAAGCATTTAAAATAAGTTTACTTACTAAGAGTTACCAAGAATGTTTAAGTCACTGAGGAAGAAGCTTCCTTTCTGCCGCTTCAAAATACAATGGGAATGCCATAAACATGTTGTCTCTTTGTTATTATCACCGATCACATACGTGTCATGTTACAGTGCCACAGAATAATTGACACATAGATAACGCGGGTAAATACCGTGATGTAATGATGTAATTTATATAATCTATAAGGGATTCTGTCACTCGTATGATCCTTAGAGAACACGGATCTCTTCAGTTCATTTATGCATTGTACAATTTGATTTAGATCTGAAATAAATTACTATGATTGGGTGCACGTTGAAATTCTTAGTGAACTTATTTACATCGAATATTGGGGAGTATATAGTTTTTTCGTAGGTATTAATTTTTAAACTGTTTACTTACGCCTGCATATCTGCCTCCACTGTAGATGTTTTGATGGTCGTTCCATTTTGAATAGGATTCTGCTATAAAGTTAGGCATCTACTGGTTTTTTTCCCTTCCGAGATCTACCGATCTTACCATAGCTTTGCTGCCCAAAATATTTAGTTGATTTCATAGATCAACAAGACTATATTATTGTTAATCTATGGTTGATTCCATTTCCTCATAGATAATACCCCACTGTCTGATAAATTTTTAATCAACTTCAATTTTTATTTCAGAAACGGCTCATAGAACACCGCCAAGCTAGTCAGTGATATAGGCTGAATTGCATTAGTCGTAGTCAGACAGCAAGATGGTCGATTTCTCATGTTCATTGGAACATGAGAAAAACTTCTTCAAAACGGATTCCCAAGTGTCTGCATATTATCCAAAAGCGTACAAGGGTAGTATCATCTCTTTTTATCTATGCTAGGTTTGAAAAAGATATAGATTTCTTAAACCGTGTTGTAACTCTGAATGAACTTGTCTACATTTCTACGACCCAGAAACACACCAGCAATCGATTGAATGAAGAAACTCTAGAGATGGAGAGGTGCAAGAACTAAGAGAAGTTTTGTGTTAAAAAATCTGCTAGAAAAAATCTTCTTTCAGCGTTCTGAAGTTGCCATGGAGTAATCATGATTGATCATCTGAGGAAGGGTAGGACAATAACAGGGAATTACTATTCGACCTTACTGACCATTTTAGGTAAAATATTTATGGAGAAAAGACGCAAAATGTTTACGAAGAAGTTTTGTTTTTGCAGGACAATGTGGCCATGCAAAGGTGTATATTTATCTTCTAACACTTTTTGAAAAATCTTGGAAAAACTGTTAGAAGCACAGATAAAGATACGCATGAATAAATATGGGGTCATACCAGAGAAACAGTCGGGTTTCAGATGGGGACATAGTTGTGCAATGACGTTACTTTAAGTTACGGATGATATCTTGATTGCTTTGGATGAGAGTTTCATAACAGTTCTCATTTTATTGTATTACTCGAAATCATTCGATATGCTTGTACATAGTGTCTTCTTCTGAATAATGCATTTAACTGGGTTTTTATCGATTGCCATAGCTTTTATAAGGGGCTATATTTCTGGGAGGACTCAGCAGACGATGAATGTACATATTTATGCATGGATGAGAACAGTCTGGTAAGAATAATGAGAGACAGATCTCCCGCTGGGCGCAGGAGCACCGGAAGACCCCGCAAACGTTGGAGTGATAACCTCCATATTGAATAATTACAAGCAAAGAAACGACGAAAAACAAGCAATTTGCTTGAGCATAAGGAGGAACAACTGGTATCATCTCATTCTTGATCTTCAACTCGATATTGTGACTCAAAGCACTGAAATAATAAACGTTTCCGAAAAAAATTGCTTATGATTTGAACGGATTTAATACAAGCTGATGAACTGAAGCAGTATTGAGATCCTCGTTCATTCTTGTAATACCTTGCTCCACTAGGAAAACTATAATACACCTGGGTATCGTCAACATAAAAGTAGGCACATGCGTATTTTAGAAATTTACCCATATAATGAACATAAAGTATGAAGACTGAAAGTACTATAATTGAACCCTGTGGGACACCCAAAAAAACTGAGTCACAATATCGAGTTGAAGATCAAGAATGAGATGATACCAGTTGTTCCTCCTTATGCTCAAGCAAATTGCTTGTTTTTCGTCGTTTCTTTGCTTGTAATTATTCAATATGGAGGTTATCACTCCAACGTTTGCGGGGTCTTCCGGTGCTCCTGCGACCAACGGGAGATCTGTCTCTCGTTATTCTTACCAGCCTGTTCTCATCCATGCAGTAAATATGTTCATTCTATTCTTTCTTCCTTTTAAGCACCGAATCGTTGCTGTTATCGGCTCCGCATGTTTTTCTAATGTTTTCGCTCCTCACACAATCCATTAATGATTTCCCTGCTATCTTGTACAGCACTCCCATTTCAGTTGTTTCCAGTATTTGGGCCGTTCTACGCAGAGACATCTGAACTTCATCTCTTGTTGTGTTATATGACCGTTAATTTCCAGCTTGCACCTGAATGGTGTTTTTGATGTGGTCATGCATTTTGTCTTGGACGTTGATATAACCATTTGAAATTTCTTCGCTGTTAGGTTGAACTGATGCAGTAGCCTCTGAAGATCGTCTTCGCATTCCGCTATTAATACTGCAACATGAGCGAAGCACAAGATTCGAATTTCTCTATTTCCAAATTTATACTCTTTCAGTTTAACCATCTGTTTATCAGCTCTTCTATGATGATATTGAATAATAAGGGTCTGAGGGAGTCACCTTGTCGAATGCCACTGTTAACATCTATTTCCTCAGTTAGTTCGCCGGTTATCTCAGCTTGGATATAGTTAGCTTCGTATATATTTTCAATCGTTTTAACAATATTGTAGCGTATCTGTTTACCGTGGAGTAAGTGTATCACATCTTCTAGCTGTACGCGGTCGAATATCTTTTCTAGGTCTACCAAGCACGTGAAAGCTGGTCGATTTTATTCTGGGGATTTTTCGATGACACAACTCCCGAAGGTTAGTTGTGTGAAAAATCTTGGTCTTTTCTTGGACAATACTTTCCGATTCAGAACCCACATTGCATTGTGTACAAAAATCTATGTCGAGTTTGGGTCTGCTATTTCCTTCCCTAATCTATCCTCTGTAACTCAAATGTTTTTTTCCAATTTCAACTATTGTTCTCGAGTTTATTTTGCCTGTTTAGACGAAGAGAATAAAAAAAGTTCAGAAAATCCAGAATTCTTGTCTGAGATATATTTATGGTATAAGGAAGTTCGACAGGATAAGTCATAAACTTAGACGGCTCAATAAAATGATTTAAGCCATCTGCACTGGCTTTTCATTATAGAGTAATATCAACCGGAGTCCTTTCATATCTCCACAGGAATATCGTTCTGATGTAAATCTTAACATCAGGGGTCGTGGTCTTATATCGGATCCTTTCCATAAACTCGAGAGATCCTTCACTTTTAATATTTACAAGCATTACAACCAAGTCATTAATTTTAGATATCTTTTAATATTTGCTTTTGGGTATTGTATCCAAGACTTATTATTCAACGAACAGTGCGCTCCGGTATGTTGGACATTCATTGCCTTTGTCTTGCCTCGTGAATCTTATAAATGTTTTTTTTTTTAATTTTGCTCCTTTATTCTGTTAGCTAATATGAAGTAATTTTTTCAAAATTTTCTGTTAAACTCGGTGGATATTTATTTTTTTGCTTTTTATAATTTCTTCAGGGTTTGAGTGGAAGAACAGAGGGGGTACGTCTATCTCTGCTCTGCCAGCTGTCTCAAAAGTCTTCGAATCCCTCATCAAGTCTAGGTTGATATCGTTCCTGGAAAGAAACTCTTTCCTGAGTGATCGTCAGTATGGTTACAGAAAAGAAAAATCCACAACAACTGCCCTATTGCACATCGTCGAGTTCATAATGGAGGCAATGGATGATTCTAAAGAGGTGACTTTGACCTGAATGGACTTAATTTGATTGTGTCGATCATGGGGAGCTTTTGTCCAAGTTAGAGTATGTTGGCATAAGAGGGCCAGCGCTAAACCTGTTCAGGTGTTATCTACAAGGTCGTTACCAGATTGTTGATTCTGAGGTAAAATGCACCTTGGGTGTGCCTCAGGGATCGGTGCTCGGACCTATTCTATTTTTAGTGTATATTGACGACTTGATGTACAACATTGTTGCGGATGATCAAATCCTATTTGATGATACAACATTCTTGAACAGGGCTGGCATTAACATTGTACTCGAGGAGAAATCAGCAACAATATAGGACGCAGTGGAATGGTCCGAAGGAAATCGAATGAAAGTCAATGCCGAAAAGACACAAGAGATAGTTATCACCACGAAACGTCGCAGAAGGGACAATATCTCCTTACTTGGGGTAGCAATTGATGCAAATCTAACCTAGGAACACCACTAAACCGGATTAGATTTTCCATAGCATTGTTCGCAATAAGGCAAATAAAGAATACACTTACCAAAAACGAAGCACTCGTTGTATATCATGCTCATTTTCATGGAAGGATAACCTACAGCATTATCCTATGAGGTGCATCTTCACAGGCCGGCAGCATCTTCATAAAGCAAAAAAAAGCTGTTCGATTGATCGCTGGTGCTGACCACAGACACGTAGCCAGGGGAGACCCGGGGTCTCTTATGCCTTAGGTCTACGAGAAATGTAGAAGTTAATTCTTTCGAGTATATTACAACTCAATTTGTTGGTGACAAGTTTATGCATAAAAAGTATGTCATTTATTTTCCTTTCATTCTCTAGGCTAATGGAATTAAAATATTTGAGCCTTGGTTACAGTTATTTGAATCCATAGGCTTTAAATTGAAGTGACATTTGGGAAATTTCTTTTGAACTGATTCAATTCTTGTTATATATGTTATGTGAAATGGCTTCCAGACAATTGATGCGAAATTCAACTTACTATTGATATATGAAAAGTACAATGTCCTCATGCTAACTGATTTTTGAAAGGCTTATATCTACTGCCTCATTATGAATCCAAGCAAACAGTTACAAGAAGCTATAAGGGAATCTATGTGTTTAACGAAACAGAGTTTTATATCAAAAATAATACCAAGATCTCTTACACCGATGATTCCAGATAATGTAATATTTTTCAATGTGTAAGAATACTGTACTACATTCGGGCTGCGCGGAAACGTCGTAACTGAGCATTTTGGGTGATTAATGTACAGGTTACTAGCTCTACAGTAATCGGTAAAATTCCAATTCCTCTTGCAATTCCCAACAATCCCTCAAAATTCTAAGAATTTTTAAGTCATCAGCAAATAACAAAAATTTACATTTTTTGAAACATTTAGAAATATCATTTATATAAATTGGAAAAAACAATGGGCCTTAATGTGAACCCTGAGGTACACCTGATGAAACAAAAATGTTATCAGAGCAATAACCACCAATCTCGACGTATTGACGCCTATCAGTTGGTTAAGGTTTGAACCATGACATCATGACTCCCAAAACACCAATTTGACCGAGCTTATTTAGTAGCAACTCTCTGTGAACCCTGTTAAATGTATAAACTACATCGACTTGTGAACCTCCTTCCAAACATTCATGCAACTATTGAACCAAACTAGTTAAATTCAAACAAAACAAAACCATTTTGTTCACAAATAATTTGATTTTTTAATAGGTACACTAACCGTGGAAAAGCAAGTGACTCAAAGATCTTCTTCCTTTGATTCTTTATTGGTTTACTGCCACTCAGATGTGTAGAAAATTCTATATGTCTACATATAAAGCGTTTCTAAGACATTTTATTCAATTTACTTCTAAAAAGTTTCCAAGAGATTTTTTAGATAAAATTTGTAAAGCTTTTGTAGAATTAATCCAGCTATTATCTGTAAGCGAATTTTAGTGTACAAATTTTTCTGTAAAATATTAGATTCCATATGAGTTTAGTTGTGTGTACACTATTCTCAGAGACTATAATTAAATAATCCATTCAATTCATTATATAACTAATGATTTTGCTCGAATTCAGAATATTGTCAAATTGACCTTGGTAAAAACAACGAAGTCAAAAACGATTACTATCCGCATCAACTATAAAGATAAAAGGAGATTTTTAAACATATCCTTTTTGAAATCCACAGTACTTTATAATCAGCGGCATTTCATTGAAAACTGCGACTGTTCAAACGATGATAATAACGTGAAATGTAAATATCTGCATAGTTATTTGATCTAAATTTGTCGATTATGCATTCTATCCTGCTTCTGGGTGCTATAATAACAATGATTATTTAATAGACTGATTTGAACGAAATCCCACGTACAATAAAAGCGCAAAGATTTTTATCACATTCAATTGGTAACCGTTTTAAATCCGACTATACGATACGTGTTGGAGCTTTTGAAAATCATGTGACTATTTTTAATGAGTTTGAATTTAAAATATAAAATTTAATCTACATTTTTTGGCTATAATTCAAGTATCATAATGAATATCATATATTACGAGGGGCGTTCAATGTATTCTCGGTATAGGCATGAAAGAAAATTTTGGAAAAATTCCATTTTTCAATGTAGTCCCCTTAAACTTCAATACATTTATTACATCGAGAAATCAACTTCGCTAAATCTTGTAAAAATATTCTTCCGACTTCTTCATAAAATAGGTATTAATTGCTACCCTCAGTTCTTCATCTTCGAAAATTCACTTTCCATCAAGATATTTTTGACATTTGGGAATAAATGTCACTAGGGGCCAAGTCTGGACTGTATGGAGGATGAGTAATTTCTTCGAAGCCACATTCTCGCACCGCAGCCTTCGCTACGCGGGCCTTGTGAACCCCGGTTGTGTGTTTTCCTCTCCTTTTTCACGCAAAGTGCTTGCGTATGATGCTGCTGTGATGCTTTTACCCTTTTTAGTATATTCTATCAATAAAATGCCTTTAGAATCCCAAAAGATCGCAGCCATTACTTTTTCAGAGGATGGGGTGACTTTAAACTTCTTTGGGGGCTGTGCACCCTTTTCAATCCACTGAATTGACTCTTGTCTACTCTCAGGGTTAAAGTGATGAACCCATGTCTCATCCCCAGTAATCAGCCGGTTGAAAATCGTCGATGGGTCTTCTCCACGGAGCTCTAACAACTCCTTACAGCATTCGACTCGTACTTGCTTCTGAGGTGCGGTGAGCATTCTCGATACCCATCTTGGACTGACCTTTGGGAGGTCATGAAGGATAGCATGTATGGTACCCATAGATAAGTTTGTTATCTCTGCTAACATCTTGATTTTTATTCTGCCATCTTCAAGTACCAGCTTTTCCACTTTTTTCACATTTTCTTCAATGGGGCCTCTAACAGGCTCACCCAAGCGAGGGTCGTCTTCAATGCTTTCTCTGCCTCTTTTGAATTCACTTGATCACAGATATACAATCTCGTTGATCTATGCACTTGACCACTTTTGAACGGTGGATAACGACAGACCAAAGTCTTCGCAAACAGCAACCATCTCTTCATGAATAATTTTTTGACTTTTTTCCTGCTTAGTGAGGAACTTAATAACGGTGCGATGCTCGATTTTCTTCATCATTGTGGCGTCAGTCAGTCTGGTCGTCTTCCACTGAGGATACCTAGAAAACTAATGATCGTAAATTAGTGAAATTGTATGTTTGTACCCTCAGGTAGTGTCATTAGTAAATGAGATAATTAGATTACTCACATTATTAGCAAATCACCCCTACACCCCGAATACATTGAACGCCCCTCGTATAACTAGCGATTCAAATGACGAAGAACTCAAATTTGGGTGGATATTTTTGTAGGGATTTCTACATTGTTGAGATTTCACAGAAAAACATGAAATATTTTAATTTATATTCATCTTTTTATCACATTTGTATATCTTCCTTGATTATTCATTGATGAAAACTTATCAATACCAAATTCTAAACAAAAATCACTATTAAAATTAGTGTCTTGAGATATTTTTACCATGATTGAGGGTGTGGAATGTACAATAAGAATTGAATTATTTACACAAATTAACAGAATTGTAAAATTTGTTATCCACAGCGAAATCATATTACATAGTATTAGTCTAGAGACCGCAATAAATGGACAAATATTTTATATTGATTTTATATAAGGATATCAATTTGATAGTTTTTGTGTATAGTTTCAATATATATTGTAGCCGTTAGAATTTAAAATTCTGAATTTAAAGTCATTTAAAAATGTTGTTTTTTTAGAGTGATAGAACTTTAAATTGAAATACACATTTAAATTAAGATTGAAGCCAAAATTTTTTTTGAAAGATAATTTTATGACATTTATGTTTTAAAAATAATTTCTGGCATATGTCCACCACGACTAGCTCTGAGGAACCGCATTCGACCAGACCAATTTTGGACCACTTTTTCAAGTAATTCAGGCCTTATTTCATCAATAACACGAGTTATGTTAGCTTCCAAAGCGTCTATTGTTTCTGGTTTATAAGCATAAACCAATGATTTGACATGACCCCAAAGAAAATAATCCGGTGGAGTTATGTCGCATGATCTTGGAGGCCAATTAATTGGACCATTTCTCGAAATAATATTATCGCCAAATATTTCTTTCAATGAATCAATTGTTACGGTAGCAGCATGAGGTGTAGCACCGTCTTGTTGGAACCAAAACACTTCTGGGTCGATAACATTCAAATTTTGAAACAAATAATCATTGATCATCCATCTGTAACGAGCAACATTCACAGTAACATTAGCTCCAGCATCGTTTTTAAAGAAATATGGACCGATGATGCCTCCAGCGTGTGAAGCACACCATACAGTGCATTTTTCAGGATGCAATGGAACCCGCAGAACTTCTTGAGGATTGTTTTCACTCCATATACGGCAACCAGAAATGAGCTTCATCACTAAACACAATTTTACGATAAAAAAGTAGATCAACTTCAAGCAGTTCTAGGGCCCAATAAGCAAACAAAGGACGCTTATTATGGTCAAGTGGCTTTAGTTCTTGAACCAGTTAGATCTTGTATGGGTGTAGACCAAGATCTTTACGCAAAATTTTCCATGTAGTGGATGCACAGAGTCCAACTTTTTGAATTCTATGTGAAACATTTTTGGGGGTTAAGCTTGTTATTCCTTAATATCCACTCGACAACTGATTTAGCAGATGAATTTAAATGATTTGGTAAAAACTTTATTTTTTCTTTGATTCTTTATCACATAAAGTGATAGTGTTATCTGAAGCATGTCTAAAATTTAATTCTAAATGTTTTCATAAGATTTATTTTGATTGAAATCTGCAGAGGTTCTGGAGAATTAATCCAGCTATTATTTGAAATATTGAATTACTATATATCTATTAGACGAAATATCCCAGATTGTCAGTGATATTGTTAGACTTTATGATGGATCTTTGCTACTGTCTACCTACATAAAGTATACATTCTGTCAAAAAGTACCGGGAATTATCGATTTAAATCTGGCGGGGCAATGAGGCAGGTAATTTTTTTTTTCCTAGGTTGGTACCACTATCCTTAATTACTATGCCAAGCTTGAGCGGGATCTGTCAACTAGTGTGTTTGCAACAGCTGATTAAGTCAGTCGATGTCAGAGTGCGTGCCGATTTTTACTATGGGTGATTACGTTGAGCAAAGAATTTGTTTAAAGTTTTGTGTTGAAAAAGAATTTCCGTGTGCCTATGCATTGAAAATGTTGCAAAAGGCCTTTGGTGATAATGCTCTATCGAAAACTCCTGCATATCAGTGGTACAGAGCCTTCAAGGACGGTCGTGAAGTGGTCGCCCATCGACGGCTTCGATCGAAGATAACGTCGATAAAATTAAGGAAAGGGTGCTGGAAAACCGTCGTACCAGCTTGAGAGAGATAGCACATGATCTTAAGATATCCCACGAGTCCGCACGTACGATTTTGATTGATATTTTGGACATGAGAAAGGTGGCCGCACGACTCGTACCGAAAGACCTGAATTTTCTTCAAAAACGTCATCGCGAACAGGTTGCTTCAGACATGCTGGATCGCTGTAATTCCGATTCTACATTCATGGAACGCATTATAACTGGTGATGAGACCTGGGTCTACGAGTACGATATGCAAACAAGCCAGCAATCATTGGAATGGGTGGCAAAAAATGAGCCGAAACCGAAAAAACCACGCCAAAGCCGCTCGAAAATGAAGGTGATGCTTATTGTTTTCTTCGATATCCGTGGCGTGGTGCACTACGAATTCGTTCCAGAGGGTCAGACCGTAAACAAGGAGTATTACCTAGGCGTTATGAAACGTTTACGTGAGCGTATCCGTAAGAAGCGGCCAAATTTGTGGGCGAACAACTCATGGATTTTGCATGACGATAACGCGCCTTCTCACCGAGCTACGATTGTGACTGACTTTCTCGCCAAAATATCAACAAACGTGCTTCAGCAACCACCGTATTCGCCGGATTTGGCTCCCTGCGACTTTTTCCTCTTCCCAAAACTAAAATTGCCCCTTCGTGGCACCCGTTTTGAGTCGATTGAAGCCATAAAACAAAATTCGGCGCGAGAGCTAAAGTCCATCCCGGAAAGCGCCTATAAAAAATGTTTCGATAATTGGAAGTGCCGTTGGCATAGATGTATTGGAGCAAATGGAGCCTATTTTGAAGGCGACCCAATAAATTTTGACGATTAAATGTAAAAATGTTGTTTTAATTGAAAATTCCCGGTACTTTCTTGACAGAGTAGTATATTTTGGTGAGTTTTGCCATTTAGAATGAGACTCTTATTTTTATGAACAGTTTTCACCTCGAAAGTGAATAATTCCACAGTTTTTTGAGTTTATTCACACTGGTCGTAATATAAAAATATTCAATAAACTATATTATAATAATTATTATTAGTATCATTGATATCAAAAATAGTAATTAACGATTTAACTTCACCTACAGATATATAATTTGTGGTCAAATTCAATTATTCTTAGCCTCCTTCTGGCCGTTTGTAGGAATCGTTAGAAGAAAAATTTTCTAAAGAAATAACTTAGATATTGGCAGGGTTTGTATTACACTGATATAAAAGGATCAAGTTTTTGAACGAGAAAAATCAGACCATATGTCCATTAGAAATCAAATTTTCTAAAAAAATATTTTAATTATAGCCTAAAAAGGTTACGGAAGAAGGTAAATATAAAATTTTTTTTTGTGCAGATTATGATTTAATTCATTAGACCATAGATATACAAGAGCGACCGCGCCAAGTGCTTCTACGTATTTTTTTTTAAGTTAATTTCAATTCAGTAATATCCATGTCAATTATTATCCTTCAAAAAACTTTCTATGTTACTAGTTATAAACATGATTGATATCCCATTGAGATATTATGACAGTTTGAATCCGAAATATCTCGATAAAAGGAAAGGCATCCAACGTGCAATTATAATCCTGTTTGAATATTATTCAGGTACGAAAATTACTAACCAATTCCCCACAGAAAACCTCGAAAACAACTACTTCCAAATATGAGTACCAATCATCCTGTACCGATAAATAAATCATTCAAATCCTCCATATTTAGCAATATTTGGACTTGACCCTCAACCGCAACGAGCAAAGTATGACTTCACATTCTATTCGTGGACACCTCACCAACCTCACTTAATTCCACTTTGGGAAAGTGCCGTTACAGATGTCTTGGCTAGCTTGATTTTGCGGGGGTTGGAGCAAAGCCTTGGACAATTTTCTTTCGCCATGGCATCCGCTATCTGCCTACTAACAAGAATTTCTCGACTTATTCATATTAAGGCCGATGATTAATCAGATATCGTCAATTTGTGGTCCAGATGTAAGTAGATTTCGAGATTTATTGGAATCGGTCGCGGCAACCTTCGATTGAAAGTCGGATTTGATATTGCCATGCATAGTGGTTCATTACTATTCAATACAGAAGCCTACTTGTGTTTAATTATTTGTTTGGAATTTTTTTCATTTCGATGTATTGGTTAAACTGATTTGTCGGGAGTAGATCAATTATAGGATATTGGTTTCAAAAGTGTTACTGGTTCTGTGAATGTTGAATAAGATCGCGAAAAAGATTAAGTCAGTTGGAGACTGAATGCCTCTAGTTGAAGGAAAAGCAGCTATTGGATTTCCCAATAGAAACCATATGCTCTTGAAACATCATGAGAGTCACATTTCAAATGGTGCAAATGCCACTAGATGTTATTTGTTTAGGCTATTTGTATAATTCATCATAAAAACGTACAAGTTTGCTATCATATAAAAATATCATACATCCATATTAAATAAGGTGAGAACTCACAGCGGGGGTGTTGCTGCTTCACGACAACGCGCCGGTTCACAAGAACCGCGTGGCAGAGGCTACTGTGCGGGAATGTGGCTTCGAAGAAATTACTCATCCTCCGTACAATTCAGAATTGGCCCCCAGTGACTACTACCTATTCCTAAATGTGAAAAAATATTTTCCTAGAAAGCGATTTTCCGACGATGAAGAACTGAAGGTAGCAATTAATACCTATTTTGAGGAGAAGCCAGAAGAATATTTTTTACAAGGTTCAGAGGAGCTCATATCTCGATCTAACAAATGTATTGAAGTTCTAGGAGACTATATTGCAAAAAAGAATTTTTCCAAAATTTTCTGAATTTTCTTTCATGCCTATACCGAGAATATATTGAACACCCCTCGTATATATATTTGTGCCTTGTTTTTAATAGATCTTGTGTGGCCCTTTGTTAGTGGAAATCTAAGAAATGTGAGGTGCATTCGAAATTATATTCTGTAATTATTCGATGATTATTTCATTTCAATATTGTATTTGGATTATGGAATCATATAAAATTTTGCAACGATCCACCGTACAGGCTAGAGATAAAAATGCCAATTTTCGAACAATGATACATAGAAACATAAAATTTTCAGAGTTTGTAGTCAAAATATCGTGTGTTTTTTTTAGAGTGATAGAACTTTCGATAGGGATAACTGTGATTTGACAGAAGGTAGATGCCATGTTTTTTGACATTTCTATTCAGTAAGCATTGACAAATTATCATGGAAAGACTTACGCCGCAACAACGTGTACAAATTGTTAAAATTTATTTTCAAAATCAGTGTTATATTCGCCAAACTTATAGAGCACTTCGTGACATTTATGGTTTACATGACCGTCCATCAGAGCAGCTAATTCGTCGAACATTTTCTCTACTCGATGCAACAACAACAACAACAAGACAAAGAACTGTAGGTACAGAAGAAAATATCGCTGCTGTAAGTCAGTGTTAATGATGATCCAAATTTGTCTATTCGCCTACACCCATACAAGATCCAAGTGGTTCAAGAACTAAAGCTACTTGACCATAATAAGCGTCGTTTGTTTGCTGATTGGGCTCTAGAATAGCTTTAAGTTGATCCACTTTTTAATCGTAAAATTGTGTTAAGTGATGAAGCTCGTTTCTGGCTGAACGGCTATGTAAACAAGCAAAATTGCCGTTTATGGAGTGAAAACAATCCTCAGAGGTTCTGCAGGTTCCATTGCATCCTGAAAAATACACTGTATAGTGTGCTTTATGCTGGAGGCATCATCGGTCCATATTTCTTTCAAAGCGATGCTGGAGCTAATGTTACACTGAATGGTGCTCGTTACAGATCGATGATCAATGATTATTTGTTTCAAAATTGGAATGGTATCGACCCAGAAGTGTTTTGGTTCCAACAAGATGGTGCTACACCTCATGCTACCGTAACTATTGATTTATTGAAAGAAATACTTGGCTATAACATTGTTTCGAGAAATGGTCCAATTAATTGGCCTCCAAGATCATGCGACATAACACCACTGGATTATTTTCTTTGGGGTTATGTCAAGTCATTGGTTTATGCTGATAAACCAGAAACAATAGACGCTTTGGAAGCCAACATAACTCGTGTTATTGATAAAATAAGGCCTAAATTATTCGAAAAAGTGGTCCAAAATTGGTCTGGTCGAATGAGGTTCCTCAGAGCTAATCATGGTGGATATATGCCGGAAATTATTTTTTAAACATAAATGTCATAAAATTATCTTTCAAATAAAAAAATTGGCTTCAATCTTAATTTAAATATGTTTTATTTCAATTTAAAGTTCTATCAAATTTTTGAATATTTTCGAAATCGGGTTTAGCCCAAATTAATATTTTTATCTGAAATAACGACACTAAGGCTCGGTATGATTTTGTGAAGATAAATTACAAGAGTTTTTCCAATTTTTTCCTATATAATTTTTTCATTTATATTCATTTATGTCCTCAAAATTTACAGGAGATGTCAAAAAAGCGAATAAACAAAAGAAATGTTTCACATCAAAACAGATACTCTAATAAATCACAATTGATAAAAATATAAATATATTCACATATATTCATTTATTTTTTTTTATTGTTAGCTGATACTCCTAGATCTTCTGTGAAGATCCCTCATAAACTTTTTCAGCTTGTGCGAGTTAGGAGTTCAGTTGTGATCTGGGTTGCGATCTTTTTAGGCCACAGCACTGTTAATTTTTAACCCAATAGTGAAATGATGGCAGATACCCGTCCACCTAGAAAATTTCTTTTCCACCTGCTCTCCCACTGAGCTGTCCACACAGCTCAGTTAAAATTTTTGAAACATAAATTCTTTCAGTGAGTGAAATACACCTTCTACCAAACATTTTTTTGATCTCATTTTTGAAGCGCACTCTTGATAGTGTTTTCAAATGCTCGGGTAGAATGTTGAATATTTTCAAACTGTTATATATGTGCATATTTTGGGTTTTCTTCAGACGGTGAAATGGTGGCACATTGTTCTTTGTTGGTGGTCGTAAACTTCTTGATGTTTATGGAATTTGTCCTTGTTTTCAAAGATGTACATAAGACACTCGAGTATGTAACATGACGGAGGTGTAAGTATATCATATTTCCTGAACAGTGGTCGACAATTTGCCAGCACCAGCGATCAATCGTACGGTTTTTTTTTGCTTTAGGAAGATGCTGAAGGCTTGTGAAGATGCACCTCATAGGATAATGCTGTAGGTCATCCTTCCATGAAAATGTGCATGATAGACAACGAGTGCTTAGTTTTTGGTAAGTATATTTATTATCTGCCTTATTGTGAACAATGCTGTGGAAAGTCTTTCACCTAATCTGGTTAAGTGATGTTCCCAGATTAGATTTGCTCCAATTGTTACTCCAAGTAAGGAGATACTGTCCTTACTGCAACGTTTCGTGGTGATAACTATCTCTTGTGTCTTTTCGCTATTGACTTCATTCGATTTCCTTCGAACCATTTCACTGCGTCCTTCATTGTTGCCACTGATTTCTCTTTGAGTAGAATGTTAGTGCCAGCCCTGTTCAAGAATGTTGAATCATCGGCAAATAGGATTTGATCATCTCAACAACGTTATAGTTCATCAAGTCGTCAATATATACTAAAAATAGAACAGGTCCGAGTACCGATCCCTGAGGCACACCCACGGTTATTCTTTTCTTTACTGATAGTTTTACTCCAAAATCCACAATCTGGTAACGACCTTGTAGATACGACCTGAACAGGTTTAGCGCTGGCCGTCTCATGCCAACATACTCCAGTTTGGACGAAAGCTCCCCATAATCGGCACAATCAAAATGCCTTTCTCAAGTCCATACAGCTCAAAGTAACCTCTTTAGAATCATCCAATGCGTCCATTATGAACTCGACGATAGGGCAGTCGTTGTGGATTTTTCTCTTCTGAAACCATGCGATCAACTCAGGAACGAGTTTGTTTCCTGGAACGATATCAACCTAGACTTTTTTGCTTCAAAAAATTGATTTTACAAGGTATGTATTTAGATAGGCTTCTATGTTTGTATTTCTGATTCATTGTATTACTTTAGGTAACATCTGAAAAAGTGAGAATAAAGAAATAAAAATATTATGTGTTATTGAAATTTCCGTTCTTAATTCAAATTTGAGGGGACTTCATAGTCTGCAGCAATGCTGATAGAATTCTAATACCGCTTTTTCCAGAAAGTGCATTCAAAATAAAAAAGATTTAATTATTATTATTTAATTTGCTCTTCATCTCCATAATTTGCAAATCTAATATTTTAAGCTTTGAATGCTCCACTTCTTTTCTTCTATTCTCTTCCTTGATAGCTACTATCTGAGCTTCTACTAGAGCTGTTTTTTTTTTTATAATACATCTCTTTCGCTTCGGCAAGTGGATTCGTAACAGTTGGTCCCAACTGTTTGGAAATTGGCTCCCTCAATTTCAATGGAGCCCCACCACCAGTCAATATGACTGCGTTGAGCAGCTACCACCTTCTAGTTTTAGTTTTTATATTGTCATATTTGGATTTGAGCTGGTCCCCATTTCTCCAATGGAGAACTGTTTCTATTCTCTGCCAGACTTTATCCTATAATATTGAAATTCTCTTTTTCAATCAATTCCAAGAGGCATAGTTTCTCCTCAGGTTTTAAAGTAATACTTTTTTTCTCTTTTCTTCCATATACATTCATATAACCCACGTAATAAAATATAACAATTCGCACGTAATAATGATATAAATTTCAATATACTGTCTTCTGCACATAACCATGTTTATGCAAAGATCGATTTATGCTTCTTTTCTTTTTCTTTTTATAAGTTCTAACGCATAACTCACAATTTTTACAGAATATCACCAACTACATTCGTAAAATCACTAGTTCTCAGGATAGCCAACAGTCGGAAACATATTACCGGCGCATTAAAGGAAGCTTTGAGTAAAGGACGGTCGATGTGCGTTTATGAAACTGATGCTCCCATTTAAAGGATTCTTTTTCATAAATGGACTTTATCATAAGGGAGCCTTTTGATGTTGTTTATGAAACTGGCCGTTAATCTTTCCCGTCTAGCCCCCTTTCGCAACGCTCGATAAGGAACTTCGTTCCAAAAATAATTTTGTACTATTTACCTTTTTGTTCTTCAATAGACATTGACTGAGTGTTTCTGCTATGGTGGAAAAATATATATTGAATTCCTCCTCTGATAAGGCAGTGGTGTTATTTTTACTTGAAGTACATTTAGAGTTTATTACTTTCCAAATATCGCGACTCTTGTTTTCTGATTCATTTATGAATGTCATATTCCTTCTCTTAATAGTGTCATGAATTAAAGTTTTAAGTTCCACCTTCAAGGTTTTGTATAATTTAGACAAAAATTATTTGAAGTTTTGTTGAATATATTATTTTTTCACTTTTTCTTACCATTATATAACCTTGTCTTTTTCATGTTCAGGAAATTGTCCGTTTCATTAGAAGAGCAGTTCTTAAATGGCAAAAAATAACGCGTCTATTTGACTTTTAAATGACAGAACACATAATTTTGTGCTTTTGTGCATCATATGCGGCAGTCAGTGCTTTTCTCGGATTTTTATTCATTTATTATTATCGATCAATAAAATAATAAACTAGAATCCTCTGAAATTATTCCGTAAATATTTTTCAGAGAACGTATCTTTCGACAGTCTAAAGTAAAGAACGAGGGGTCTCCACTTTCCGACAAGCTCACCGCTGACAAAAATTCTTGTTGAAATCATACTTCGAACGATCTATTAATAAATTCGGCGAAACCAGAAGATTTTTCGATACTTAACCTACCATTTGTCTTCACCTCATTCTTGATCCAAATTCCATCTGCGTTTCTGGTCGACCTAAAATGCATTCCCGGGCAATCTGAATTGCAGATCGCCAATACTGCAATTAGAACCATATCTCCTTAACTTCATTCGACATTGACATATGCCCATATAAAGTATCTTTAAAACAAGTGATTGTTAAGTCGTATGTCTGGACCGGTCTGGGTCGGCCGTGGCCCGATGCGCTTATTTTTCATCTTACGTCACAGGGGCAATCATGGCCACAGTTGACCATCGCGATAAATGTGCCTTTGCGGCCACTATTACACATTGTATGGATGTGAATTATTACGGATTTCGTATTATTCTTGGAATATAAATGACTTCATCTGATTCCGATTTGTGTTATAAAGATATATATTTTATTGCGTTGGAGGTGTATTAAAAGGCGTGCAAAATTATTCTGAATAGCGAAAAGTCAGAGGTTTCTGAAAATGTTATGCAATCGTTAACCACAAAAGAATATACTGCAACTCTTATTGAAATGCATGAAACCCATTCGATTGCTACAGTAGTAGAGGATTTAAAAAAAACAAGTCCTTAAACTCCGAACGAAGGAGTATACCAAAACTTGAAGACTCATAACTTATTCTTAAGTGAGCAAAAAAGATGCGCAAAGTGTACATATATTCACAGAGATCATCCACTAATCAACATGATAACAAAAAAAGCGAAAACAAAAGGAAAAAACTTGAACATAGCACCGCCAAAATGCCTTTGATGGCATACCATGACTTGAATTTATACAAATTAACAGCGTTTAACTTTCTGGAATCAATTATGAAGGACTGAATAACAAAATCGATATGGTTAAATTAGTAATGAAAGAGATATTTTTCAAGTAAATGCGCTCTTGCCAGTTTTATTCTGCTGGTCACTATTTCCACTGACAGAAGAGCTGAACTCAGAAAAAATGAAATCAAGTAATGCAAAATCAGTCTCAGATGGGAAATATCTTATTAAAGTAGTGAAAGAATTCTGTGACTACATACTATTCTGTCAAGAAAGTACCGGGAATTTTCAATTAAAACAACATTTTTACATTTAATCGTCAAAATTTATTGGGTCGCCTTCAAAATAGGCTCCATTTGCTCCAATACATCTATGCCAACGGTACTTCCAATTATCGAAACATTTTTTATAGGCGCTTTCCGGGATGGACGTTAGCTCTCGCGCCGAATTTTGTTTTATGGCTTCAATCGACTCAAAACGGGTGCCACGAAGGGGCGATTTTAGTTTTGGGAAGAGGAAAAAGTCGCAGGAAGCCAAATCCGGCGAATGCGGTGGTTGCTGAAGCACGTTTGTTGAGTTTTTGGCGAGAAAGTCAGTCACAATCGTAGCTCGGTGAGAAGGCGCGTTATCCTCATGCAAAATCCATGAGTTGTTCGTCCACAAATTTGGCCGCTTCTTACAGATACGCTCACGCAAACGTTTCATAACGCCTAGGTAATACTCCTTGTTTACCGTCTGACCCTCTGGAACGAATTCGTAGTGCACCACGCCACGGATATCGAAGAAAACAATGAGCATCACCTTCATTTTCGAGCGGCTTTGGCGTGGTTTTTTCGGTTTCGGCTCATTTTTTGCCACCCATTCCGATGATTGCTGGCTTGTTTGCATATCGTACTCGTAGACCCAGGTCTCATCACCAGTTATAATGCGTTCCATGAATGTAGAATCGGAATTACAGCGATCCAGCATGTCTGAAGCAACCTGTTCGCGATGACGTTTTTGAAGAAAATTCAGGTCTTTCAGTACGAGTCGTGCGGCCACCTTTCTAATGCCAAAATATCAATCAAAATCGTACGTGCGGACTCGTGGGATATCTTAAGATCATGTGCTATCTCTCTCAAGCTGGTACGACGGTTTTCCAGCACCCTTTCCTTAATTTTATCGACGTTATCTTCGATCGAAGCCGTCGATGGGCGACCACTTCACGACCGTCCTTGAAGGCTCTGTACCACTGATATGCACGAGTTTTCGATAGAGCATTATCACAAAGGCCTTTTGCAACATTTTCAATGCATCGGCACACGAAAATTCATTTTGCAACACAAAACTTTAAACAAATTCTTTGCTCAACGTAATCACCCATAGTAAAAATCGGCACGCACTCTGACATCGACTGACTTAATCAGCTGTTGCAAACACACTAGTTGACAGATCCCGCTCAAGCTTGGCATAGTAATTGAGGACAGTGGTACGAACCTAGGAAAAAAAAATTTTACCTGCCTCATTGCCCCGCCAGATAATTCCCGGTACTTTCTTGACAGAATGTACAACAAATAGAGTTTGGCTGAAATAATGTTCGAAAAATAAAAATGGAAGAAAACAGAAGACTTGCAAACTATTGACGAAAACAACAAAATTCGATATCTGAAGCTATACTATATCTATACTATGAAGCTATCTTGAAATGGAAATAACATGGAGAAAAGGTTACAAGGTAGTAAAAATAAAAGAGCAATATAACTCGTGTATCATAAAAAACCTCAGAACCCAACTGACAGGAAAGAATAAATTATCGGCAATTACTACACAATTTTATTTAAGAAAAACTAACATAGTTTTTATGTTTCACAGTTTATTCAGAATCCTGATTAGTATTTCGGTCTCTCGATCATCTTCAAAGGAGTACAAAAAATAAGTGAACTTAAAATTACTACGCTGTGTATTTTTTTTTGGCGCATGGAAATAATAGCATCCAATGTAGGGGTGTTCCTAAACAGTTTTTGGGAATTTGTTAAATTCTCCTTTTTCTCAATGGCTTTCTTGATTGAAGGAATCTCCAAATAGTCCATTAATTTTCCTTTTTTAACTTTATATAGTGAAGTGACACCTTTCGCATTAAAAAAATTATTAGTTTCTATACAATGTTCTGCAAATCCGGTTGATTTCTGGTTTATCAAAATAGACATCGTATGTTCTTTGATTCTATATTGTAAACATCGGCCTGTCCGACTTATATCGGTTGTTTTTTTAAAGTGATAGAACTTTAAATTGAAATAAAACACATTCAAATTAAGATTGAAGCCTTATCTTTATTTGAAAGATAATTTTATGACATTTATGTTTAAAAAATAATTTACGGCATATGTCCACCAAGGCTAGCTCTGAGTAACCGCATTCGACCAGAACAATTTTGGACCACTTTATCGAGTAATTCAGGCCTTATTCCATAATTAATACGAGTTATGTTGGCTTGCAAAGCGTCTATTGTTTCTGGTTTATCAGCATAAACCAATGATTTGACATAACCCCAAAGAAAATAATCCAGTGAAGTTATGTCGCATGATCTTGGAGGCCAATTAATTGGACCATTTCTCGAAATAATGTTGTCGCCAAATCTTTCTTTCAATAAATCAATTGTTACGGTAGCAGCATGAGGTGTAGCACCATCTTGTTGGAACCAAAACACTTCTGGGTCGATATCATTCAAATTTTGAAACAAATAATCATTGATCATCGATCTGTAACAAGCACCATTCACTATAACATTAGCTCCAGATTCGTTTTTAAAGAAATATGGACCGATGATGCCTCCAGCGTGTAAAGCACACCATACAGTGCAGTTTTCAAGATGCAATGGAACCTGCAGAACTTCTTGAGGATTGTTTTCACTCCATATACGGCAATTTTGCTTGTTTACATAGGCGTTCAACCAGAAATGAGCTTCATCACCATGTCACCAAACACAATTTTACGATAAAAAGTGGATCAACTTCAATCTGTTCTAGGGCCCAATCAGCAAACAAACGACGCTTATTATGGTCAAGTGGCTTTTGTTCTTTAACCACTTGGATCTTGTATGGGTGTAGACCAAGATCTTTTCGCAAAATCTACCATGTGGTGGATGCACAGAGTCCAATTGTTGTGAACGTCGACGAATAGACAAATCTGCATCATCATTAACACTGTGACTTACAGCAGCGATATTATCTTCTGTACAGTTCTTTGTCTGATTGTTCCATCGAGTAGAGAAAATGTTGTCCGAAATCTATCGATAGTTCGACGAATAAGCTGCTCTGATGGACGATTATGTGAACCATAAATTTCAAGAAGTGCTCTATAAGTTTGGCGAATAGAACACTGATTTTGAAAATAAATCTCAACAATTTGTAAACGTTGTTGCGGCGTGAGTCTTTCCATGATAATTTGTTAATGCTTACTGAAAAGAAATGTCAAAACAACCTTCTGTAAAATCATAGTTATCCCTATCGAAAGTTCTGTCATTCTAAAAAAACACCTGATATATGTAGCATTACAATGATCACATTTATTTTGATAAATCTCTGATTCGGAAAAATTAGGATTCCTTTCTTTATTGTCCACCAACATCTTAGCTTACCGAAATTGATTCCTCGCTAATCCCTTGGTGAAACATAATTTAAAATTTAATAAAAGGGGAAATAAAAACACAAAATTGTGAAACGTATAGTCAAGTGTTTTTATTTCACCTTTCATTAAATCTTACCTAAATTATTTCTATTAACTGCTAAATAATTAATTTCCATTTTATGATGACCATTAGAGATTCTACTGCTGAAACCCTTCATATAAGACATTGCAAACCATATTTTCCTGTCTTTATAAGGATCATAAGAATTAATTCCCATTTTATGAAGACTATCAGAGATCCTACTTCTGAAACTTTTTATATAAGCCATTGAAAACCATTAAAAAGTTTCAGCATTAGGATCTCTGATGGTCTTCATGAACTAGGAATTAATTTTTAGTAGTAAATAGAAATAATTTAGGTAAGATATTGTTTAACAATAAGGAAAGGAACTCCAACTTTTCCGAATCGGGAATTTATCAAATTAAATGTGATGATAATCATGCTACAGCCCGATGTTTACAACATGGAATCAAAGAACATAGGATGTCTATTTTGAAAAACAAATCAACCAGATTTGCAGAACATTGTATAGAACATAATCATTTTTTTAATGAGAAAGATGTCACTTCACCTTATAATGTTAAAAAAGGATTGATGGGCTATTTGGAGATTCTTTCAATCATAAAAGCCATTGAGAAAAAGGAGAATTTAACAAATTCCCAAATAATCTTTGGGAACACTTCTATATTGGATGCTGTTATTTCCATGCACCATAAAAATACACAGATGTCCTAAGTATAATAAAAGAACCTTTTTCAATTTTAAATTTAGTTTGTACTCCTTTGAAGATGGTCGAAAGAACGAAACACGTGTCAGGATTCTGAATAAATTGTGAAGCATAAAAACTGTGTGAATTTTTTTAAATAAAATTGTTATAATGTTTCACCTAGAGCCAACCGTCTAACCATGTTGCTACTGACAATTTGCAGCAATTCGCTGTAACTGCAAATTGTATGATTAGACGTTAAAAAAAAATTGTCAGCATATTAGCGTTGACTATAAAAGTGAGTTATAAACACTATAACTCACGAACAGAAAGATATAGTCTTGTAAATTTCAGGGTACATATTCAAAGACCAAAGGCCATGAAAAAATGAATTTATTGAGTGAAGTGATGGAATTTGTCAGCGGTAAATGCTCAATTCTTGAATGGAATTATATGTTTTATATAATGGTTTCTGAAAAATTTTGAAATCAAAAAATGCGAAGAGGAATTTATCTTCGTCTTTGTGTATCGAAACAAATTTTAAATGTATGATTGTTTCGGTCTTTACTTGACGGAAATTCATCTTGAAAATATGAATAAAAACAATATTCTAATTTCCGCTAATATTGTTTTTATTCATATTTTAAAATTTTAAATGATCTCTAAATGGCCATTTCATTATTTTCAACACGCCCATTTCATCTTAATACGAGAATATTTCTGAAACCTCAATAAAGATCGTGCAGTGAGCACACCTGTATGATTTAACAGATTGATTCATTTTTCGAGAAGTATCATTTCGATTAATTCATCGAAGAGGACGCCCGCGATGGCTAATAATACATTCGCCATCCTCAAACTGGGCGTAGAATTTGGTCCTCCGCACCGAATCTGTTTCCGAGAGAAAAACTGAAGGTGGCAATTAAGAAATCCGTAATGGTCCGTAGGTGATTCTATGTCTGCCGTGTAATCTTGTACGTTTTTGTTATTCATTTGTAGGCGTTGATGAATATGACACGGCCACTGTAAAATCCATGCTGACAAACATAAATGAGAGCCTTTCACCATACTAAGAAGAATTTCGACACGAACTGTGGAATAAATGTTAATCAAGAGATAATTGGAACGTCTTAAATGGAATAAATGTTCGGATTTGAGTTGCGCAGCCTAATTTTATTCAATATAGGAATAGTTACAATTCGTGGGAGTTTTATTAATAAGGTCAAAAGTGATGTTAAAAACTCAAGAAATACTTTTATTGTTGTAGTCCAAAGAAGTAAGGTGCATCATTGGAAATATCAAATTAAAATTAAAAGAATAATGCAGCCGTTGCACCAGAATGTTCGACAATTAGATTTATAAAAGAAATTCATATTCATATTACAGCATCCCTTTGTCATCTTATCAATTTGTTGTAATGTGCCCACAGATACCACAACTTTATTACTTAATAAAACTTCACAAAATAGAATAGCCGATAAGACCAGTAGTTTCATATTATACATCATACACCTTTCAAAATACTACATAAATATCATAAGAACATTTTATAAATTTGAACCTCAATTTTGAATTAAAAGTTCATGAACACTCATTGAAAAAAATAAAATTAAAAGTATCTAAATACCACCCAATACAAAATAAGTCCCATTTGATGTTGTAAATTTGTTTCTTAATATACCGCCTGAAGATGTAATAGCACCGTCCTCGCCGGCTTCAATTAGGGCAGAGCTACCCAATCAGGGCAGATTTGTACCCTATCGCTAATCTGAAGATTTCAGGGGCTGCAGGTTAGAACGCAAGGCCTTACTTCCCGAAACTTAGAGGAAAGAAGCTCCCTTATAACACCGCATGGCAGAGAAAATCGGACAACAGAAATACATCCTTAACACAATAATATTTCTACAGACCAATCAACTTGAAATGAATTATTGTATCTTGAAATTGAAGAATGAAAAATTACCCGGTGACGATAATTTAACAGCTGAAACCTTTAAGTATCATGTTGATGACATAAAAGCACCCTTAGAGTTTATTATAAACTGGGGCATTAGATCCCAATGCTTTCAAATGTGCTATAGTTAGACCATTATTCAAGGAACGAAATAGACCAAATGTGACAAGTTATCGCCTGTTACATTATGTTAACAAATACTCTCCCAACTTAGGCAAACTTCTCAGATACTGAATTGTTTTAGCCGTTACTATTTGGTAGTTGATCATAATTAAAACAAATTGTAGAAATTACTATGTTTTACTACCAATAAAAATATATTTTACACATTTTCTTGTGACTCGAGTTTCGGGAAATGAACTATCCCATCATCAGACAACTGAAGACCTAACAGTGGTACAGAGGTATTTAAACAAAAGTGATAAATATTTTGAATATTTCAATAGATTCTAACACCTAATAGTGGTACAGAGGTTTACAAGCGGAACGTGATAAAAACCCGGTTAAAAAAGAGGGGCCTTCTAACAGATATCGGAATGTCGGCAATCGATAAAGAATGTTGTTAAACAGACGGTACCCATTCAAATATCTCAAATAATTTTTGGGGTTACATAGCTCCGTACAGCCATTCATTATTTTTGCGTTATTTTGTTGTACATCTCAAATATTTGGATTTACATAGCTCCATACAGTCATTTATAATTTAAAAAATAATGCACGGAGCTATGTAACCCCAAAAATTATTTGAGATATTTGAATAGGTACCATCTGTTTAATAACCTGCTTTGTCGATTGCCGACATTCCGATATCTGTTAGAATGCCCCTCTTTTTTAACCCAGTTTTTTATCACGTTCCGCTTGTGAACCTCTGTACCACTATTAGGTGTTAGAATCTATTGAAATATTCAAAATATTTATCACTTTTGTTTAAATACCACTGTTAGGTCTTCAGTTGTCTGATGATGGGATAGTTTATTTCCCGAAACTCGAGTCACAAGAAAATGTGTAAAATATATTTTTATTGTCAGTAAAACATAGTAATTTCTACAATTTGTTTTAATTAGGCAAACTTTTTCCAAATGATCATCAAAATACGCATCCTCAACTTCCTGAATTAATTTGAAATTCTTGCAGATAATCAGTTTGGCTTCAGGAAAAGTAGGTCAACACTATCACTTATCTCACGTCAAAAATAAGTGACTACATTGATAAAAGAATCTTCAGAAGGTCTTACGAAAAGCGACCAAATTAGTGGAATGTGGTATACCCCAAGGGATAGTTCTTGGTCCACGGCTGTTTAACCTATATATAAATGATTTGTTCAAACTAGCACTAAATGGAGGAGTTATGAGTTTTGCCGATGATATGGCTATTACTTTGACGGATAAAAACTGAGATTCCTTGAAAACCAGTGCAGAGACTGATCTATCTGAAATTCTTTATTGGTTCAAACACCGCCTATTAGGAGTTCATTTCGACAAGATACATTTCCTTTCATTTGCATAATATTTTGAAAACCTACCAAGATATAAATCATTGATGGTAAACATTAATGAACATCAAATAATTTCTTTAAATGGTGTTGAAAATATCAAGTATCGGGTGTTTTTTTAGAGTGATAGAACTTTAAATTGAAATAAAACACATTTAAATTAAGAGTGAAGCGAAATTTTTTTTTAATTAATAATAAAAATTAAAAATAATTTTGACTGTCATTATAAAATAAAACACTTGTTTACATTTTCTACTTTATTTTTGGTATTGACGTACGTTTCGTCTTTGCTAGAAAGACTTCATCAGAATACGAAGTAACAGTTGTTGTACAATGAATTTATAAGATTTTTTACAGAAGGTGTACATGTGTTTTTAATTGTTCGTCGGGTTGGTTTTCTCAAAGAATATTCCCTTCAGAATCGTGTTCACTCGATCCCTTGTAAATATTGAATAGAGGGGTGTAATAAAAATATATTTGTTCATTTACTAGGTTATTGCTGTTTTTATGTTTATTTATTTCGTAAATTTCCCATAAGTTCAATTTTAGACCTCTATTTTCAACATGTAGAATTTCTATTTCTTTTGTGAAAGAATGGTTATTTTCAAGAAGGTGTTTAGCATAATGTGAATCTTTTCTATTTTTATCGAAACTTCTTTTATGTTCTGTTAGGCGTGTACCGAAATTTCTACCTGTTCTACCAATATAAATCTTTGGGCAATCTGGGCAAGTGAGTTTGTATACACCTGATAATTGAAGTTTATCCATACTGTTTTTATTGTTTTTGATGTATTTGCTAATAGGATTGTTTGTCTTGAAAGAGACTTTAATATTTTTTTTTTGAGTAGGTTTTTTAGTTGAATACTAATGTTTCCGAGATATGTGAGGCTAACGTATTTGTGTTCAGATAGATCAGATGTTACTGGACAAATTTCTTTTATTGTGTTTTTGTGTATACGTTGGTTAATTAAATTATCTATTAGAGATGTATTATATCCATTGTTGTAAGCTATTTGTTTAATTATACATTTTTCTTTTTGGAAATTGACTTGGTTTAGTGGAATGTTCAATAAACGGTATATCATACTATGGAGAGCTGCTAGTTTGTGTTGGAATGGATGAAAAGAATTACGGTGTATAATGGTATCTGTTTGTGATGGTTTATGATAAATTGCGAAGTTATGTTTATTGTTTTCTCTAGTTATCGTGAGGTCAAGAAAGTTGATGGATTCATTATGTTCTATTTCTGAAGTGAAAACTATTTTTGGGTGGAGATTATTTATAAAATTCTCAAATGTTGATATTTGTCTGTTAGTACCTACGAAACATGCAATTATATCATCCACATACCTATACCAATAAAGGATGTATTTTTTGAACGGATGTTTATGAATTTTGTTTTCTAGGAAATCCATGAAGATTTCCGCGAGTAAAGAGCTTAGTGGATTTCCCATGATTAAACCTTCTTCGCTAGTATATAAAGTATTGTTAAATTTGAAGAAATTTTGGTTTATACAAATATTTAATAAATGTATTATTTCTGATTTCATGACGGGGTTTACTTTGTTATAATTTAAAAGTTCTTCTATCAGTTTTAATGTTTCCATTGGGGGGACACTAGGAAAAAGGTTTTTAACATCCCACGAAATCAATTTTGCATTGTTAGGTAAAGTTATATCTTTAATTTTTTTAGTTAGTTCTGCTGAGTTTTTTATGGAATATTTAGATGAAAATTTGGTGTGTTTTTTTATTATTTCAATGAGGTGTCTTCAAATTATCTAGACACCTCATTGAAATAATAAAAAAAACACACCAAATTTTCATCTAAATATTCCATAAAAAACTCAGCAGAACTAACTGAAAAAATTAAAGATATAACTTTACCTAACAATGCAAAATTGATTTCGTGGGATGTTAAAAACCTTTTTCCTAGTGTCCCCCCAATGGAAACATTAAAACTGATAGAAGAACTTTTAAATTATAACAAAGTAAACCCCGTCATAAAATCAGAAATAATACATTTATTAAATATTTGTATAAACCAAAATTTCTTCAAATTTAACAATACTTTATATACTAGCGAAGAAGGTTTAATCATGGGAAATCCACTAAGCTCTTTACTCGCGGAAATCTTCATGGATTTCCTAGAAAACAAAATTCATAAACATCCGTTCAAAAAATACATCCTTTATTGGTATAGGTATGTGGATGATATAATTGCATGTTTCGTAGGTACTAACAGACAAATATCAACATTTGAGAATTTTATAAATAATCTCCACCCAAAAATGGTTTTCACTTCAGAAATAGAACATAATGAATCCATCAACTTTCTTGACCTCACGATAACTAGAGAAAACAATAAACATAACTTCGCAATTTATCATAAACCATCACAAACAGATACCATTATACACCGTAATTCTTTTCATCCATTCCAACACAAACTAGCAGCTCTCCATAGTATGATATACCGTTTATTGAACATTCCACTAAACCAAGTCAATTTCCAAAAAGAAAAATGTATAATTAAACAAATAGCTTACAACAATGGATATAATACATCTCTAATAGATAATTTAATTAACCAACGTATACACAAAAACACAATAAAAGAAATTTGTCCAGTAACATCTGATCTATCTGAACACAAATACGTTAGCCTCACATATCTCGGAAACATTAGTATTCAACTAAAAAACCTACTCAAAAAAAAAAATATTAAAGTCTCTTTCAAGACAAACAATCCTATTAGCAAATACATCAAAAACAATAAAAACAGTATGGATAAACTTCAATTATCAGGTGTATACAAACTCACTTGCCCAGATTGCCCAAAGATTTATATTGGTAGAACAGGTAGAAATTTCGGTACACGCCTAACAGAACATAAAAGAAGTTTCGATAAAAATAGAAAAGATTCACATTATGCTAAACACCTTCTTGAAAATAACCATTCTTTCACAAAAGAAATAGAAATTCTACATGTTGAAAATAGAGGTCTAAAATTGAACTTATGGGAAATTTACGAAATAAATAAACATAAAAACAGCAATAACCTAGTAAATGAACAAATATATTTTTATTACACCCCTCTATTCAATATTTACAAGGGATCGAGTGAACACGATTCTGAAGGGAATATTCTTTGAGAAAACCAACCCGACGAACAATTAAAAACACATGTACACCTTCTGTAAAAAATCTTATAAATTCATTGTACAACAACTGTTACTTCGTATTCTGATGAAGTCTTTCTAGCAAAGACGAAACGTACGTCAATACCAAAAATAAAGTAGAAAATGTAAACAAGTGTTTTATTTTATAATGACAATTACAACTGATTTCTACCAAGCAACGGCCCAATCTATCATAAATAATTTTGACATTTATGTTTCAAAAATAATTTCCGGCATATGTCCACCACGACTAGCCCTGAGGAACCGCATTCGACCAGACCAATTTTGGATCACTTTTTCGAGTAATTCAGGCCTTATTTCATCAATAACACGAGTTATGTTGGCTTCCTAAGCGTCTATTGTTTCTGGTTTATCAGCTTAAACCATGACTTGACATAACCCCAAAGAAAATAATCCAGTGGAGTTATGTCGCATGATCTTGGAGGTCAATTAATTGGACCATTTTTCGAAATAATGTTATCGCCAAATCTTTCTTTCAATAAATCGATTGTTACGGTAGCAGCATGAGGTGTAGCACAATCTTGTTAGAACCAAAACACTTCTGGGTCGATAGCATTCAAATTTTGAAACAAATAATCATTGATCATCGATCTGTAACGAGCACCATTCACTGTAACATTAGCTCCAGATTCGTTTTTAGAGAAATATGGACCGATGATGCCTCCAGCGTGTGAAGCACATCATACAGTGCATTTTGCAGGATGCAATGGAACCTGCAGAACTTCTTGAGGATTGTTTTCACTCCATATACGGCAATTTTGCTTGTTTACATAGCCGTTTAACCAGAAATGAGCTTCATCGCTAAACACAATGTTACGATAAAAAAGTGGATCAACTTCAAACTGTTCTAGGGCCAAATAAGCAAACAAACAACGCTTATTATGGTCAGTGGCTTTAGTTCTTGAACCAGTTGGATCTTGTATGGGTGTAGACCAAGATCTTGACGCAAAATTTTCCATGTGGTGAATGCATAGTGTCCAACTTATTATGAACGTCGACTAATAGACAAATCTAAACCATCATTAATACTATGACTTACAGCAGCGATATTTTCTTCTGTACCTACAGTTCTTGGTCTTGTTGTTGTTATTGCATCGAGAAGAGAAAATATTGTTTGAAATCTATCGATAGTTCGACGAATAAGCTGCTCTGATGGATGATTATGTAAACCAAAAATTTCACAGAAATGTCAAAACAACATGGCTTCTACCTTCTGTCAAATCACAGTTATCCCTATCGAAAGTTCTATTACCCTAAAGAAAACACCCCATACTTGTGTTTATTCGTCGATAACACCTTGAAGTGGGATTTATATATTGATTATATAATGAAAAAAACTTCGCTCCATCTTATTTGATTTCAATACGCGCATTTAAATCAACTAGGTATTCATACTTTTACAATTTATGGATACTTGCCATATGGTTTTTGAATAGTTATTGATATTTGATGATTGGTGCTACATAGATTGATTCACACTAATTTGGTGCTTTCATAATCTTTTGATTTTGAATCTTGCAAGTACTTTCATAACTATTCGAAATCATGAGTCTCAAACTTGGTTAGAAATTTATGTGGGTTCACATTAGTTTGTTTCATTATTGAAACAGTATTGTATGTTAAAATAAGAAGGAACGGTTTTTTACTTGATAGAAATATTATTACAAAATTTGAAAATCAAAACAGATTTAATCTGTTGTCTTCTACAATTTTAATTTCAAAAAATTCTTTGAAGAAACTTTAAGAATTAAATCAATGTCTTTATAAGCACTGCTCATATTTAATAGACGTCAAAATTCATCATACAATATCAAACGGAATTAAGAAAAACCAACGAATATAAACTGTCAATTGAAATTAAAATATAAATAAGCAAACATTTTTTGTTTCGTTCCAGGCATGCGTAATGAACTCTTCAGACAAACTTACGAAGCCCTGTTTGTTACAAAATGTATTGTTTTCTGATCCCATATTAATGAAAAATAACTCTTTCTCAAAAATATAAAACATAATTTCAAGAACTTCTCAAAAACTAATTTATTTGAAATATTCAATATATTTAAATAAATTACTTCAAAAAATCTCAAAACATGTAGCACATCCTCAAGAAATAATTAAAGTTACGATAAGATCAGTTCAACTTTACATATAAAAAATAATAAAATCAATTAAACAATGTATAGACTTACTCAGTGACATCTTAGGAATACACGGTCCTCAACAGACATATAAGTAAACACCTTTATATCCAAGGTACTTATGTTCCATGTTCACAGAAAATCATACAAAGCTTATAAGGCACTTGGCCTCAGTTAAAACCATTCAACACTGTATAATGAATTTCTTTATTTAAAAAACCTAATATAATTATATATTATATATAAAATAAAATAAGAAGGAACGGTTTTTTACTTGATAGAAGGATTATTACAAAATTTGAAAATCAAAACAGATTTAATCTGTTGTCTTCTACAATTTTAATTTCAAAAAATTCTTTGAAGAAACTTTATGAATTAAATTAATGTCTTTATAAGCACTGCTTATATTTAATAGACGTCAAAATTCATCATACGTTGGTTTTTTTTAATTCCGTTTGATATTGTATGATGAATTTTGACGTCTATTAAATATGAGCAGTGCTTATAAAGACATTAATTTAATTCTTAAAGTTTCTTCAAAGAATTTTTTGAAATTAAAATTGTAGAAGACAACAGATTAAATCTGTTTTGATTTTCAAATTTAGTATTGTATGTGTTAAATTTTCCACTGAATATTTTGACAAGATTCTTATTTTTGTTATATTGCTAAATGGCGAATGCACTGGTTACTATATACCAAGCAGTGTTAAATATATCTTGAATTATTACGATAAAATGTTTAATATTCGATACTATTCTGATACTTCACGAAAGGATTTTGTTATATGAAGATCAGTGTTTTTCTGGTGGATAATCTTCTCTTGATATTATGATGCTCGACCCTGGTATGTTCTGCTTTTCAGAAGTGGTTATTTATCCTTTGATGGTGATTTTTGTGTTTCTTAACTATGACTTCAAGAGGTTTCGTTTCTCCCATATATGTTACTCCACATTCATAAGGTATCGAGCGGATACAGTTCTTGTTGTAATCTGATTCTTACAGTTCAGTTTTTTTGTCAAGAAACTTCTTTTTTTTACATAAGGTATCGATATTCTTATCTCGTCCTCTGAAGAGTCAGATTTATCCGTCCGCTAGTGGCTGTATACTAGCCTTAATTTTGAGCTGTAGCTAAGATCCTTTTTGAAATTTCTCAGTTTCTCTTCTAAGTTATCCTTGTTATTGCATATAGTTCATGCACGAACGTATAATAAATGGAGTTATAATTCTGGTACTACCTTATGTGTGTTAGTTTCTTGAAGATCTGGGTGGAGATTGTGTTATGATTCCTCATGACCATCACATCCAGAAAGGATAATTTGGCATCTCCTTTTCACGGTGAATTTGATCGAAGGTCGTATATTTTTTATGTGTTGAATGAAAAGATGATGATGGAAGTATCATCAACATATCTCAACCAAGTCTTGGTTGTGATCCCTACTGACATAATTGCTTCATTTTGAAACCATTCCATGTATATGTTCTTGGGAAAAGCACATTGGTGTAGAATTTTGTTACATCGAAACTTATGAGCCGGTCTTCTGTTTTTAACTCAATATTGTTGATGATTTTTGTGAAGTGGCTTGTTCTTCCCTGGAGAGGTTTGATCGTCTGTAACATAAAAGATGAAATACTGGTAGCCGAATCCACACGTCTACAGCAACTCAGGAATAGATGTCCCACTAATATGGCTCTCTCTACCGAACCGAACGCAGAATGTGAAAATTTTTCAATTGAACTGATTTCTTCTGTGATCAGATTCAATCTATAAAATTTATTTCTGTCTCAGGGATATATTTCAACATTTTTCACTTTTTGGGCGCTTGTTCCAGGGAACAGTGTAATTTAGATCCGAATCCTTTCTTTCTTCGAAGTTTTCGTTTTAGGTTTTGCACACATTGAAGAATATTGTGTGCAAACATTCAGGAAATATGAGTCTGAAATCAAAATAACGCTTATTTCCTGTTGAAAGTGATAAAATATGCATTCTGTGAATTTGATGCTTTCAATTCGAAATCGTTATAATAACATTACTAAAACATGCTTCAACTCTGATTTAAGCTCAAAAGTTGGAGTTGACAAAATTCTGTAATGCTGTGTGAGTGCCATAAGAGTATATATATGTGAACATAATTTGAAGTCTCTTCGTCAAATACTTTTGGTAGGAATATATTCGCTATTGTTTGAATAGACTACAGGCCCATGTTGAAAAAATTATGGGTCATTTGAACCACCAGGTGACCTATCTAGAACGATATAAGAGCTTAAAATAATAAGATTCAGCACTATGCCGCCACTTGTAAGCTGTCCAACTGAGTGCCGGTGAGAATTCGAAAGTACAAGTAGAGTGAGTACATTTTGGTCACATATTTTTGTACGGCATTCTTACCACCGATAGATCCATGAAAAATAATAAGAAAACGCGCAATGCCGTAAAAAAATGGTGCGCCACAAAGTCGGAATTTTTTTTTTATTTTCCGACAATTACCAGAGTAAATTTGGTCATTTGATTATGTACGGCATCCGTGTCATACTATTTCAATACTGCTTCTAATCCATTATTCCTCAACGCCGTACAAAAATCATGCGACAAGGGGAAAAAATCGAGGGTTGCAATCCCCTCTCTTTCCGTGGTCCAGGGGGTGATTTGAAAAAGTACGGCTTCGGTTCCAAAACATTATCTAGCACTCAAAAGTACTATTAAAAATGATGCCGTCAAAAAATGATTGTTCATTTGAATGTATATCAATAATTATCTTAATTTCATCGTATCCTTGATTTATAGAGCTATAAAATCATTTGATCCTGTACGGGAACTTTTTTTTTAACATGATATTGTAAAATACGTTAAAAAAAAACGGTTCTAAAAAAATTAGCGAGAAATACAAAAACTGAAATTTTGTCAATTATTGTAAAAGTTTAAATATCATAGATTAATGAAATATAGAAGTTTTCTACATTTTATCCCTTGTTTTGAATAGTATTAACATAGATAAATTAGGAAAAAATGATGCCGTACATTTTTATGCAGACCATATCTTTTAGGCTGATGAAAGTGACGCTACAATTTTAAGGGTACTTTATGGCTATCTGATACAATACGGTATTAACATATTTTTGAAGAGAACAATTGATAATATGATAAAATCACTATGACGTCTAACTGAACTGAAACGGTGTGTATATTATGTCCAAGAATTGAAACTGTCAATCACATTATTAACAGTTTTCTATACTTTTTGGTTTAATATATACTTCAAACATTATTGATACATACATATAATTGATTTGTTTCATTGTAATGATGTGAATGAATAAAACAATCATTTTTTAGAAAAATTCGATATATTTAATGATAATAATAAAAAAAATGGTAATTTTTCAGAAAAATTCGATAAATTTAATGATGATAATAAAAAATATAGTTTTTCTTTAAATTATTCAGTATCGGAATCAGTTGCTGAGTTGTTATCGGAATCAACGTCTTCATCGACGTCCGAATTATCTTCTCTATTATTTTCTGAAACATAAATATGTATTTGTCAAAATCAAAGTCTGGCGTACAAATTAAATATGTAAAGATTTATTTATTTACCTATGACGTCATTATATTCTTCACCTGATTCCTCATCAGATTCCGTTATGTCACAGACTTTTTGGGGGCATTCCTCGCCGTGAAACCAATCGAAATCGTACCGATTGTCATTAACAACCCATCCATAGTTTGTTGGAAACAAGATCGACGGTACTTGTTTGTAGGTATTACACCAAATCTGTGCTATTTAGGTACTTCTCTTCAGATGTTGCTCCAACTCCCGGAAACAAGGGGGAAACGACGTTGCTTCCAATTTCATAGCTGTCTTTTTGAAAGCTTCATTACTACTTTTCGGCATATAAATGTCTCAAATATGATACACCTTGCTTCGTTGACTGTTTTTCTTGCCCTTACGTTGTATAAAACGCATACATATTCTTGCAGAACATTGAAAGTTTGTTCCAGTAGTGGACTGTTAGTACAAATTTTTTAAATATTTTTTTCCACTTGTTCATTTCTGAAATAAAAGCTTAAATTTTACAGGTGCCTGCTAACTTTAGTGTCATGAGTACTTCTCAAAAATATGTTGTATTTTGGAATTATCAGTGACAACATGTCTATATTTTGGTATAAATCGATAGTATACAAACCCATATTTAACATAGTTTCTAACTAGGAACATAGAATCACGAAAAGACTATGAAAATTAGTACAAATAAACTATCTAAATGCCGTATAAAAAAAATTTCACCTTACATTTCGTTATATGGGTTTTTTCCTTTTCAGTTTTTTTTCCCCTTTGGACCAACGAAAATGTACGGCATATGAAAAAATATTATCTATGCATAAAATACTTTCAAACTAAATTTATTTCATGTTGTCTAAAATCATCCCCTGGACCACGGAAAGAGAGGGGATTGCAACCCTCGATTTTTTCCCCTTGTCGCATGATTTTTGTACGGCGTTGCGGAATAATGGATTAGAAGCAGTATTGAAATAGTATGACACAGATGCCGTACAAAATTAAATGACCAAATTTACCCTGGTAATTGTAGGAAAATAAAAAAAAAATTCCGTCTATGTGGCGCACCATTTTTTTACGGCACTGTGCGTTTTCTTATTATTTTTCATGGATCTATCGGTGGTAAGAATGCCGTACAGAACTATGTGACCAAAATGTACTCACTCTACCTGTACTTTCGAATTCTCACCTGCACTCAGTTGGACAGCTTACAAGTGACGGCATAGTGCTGAATCTTATTATTTTAAGCTCTTATATCGTTCTAGATAGGTCACCGGGTGGTTCAAATGACCCATAATTTTTTCAACATGGGCCTGTAGTCTAGAAGATATGCTCGCTTTATTTTATAAATAACTGGTGAGTCAAACATGTAATAAATCGTATGTATTCCTATACGTATGAGAAACAAGAAAATTTTCCAGGTGTATTCATATTATTCCATTGTCGTTGAATATTAATGATCAACGAGATCTCAAAATGACTTTCATTATGGGGGTGTTATTTTTTCACCTACATGTTTACAAGAATATGACATTTGTCAGTCGTCGAATATTCGTATTTCTGCGTATTTTATTTTTTATTTTTAGAGTCAATTATAGCAACAAGTTTCCGAATATGGGAGCCAGACAAATAAATACTTTTTATGAGATTTGTTTTCTTTATGATGATTAATCCTAGCATAATGTTGGCAAACTGCAATTTCCCACAAGGATGTTTGTTGATGATGAATGACATGGCGGACGAAATTCAACCGGTTACCCTTTTATCAGGACACCGGTACTGCACTCAATCCGAAAAACGAATTGGGTGAAGGTTAAATAGCTAATTACTCAATAACTCCAAGATTTATATTGTTGAAGAATACATTTGAATCCATATATGGAGCATTTAAACATGTTGTAGAAATTGCTGTTTTACTACCAATAAGTTGATATTTTACACATCTTAATTGTGACTCGAGTTTCGGGAATTAACTATCCCATCTTCAAAGTTAACAAGCCGGACAAGGTGTTTTATGCATTTACAGGTAGAAGAGGTGTTAAAAACAACTATTAGAATGTCAGCACGTCAAAGAAAATTGGTAAACGATGTTACTTATTTAAATATCTCGAATATTTTGGATTAACATAGATATCGGGTGTTTTTTTTTTAGAGTGATAGAAATTTTGATGGTGATTTGACAGAAGGTAGAAGCCATGTTGCTTTGACCTTTCTGTTCAGTAAGCATTGACAAATTATCATGGAAAGACTCACGCCGCAACAAAGTTTAAAAATTGTTGAAATTTATTTTCAAAATCAGTGTTCTATTCGCCAAACTTCTAAAGCTCTTCGTGAAATTTATGGTTTAATCGTCTATCAGAACAACTTATTCGTCGAACTATCGATAGATTCCGGACGATAAAATTGTGTCTAGTGAAGAAGCTCATTTCTGGTTGAACAATCGTCAAGAAGTTCTGCGGGTTCCATTGCATCCTGAAGAATGCACTGTATGGTGTGCTTCACACGCTGGAGGCATCATCGGTCCATATTTCTTTAAAAACGATGTTGGCGCTAATGTTATAGTGAATGGTGCTCGTTACAGATGGATGATCAATGATTATTTGTTTCAAAATTTGAATAGTATCGATCCAGAAGTGTTTCGGTTCCAACAACTTGGTGCTGCACCTCATGCTGCTACCGTAACAATTGATTTATTGAAAGAAAGATTTGGCTATAAAATTATTTCCAGAAATGGTCCAATTAATTGGCCTCCAAGATCATACGACATAACTCCACTGGATTATTTTCTTTGGGGTTATGTCAAGTCATTGGTTTATGCCAATAAACCAGAAACAATAGACGCTTTGGAAGCCAACATAATTCGTGTCATTGAAAAACTAAGGCCTGAATTACTCGAAAAGAAGATCCAAATGATCGAATGCGGTTCCTCAAAGCTAGTCGTGGTGGGCATATGCCGGAAATTATTTTTAAAACATAAATGTCATAAAATTATCTTACAAATAAAAAGAATTTGGCTTCAATCTTAATTTACATGTGTTTTATTTCATTTCAAAGTTCTAACAGTCTTAAACAAACAGCCGATAAATAGAATTATCAACACATGTGAGCGGCAGCTAACCAATTCAAAGAAAACAGTATTGACCATAATCATCTAAATCCATTACCCAAACGAAGGTAATAAGAAATTCCATCACCAAAATATGTTCCACAGATATCTTTTAGAAAATAGATTTCATATTCTTCAGAAAAGAAATTTGAAATTCTAGGAGACTGCTATCTATTTTTTGAAAAGGGAAAAGGAAATAACTTTTTAATTCTTTGTGTATATTCCTCGAAATTAGTTTAGGTCTAAAATATGGGAATAAGCTTGGTCCATGACTAGAAATGACGAGTGGTTTCTAATATCGGGTGTTTTTTCAGAGTGATAGAACTTTCGATAGGGATAACTGTGATTTGACAAAAGGTAGAAGCCATGTTGTTTTGATATTTCTGTTAAGTAAGCAAATTGACAAATTATCATGGAAAGACTCACGCCGCAACAACGTTTACAAATTGCTGAAATTTATTTTCAAAATCAGTGTTCTATTCGCCAAACTTATAGAGCAATCCGTGAAATTTGTGGTTTACATAATCGTACATCAGAACAACTTATTCGTCGAACTATCGATAGATTTCGGACAACACTTTCTCTACTCGATGCAATAACAAAAACAAGACAAAGAACTGTACGTACAGAAGAAAATATCGCTGCTGTGAGTCATAGTGTTAATGATGATCCAGATTTGTCTATTCGTCGACGTTCACAACAAGTTGGACTCTGTGCATTCACCGAATGGAAAATTTAGCGTAGAGATCTTGGTCTAAAGCCATACAAGATCCAACTGGTTCAAGAACTAAAGCCACTTGACCATGAAAAGCGTCGTTTGTTTGCTGATTGGGCCTTAGAACAGCTTGGAGTTGATCCACTTTCTTCTCGTAAAATTGTGTTTAGTGATGAAGCTCATTTCTGGTTGAACGGCTATTTAAACAAGGAGAATTTCCGTATATGGAGTGAAAACAATCCTCAAGAAGTTCTGCAGGTTCCATTGTATCCTGAAAAATGCAGTGTATGGTGTGCTTTACACACAGGAGGCATCATCGGTCCATATTTCTTTAAAAACGATGGTGGAGCTAATGTTACAGTGAATGGTGCTCGTTACAGATCGATGATCAATGATTATTTGTATTGAATTTAATCAGTCCTTACTTGGTGAAAATCCATATTAAATAATATTTAAATAAGGTTATTCTGATTTTCACAAATTTTTATTGTTATGTTTACAACGATCGTTAAGCAATCACAGTAGCATCATCAGGCAAGATTACATTTTTTATTCAAAATGTAATCTTGCCTGATGATGCTACTGTGATAGCAAACGATTGCTGTAAACAAAGCAATAAAAATTTGTGAAAATCAGAATTTTGTTTCAAAATTTGAATGGTATCGACCCAGAAGTGTATTGGTTCCAACAAGATGGTGCTGCACCTCATGCTGCTGCCGCAACAATTGATTTATTGAAAGAAAGATTTGGCGATAACATTATTTCGAGAAATAGTCTCATTAATTGGCCTCCAAGATCATGCGACATAACTCCACTGGATTATTTTCTTTGGCCTGAATTACTCGAAAAAGTGGTCCAAAATTGATCTGGTCGAAAGCGGTTCCTCAGAGCTAGTCGTGGTGGACATATGTAGGAAATTATTTTTAAAACATAAATGTCATGAAATTATCTTTCAAATAAAAAAAAAATTGGCTTCAATCTAAATTTAAATGTGTTTTAGTTCAATTTAAAGTTCTATCACTCTAAAAAAAAGGTTATTAATATCAACATTATTGTTGTGAGTTACGTGAAAGATCAAGATCACTAAGATTGTTAGAATCTATCCGAACTTTATACATTACGATCGATAAAATGATAAAATGATCAAATACCAAATGCACATTTCAGTCTATTTGAAAAAACATCTTATTCTTATGTTCAACTTGTGACGTCACCTCTTTCGTCCCACATCCATAAGTTGTATCGGGACAAATTTCCTTTTTAGGATCCATCCCACTGGAATAGTTGCCAACGCCAATGTGTTATCGGAGTTTTTGTATCGATTCATAGAAGAGCAGTGGAGTACAGAATCACAATTGGTATTTGAGCACTAAAAATTGAAATGGATATATTTCTTCTAGTAATATGTATCGAAATAATTCCAATTTTAATTGAATACATCGGCTGATAAGTTCCTGGTTTAACGAATCAAACGCAACGTTTTTAATGGAATTTGACCTAATTCCTCAACATATTCTCCTTCAAGAGCGATACAATAATTCCAGCACTTCTCTGGCCTTTCGTACCTTTCTTGAAAAACGATTTTTCTTTGGCCTTCAATCAGGACAAGTTAAAACATGATAAAGTCACTGGGAGGCAAATCTGGAGAACAGGATGGGTACGGAAGCAATTCTAAGCATAATTCGTGCAATTTAGTAATCGTAGCCACTGGCTAGTAACATAGTGGATAATTGATGAAAAATTACTACTTTCTTTGCATATGGATCCATTTCTTCGAAATTCATCAATATCTCAAAATAATCTCAGCAAGAACACACTAGATCTTCTTACTGGTTTTCCTATACGGCTTTTGTCACTTTACTTAAATCATAAAAGATGGAACATATCACTGCTGAAGTTCACAAGAAGCCAATTATTAACACGAAAGTAAAAACAAAAATTTCTTCAGCGCAAAAAGAAGTGTAAGAATTCATTGAGAAATGAAACATCACCTTCATAGGTTCAGCAGAGAAGGTTCTGCTGCCTGTAAGTTATTTATATCAAGCCGATGAAACCACATACTGCAAAGTCAGATTACGTCTACCCTAAAACCTGTTGATATTGGAAGCAAAACTTACATATAAATTATGAACTTTACCACTTGGATCATTCTCCTTGGTTAAACTAAAGCAGAATAGTACATTGCGATTGCAGCTGTGGATTTAAATGACTTTCCTACCCTAGGGTCTATAGCCACTGCTTCAATGGAAGCGCAATTTGGATACGACAAAAAAGCGCTCAAACGAAGGTGCTTCCAATAAAGTTTCGAAACACCATCCTATCTCTACTGACTCTGCAGCCCCAGTTGGATGAAACGCAATTCACACGCAGAAGAGGCTCGAGGTCTTGAAACCACCGTCGATACTTCCCGTTGATTTCAGGCCCAATTTTTAGCGTATGATCAAGACTTTTGAACCTCTAAGAGATGTCCAGTCCAAGAACCACGAACCCAGAAGAATGAAATAGCCTTCTAGCCTAGCATGCAGGCTTTCAATCACTACTCCCATGAGTCCAACTTCAATTGGGTGGCCAAGAGTACAAGTACTCCTGCGGGCTTCCACATTTCCGTGATAGCCTTGTTTCCAAAAGATGCCTTAAAAGGCTAAGGTTCACTAAGAAGAGTTCTACTCGGTACCAAAAACCAGGAACTCGAGAAATCTGACACCTCATCGTATTCCTTCCCTTAGAGCCAGCACAGATCTATTACTGGCGTATTCGCCCTTATGAACAGAATACTTACATTTGGTTAGAACGATGCAGTTTTATGCGATGCCCACCCTGACCAGAATGGTAAACGTGAATTTTACTATTCAGTGTATTGGCATGTGAGCGTAGCTCTTTCACCAAGTGACTAGTTAGCAGTCTCAACAGTCTGCCCCAAAAGGCAAAAAGTGTGATGAGGATTACGCCTTATCATCGCGCATGGCGAGAACCACTCCGAAGAGATGAACCCACCAGCTTCCAGTTTGGGCTTCAGTTCAAGAACCTACAACCGTATGACTGGTAGCAGTGAAGCTGTATCCAACCTCTACTGGCTCTGCATGGTCAGTACCCGACTTTTTCGGGACGCAACTCACACGCCGAAGGGGCTTCTTATCCATTCATCCGAACGCAATCACATGAACCAAGATAGTCTCAAGATTGATGCCTCAATTTATCCTGGCACGAACACCGTCAACCCGGCATGTACGTCAAGACCCACGAACCCTTGTGAAGTCTTTCAATTGATCCTGGCTTCAAACACCAACGGTCTAGCCGTATCGTCGAGAAAACACAAACCCCGCTAAACCCTGAAACATTTCTCAAGATTTCCTGAACATGAGTGTCTGCGAACAGATAGAAAGAATACCCTCCTAGTCCAGCATGCGGACTTTCAACTACTACCCCCTCGGGTCCAACACCAATTGGATGGCCAGGTTGTACGAGTATTTCCCGAGGGCCTCCATCCTTCTGAGGTGGACGCACTCGACATAACGTACTCGACCATTGGACAGAAAAATCAGGAGATTTACTGCAATAGTAATAGAGGAGAGGCCTTGTGCTGCAAAGGAATCCCTTGCCACTGAGTTGATCAACGCGGCATAACCCTCCATTCCACCTTACGGTACTGGCGCAAGTGGCATTACGTTAGGCACCAAGACTTAATCCTCCATTTCACTGGGATGAAACTAGGGTCCTAGTCTTGACAAGCGCCCCCAGCGCGCCAAGCTCTAATGCCATGGGGGCGAGCAGGATAGTACATACTCAGAATTGTACATGTCGGCATATGAGCAGAGCTCTTCACCAACGTTAAAGTACCATTGTCATAATTGCTGTCCCGGGTTTCTGCTCAAGTTTTTACACTCCAGCAGACCCCCGATACGCTGAAAGAGAAAGATAGGAATTTTGAATGGAGATTATAGAGAACTTTGCGCCAGCACAACTAGGTGAGGGATCTCCACAAGTCACCTCCTTCCTCTCTAAAAAGGATCGCCGTGTCGATCCCAAGACTCAGTCATTTGAGCAGAGTGTCTCTATGATTATGAAAGATTGAAGCAACGAATCAACACAAATAACAGCTTCCCAGCATGGACCCCCCGCACACAGGACCGCTGTTGCTGTTCGCTGCTAAAAGCGAGGCTCCAAAGCATCGAAGAGGATAGGCTTTGGGATCAAAGAGGGCGCTAGAGTTGGGGGAGAGCAGAGCGTATTTTCCAGGACCCTCAAACCTTGTCGAAACGTCGAAGTCTCCCTTTGCCTCTAACGGACCACGCACCGGATAAGATAAGCTTAAAGATCCACGAATGGAGCCGAAGTTAGGGGCGAGCAGAGCGAATTTCCCAAGACCATCCAACTTGTTCAAAACGTCGTAGTCTCCCTTTGTCCTTCAACGGACCAATCAGGACCCCGCAGCGGGAGCTTTAGGATCTAAAAATGGAGCCAAATTTGGAGGCGAGCAGAGCGAAACTCCCAATTTCAGCAACTTGTTCGAAACGTAGTAGTCTCCCTTTTTCCTTCAGCGGATAAGAGGGCGAAGGTTGAAAAACCAGCGCTGAGATTCAGCAGGGTATCGCCTTCGCCAATGAAAGGATTACAAAACTCTAATCGATCGCAGGGCCGCAGATTCTGGTCGTCAATCAGAGCCAGCTTCCCCGTACGATTCCAAGCCTTGCGATTGGAAAAGGATGGAGTGGGACAACATAATGGAATGGTATTATGAAAGAAAGAAAGAAAGTAAAGAAGTTTTGGATTGCGAGTCATCTGCTTTAGGCATCATATCCATATCCTTCATTTGATAAATGAAACTAGGACACTCATTATGACAAGCTCCCCACCACGACAAGGTACGGAGACAGGGGGGAAGGACCAGGATAGTACAATTGAAAAGTTCTTCATGGGCAGTATAGAGGAACTTTATTGAAGTGAAAAGATTATTCGTCTTTATTTCTATCAATCTAGTTACGCCTTTACCCCAGACATTTATCATGAGACTTTTCGACACAAAGTTAGAGATCGTATTCCTCCTGAAAATTTCCAAATATTTTAACGGAACATATTTCACTTAGTCCATATTAGTTTTATAATCTTGAAATATACGAATACGTTTAGAAGTCCCTGCCCTTCACAAAATATTACGCTTTCTCTCAACCTGAAATGACACTTCTTGCCAAAATATCCGACGCCACTGATTTCATTCAGTGTTCTTTGTGTTACGGTTTTATTGTTGCCTTCATTCAAGAGACTGGTTGAAATAAATACAGATAATTGCTAGTTTAGCGCTCGTAGAATTCATAATAAGCTAGGAATTGGTGGCTGCCACTCAAATTTTTGTGCGAAGGTGTAAGAAATCTCTACGGTTCACTGATTTGAAATTACTTCCTCGGGGTACCTTTTATTATTGTCAACATTGAAAACTAATGTGTATTCATATTAATTGAAGATAACTATCGGGTGTTTTTTTTCAAAGTGATAGAACTTTAAATTCTGGCATATGTCCACCACGGCTAGCTCTGAGGAACCGCATTCGACCAGACCAATTTTGGATCACTTTTTCGAATAATTGAGACCTTTTTTTTTATCAATAACACGAGTTATGTTGGCTTCCAAATCGTCTATTGTTTCTGGTTTATCAGCATAAACCAATGACTTGACATAACCCCAAAGAAAATAATCCACTGGAGTTATGTCGCATGATCTTGGAGGTCAATTAATTGGACCATTTCTCGAAATAATATTATCGCCAAATCTTTCTTTCAATAAATCAATTGTTACGGTAGCAGCATGAGATGTAGCATCATCTTGTTGGAACCAAAACACTTCTGAGTCGATACCATTCAAATTTTGAAACAAATAATCATTGATCATCGATCTGTTACAAGCAGCATTCACTGTAACATTAGCTGCAGCATCGTTTTTAAAGAAATATGGACCGATGATACCTTCAGCGTGTAAAGTACACCATACAGTGCATTTGTGAGGATGCAATGGAACCTGCAGAACTTTTTGAGGATTGTTTTCACTCCATATACGACAATTTTGCTTGTTCATATAGCCGTTCAACCAGAAATGAGCTTCATAATTAAACACAATTTTACGATAAAAAAGTTGATCAACTTCTAGCTGTTCTAGGACCCAATCAGCAAACAAACGACGCTTATTATGGTCAAGTGGCTTCAGTTCTTGAACCAGTTGGATTTTGTATGGGTGTAAACCAAGATCTTTACGCAAAATTTTCCATGTGGTGGATGCACAAAGTCCAACTTGTTGTGAACGTCCACGAATAGACAAATCTAGATCATCATTAACACTATGACTTACAGCAGCGATATTTTCTTCTGTACGTATAGTTCTTTGTCTTGTTGTTGTTGTTGCATCGAATAGAGAAAATGTTGTCCGAAATCTATCGATAATTAGACGAATAACCTGCTCTGATGGACGATTATATAAACAATAAATTTCACGAAGTGCTCTATAAGTTTGACGAATAGAACACTGATTCTAAAAATAAATTTCAACAATTTGTAAACGTTGTTGCGGCGTGAGTTTTTCCATGATAATTTGTCAATGCTTACTGACAGAAATGTCAAAACAACATGGCTTCTTCCTTCTGTCAAATCACAGTTATCCCTATAGAAACTTCTATCACTCTAAAAAAAACACAAGATAGGTTAGTTTGTTGACACTTTTTGTATATCAAATTACTTTCTTCTCAATATAGTTTTCAGAAAATAAATTAGCAATTAAAATTAGAACCCTCAATATTATATCGAATCAAAATTAATTAAATTCAAAATACAATAACAAAATTTTTGAGACAACTGAAGTTAGCCGGCAGCCCATGATACAAGCCCTATATACAAGGGTAAGCGGGAAAGTTTCAAGCCAAAAAAGTTTCAAACAAAATTAATAAGAAATTTGAAAATTCAATTAGTATATATCATAACAGTACCTTCATATATATATTGACAGCAGAAATGATTTTTTCAACTTGAATTTTGGCAACAGTATGACAGCAAGCTGTGGTAACAAGCTGAACGTTTTATCTTGAATAATTTTCTGCGAAAATAAAATTTGGTTACTCTGTTTTTTGTACAAGGACCGGTTTACTAGAGCTGATTTGTATATATATATATATATATATATATATATATATATATATATATATAATATATATATATATATATATATATATATATATATATATATATATATATATATATATATATATATATATATCCAAAAAATCAACAGGATAATGGAGAGATACATCGATGTAACCGCCACACTGAGAGAGGTGGTCGACTGCGTATACGCTGGAGCAATCACAGTATGCGAAGATCTCAAAATAAGCATAAGCGGGGCCCAACCAACTCGCCGTCAAGAAATGATACCACCATGGAAAATGAGGCTGGAAAAGAAAATTAGGATTATAAGAAAAAGAATTGGCACCTTACATACTTACCTCAATACAGAAATACCGTCCAACAGGATCATGAAGGGAGTACGGCAGATCGCATCAGAAGCACGTATTAGAACAAATGGCTCGAACCAACTTCTCGCAGAGCAGATGATGGTGGTCCTCGACAAGCTGAAACAGAAGGTGAAAGCGTTAGGAAACCGCATACAAAGGTACAACGAAAGAGTAAAGAGGTATAGGAACAACCAGCTGTACTACAAAAATCCTAAAGAGTTCTTCCGCAAGCTTGAGAACGCAAACAACACGGAAGGAGTGAACCCAGATGAGAGAGAAATGTTTGAAGTCTGGAAGGGAATTTGGGAGCGAAGGGAGACTCATGATGATGAGGCTTTCTGGATAAAAGACGCTGAGAAGGAGGCAGGAAACTACACCATGGAAGATCTCGAAATTATGGAGGAAGACATATCATCTGTCCTTAAGAACTCAAATAACTGGGCTGCTCCAGGATCTGACAAACTCCATAATTACTGGTGGAAAAACTTCAAGGCCACTCACCATAAATTGGCCAAATTTTTTCAGAGAGCGTTGGCGGAACCCTCCATCATACCAGAGTTTTTCACTTTGGGGGTCACCCATATGCTTCCAAAAGGAAACACCAGTCCTGACCCCAAGGCTTATCGACCCATTACATGTCTTCCTACTGTCTATAAGATACTCACAGGAATAATCACCAAACATCTGTGGAAGCATGTAAGCAAGTACAAGATCCTTGCACGAGAGCAGAATGGCTGCAGAAGAGGTGCCCAGGGCTGCAAGGAGTTGTTAACCATCGATCATCTTATAACCAAACAGGCAAGGAAGAAGTTAAGGAATATCTCGGTCGCATGGGTCGACTACAAAAAGGCTTTCGACTCGGTCCCGCACTCCTGGCTTCTTAAAGTTCTGAAACTCTACGGTGTATCTGGAAACATTATAGGCTTACTAGAACATCTGATGACAACCTGGAGGACGAACTTAACATTCGGCAAAATAATAACACCAGAGATAAGAATCTTAACTGGCATCTTCCAAGGGGATAAACTCAGCACCCTCTGGTTTTGTCTAGCTTTAAACCTCCTCAGTAGGCTGCTCAACAACAACCGATACGGATACCTTGTGGACGACAGGTCAAGCATCAAAATTACTCATCAACTGTATATAGATGACCTCAAGCTACATGCCGCGAATGAGGAGCAACTGAGGAGCCTTCTTGGGATAGTGACATCTTTCACACAAACCATCAGAATGGAGATGGGGCTGGACAAATGTGCCTCATTACACGTCAAGAGAGGAAAGTTGACATAAGGGGGAGAAATGCTTATTCAAGATGAGGTGACTATACAAGAACTAAGCCCAGAAGAATCATATAAGTACCTGGGTATACAACAAGCATTGGAGATAAGAACATCAAAACAGAAAGAAGATTTCAAAAATAAATTTTTTGCTAGAATAAAAAAACCCTCCGCAGTAAACTGAACTCCAAGGCAATGTTTACGGCAATCAATACATGGGCAATTCCAAGTATAGCCTACTCTTTCGGCGTGATCAGGTGGTCAAGCACAGAGTTGAAGGCGATTGACACACATGTGCGAGTCCTAATGTCTAAATACGGCATCCACCATCCCCATGCATCGGTGATCAGACTTTACATGCCTAGGCACCAAGGAGGAAGGGGTTTGCGAAATGTTGAAAAGGCCCACAATAAAGCGGTAACTGAACTCAGAGAATATTTCCACTCAAAAAACTTACCGTTCTTTCAATCAATATGCCAGGAAGACCGCAACATCACGGCTTTAAATCTGGCAAGCAGAAATAACCCACCACAGACGCCATCATCTGAACAACTACTGGAGGAATGGCACGGCAAACCCTTACATGGCAGGTATCCGGAGGCACTGAAAGAAAATAGAGTTAATAGAGAGCAGTCACTAACTTACCTTAAATCCGGTTATTTATTCCCAGAAACCGAGGGACGTCTCATCGCAATCCAAGATCAGGTAGTGCCAACAAGAGCGTACCTGAAACATATAGCCAAAAAGAACATACCGACTGACAGATGCCGGAAATGCTGCCAAGCCTTGGAGTCTATACAACATGTGACATCCTCATGCCCCATTCTTGCACCCAGGGAGTACACCCAGCGGCATAATGCTATGGCAAAAATCTTTCACCAAGCCATTGCCATGAAAGTAGGACTTATACTTACCTCTCGAAGGGTACACGAATACTTACCCAAGCCGATACTTGAAAACAGTCAGTTCAAACTCTACTGGGACAACCCGATATTAACGGATAGATCGGTGCCGCACAACAGGCCCGACATCGTGATCTTTGATAAAGGAAACCGCAAAGCAACAATCATTGATATAACCGTCCCGGCAGATGATAACATAAGTAGAGCGTACACGGAGAAACTAACAAAGTACCACGACCTGGCTTTTGAAATAAAAGAGATACACCAGCTAAGAACGGTAAAGATTCTGCCCCTGATAATCTCCACGAATGGATTGGTTGAGAGCCACCTAGCAGAAAATTACGGAACTCCTTGAACTGGATCAGGAGTTGATAAGTAAAGCTCAGAAGGAGGTGATCCTCTGGACAACAAGAATTGTTAGAATGTTCCTTACAGCTGCCTAGAAGGTCCTTGGTCGTTAAGACCCGGACCCTCTAGAGGAAACTCCCATAATGGTGATTATTAAAAAAAAAAAAAAAAAAAAAAAAAAAAAAAAAAAAAAAAAAAAAAATATATATATATATATATATATATATATATATATATGTAGATAATTGGCTTCAATCTACTAGTGTTAAGCGTAACCAAATACTTCGAGTCCAAATTATCTTGGTTGTTTTAACAGAGTTAACTTTTTCCAGAACAAAAGTTTCACAAAATTAGAGAACTCTTGCTATGCATCAGTTTCAACATTTACTAAGACAACGACACTCGGCTCATTGTATAATAAACAATTAAATGGTGATAGGAAATAAAGTAACTCATTTATATTATTTTTACGGCCGTTTACCTATTTATAAGGTCAACAAATACTTTATTATTTGTTGTTGCAAAGATCAAGTCGAACATATTTTTTTTTGATATCCCCGACCAAAAATTCTAAAAAAGCTATAGCGTGAAGTCCACGTTTTTGGACGCCTGTTTGCATCAGCCATGATCCCCACAAAAGTTTTCATTAGCCTTCTTTTCATTATTTTACACCTAAATGCTAAATTCAAACTCGATCGTAGGACTGTTGCTATGGTTCCGAAAGAGCTCATTGCTTCTCTGCTAAAATAAGAATATTTTGATTTTCCATTCTCACAATATTTTGCAGGGAAATGCACATTTTCAGTATTATTCTGCATCATTTGGGTGAAATTTGTTATTTCTTATTATCCAATCGAAACAAATTTGTCTTGGATGATGGAGCTGGATGATTATGGTCAGTATATAATGTTTTTCTTCTAAATCTTTATTGGTTAACTGCCGCTCATATGTGTTGATAATTCTACATGTCTGTAAAGTGAAACAGTGTTTCTAAGGCATTTTATTCAATTTAATTCCGAAGAGTTTTTAGGAGATTTTTTTAGATTGAATCTGTAGAGGTGTCAGGGAATTAAACCAGCTATTATCTTTCATATTTCAAAAACACCTTTCGAAGTAAATTTTCAATTTATTCTTGTTTGAACTATTTCTAATCTATGTTTTCACACATGCGCGAGGCAGTTTTCAGCTTTCGACATTTTTCTATGAAATATTCTAATTTTTGCGAATGGTTCTCAACTCGTTGACCACATTTATCAAAAATACTATTAACTATGTTGATAATTATATAGGGTGTCTACTTTTAAAAGGTCCAAACTTCAAGAGGAGATGATACAAGTTATTTGCAACAAAAAATGTCATATGCTCACATGGTCGAAATATTGATGGTTATTCCTCAATCTAACATTTATTGATCTCACGAAATAATTCAATTTTTTCCATAAAATCAATTATTCTTCAGTTATCCTTATAGCCTCATCAAATTTGACCACATATCTGGAAACGGCAGTAAATTTGCGATATTTATAACAAAAACGATCAAACAGATTTCGAGCCAAACCCGTCTATTATTCCGGCTTTTACTGTCAGATGTTGTTCTGCATCATTCTTTGGGGACAAAGTAATGATATGGAGGATTTTTATTAAACAAAAGAGAATCATTAGAAATGAAACAAACTGAAAGCTGTCGAAGTATACTTAAAAGAGTAAATAGTTATTTAAGGTTATATATTTTCTCAGTCCAGTATACGGTGAGTCTACTTTTAAGAGGACCAAACTTCAAGGGGAGATCATACAAGTTATTTTCAATAAAAAATGTCATATAACAACATGGTCGAAATGTTGGTGGTTATTCCTCAATTTACCATATCTTCATGTCACGAAATATTTCAAGTTTTTCCATAAATTCAATTATACTTCAGTTATCCTTATAGCCTCATCAAATTTGACCACATATCTGGAAACGGCATTAAATTTGCTAAAACACAAGAAGTTCTGTGTGCCAAAAAAAAAATCTTATTGCAGGCGTAGTAAGGAGATGAATTTAACAATGGTGAAGTGAACAGAATCAGTCTATTTATCCAGTGGTTTTATCGATGAAAAATTATTGATTATCTGTTATTTTCCGCTCATGTGTTTATACACACATTCATAGAGATTTTTCAGATTAAATCTGTAGAGATTTCGGAGGATTACTCCAGCTGTTATCTGTAATATTTCAAAGAAACCCTTCGAAATAAATTTTCAATCTTATATAATATAATACTCATATTTATAATTTGATTCTATATTTTTTATACACACATGCGCATGACAGTTTTCAGATATTGAGTCTATGATCGTAACTTCTTTTCGACGTTTTTCTGTGAAAAAGCCTAAGTTTTTTCAAATGGAGTTGACCACATTTATTGAAAGATCTCTTTCAAATAGAATATTTGGTGAATGAAGGTATGTAGATATATTTTATTGATTGTTTTTATTTAGCATCCAAATAACTTCCAACTGAGGAGAATGTGGGTTTGAATTTCAGATTTCTTTTCTGGAGAATTTGCTATCTTTTTTTTAAAGAGGAAAATAAAAAAGACCTCTTTCGAAACAAAGTCTGAGATGATGGATCTGAATGATTTTGGTCAGTACTTTGTTTTTCTTTTGATTCTTTGTTGGTTAACTGCCGATCATATGTGTTGATAATTGTATACGTCTATAAGTGTTATTCAATTTAATTCTAAAAAGTTTCGAAAACTAAACAAGTTCTTATCTGTGATCCTTTATGTAGTTCGTCTAGGAAGTATCCAGAAAAAACAAAGCTCAATTGTAATTATTTACTATATATTTTAATTCTTGAATTAGAAAATTGTAACAAAATATTCATCATATTTACCTATAAAACCTCTATTTAACTGTAAACACTTAACTGAACGTCGAGGTACACCCAAAACTAGATCACCTCCATAATTTTCGGTGATGGTAGACCAGGAATGTAAAACTGACTGAATTAAATCATCTTCATTTCGAGGCGCTGCTCGTTCAACTTCAATCTTCATTAGTCCCCATATGTTTTCAATGGAACTAAGATCTGGTGAAGATACTGGCCCTGAAATGGTTGTCACTTGGTGTTCTTGCATCCAAGCTTTAGTATAGGCCGAAGTATGGCATCTTGCATTATCCTGCTGAAAACGCCACCCCTCTGGATATAAAGCATGTGGCGTTTCAAGAAGAAAATCGTTTAGAATACCACAATACTTTTCATTATTAATGGTACCATCAACTATACAGAGAGGTGTAGCACCACGCTGAGATATTGCTCCCCAAACAATTATTTTGGCAATTTGAAAGGTAGCAGGTTGTTTTGATAGGATTTTTAAGTGACTTCTACCAAATTGGAAACAATTTTCCTCAGATATAAAGACATTATTCAAATTATCTTCTTGAAAACATTCGTTTTGTAAAGGTGTCATTATAGGGATATATTTTGGTTTCCTTGATATATAGCCTTGTTTTTTCAGTGACGTACGTACGTTTTCTGAACATAATTTTATTTTTCATTGATTTCCAAATCTGTTAGCCAATTTGCGACACCCCAGGTGCAGATTGTGTCGTCCTGAGGCCGATAAAGCTTTTAAATTGTTTCCTTTAATCTTACGCGGTCTTCCTGAAATTGGTATGCCTCATAGCCATGTCATTTTTTATCCTCTTTATTTTCTCATATACAGCACTTTTTCCCAGTTCAGTCAATTGCACTAATTTTTTAACGTGTTAAAAACTTTTTCTATGCAATTATTCCACCTGTTTTCTTCTTTTATAGTTGCGACATTATTTTATAAATTGTATACCTGTTGACAATCAACAATATTCGACAAATAGTGTTGCCATGCAACTTTGGCCATAGCGACTATCTGCATTTATTGTTTTACTTTTGTCATAGAATGTTACAAAAAAGAAGTGTATTGTTTTTAGATGGACTATAATTAGTTAAACAATGAAGTAAGAGTTCTGACATCCTAGTAAATTCGGCCTATTGGTTATAACATGTCAAGTGAGTATTTTGAAATGAAAATATATTGAGTGGTTTATCAGTACAAATAAAATAAAATATATTCGATCTTGCACGAGACCTTTCTCCGAAAATCAAAGGAGATTATAACCGTCAAGTAAATCAAGAATAAAACAACCTTCCTCGATTCAGAACAATTCACAAAACTGCAAGTGTAGACTAATAAAATTGATGACACCAACACATCGCGGGCGGGGGTCGGGGGAGCACCTGGGGGGCTCCTTCGCGAGGCTGGAGCCCAACTCATGGCCGCCCAGGATCCGACATCTAGTCGACCACCGGCGTTCGCGATCGCAACAGTACTTTTCAACACCTGAAGACGCGCAAAACTCCACGTTATACAGAACTCTAACTCCTTGTTTTTTTCACGATATTCCAGTGACTTTATGAACGATAATCGCTTCGAGTAGATTCCTAGTTTGCAATTGAACAAAGTGCTTCGATTAACAGCTTTATTATATATTTAGTGGAAATTATCTCTTGGAAACGTGAGTATTTTCATGGAATTAATACAATACGATAAGAAAAATTTGCTGAGTAGTGACATATTTTTATACAATTGACGGTATGTGGATCTCTTGAATTGCTATTTTTATATTTATAAATGGCGAATACACTATGTGGAGTATGCAAGAGGAAATTAAGGGGTGAAAATTTTGCGATACTTTGTCTAGTTATAGTCTTCTTAAGGCCAACACAAACTAATGACTCTTAAATTTTAGAAGCGGAATTTTAGTTTATTAAAATGTTATAATGGTACTTTTCTTTATTCATTCGTAGGTGACAACTTCAGTAAATACTGAACTATCTTTCCCTTAAATGAAATCTAAATGATATGAGCCATATCAGGCAAATAGCGTGCTGGAAGAGACACCGTGTACGGTGTCCAGAAGCGTTTAAGTTGCAATTGACATTTATCGAAAGTTTTGGACGAGTTTGGAACAACAATAATATTTTTGCGCGCTTGTTTCAGGGAAAAACGTGCTATTGTCCCAAATGTCAATAATTTTGGAATTTTCTCACTGATAAAAAAACCGAGGTAGAATATTATTCGTACATGTAAAACTTTGTATTATTCTATTCCTGAATGACCAGTTTCAGATCAATCAAATTTGTAGTTTCGAAAATATTAGGAAAACTATGAAAATTTCTCAAACTTAAATAACTGCGAAACTATTGATCGAAGTGGAAACGCATATGATGGCCACGAGGATTCGATTCTTGTGCCAGTTGAACTTTGTGAGCCTTCATACTGAAGTCTTTATGCAAAATTCTCCTCGCGGAAGTGCCAGAAATATTCTTGAGAATGATGACGAGTTGACGTTGATGGATTTTCAGCAATATCCTGGGCTAGATCAGCGATGTTTCCAGGTGTGTTCACTGGACGAGAACGTGAACCGGTTAACTCATCAAATGACTATCCAGTTTCCACGAACAAATTGATCCACAAATTGCGGTAAAAGCATTCCATTTCTATTGAGTTTTCCACGTAAAATTCTAACAGTTTGGATAGAAGATTCACCACTTTGAAAATAAGTTTTTAATATTTGCTAGTTTTGTTCGGGCGTAAATCCACCCATTTCGTTAATGTCAAATATTAAACTAATGTTCCGAGGTCGATCAGGAACATATACAGTATCTAGAGTAAATGGTGATAAAGGAATGTAATTGATGATTTTGTCAAATAAATTATTATTATTTTTATATTATAAATCACTTCGATAACGTGACGGAAAAATATACGATCTTAACCTTCGATTTGAAGAAAATGTAAAAAAAATAACTTTCATCAAATTCTGAGTTCAAATCTGGGACTGAAATAACCTAAATTTGGGATTCTTTATACACAAATCAAATTTCTTCAGATCATATTTCCACTGAAGCTATAAACTCAAAATTTTTATGTTACAAAATTCGACAAATTCTTAGATCTAAAAATGTGTTGCAGCTAACAGAAAAAAACCTTTGTGTGTAATTTACATGAGTTCTTAGTTTTTCATTTACAAGTTTAAAACTCCGTAACTGAATTTTTCTCTTTTGCTTTGAATGATGTGAACATCCTCTTAGATTTGGAGGATTCTTGATAATATGAAATTAAAATCTATAATAAACACCCATTTCCGCAGGTAATTCCAATGATTACTTTTATCTCACATATTTATGTATATTCAACGAACAACAAGTTAACAATGCTATAAAGTGGTTCCATCATGTCTATTTTAGTGCACAAATCATTACTAATTTCACACTAATTTGTCAGCAAATAAATTATAAATTATATTGCATCGCTATTATTGCTTTTAACTCAAATTGTGTTCGTCTGACATTAATTAAACTGTAGTTCATTATAATTGTATAATCAGAAGATTATTGAAACAGAAAAAAAACCCTGTAAATTTCACCTAAAAGTTTAATAAAATAATTTGAGAACGTATCAAATCCTTCATTATAATTAATAATCATATAATATTACGGCAAAAAAAAGACCAGTAGTTAGCAATACGTATCCCGAGTCTAAGTAAATTTGCTTTTCAATTTATGAGAAATTTTTTTTTTCAAACCTTAACGTTATTGACCAGGTTAGATGATAAGTTACTAGTTTTTTAAGAAAGCTGCATAAATTACACCTGCATACACCTGATTTAGTACCGCGTTATTTGGAGCCGATTATATATACAAACATTATGCCCTGAATTCGAATATAGGGTTAATAATTGTCTAGGAGCTCAAATTTCAAATAAAATTTTTATAAAATATATGTTACACCATTATTACGTGAATCTATAGATTAAATAAAATACCAAAAAAATCTAGGAGGTTTAAGTCTGGGGAATATGGAGGCCATTGTCGTAGTGAAATAAAGGCTGTAACATTGTTGCCCTCTCTTAACTGGTACAGAGTCCTGCTGGAGCATCCAGCGTTCTTATTTGAATTGTTTACTTGCTCAAGGCGTCACAGAACCTTCCAACACGAACTGTCTATAGACTAAGGTATTAACTCTTACTCCTTCTGATATGAAAACTAGTGAAGAACGTCTTTTTCGTATGATTGCTGCACGAACCATCACCGAAGCTGGCTTTTGTTTTTGGTATGCACGCAAATGATCTCGATTGAGAAAAAAACGATCACTCAAGTGAACACGATCGTTCTGTTTCTCCACAACTTGCTGAAATGTAATTATTTAAATAATAATGTTACATGCATAAAAAGATCGATAAAACTAACCATTCATTGAAAACTGTGAAACCTTATATTTCGTGACATTCTTTAATGTATTTTGGGACAGTCTTTTTAAACTTCCGCAGTAATCTGTGCGTATCCCATCTTTCTTGGTAATGGTCCTCCAAGGTTTTTATATCTTGATGAATTTTTTCAGCTTGTTCTTAACTGACATCTTTCAAATTCTAAGGGAAAAGCTCTGTGTTGCTGCGTGAATAGTAATTTTAACGATCAAGTTAATCTAGAGATCTTAAACCGTTAAGCATCTTGTCGTCCAGTTCAACATAATTTTCAGCTCTGCGTTTACCCAAAAAACTTTTTCCTTTTTTGCAACAAATGAGATACAGATTTTTGGTTCAGTTTCATTCATTGAGTTCACGAAATGAGGATCCCTAACGACTGGCCTTATCTGCTTCAATTTGTTCCATACTCAGTTGAGGTATCTTTTCTTCTATGTATGCTAAACATGCTCTTCACAAATTGCTTCATTAGGCTCAGATCATTATGCAAGGGGGAAAAATTACTTCATCTCGTCCAACTAATTGGTCATTAATGATTCTTCTTTCTCCAATGGTCATATTTTCCCTATTGGGCTACTTTTCTAACACAGTTCTGTCGAGGTTTTTCCAGGCATAAGAAACAAGAATATTTGGTGTGGCTACTTTGCTGTCCAAGGAGAAAGTTAACCAATTTTAACACCCACTGTTGTTCAACATTATCTTCTCTAAGACGAAAGCTATGTCATACTCTTCTTTCATTTTTGTTGAATGACATGATAGGTATTTATCATTTTGTAGTAGAACACATTTGAAACTTCGCTTCCAGCTGTCAATAAATAGCGCTAATCATCGGGAGAATATTCTGAAAGACATCTTGTCGTTCAACCTGGGAGCCAGTAATTCAGAAGCTTCTCTTGACAAGCTAAGTTCCCTGGGGAGATCGTTTAATTCATCCTGGTTCAAACATTGGGGAAGTGTTGTCGTCCCCTTATAATTGATCAAATTTTGGCTTATTATTTTTTCAAATAATAAATATTTATGACCGTTCCGTCTCATTATAAACGGCCTTGTCGTTCGCCATTATTATTTTTCATCGATACTTAGGTGTTTCCATGTTAACAATTTCGATCCAGCAGTTTTGAGATTTATCGTTCAAACTGTTTAAGTATTATTCGACACTTCAGATTATCTGAAAATTTGAATATCAAAACAGATTTAATCTGTTAGTCTCCTATAATTTTAATTTCACAAAATTTTTATTCAAGAACTTTTATAATTGAATTAATGTCTATAAGCACAGCTTATATCTAATAGACATATAAAATCAAAACTACATATATATTTTGATTTTATATGTCTATCAAATATAAACTGTTCCTTTAAGACATTAATTTAATTCTAAAAGTTTTTGAATAAATTTTTGAAATTAAAATTATAGGAGACTAACAGATTAAATCTGTTTTGATATTCAAATTTTGTAATATTCCTTCTATCAAGTGAAAACCTCTTCTTATTATTTTATTCAAATTATTTGTTTTCTAATAATTATATATGGCCTTAGAAAACATGGGAAGTCTTCTAGAGATATATGAATTGAAAATTACTATGAAGAAGTATTTGCATATTACAGCTGGAATTAATTCTCCAGAACCTCTACAGCTTTAATCTAAATAAATATCATGAAAACATTTAGAATTAAATTTTAAAACATATCCCAAATACACTGTATCACTTTATAGACATATATTTTATCATCACATGTAGTGGAAATTAACTAACAAAGAATCAAACGAAATATAAAATAATGAACAAATTATTTAGACATCACCTTAAAGATATATGTTTCGATTGGATGTTAAAGAAACACAAGTTCCATCACCAAAAAATATTCAACAAATAATTCAAAAAGGCCGTTTTTTTATTTTCCTTTTTCAAAGAATATAAAGCTCATTCTCCAGAAAACGAACCTGACAAATTCGGACCTAAAATCTCTTCAGGAAGCACTTATTTAAATAAACAAAATGATCATTCAAAAATATATAAAAATACCTTTTTTATCACAAGACATTTCTGCAACAACTAACCAATTTTGACATAAGCATGGCCTGCCTATATATATATATATATATATATATATATAATATATATAATATATATATATATATATATTAGGTTATATTATATTTATATATATATATATATATATATATATATATATATATATATATATATATATATATATATATTCGATTGGATGTTAAAGAATCACAGTTCCGCCTCCAAAAAATGGTCAAAAAGGTCTTTTATGTATTCAGTAAGGAGTTAATTGAATAAATAAAAAAGTACATTTAAAAATATATGAAAATACCTTTTTCATCACAAGACATTTCTCTTTTAGAGGTTTTGATATATTTATAACTATTAATTTCATATGACAAAGCATTCGGAATTATGAACTGTTTCTGTCCTTATTCTGCTAGCATTGATCTCATAATTTTTCTTCAATCAATAAGAAGGTTTACTTCATTAATTCGGTCCACCCAGAAACAGTATTTCCAAACAATTATGTTAATTTTCATCTTTTTGTTAGAAGGGATACACATCGAGCTCATCTAACGTTCAGTCTTTGAAAAGACTCTGAAATTCATTTATCGTTCGGGTAGTCAAACTTGTCGTATGTAGCTTTTGCTACTACATTATGCCTTATCTTTCGGGTAATCAAACTTGTCGCATGTAGCCTTTGCTACATTAAGCACTATTATTCTCGTAACAGTCAAATTATATATTGTACAAGATTATCGCGATTGCAGTAAACGTAGCAATCCAACTTACTTGTCGTAGTGTAATTGTCATTACTTTAGCTTGATATCATATAAAGTTAGACCAAAATATAATCGCACACAGAGCATTCTTTGAAGTTAAAATAACCGCTACTCAATAAAGATACAGTCCATAAACTTATCGTAATTAATCACTGTGATTAATTAATTTGCAATTGTCTGTTATTTCAAAATACTTACTGCGGTAAACTAACCGTAGTACGAAACAATAACCAAATAGGAAACTTATCCAAGCCTTCACAGTTAGTGTTTTTTGAATTGAAACGAATAAACAAATTCTTCGGATGCATTCCCTAAAAATTAGCATAAAAATATGACAGTATTCCCATATTGCAAAATTTCTTCCTACCTCGATCAATTGATGGAAATGTGGCAAAAATTTACCACAAAAATTAATATTTCACGAACTAATTATTCTCTCAAGAAATGAACCCAACTGAGCAGCAGAAAATTCTCCGTTAATTATCATGGTTTAAATACTCTCAAAAAAAAGTTAAGGTTTTGACAGAAAATATATGAAACCTGGTGAAAAATATGATACAACCCAAATTCCCAGACTTTGTAGTCATATTGCTTCACTCTTAAGGTCGAAAATAAAAAGAAGTATCTGCCGAAAACTCTTCAACTCATTTTAAAAAAAAAATTAACATACAGCGTGATCAACCTTGATTGAAACCTACATGACCAACCGCACCCAAATAAATTGTTGCAAGTAATTCTTCAATGTTTTTTCACGGAGCTTCATGAATCATGGTTATGTCCTTATTGCGACATATCCAGAATGCAGCTTTTAATACAGGTCAATGTCAAAGTCACTGTTATTTTTCATTGATCGTCAAATTATTATCGATGTATTTTTATTGCATAAGAACGTCAAGAATGGTAATTGTCAACCTGCTTATACATGAAGATATTCCATATTTGTATATATATGAGTAAATCGTGACGCAACCTTATTCTCTTAAGTTGTACAGAGTTAATGCGTTTAATTTATAATATAATAAAACTAAATAAACCAACTCTGCGCATTGTTTACATCCTGACTGAAATATTCTCCTTTCAAATTTTCAAAGTTATGAGTTTATTATTCTAATAACCGCTACAGTACCCCATCCTATCAACCCAATTTTTCAGCACATTTTCGATTGTTTGGGGCTCAATCTCATGAATTGCAACTTCGATTTCATGTTTCAAGGCATCAATCGTTTCTGGATGGTTGGCGTAACACTTATTCTCTTCACAAAAAATAGTTTTTCGAGGTGAAAATGAGCTCCATCGCACAAGTTGATTTTTCTGGGAAAATGCTCATCTTCGGCCATGGGAAATTCCCCTCGGGACAGTGCGGTAAATGTTCAGTTCTTGAGAATGATAACGAGTTGATGTTGATGGCCGTTCAGCAACATTCTGAGCTATAGCAACAATGTTTTCAGTGTGCTCACTGAACTAGGAAGTGAACGATCCAGTTTTCACGAACAAATTTATCAAGAAATGGCCGTCTGGGCATTTCATTTCTACTGAATTTTCGACGTAAATTTTAAACAATTGATAGAGTAAATAAAAACAACTTGGCTTAAGTTTCACTCACATCGTATGTTCGAGTTTTTAGCCCATTTTCAGAACTAAAGCAAACAGAACGTAAATCCTCTTTATAGTACACTAACTGATAAAGAAACTGCAACACCCAGAAAGAGCTGCTTAAATTTTAAATTTTTTTGGTGAAACATAGATAATATATAACAAGGAGTAAATGATTAAAATTTGAAGGAAAAAAACGGTTTACAATTTTTTTTTTTAAATTTGTTAATAATGTGTTTGTTCACCGCTATTATCTATACACTCCCCAACACGTCTTGGCATTGATGCAATGTCTATTTCTTCTTGAGGAATACTATCCCAAGCTACCTGTAGTTCATGTCTCAGAGCCGCCAAAGTCCGTGGGGGCTGGGGTAAATTTCCAAGCCTTCTACCCATGATGTCCCAAACATGCTCTTTGGGCAAAAGATCGGGGGATCTGGGCGGCCATGGCAAAAGATTCACATGAGTCGCATCAAAAAAGTTTAAAATAGTTCTGGTAACATGAAGTCGAGCATTATCTTGCTGAAATATTGGATTGTCGAGCCAGTTAAGGTAAGGGAGAACATATAGCTCCACTTCTTGAAGGTAATGCAGCGCTGTCATGTTACCTCGAATAAAAACTAAAGGTGACCTACTTGCATGTGCAATAGCACCCCATACCATAACGCCTACTGTCCGGTGTACATGACGCTCAATATCGAACTGAGGTTCACGTCTTTCTTCCCGACGTCGTCTAACCCTTCTTCGGCCATCATGTGCACCCAAGGAGAATCGAGATTCATCAGAAAAGACGACCTGATGCCATTCCACATTCCAATGTTGACGTTTTCTGCACCACTGTAATCGTTGCCGGCGATACTCAACCGTCAGAGGTAACACAAGATGGAGTCGATAATTCTGCAGTCCAAAAGACCTTATCCGGCAGGAAACCATTCGGACAGTTACAGGATGGCCTTATTCTCCTAACCACTCATCAGCCAAAAATCGAGTTGTCGGTCTCTAATAGCCATAAGTCTTAGACGTCGATCTTTAACTTCATCTGTGTCCCTTTGACGTCCGGTGTCTACTCTCCTTCGATTTTACGCATTATCAAACCACCCTTGACAACATCTCATAACAGTAGTTTGATTTCTGTTCGTACGATTAGCGATTTCTCAAAATGACAACCCCGCCTCCCGTAGACCAAAAATTCGACCTCTTTCAAATTCACTTAGCTGGCGATAAATTCCGCGTACACGTGCTCTAGGCATTTTAACAACAACTAAACATCGACTTTGAATCTCCTCGAACAGCTGGTTTGTTGTAAAAGTCAAAAAATTTGCAAAAAACGACTACATATTTAAGTAACAAAAAATGTTTACATGAAAAGACCTTCACCATTTTTCTCCAAATTTTAATCATTTACTCCTTGCTATACTATATATGTTTTACCAACAGCTCCTTCTGGGTGTTGCAGTTTCTTTTGTCAGTTAGTATAGTAAGGTAGATAACAAGTAGAATTTTGAGGAGTGTAAAAATAAGATGTTGGTTCGGTCTTAATCTTTTACAAATATGAGCAATGGTGATAAATTAAATTCAAGTTGTTCATTTGTGATTAGAAGCTTCTTTCCATGTGCCAAACAAATTTCCAAACTTTCTTAAAGATCCATTCTTCTGCTTTCATTACCTCCATGTAAGATCTCAGTTCTTTTGAAATCTATAAAATGGTTGTTATTTATACAATATACCGAAAAACCAGATGTTATTTTATTGTGCAATATACTTTTTTGTATTCTCCTACCCTTATATTTATAGATCGTTCTGCCTGACCTATGTAAAATGCAGGACATTCATTACAATATAATTTATATATACCGCTTTTTTCACACGTTTCACGACAGTCTTTGCTATTGACTAAGAGTGAACCTAAGTATTTCTCATTTGTACAAATAGTGAATATTATTTTATTTTAGTCTATTGCAAATTTTGTTATCAATTTGTGGTATGAAGTTTATGCTATGGATTTTTTCTCTTTTTTGTCCTGAAGGCTATGGTAAAGAGAAGCTAAAGCTTTTTTATGCCGTTTCTTAAAAATTAATTCATCTATTACGTTCGTATTGTAACAATGATTCGACCTTAATGACTTCAAACTTTAATTTCTTTGTTGAAGTTTTCTATTGAGACAGGGGTTGATAGTAACCTATGTGTAAAAGCGTGAAAAGGAGAAATTTTTTAAAATTTTATTAGGTTGGGACCTGTTATTATGTATTAATGAATCTGTGTACGTGGATTTTCTGAATATGTCAAATTCAAGGGAATTAACATTTCTTGTGATCTGATATCTAAAAACTTTATTGATTTTTGGGAATTTTCGATTTCAATAGTGAATTTGACAGAATTGAAAAATGAATTTAACAAATTCGAAAAAATTTCTAATTATCTAATAGAGCCTAACCAAATGCAAAATACATCAATATATATCATTTCCAATGAAGAACTTTCTTTATCAAATTATCTTGTAAAGAAATGATTTTATTTTCAAGATGGGTCATAAAAATTTAATGCGCAAATATATACAGAAATATTTGTTCTCATATTTGAATTGTTCATACTTTATCAAATATGTATTGTATACTTGGGACACTTTCATTCAGAATTTTTTTTCCATACGTTGTGCGGATTTCTTTGAGATATTTAAGATTTCTATGACGTAACCTCGATTAACATCGTGATTTTATCTGTGTCTCGAAAAGTGTGTTATATTTTGATTTGTATTTTGCATTTTTCGGTCAAAAATAACTGTCTTGACTAAAAAAATTTTAGTTATAATCTCTATCAATTTCAATTGAATAAAATATTCTAAAATATTTCCAGAATTTTTCAAGTTAACGACAATTGAATAGAAAAAACATTTCAAATATTCCTAATATTTCAAAACAAATTACTACATTCGGCTTAAAATAGATATTTACATATGAAAAGTTTATATATAAGCTTATGAAGAAATCATGTGAATAGTTGTTTTACCACAATAGACAATAAAGTTACTCTGAAAACCGCAAGACTTTATTGTAATAAAACACAAATTTTATACATGACATTTCACGGAAAAATTTATTGCAATTGCGAACAATAAAATCTGAACATTCAAATAAATCGTATACTCATATCAATGAATTTAATTAAACTATTTATATGTGAACATTTGGAAGCTTCTGACGTCAACTCATGCTTTTCTTTATTATTTTTATCCTGAGTTGACTATACAAAATGCACTACTATTCTATACACCAGAAATATAAGAATTTAAATATCAAAACAGATTTATTCTGTTAGCCTCCTGCAAATTTTAATTTCAAGAATTTTTATTCAAAAACATTTAGAATTAAATTAATATCTTATAAGCACTGCTTAAATTTAGTACACATATAAAATCAACACTCATTATATAATATCAAATGGAATGAAAAAAACCCAACGAAACATAAATTATCAATTAGAATTACTAAATAAATACTTGAAGGAGACAAAACTTTGTTTCTAATCTTATATTTATGAAAATCAAATCTTTTTCAAGAATGTGAAACGTAATTTTAAGAACTTCTCGAAAACTAATTTATTTCAAATATTTAATATATTTGACTATTTGAATAAGTTACTTCAAAATCACTCAAAACATGTAATACATCCTCAAGAAACAATTCGAAATGAAATAATATCGACATCAGTCCTACTTCACATTTAAAAAATAAAATCAATTAACAAAAAATATCCTTGTTGGACAAACACTAAAATTAGAGAACTTTGAAAATCCTACGTATTCTATGTTCATCACAAAAATCACACAAAGTTCGTGAGGTATTTTATGGCCTTAGTTAAAACTAAATGATTTTTATTTAAAGAGCTAGGAAAACCAAAATATAATCATATATTATATATACAATAAAATGATAAAAATAGGTTTTTTACTTGATATAAGAAATATTACAAAATGTATATATCAAAACAGATTTATTCTGTTAGCTTCCTGGAAATTTTAATTTCAAAAAAATTTTATTAAAAAACTTTTAGAATTAAATTAATGTCTTATAAGCACTGCTTAAATTCAGTAGACATATAAAATTGTGAAATAGTGGTTTCATCACTATGACCCTGAGAGTAAACAAGAGTCCATGCAGTGGATTGAAAATGGACCCCAAACAAGTTCAAAGTCACCTTCTCCGCTGGAAATGTAATGGCTACCATCTTTTGGGATTCTAAAGGTATTTTATCGATAGAATACACTAAAAAGGGTGAAATCATCACAGCAGTATCATAACCAACCACTTTGCGTAATTTAAGAGAAGGAAAAACACGCGGAAGAGTCACAGCGGGGGTGTTGCTGCTTCACGACAATGCGCCGCTTCACAATTCCCGCTTGATTGATCTCTTTTGATTTTGGTAGTGATACAATAAATAACAATAAAGTTTATTACCTAAAACACAAAATGAAAACAAAACCACGAAGGGGTATTGAAAAATATATCTAGTGTGTGGTGTGATAAATATTGCAAGGGTTAAAATCAAACTTGTATGCAATATGTTCTTCTATGAATCTGCTGAAAATGGATATATACTATGTGTCTTAGAAAAACACTGTTTCAGTTTAGTAGACATATAAAATTAACACTCATTACACAGTATCAAAAAGGATAAAAAAATTCCAAGAAATACAAATTATTAATTGAAAATACTAAATAAATATTTGAAGAATACAAAATTTTGTTTCGTATCTTGTATTATGAAAACCAAATCTCTTTTCGAAAATGCGAAACAAAACCTCAAGAACTTCTTCAAAAACAACTTACTTCAAATAAATTTCTTCAAAAAAATTCCTAAAACATGCAGCACATCTTCAAAATCAATTTAAAATTCTCACAACGAATACTCCTCAGCCCTACTTCATATTTAAAAAATAAAAATAATAAACAAAATATATCTTACCAGACTAGCTGAATATCTTCTCAACAAACACCAGAATGAGGTGAAAAAAATCCTACGTATTCTATGTTCGTCACAGAAATTAAACGAAGCTTGTAAAGTATTTTATGGACTCAGTTGAATCCAAATGATAATATCTAAGAGTGATAAACCAAAATATAATTGTTGTATTGACAATAAGATGATAAAAAGAGGTTTTTACTTGATCGAAGGATTATTACAATATTTTAAATATCTAACAGATCAGCTCTGGTTTACCCCCTACAGATTTCAATTAAAAAAGGTTTTTATTCAAAAACTATTTAGAATTAAATTAAATAAATGTCTCAGGAAACACAGTTTCAATTTAGTAGTCATATGGAATTAACACTTATTGCACAGTACCAAAAGGAATAAAGAACTATAAATTATTTATTGAAAGTACTAAATAAATACTTGAAGGATACAAAATTTTATTTCATATCTTGTATTATGAAAACCAAATCCCTTTCCAAAAATGCAAAACATAACCTCAAGAACTTTTTCAAAAATAACTTATTTTAAATGAGTTTCTTCAAAAATATTCCTAAAACATTCAGTACATCTTCAAAAAAAAAATTAGAATTCTCACAAATTTCTCAGTCTCTACTTCATTATTATATATACAATAAAATAATAAAAAGTGGTTTTTACTTAATAGAAGGATTATTATGATTGATTTTTTAATTAATGTAATAATCCTTCTATCAAGCAAAAACCTCATTTTATTATTTTATTGTATTTATAATAATTATCTTTTGGTTTATCGCTCATACATATTATCATTTGGATTTAACTGAATCTTATGGATTCAGTTACTTTAGAATCTTTGTGTAATTTCTGTGACGAACATAGAATACGTAGGATTTTTAAAAGTTCACCTTATTTTGGTGTTTGTTAAGAAGATATTTTTTGTTAATTATTTTAATTTTTTAGATATGATGTAGGGCTGAGGAGTTTTAGTTGTGGGAATTCTAAATTTCTTTTTGAAGATGTGCTACATGTTTTAAGAATTTTTTTGAAGGAACTTATTTGAACTAAGTTGTTTTTGAAGAAGTTCTTGAGGTTATGTTTTACATTTTTGAAAAGGGATTTGTTTTGCATAATACAAAATACGAAATAAAATTTTATATCCTTCAAGTATTTATTTAGTGTTTTTAATTAATAGTTTATATTTCTCGGAATTCATTTATTCCTTTTGGAATTGTGTAATGAGTGTCAATTCTATATGTCTACTAAATTGAAACAGTGCTTTTCTAAGACTTCAATTTAATTCTTAAAAAGTTTTGAATGAAAATTTTTTTGAAATTAAAATTTATAAGAGGTATTTTGTTATGATCCTTCTATCAAGTGAAAACCCCTTTTCATTATTCAGATTCTTACATAAAAAAACACAGTTTGTCAATGAACATAAAAGTGACTTGAATACCATCCATTCTAATTGGCTCAAACTGAGTTATTATCGAAGTTTATTCGAGATAAATTCTGAATAAATCTGAACACCAATTGATCATTATTAATCCTGTCATTAAATGATCAAGAAATCAATGCATAAGTACCTTGGAATGAATTTATTGCTCTCAAAAGTATAAAGCGACGATAACACGTTGAAATGAACTAGCTAAGAGTATTTATCGGTTTCTAAGTACACCGGTATGCAAATAATTGATGCTGTAGGCTATTTGGCGCAAGTTATCGATCATGCTTATTTGTTTATTTACAAACATTGTTGAAATGACGTAATTTCTTATTTATGTATACACTGATTTGGGAATTAGCGATGTGTTTCAATCGTTTTATGGACGATTAATTCGATATTTTTCGGAGACCACTATCCGAAAGAAGACTTTAACAGTATTAATTATGCAGGATATTTTTTAAGAGTAGACATGAGTCACAAGAATAAAATATTCCACCAAAATTCATGCTTCCATAAATGTGTGATTTATTCACAATCCTGACGTGTCAGGATTCTGAATAAATTGTGAAACATAAAAACTGTGTGAATTATTTTGAATAAAATTTATATTTTGTAATTTCAATAATATCCTTTCAAAAAGTTCATCGAAAACTGTACTATCTAGGCTGTATTTCCACACTGGCTTTAGGTTTCCTCATAGTAACGTTTTATTCAGTTGCTACTCGTAACTAAGCAGTGACACACACTTCATGAATTGTTACAAACAATGAAAATCAGCATTATCTCTATATTTTATTCCGTAGAATCCAGCAATTTGACAATCGTTTCTACTTGATACTTAGATTTTTGCTTGTAGTAATATCTAAAAACCCTTTTTGTTAAGGTCAATATACCAGATAAGGTTTGTTCGCCCTTCGTTAATATAAATTTCTCCTCGGGGATAAAACTTTTATTATGCACATTCAGGAGATAAGCGAACTTTACCGTATTGTGATACTTTCTTATGATATGTTCTACAGCAGTACCTTTATCTTGAGTTAGAGCTGGTACTATAGGTTTGATATCTAGAGAATCCCATCCCATGGACTTCCTGCAAGCCAGCGCAAAGTCATAAATATCCTTGAAGTAATGATCGAGGGGATATGTAATGGTACTTTCAGAAGCTTGTAGTGATATGAACAGCTTCACATTCATTTGGTACTTTTCTACAACCCTCGATAAGATTAAACAATTTGGGGGAATATCTGGTGTGGCTTTCAAAATGCTGGCCATAAAACTTGGCGTACCTGGATTAGTAATAGGGAAACATTTGGTTAGATCAATACCACTCTGGTCCTTCGTTGTCATCTTCTCTCCCTTCAGACATTTTTCGTAGCCGTCCGGGTTCAAGCATGGTATAATAAGATATTCCACAACAAGTCTGATATTATTTTTGACAAGGTAATCAATCAGATACAACGCTGATGAAACTGTCATCTTTTCCCTGCCATTTGATCCAGCTTCAATGAATACACTCATAGGAGGACGTTTGAATTTGTTTGAGCATACCCTAACCAAACATATTGGTCTTTGTTCCTCTGAGTAACCTAAACGCTGAAAATATTTATTTTCAATTTTTCATAAAGGAGTTTAAGGAAGTTCTCAAAACTTTTAACGGTTGGGCTATTCAGAATTTGCATTTTTGATCGGCTATAAATCAAAAACTAATGAATATCATTTCAAAGTTGTGAGCGTTGATGTTGAACGTTGATATTTATAAATGAAAAAATATAAATCATTCAAATGATATGAACGAATGTTGAAGAAACCAGAGCTACCGCCTGATGAGGCATCATGGAAGTCTCCTGGTCTTCAGAAGTATAAAAGACAAGTGAGAAAGGCGAGATTGAGTTATCAGAGAACAAGGAAGCAAGAAAGAAAATGGAGTATCTTTGCTTGCGAAGAATTTATAAGAATAAAATAATGAGATGTAAGAAGAATTTGTCAGTGTGAAAGGTAACGCTAACCCTTGGGGTGAAGCAAAAAATTGGAGGAAAAGGGCCAAAGGTATACTTATAAGGGGTAAAGTTAGGAGGATGTGTAACGAGGACATGGAATGAAACTGTGAAAGCATTGATTGATGCATTTTTTCCCAGTGATGACTGTATTATCGATGGGATAGTATGTGAAACGAATGACATCGAGGAGTTCAGTATCCAAGAAATGGATGCGGCTATAAAGCGAATGAGAACTGGTTAATCACCAGATGTGGATGAGATATACCCTGAGATGGCCAACCATATGTGCCATAGTATACCTGAGTACGTGTTGTCTATGAACAATACGGTTGCAAGAAAGGGTAATTTTCCTGGGATCTGGAAGATTGCCTCGGTTGTGATTCATTGAAGTAAACGAAGAAACCTAATACAGAGGTGGGGTCATACAGGCCCATATGTCTTTTACCGGTCCTTGGTAAGATTATGGAGAGATTGATGGTAAATAGGCTGGAGAGAAAGACTGGGGGCATGTCCAGCAGGGAGTATGGCTTCTTTAAAGGGAGCTCTACTGTTGACGCTTGTTTCATTTTTGAGAGACTCGTAAGATAGAGCGAAGAGAAATATGTGCTGGCCTTGTTTGTGGACTTCAAGAGTGCCTTCGGCAATCTTAAGTGGGGGTACGCCTTGAGGTGTTTAAGTGATTTAGGTTGCGAGGAAAGGCGCTTTGGCAGATTGACTTTAGTGAAAGATAAGTAAAAAAGATAGGACAGTACTGTTGTAAGAAAGACGATGAGGGGATGCCCACAGGGCTCCATAGTGGGTCCTAAGGTGTGGAACTTGGGCATGAACGGTCTGTTGGAAGAACTTGAAAGGGAAGGAAGCGAGGTGGTAGCATATGCTGATGATATGCTCCTCTTGGTGAAAGGGAACAGTAATCTCACTCTCAAGGAGAGGGGGGCGTACTTTTTGAATCTGTTGAGCAATTGGGCTGCTGAGGCGGGTGTAAGTGTGTCAGAAAGCAAGACAGATTGCATGTTGGAAAGCTGGCCCCGAGTAGACCTCCGAACGTGCGTTTGAATGGCTCTGCTATTCAATACGATACAAGCGTTAAGTACCTGCGAGTGAGAGTGGAGGAGGGATACATATTTTCTGGTCACTTCTCTGACGTACGAGAGAAATTCGTGAGATTGGTGGGCTGCTTCCGACGTGACTAGGGATTGCAGAGAAAGGCGATGAATGTGATATATGGTGGGATGTTTAAAGCGTGCGGCATATATGAATCCATGAAGTATGGGTATGCAAGAAAGGCTTCAAATAAGTGTCAGAGAGTGGTCATGTTAGCATGTCTGAGAGGTATCCACGGATACCATGAATGTTTTTATGGATCTTGTAGCAAAAAAATGGGAGTGGAGTACAAACTGAAGAAAGGTTTTGTATTGAATGATTTCGATCGAATGATAGTTGATGAAAGGAATCAAGACCCTGAGAGGGTTGTGATTGAGTTAAAAAAAAGAATGAAGGCGGCGTGTTGAAAAATATGGGATGAGAGTGAAGTTGGGCGAGTCACGCATAAGTTCATACCAAGAGTAGATTTTTCCAGCGAGAATAAATGGTTTTTCCCTGGCCTATATCGGATACTCGATTACGGGTCATGGGAGCCTGAATGAATTTTTGTATAGAAGGGACTTCTCCGAGAATGAAAGAAGCGTATGAGGAGAGATTAAGAGTTGGCGCCATGTCCTGTATGAATGTACAGAGTACTTGGAAGAACGAATGGTGATATTGGAGGGAATGATGGAGGGAGCAAATGAAATTGTATTTGATACAAGTTGGATGATAGAGAAGCATGAAAGATTCGAAAGAATGAAAAGCTTCTCTAAGGCAGTCTAAGGCAGGGAAAAGACATAGACTCATTGAGGTGTCTCTTTCGGGGCGATCTGAGGATGAAGGCTGAGTTTCTAGTTACTTTGGAACTAGATTGGAGTTGCTGATGATGGGTGGTGGTGGTCGCATGCTGGGCGGTCAATGTGGGTTGAAAAGTTGATGCCTTGGACTCTGGTGGTGGTGTTATCGGAGCGCTACCCTGGTTTCCTGGCGCGGCCTGGATCCTACTGAGTGGTGTGGCAGTCCCGCATTACCCTAGCTGGCTTCAGCCAGGCCTGGGTTTCAAGGCCCTAAATTTGCAAGCGAATGCGTTCCCGAAGCAAGTCTTAGCAATGATGCGATAATTGCTACCACGGGAGGGCCTAAGTCTTGGAGACTGAAGCCAAACTAGAAGTTGCGAAATTATCGAGGCGCGGCTGATTCGGCGTATCCTAATACCGCACCCATGAAGGCTGTGACCGTAGGCCGGAGGGCAGGTAGGTCACATTAAACAACCTTTACTTTTTTCCTTTCATTCAAATGATCGTCAGGACTGGCCATACAGTACCCATCCGACCAATCCAATTATTCACTACATTGTTGATTGTTTGGGGCTCAATTTCATGAATGACAACTTCGATTTCGTATTTCAAGACATCAATCGTTTCTGGAAGGTTAAAGTAACACTTATGCTTAACGGAAAAAATAGTCCAACGGAGTGATTTGAATGTCCAATATTGGACAGACTTGAAAGAAAATTTGAGCAAGGCACCTTCTAATTTAGCTATAAAAATATTTTCATAACAGATCAACAAATTTCTATTACAACCGCCTTTATCCTACTAGCTCCCTCTAAATAATATTGTTAATTCTAATTTTTGTTCCAAGAAATTAAAGTATAATGATTTACCTCTATGGTACACCTATGTTCGTACAATTTTCCGAGTTTCAACAAGTAATCGAGTATCTCTTGGTAATGCAAGAACTTCTCATGCCAAAATTCGAAACGACGTACTATCACTTTGGTCTGGGTTATAACTACAGTTTTTTCATCGTCACTGGCATTTTCTTTGACGTCCGCGGTGAATCCGTTATCTGAGAGTTCTGTAGGTGAGTCATCATAGCAAGATGATGAGGACATCTTTAAAATAGGAATTTGCAACTATCGTATTTCCAATCTGTTGAACCTTATGACGTTTTAGGAACATTTTTTGGCATCTGTCAAAATTTTCCTGAAAAATATTTCAATTCATCACATTCTTGTGATTACATCATGTCAATAAAAATTCATAAAAATGCTGACAAGCACTGATATGAAGTCAGGAGCTTTTGAGCGCTTGTTCATAAATCCTTAAGAAATTTTGCATTACCCCTCTTAGTATTATTTCACATCTTTACGCTAAACTTAAAATAAATTTTGTTGAGGTTTCACAGAATTATTTTATTATTATTATAATTATTAATTTCATCGAATATTGTATAAGAAATCAAGAAATGAGCTATATAGCTGAAGGAAAAATTAGGAGTTTTTATATGCCCATGTATGATATTTATATGCCCATATATGACCATGTTTAGTCTGTTCGTGATCAAGCGAAACGAACGTTTGCGTAGTTTCAACAGAAACATATTTAGTTGTTTATTTTGGAGCACTATCTTTTTAATTACTGAAGACATTTCTTTTTGAACACTAGCCACAATTCGTCGCGAATGATTCTTCAAGAATCGTTTCTTAGCGGTAAAAGTTCAATCGGCTTTGTTGTTATCAGAGAGTTCGTGTGGTGACCTATCTAGCTAATTTATTTTCAAATATAAAATAAAAATTTGTTTAGAGGTTTTTCAAATATTTCTTCTTCTTCTTCACTGCAGGTTTTAGGCATTTTTACCTGTTACGGTAATCGGTCTATCAATACTCCTTCTTCCATAACACTCATAGGATCTCACTCTGGCTGAAATTCTTTCTTCATTCATTCCATCCAAAAGGTTTACCAGCGCCCCATTTTGTTTTGTAAATAAAATACATTATTTATCAGAAAATCATTGAAATTTTCATTTCATTATAAAGTACAATGGATACTATTAATTATGAAATAAAACTTCATTCAAATGTCCACCACGAAAACGCTGGCAGGAATGAAGTCGTTGAACGCAATTTTCCATGACTCTCTCACACAAATCAGGTCGTATGTTAGCAATTACTCGTTCAATATTGATCCATAAATCATCTAAATTTACTGGATGATTGCTGTAAACCAGTGATTTAATGTAACCCCAAAGTTCTTAGATGATGCAGATTTTCTTATGAAAATCTGCATCATTTCCGCATTTTTCTAAGCACCAATTACTGAATACACGACGCTTTAAATGATTTGTTATTTTGAGTTCTTGGGTTAAAACGATTTTGCATGGATATATTCCAAGGCCTTTTCGTGAAATTCGCCACATAGACTTCTGGGAGATGCCTAGTCCTTGTGAACGTCGAGAAATCGATTAATTTTGGTCTTCACGAACACTTTCGCGTACGGCAGCATTATTCTCTTCATTTCTTGCATTTCTTTGTCTTACTGGCACTGTAACATCATGAAATGTAAATTTTTTTTCAAACTTCTTCAATAAACGTTCAACTGTTCTTTAAAGACCAAAAATAGGAGTGAAAGCACTTAAAGTTAGAGAAACAGATGGCCATTTTCCATAATGGATTATTTGTAAACGTTATTGGAGTGTATACCTTTCCATGATTAAATGGTAGACATTGACAAATACAACTGTCAATGGAGCAAATAATCGCTGTCATGCGTGAGTAATGTCAATTTAAAAATGGGGCGTTCCTATTCAAAGGCCCTTTATGTGTTCACTCCATTTGATCCTATTGTCTCTTATTTTTTTGTTTATATTGAATATATATTTATATTATACTCTGTCTAATCTTGTGCAACCTTTCCTTATTTTTGTTGTTGTCCACGTTTCACTTCCGTACAAGAACTGCTGTCATCTTATAAAATATGATTTGTGTGTCTTTTCTTGTTTTGTTTTTGAGTCTTCTACTAATAGTTCCGCAAAAGTGTGTGAATCTATTCAGCTTTTCTTCTGAGTCATTGCTTCTGTCATAAGATATATCGCAGGCTGGATACCTGAAATACTTTATCTACTCCAATTTTTGTTCTGACTGGGTATTTACTCCTAAAAGCTGAATAATCAAAACAATAAATTGCCGGAAATATCTACAAATTTAATCTGAAAAATCTCTTGAAAAATTTTTAAAATTAAATTGAATAAGATGTCTTGAAAACTCTGTTTCATTTTATAGAAATATAGAATTATTGACACATATGTGCGGCAGTTATCCAATAAATAATCGAAAGGAAATATAAAAAATTGCCCATGCTATTTAGCATGATTCGGATTGTCCAATTCGAGTCAAATATGCACCTTTTAAAATTAATAGAGTAAATAAAAACACTTGTCTTAAAATTCATTGTTTTTTTCATGCCTGTTGACATATATATGTTTCGGGTTTTCAACCCATTTTCAAAACTGAAGAGGACAGAATTTTAAATCATATTTATAATAATTGAGAACTGACCAGAAGGCGTGGCTTAAAAAACATGGCTACGTATTGTGTGCAACCAAAGAGTTTACCCATTAAGTTTGCATTAAGTGATTTTTAAGTTTATTTATGTTTTCTTTAAAAGAAATTTTTGATTGGGTTGGTTCAAATCCAGCTCAAAAAATGTTGTAAGTGCAGAAAAATTCTAGATGCTGGCCATTTAATTAAATGCGGTAAAAGCAGTGAAAGTACAAGCGGTGATGTAAGTTTCACAGCGTTATGTTTACAAAGCTCCCACATAAAAGAAAAACCCCATGAAATTCATGGGTCTGTTTCAAAAGGGAAGATTTTATCAGTGAAATGCTCATGTAAAGCTGGACTGAGCGAAAAATGTAAGCATGTGGTTGCAACTTTGTTATATTGCTATCGGTACGTAACTTTCTAACCTTAAATGTCATTTTGCAGTCAAGAATTTATTATGATTTCATAAACTTTTTTTTACACAACAATAATAATAAAAAATAACGATGGTTTTATGAATAATGTTTCCACCTGTACTCCAATATCATTGTATGACTTATTCAAAGACATTTCAACAACATTATCATTTATAAAGCACATTTCTTCACTTTTATCAGTTACAATATTTTCTACATTCACCAAATTACAATTTTCACTAATGTTTTTGTTTTTCTCAACAGCTATTTTTTTTAAACTCCGATTAACTTGACGATGATGCCGTGCCTCTTTATTTTTTTCAACATCTTTTGATACTTTGCGATCCATTAAATTGCACGAAGGAACGCTTGTTTTTTTTTAAGTCATCTTTTTGGAAATTATACCTGTAAAAATGATTAAAAAATAATAATTCTATTTGTAACTGGCATATTCATTATCCTTCATTTAAGGTTAAACACAGTTAACTTACCTGGTAAAACAAAATCATTTCTTTCAAAATGTAACGAACATACTCTCATGTGAGGGTTTATATTTTTTAATTTTAAAGCCCGTTGCCAAGCTTTAAACCTATCTATTTTTTCTTTTTTTCCAAATAAATTTTCGATATAAACAAAACTGCTACCTGGTTTGGGTATAGCATGAAAACTTATTTCTAAATTTTCATGTGATTTACTACCACAACAATTCACAGCACAATAAACTCGACTTTCATTTTTTTTAAGAGGCGTTAATTTAATAACTTCCATCGTGATTAAAAATTTCGTATTGAATTTCTTATTTAATACTGAAATTATTACACACGATTCTATATTAAAGTGCACACTAAAACTAGTACTTTTTTTAGCCACCAGACGTCGTGACCAAAGTGGTCAGTTATCAATAGGGTAGATAACAGATAGAATTTTGAAGAGTGTAAAAATAAGATGTTGGGTCGGCTTTAATATCTTACAGAGAAGAGCAATGGTGGTAAATTAAATTTCAGGTGATCGTTTCTGATTGGTAACTTCCTTCCATGTGCTAAAGAAATTTTCAAACTTTCTAAAACGTCCATTCTTCTGCTTTTATTACCTTCGTACAGGATCTCAGTTCTACTGAAATCTATGAGATGGTTGTTATTTATACATTGCTCTGAAAAACCAGTTGTTATTTTATCATGTAATATAATTTTTTTGTGTTCTTCTACCCTTCTGTTTATAGATTGTCCTGTCTGACCCAAGTAAAAATGTAGGGCATTCATTACAATATAATTTGTATATACCGCTTCTTTAACACGTTTCACGATAGTCTATGCCATTGACTAAGAGTGAACCAAAATTTATCTTATTTGTACAAATAGTGTTGATATTTGTGGTATGAAGTTTATTCTATGGAATTTTTCTTTTTCTTTGTCCTGAAAATAGGGTAAAGAGAAGCTAGAGCTTTTTTATGCTGTTTCTTAAAGAGTACTTTATCTATTAATTACGTTTGTATTGTAACCATTGTTCGGCGCTAATGAGTTCAAAACTTTAATTTCTTTGATGAAGTTTTCTATCAGAAGAGGGTGTATAAAGGCATGTAAAGAAGACATTTTTATTTTATGAGGGTGGGAACTGTTATTGTGTAGTAATGAATCTGTGTACATGGATTTTCTAAATATGTATGTCAAATTCAAGGGAATTAACATTTCTTGTGATCTGAATATCTAAAAAATTCGTTGATTTTTGGGGGTTTTCGATTTCACTAGTGAATTTGACACAATTGAAAAATTAATTTAACAAATTTGAAAACATTTCTAATTGTCTAAGAACCTAACCAAATGCAAAATAGATCATCAAAATATATTTTTCAATAAAGAACTTCCTTTTATCAAATTATGTTGTGAAGAAAAGATTTTATCTTCAAGAAGGGTCATAAAAATTTCGCTCAAAAGTGGTGATAAGGGAGATTTCATAGGGAGATCGTCTAACTGTTGATAAATTTTTTGGTTGAATTTAAAATAACTTCAAGGCGTTTTCAGGTGTAATTTGGAAGGATAGTGATTTTTGTGTAATAAATTTATGACTATATTTTTAATTTCTGAATTAGCTATGAAAGGCAATAAATTCACAACATCGAATGAAACAAGGGAATTTTTAAAGTTTTTAGTTGTTCTGTGAGCTGTATAGTATTTCTGATCGAATATTTTGGGCTATGTTTCACCAAATTTGGTGAAATTATGTTGAGATGTTTACAAATTTTTTACGTGAGTGCATTTATATAAGAAACAATTGGCCTCATAGGACAATCTGTTTTGTGTATTTTGGAAGGGCGTAAAGTAACGGAACTATTGGATTCATAATTTTCAATGAAGAATTCGTGTCTGAAACCAAGTTGGGACAATTTATGATGGCTTGTTTTACGGAGTTTTGAAATTTATACCTTGGATCCTTTTTGAGCTCTAGGAAATTATGAGATTCAATTCTTCGGTTTTTTCAAATAATCTGATTTATTTAGAAGTTGATTATCCAAAGTTATTCTTTTAATTTCGGATAATAAACTTATAATTTTAAAATAATTAACCAAGTAATATGCGATAAATCAATATCATGCAACATTTTGCTCTATAATTTTTTCCATTTTAACTGTAGCTTCATAATGCATCTCTCATAGAAGTTTTGACCCTTATTGACGAAGAACTCTAGTAATCCATTTTCACAATCTTCTTTTGATGTCAATTTCCTATCACTTAGGAAGTGATGCAATACGAGGAAAAGAGTGTAATCGCTTGGTTCCAAGTCCGGACTATACTGTGGGTGCATTAGAACCACCCAACCAAGCTTCAGGAGTTTCTGACGAGTTACCACAGACGTGCGTTGCCTGGCTTTGTTCTGATGGAACACCTCTTCTGTTGGTCAATTCTGGCCGTTTCTGATCAATCGCTTGCTTCAAACGGTCTAGTCCTTGACAATAAATATACGAATTTATTATTTGGTCATATGAAAGTAACTCATAATAAATAATTCGTTTCTAATCCCACCAAATGGATAGTAGAACCTTCCTAACCAAACGACCAGGATTTTATTTTTGTTGACTTGCATTTTGGACACCCTCTGACTCACAACTGAATGGACCGGAAAAACACATCAAAAGAATTTTTTTAATGTGAAATGTCACCTTGATAATGAGCATAAATCTGAAATTATTTGATCGATACTTTACGAAATATCGATCACTACAGCCATCTAACGAAAAAATTATGGATTTGTTTTTCCCAAACTTTCATAAATTAATGAGCCTGATACAGTTACTGATTATTGAAGTTTTCGTTTTTACACGTTAACAATAGCAACTCTCTTAATCCCCAGGAACATTGAAACAATATAAATTTTTCCTATATTGCGTCTAAAATCGATGATGTTCAAATTGTCACTAATCGTTTCAATGGACGAATGATTCATCGAGCCTCAATAAATATTCCTTGCATATTTTGCAATTGTATGAAAACACCGACAGCAGGTCAAACAAATAAATGTCCGAATAAGGTAGCACTGAATGCAGAAGTGATGTCAGAGAGGTGGGCGACAAGAACAACATTCGAGACTAGCGCAACGAAGGTGACAATTTTTCAATCCAAACAGATATCCTGGGGCAAGGTCGACCATTTTAAAATTCGCTCGAATTATTCTATTTTCAGTTATCCAAATTAGACGCTATTAGGCATATCTTCAATCTCAATCAGTCTGATTGTGATGATCTATGCGAGACCTTGTTGTTTCGGAATAAATTGGTACAGATGTGAGGACACCGCGTCATGGTTGAAAAGTACCATTTTTCCTTTTATAGTTTTGCTTTTTATACCAAAAGATTATTGAAAGTTTGAGCTGGTATTAGAAGCTAAACCGTATTTTTTCAGTGTCTGTTGTTACGAGTTGAGAAAAATTTCAAGTCGTTCAAGTATTTAATTTACTACTTACTCATTTTGCGCGCTTGTTCTAGGTGTACGATCGTTTTACCCAAATGTCTGTAATTTTCAAATTTCGAGAATGCGAAGATAGAAACAATTTTATCCGGCCAGTCCATCCGTAAACACCATAACCTAGCAACGAAAAAACATATATCTAACTTTCAAACGGAAAGAACTAAAAATGTGAAACTTTCATGGTAAGTTTAGAACCTGCATATCATTTAAGATGGTTCTTCTTCTTACTCTTAATTAAAGCTGTAGGGCCTGTAATTTCCAATTCAGTTCTTTCTTGTGAGGTTGATATCCAGTAATCTTTCCATCTTTTGGCGGGTCTGCCTTGGAAGTCGTTGAGTCTGCTTCGCTTCATATCTCTCAGAGTGTAGCCTGCTATAGTTCTGAGGGTTTTCATTTTTGTTGTTCTCAGAATGTTTTTTGTTTTTTGGTTATCAGCCCGAGTTTCTATGGCATATGTTAGTACAGGTCTTATAAATCTTGGTTCCAGCGCACCGACTATTCTGTTTGCTCTATATGCTTGATCTCTCACTTCGATAGTTCTAATCTGACTGTGGGTAAGTTGTACTCCTAGATATTGAAACTTATGCACCAGTCCGTAAGAATGAGCTCTGCGAACGCACGACCAGAGGATGAATTTCTTATTTCCGAACGGAAGAGCAAAGGTCTCATCAGTGACAGACAAAATGGTTTTAGCAAATAGCAATCAACAGGTGACATCTTTGGATATGTGACACGGACTATTAGGCGCTATAGAGAATCTAGATTAGTTGCTCTGGACATATCTAGGGCTTTCGATCGTGCCTGGCATAAGGCTCTTCTGATCAATTGTATAAAAATGAACCTCGTCAACAGGAACATTCTTGTGGTCGTAGCTGGTGTCGATTCCTGTGGTTTAAACGTGAACGCTGGAGTGCCTCAAGGCTCTGTTTTGACACCCACTCTCGTCCTGATCCCCATAAACGATCTCCTTAGTACGACCCAGAACCACATTATGAGCTTAACGGATGATAGCAAGCTAATGTCCACTTTCACCAGTAACAAAGTCTTGAGAACCGTTGAGTCTCACCTCTATAGATCCCACCAACTTGATTCCTTGAACGAAGTTGAATGTTGAATTAACAACTTCGAGAACTTCTGTTTATCAGAAGTCCTTCTTCCACCGAACTAGACAGTTGTGGAACACGCTTCCAGCTGATGTATTTCCTTCAGTTCAAGACGAGATTAAATAGCACACAACCTTCCGTTCGGAGCACCAACTAGGTGATCCTTTCCTCGGGCTGTCTAACATAAAAAGGGGCTTGAAATTTTTGGGTAAATTGGGAGTATGAATATATTATACATTCTGTCAAGAAAGTACCAGGAATTATCGATTTAAATCTGGCGGGGCAATGAGGCGGGTAAAAATTTTTTTCCTAGGTTGGTACCACTGTCCTTAATTACTATGCCAAGCTTGAGCGGGATCTGTCAACTAGTGTGTTTGCAACAGCTGATTAAGTCAGTCGATGTCAGAGTGCGTGCCGATTTTTACTATGGGTGATTACGTTGAGCAAAGAATTCGTTTAAAGTTTTGTGTTGCAAATGAATTTTCGTATGCCGATGCATTGAAAATGTTGCAAAAGGCCTTTGGTGATAATGCTCTATCGAAAACTCGTGCATATCAGTGGTACAGAGCCTTCAAGGACGGTCGTGAAGTGGTCGCCCATCGAGGGCTTCGATCGAAGATAACGTCGATAAAATTAAGGAAAGGGTGCTGGAAAACCGTAGTACCAGCTTGAGAGAGATAGCACATGATCTTAAGATATCCCACGAGTCCGCACGTACGATTTTGATTGATATTTTGGGCATGAAAAAGGTGGCCGCACGACTCGTACCGAAAGACCTGAATTTTCTTCAAAAACGTCATCGCGAACAGGTTGCTTCAGACATGCTGGATCGCTGTAATTCCGATTCTACATTCATGGAACGCATTATAACTAGTGATGAGACCTGGGTCTACGAGTACGATATGCAAACAAGCCAGCAATCATCGGAATGGGTGGCAAAAAATGAGCCGAAACCGAAAAAACCACGCCAAAGCCGCTCGAAAATGAAGGTGATGCTCATTGTTTTCTTCGATATCCGTGGCGTGGTTCACTACGAATTCGTTCCAGAGGGTCAGACGGTAAACAAGGAGTAGTACCTAGGCGTTATGAAACGTTTGCGTGAGCGTATCCGTAAGAAGCGGCCAAATTTGTGGGCGAACAACTCATGGATTTTGCTTGACGATAACGCGCCTTCCCACCGAGCTACGATTGTGACTGACTTTCTCGCCAAAAACTCAACAAACGTGCTTCAGCAACCACCGTATTCGCCGGATTTGGCTCCCTGCGACTTTTTCCTCTTCCCAAAACTAAAATTGCTCCTTCGTGGCACCCAATTCGGCGCGAGAGCTAAAGTCCATCCCGGAAAGCGCCTATAAAAAATGATTCGATAATTGGAAGTGCCGTTGGCATAGATGTATTGGAGCAAATGGAGCCTATTTTGAAGGCGACCCAATAAATTTTGACGATTAAATGTAAAAATGTTGTTTTAATTGAAAATTCCCGGTACTTTCTTGACAGAGTAGTATATGTTCAAAAATGGAAAGAATCTGCTCAACAATTCCTGAGGTAATTTCATTTCAAATTATATCTTTCAATTTTTTTTTTAAAGTGCAGATTGGATCAAATTCAAATTTGGTATTTAGGGGTCGGCATAATTTTCTAAAGATAAATTACGAGAATTCTCTGAATTATTTGACCATCTGTAAATATGTAATGATGTAGATCGAGGGAAGATGGATCATATTTTTCATTTCCATGAGATTTCTTGTCTCTTCAGGAGAATAGCTCTGAAAATTGTTACTAAAAATGTTAAACTAAGATTTTGGTGCCCATGAGGTGAATAAAGGTGCGCGGTTGTGTTGCGTTCGTTAGGCATTAGAGCATTGTTGATGAAATTTCAACAAGTATCGAAACATGTATGTTTACTGCTTACGTTCCTAGGATCAACGATTCCTATTAGAGGGGATTTGCATTGTAAACTGCTACATAGATGTTAGTTGCACAGTCCCGATTGGAAGAAATTTTATTACCATAGCTAATACTCCCTAGATATTCTTCTATATATTATTTTTGCGCGCTGTTTCCAGGAAACAGAGTGCTAATTTGCCCAAATGTCTTTCATTTTCGTATTTTGAGCTAAATCTCTTCTCAAACTCACTGATGAAGAATCAGAGGTCAAAAGTAATACTGTCCGGCCGTTCCGGTATACCTGTCCGTCCGTAAATACTGTAACTTTCCAACGGAAAAAGCTAGGGACTTGAAATTTTCAGAATGGGCTTGGGATATGAATATCTGAACTAAGTTTATCATAGGACAAAATCGGTATAATGATTTCGCAGTTATTCACATTAAAAACTATTTTCCTCGCAAGTATATAATTGACAAAATATATAATTGACAAAATATATAAATGTGTTCTAATTTTCGATCAGAGCACTACTGACTCATATAAAATTGGAATGATTTATGTATTTCTTTCGAATAAAATTATATAAAAAAACGAACGTTATTACGAGTGAATATGTTGAGTCGTAATTTCTTAGTATTTAACTCAGGTCCATCAGATATTTCGCCCTAGGCATTTGCAATTACATGGCAATTATCAATGAAAAATATATAAAATATCATTTCAAGTTACTTAATATTCAACAATCGTTAGATATATCAATTCAAAGTCATTGTCCAAATAAGGACAAATACCTAAATGGAAATTATTTGTTTTTATAGAACTTTTTGGAGTAAACCTTGAATGCAAGTGTACGTGATATTTGGGTCGCTCAAAACTATATTTCAATAGCGATTGGTAGTTGATTCAACATTTCCTTTTGTTTCAGTTTTAACTAGAAGGCCATGTCGGCCGTGAACGAAAGAGGGATCTCAGACATCCAAGATGAAGATGTACTGAAGAAAATGGTGAGTTGAAAAAGTTCTGTTTGGTGTCCAAGGCATAGCGCTTAACATTTTATAAAAAAATTTTTATTTTTCGACTTTTGAACTGAAATTGGTTTCAACCAATAATAATGGACCCACATAATTCGAGGTTTAATTTACAGTCCATCTGACCATATAAGTTCTGAAAGAAATTACTTGATTTGAAAGATGTAATTCGTGAGAATCAATCCATAGTCTACATAAAAAAGTCTCTTAAAAATTTATTTTTTGATATCTCCAATAGAAGATCCAAACAGCATAAAGTAAAGAATTTGGATGTTTCTCCAAAATTATTTTGTTGGTGTCACACAAAACACGACACATATACTATTACAAAAAATGATATGACTGACATCTTTGATACAAAAATATTTTCTCTTGGAATACCTCAGGGTTTAGTTCCAATACTTCTTATGATTTCCCAAATAATTTTGATGATGTAAAAGAAAACATAAATAATGTTGATATAATGAGATATGTACAAGATAAGAACATCATAATAAAGGTTTATACATAACCAAAAGCGGTCTTTAATACCGACGCAATCATGTGCAATGCTTATACTTGGTTCAGATCAAATGGACTTCTGAATAATGGAAAAACTATGTCATTCTTATTTAAATTAAACCACTCTAGTTTCATCACACCGGATAAAATGGATTCGAAGGAAACTTTCATAAAACCATTATTATTATTATTTATGGCGAGCGGGCGTCTGTCCACCCTACCACTGCGTCCGTCCGCACTATTGTGGTTCACCCCTAATTTATATCTCCCCGACGAGATCCAGTTTTTGGATAAAACCGATTATCTTGTTTAGGGGTAATTTTTTCAGTTCACTGTGGGCTATGAAAGCCTGGCCAAAGACCTCGAATCTGATGCGACTCACCGCTGGGCACTCTGAGACGATGTGCATGGCTGTTTCAGTGTCCTCTAGACACAGCCTGCATTCATTGTCTTCAGCCAGACCGATTTTGTGCAAGTGCGCTTTCAGTCTGCAGTGACCAGTCATAATTCCGACAAGTGTTCTTAGTTTGGCCCTATCCAGACCTAGCGCTAGGTTCGCCATCTTTTTGTTCGAAGCTGTTCCAAGGAACAACTTTGAGTGTTTCAGGCCAGAATGGCTCCGCCAGAAAGACTCTAGCCTTGAGTTCATTCTGCCTGTTATCGCCTCGTTAGCCACGTCATGTGGTATTCCCAGGAATGGTTCCGGTCCTACCAGAGGCAGCGCAGCTCCAACAAATGCCAGCCGATCCGCCTCCTCGTTACCCAAATAGTTTGAGTGGCTCGGTATCCAAACCAGAGTGATTATACATACCGAGCCTGTTTAAAGCCGTCCGGCAACTCCAGACTGTTTTGGATGTAAAACAGCTGGATTCCAGAGCTTTTAGTACTGACTGACTATCAGTAAATATTTTGATTTTGCCGTGGTGGATTTGCTGTTTTATCAGCAGTTCCGCCACGGTCTCAATGGCAATATTTCTGCCTGGAATATGGTTGCGTTTTGACCGAGACTCAATGAGATGTTAATTCTCGGTTTACTCCCATAGATTCCCGCTCCTGTTCCGTTCGTCGTTCGCGAGCCGTCTGTGAACAAGCCAAGGTCGGTTCTCAATAGAACCTCAGCATGCTGGGTTCATTCGTCCTGGCTGGGGACGATTACATTGAAATTCCGTTCCTGGCTCGTGATTTTTGACATTAGATCCGAGGGCATCGATAGGATACTGTTCGTTAAAACCTCGTCCAGCAGTCCTGAGCCTCCCATCACTATTGCCTCTGGCCTTTCAATCGCCAGTTGATATAGTTTGTATGTGGTCCGTTCCGCCTCCCTCTGTACGAGTAGGTGCAGGGGTGGTAGATTTAGTAGGACCTCCATGGCTGCCGTGAGTGTGGTGCGAAACGCACCTGTAATTGCAAGGCAAGCCTGTCTCTGTAGTCGGGTGAGCTTTTGTTCGCCAACCGTTTGTTGGCCTTTCTTCCACCACGCTACAGCACCATAGACTATCCGTGGTCTAATTACCATAGTGTATAGCCAGTACATCTGCCTGGCCTTTAGGCCCCAGGTTTTACCACAGATCCGCCTGTAAGTCCAGAAACCCATTTCGGCTTTATGACACACTTTATCCAGGTGTGCATTCCAGGTGAGGGTCTTGTCCAGGACTATTCCCAGGTATTTTGCCCCAAATGAGAATTGTATTATTTCACCACGGATAGTCGGCGGTTCTAAACCATTCAACTTCCGTTTTTTAGTGAATGGTACTATAACTACCTTTTGCGGGTTAAGAGACATGTCTTCTCTTATACACCATTTGTCAATAGTGTTCAGTATCTCTTGAAGGACGGCCGATATCGTCACCTCCGATTTACCTTTCACTATGATTGCCAGGTCATCAGCAAATGCTTGAACGTCGACTCCCCACAGCGAAATGATCGCTAGTAGGTCATCAACGAAAAGGGTCCACAGTAAGGGCTGTCCCTGCGGACAGCCTTTCGCAGCCTTGAACTCGAAAACCTCATCCTGGTATGAGGTCGTTATTGTTCTGCCGCATAGCATTGCCTGTATCCATCTACAGATTAGTGGGTCGATTCCCCTCGCAGCGATAGCCTCAGCGAGAGAAGCCGGCAGCGTATTGTTAAAAGCACCTTCAATGTCCAGAAACGCTGTTATCTCTCGATGCTATCTCTCAGCAGGAACGAAGTCAAGCTTATTGGTCTGAACGAAGAGGGTTCCGATTCTGTTCGACCCACCTTTGGTATATATACCACTTTAGTTAGTGTCCAGCTTGTAGGGATAACCCCCCAAGCCAGACTTGTTCTAAATAATTTTAGCAGACCACGCCCATATATCAAATTTCTTGGTGTACATCTGGATGAATTGAACGAAGCAGATTGAAGAGGTGAGCAAAACAGTCACAGAAGATTGTTTCTTAATGACGTTATATACATGGACTATTCCAGTATGAAAACCATGTATCATCGAGTTTTTGAGTCTAAAATTTCATACGGCATTTTATTTTATGGATCCTCAAAGATATTGTACGATACCATGTTGATGCAGAAAAGAACCTGGAGGATAATTTTGAAATTGAAATCAACAACGCAGGAGGAGTTTCAGTAGTAGATACAAACAAATTTACTGATAACAGACCAAAAATGCATTATACTCCAAATCTATAACTGATCTATACAAAGCATTATTTGAATTCCGCCGCTGAAAGTATTTCAACAACTTGCCTTGTTATTGAGAATAGAAACAAATTTAAAAATGTTCAAAAATTAATTGTTCTCTCTAGGACTGAGAATGGGGGCATATACGTTAAAAGAATATTGGTCGTCGGACCCTGTATAAGATGCGGGCGTTGCTGTTTCGCCAGGGTTACCCCAATCATCTAACACTTGCAAAATACCACCAGATGGCACTTTCTACCAGTTATGGAGTCACCAAAAACTTTAATAATTTCTTTTCGGATTATATGTTAATAAAATTCCTAGTAAATATTATCTTTTCAGTCTTGGATAAAGCTACACATTGTCAAAAGATGAGATTTTTTCTTAGGTGTAGCTCTTCCAATGCCACTGTTGTCCTTTCTTGAGCTGACTAAGATATATCGGCAGCCTCCTATCCGGTTCCAGAGTCCTAATGAAAAATTAGGCAACTTTGAGGAAGGTTTTCCATCATTAGTTCATGTTTTCTAAGTACTCTTTGCATTGGCGAGCAATGCTGTCACAAGATCTTCAAGAATTTCTACCTCCTCCTCATCTGCATTCAACATTTTTAGCTGAACCTAATCTCAGTAGATGCTTTCTGCGTCGACAATGTAGATTTTTAATCTGTCAGTGCTGAAGTACCTAAGGAACATTTTGGGATGTTCTAAATCTGAAAGATTCTTCCAAAGAGTTACTTTTTTGATTTGCTCTTTTTCGTAGATTTTTCATTCTAGGGTAGGTATTTGCTCATTTTATAATCCCATCTTTCGCGGTCTTTCATAATATTTTCAACACGATCATTATTCAAGACTCTTGAGTCTGATGTTAAATTATTTCTCCATCGCAGTCTAGGTCTTTTCAGTGTCTGTCCTTAGTGACATCACCTCCCACACTACCTTATCCAACCGTTGGTGATAATTTCCTGTTTGTTCTAGGGTGGTGTTGTAGGGTAATATTTTCACTTAGTAGCTCGTTTATATTCCTCAAAATCATTCCTTTCTCAACCAACTAACGTTGTTCTTTGTCAGTGTCACAAGCATATGTTTCATAATAGCACTGTATAAATATATCTGCGTATTGTCAGATATGTGAGTGGATTTCAGTATATTCCAAAATATTTCAAAAGAGCGTGACTTTTTTCAAACTTGTACATGATAGTTATTTCAAAAGAAGAAGTTACGGAGTTCAAAAACAGTAAGATCTATTATCCTTTTCAGTGGCAAGAAACTGAAGATTTTGGCAAGAAGAAAGAAATAAGAGCTCACATGTATAAATTGAGGGAAGAGAGATTGAAGGATCTTTATTGCAGTCCTGATATCAAAGATGGACACTTGGTCACGAACAAGAAAACATCATTCAATCAATCCATGCATGCTGATAACCTGGCAGATCACAGTTTTGCCAGTTTGAAAAGGAAGGAGATTAGAGATTCTGAGTCGCCTACGAAGGAAGTCAGCTACAAAATAAAAGGTAAGAGGATTCAAAAATAAAACAAAATAAAATTGTACGGAAATAGGAATTGATTCATATTGAGTCTTTCAATCGAAAATTGAAATCTGTGATGGAACCAAAACTTTTGGGATCAATAAATTTCTATACGTCATCTACAAACCAAATTTCTCCTTCTTTAATTTCATAGAGCTATTAGCAAAATATGCTTTTGCATCATCTTTTTGAAAAACAAATCTTCTCAATCATTTTGGCTCAGTTTTTGAAATGAAAATGCAATAATATTGATGAAAATAATCATTATGATTCTGTATCAGTACTCTTTCGTGGAATATAAAACAATTAGCAATTAGGTTATCCAGGTAGAGTGTGCAAATCCGCTTCTGTTCGCTAGTTGATTGTATTTTATCGGCAAACTTATCCACAGGTGGTTTCTAATTTAGCCAGTTGTTCTTGGTCTTCAACGTATGCGTTTCGACAATTTCGAAAGCGATGAGAATAAAGTTTTCATTTACGGAAAACCGGTATGTTTTTCGATGAAGATTCCTTCACAGTGCGATGTTCATTTCCCAAATATTTGAAAATGACGCAAATAACTGATCGAAGGAGTGGAAAATCGTTCGTATCTCGCTTCAGATCGTTACTCAGGAAGAAAAAGCGTAAGTGAATTTTTTTAAGAAACGAATATTCGTTCTGCGTAGTCTAAAAGCATTTCGTTCATCAGTATTCCATAATTGAATTATTAAAAATTTATAAAAGTTCTTTCTTGACATCGAAAGTTTTAGCACACTCATTAATTGATTTATCAATAGTTGATAGTGAAATTAACGGATATGTTATAATTTCCCCAAATTTATTGAGATTTGTTATTGATGATTTTAATCAATACTTCCAATAGATATCTAACCATAATTATTTTTTCATCCATGGTCATCAAGTTTTGTAGTTTAATTCACTATTATCTCAAATAATGAATTTCTAACCCTTCCTGAAAGTTTAGATTTGGAATAATGTATGTCATATTATTAAAATAAATTTTAATAATGTGAAACAACGCAAACATGCCGGCCCCCTTTTTTCCACAACTTTTCCAGAAACAAAAAATGAGCCTTATAAAATAGCCTACCAGAGCATGGGTCGGCGTCTTCAGATCCATTTCTACCTGTGCCTACCTTCGTTAAAACTGTTCTAGTATCCGAAATAATTGATTAATGTCGATCTTCGAACTCTGTCCCTGTGATTCCTTTTAACTGGGCTATTTCTAGCTTATCGGCTGAATGTTTTAATAATGCTAAAATTCACAACATTTTTTCGAATTAATCGACTATCTTCCAGTTGAGCTGAGTCACTATTCTTTTGAAGACCTACTTTTTTCAGGAAGGTAATGAATCTACTTAGTTTCAACTTACATTGTTTACCTGCAGTTATGGGGTGCTTTCTATGTTTTCCATTCCGAAAATTCGACAATAATACAATTAGGCAAATTTCCCAGCAATTCTCTAAGTCTTTGTGCTCACCTCGTTCTATTCTGAAGATGTTATTCACTGTCTTTTTTTATTGTCATGATTTTGTGCACTTGGTATTTTTACCCAAGGGGGAGACAGTTAATAAAGAATATTATCGGAGCATTATACAGAGGTTCAGATAGCAATTTTGTCGATCAACCACAATAACGCTTACTAGGCTATAATTGTGAACCATTTTCTAATCAATCCAGAATATCCGACTACAGACAAAAGATCGGCCGTCTTTGAACATATTTAAGCTGTCAACCATCAAATAAATATCAATTAATCCTTCCTAAATATCATACAGACTATATAATGAATTACAAAATTTGAATATCAAAACAGATTTAATCTGTTAGTCTTCTACAATTTTTAATTTCAAAAAATTTACTTAAGAAACTTTAAGAATCAAATTAATGTCTTAATAAGCACTGCTCATATTGAATACACGTATAAAATCGAAATTCATCATACAATATCAAATGGAATTAAGATATGAGCAGTGCTTATTAAGACATTAATTTAATTCTTGAAGTTTCTTAAGTAAATTTTTTGAAATTAAAAATTGTAGAAGACTAACAGATTAAATCTGTTTTGATATTCAAATTTTGTAATAATCCTTCTATCAAGTAAAAAACCTTATTATTTTATAATATGAATTCCTTGGAATATTTGGAAATAAACATGGTCCATAAAATTGTTTTTCTACAAACACCTAAAAATCAATTAGTAATAAATCAATCCCCACTTCTCAACATGAAAAATCTTCCCCTCACCACAAAATGATACCTTATATCAAAGCATCCTATATTTATTCACACTTGATAATGATATAACCATAAAAACCAGTCATGTTACACTCTAATTGAACAAATTGTGAAAAATTGATAAATTATAGTGTTTTATTTTCCACTATACAATGAATCTACATAAAATAAAAAAGGCCTTAGTATTACTCTTAAAATGTGTACCGTGGCTCAAAAGAAATGTCTACACTATTGCACTTTCCTCTCAATTCGAAAGCGTATCTTTGAAAGACTCTAGATATGAAAATTTTATTCCATTTAATTCGACAAGGTATCTGAATATTCAAAATATTCTTAGGTTTTATTCTTTATCATTAGTGAATCCTTTCATCTTGTAGGTCCCAACAGCAACGAAGGTTGGAATATCTCCAAGATCGAAGAGCATAGTCAGGATGGGAAGAGCCACAGGTACCAGCAGAGTGCCCATACGTCCGGCACGGAATATATACCAAAAGGTAAATTAGATTTCGAAGCTAAAAACAGTCAAGAGCAGACTTCATACCACGATGGTGACGACAACAACTTCGTCAAATCTCAAGGAACTTCTTCAAACAGCGTCATCCGCCAAGAAGCAGTTGGTGGTGATGAAAATAGTAGTTTCAGGACATCGTCAACTAAATCAAGCACTTCTTCCAGAACAGTGACTGAAATGAAGTCTTCAAATAGTGATGCTATCGATTATCCGAGAAAACAACTAGAAGGTTTCGGTACGAATGAACAGAACAACTTTAAAACATCGTCGTCAAGTACTAATTCTTCTTCGAAGAGAGTTACCGAACAGAAAACATTCAATGATGATATGGTTGATTATCCAAGACAGCAATTCATAATACAATCCGCAGGCACAAATGACCAGAATAAGTTTAGAACATCGTCAAACACGACTTCCTCTTCGCGAACAGTAACCGAACAGAAATCCTATGGCGATTCAGTGGATTACTCAAAAAAACATTTACAAATCTCTGATGACTCTGTTATTGACAAAACTACAAAAGTATATACAACTGATGCTCCTAGAGAGCTCAAATCTCATCCAGGCTATGTTGAAGGTCGAACCAAAATCACCAGAGAAACCAAAACCTTAGCAGACGGAACAGTGGTGACATCGACCAAATACGAAACAAGCGGTGCAAACGAGGCTACATCGACATCTTCCAACTACTACACCACTTCCTCCAACACCTTCCAAGACAATAAATCCAACAGTACCACCTCCAAAACTCAGGATGAAAAATATTCAACCCACAAGATTATGGAAGGTCGTGAAAATGTTTCTTCTGGAAAGAACCAACCAAGATCGAGATACTACGTAGAGAAAACACACACAATTCCGGATAGTACAGAAAGTGTATACCAGAATGTTGATTCCAGAAGAGAATCCAATGTATCAGAGAAAAAATTCGATACAATCAAAAATTACAGATCTCATGTAGATCAAAAATACGAGATCAAAAATACGAATGATTCAATTCAAAACAAAACTGACACGAGAAATATTGAGAATGTTAAGAAAGAGACTGTCCAGCATATAGAAATTGATGACATAAGGAAAAATAATATTGATATCCAGAGAAAAGATAATGTGAGGATAGAAACCATTGACCAGAATAAAGTGAATCAAAGAACGGTAGCAACGCATGACGTGAATTCTGTTCCTTTGGGAACACCGATCGAAATCGAAATAAACTTAACACGTATTAACGATAACCAAGAAAAAAATTTCAAACCACAGAGTATTCCTATAACTTTAGAGCCACAAACTGATCGGAGAGGACCAAAAGCTACACCAACTGTATACGATACGCCTCAGAGAAGAGAACCCATTAAACAGGAAACTGAACTGAAAACCAAAACTAAGGTAACTGACGGTCAATATAACACCACTTATAGAACGGATTATACCAATAGGAAAATAAGCGTAGAAGTTAGTCCAACCCATGATGCATTTGCACGATCTTTGAGAGCAGTAAGTCCTGATAGACTGAGTTCTAGAACCAGCAGTAGAAATCTAAAAAATAGCAACTCTTCACTTAGAAGCAGCAGCAGTCCTGAAAAAGGCTACTTTGATAAACGCCATCCACAGAGAATGTCCCCAGAAAGATCTACGAATGGTAGGTGTTACTCTCCAACAAAGAAAACACCTGAAAAATTCTCTAGTACCGAGACTATAACTTACAGAACTTCATCGAAACCTACTTCGCAAAGGATTTCTCCCGATAAAAATCAAAAGGGTAGACATACAAGCGAAATAAAATTAACGACAAATTATTCAACCAATACTTTGAGCAAAAAGGCCAACAAATTGGATGATGCAACATATAAAACACCACAATCAATTCCCAAAAATGTACCTCGTTCTTCTATTCCCAACGGAAAAGATGAACGTACCGTATTTGAAATTACCACTGATTTGGACGATAATGTTTCTACTTTCTCTCATTCTACTATTACAAAAAATAGAACTGATAGGGTTCATTCCAACGTGGATATGAAAGATATCAAAGAATTTTCTACGGTAGAGCAGAAAAAAGTTATCCAAGAAGATAATTCGAATAAAGAGCCTTTCAAACCTGACCAACCATTTGATAGACCTCTAAAACGAACTGATACTTATGAAGAAAGATGTCGCCAAATACTTGGTATTACTACTGACACTACTGAAAGGCGACGTAGTAGCCTTGAGAAGTTGAGGAAAAAAGGTTCCACTGTTTCATCACTAACTGAATCTATTCCAAAAACTTCTGAGAGACCTGAAGAAGTTACCTCGAAGAAATCTCCGGAAACTATTCGACAGAAGAGTCCTACCAAACAAGGGACTCCTATAAGAGAATTTCCTTCTCAGTCTAGAAAATCTCCAGAAAACTATTCTCCTGAGAAAAAAGTAGCCAGAGAACCTTCCTTGAGCAAAGATAGAAAGCCTTCTGCTGAACGTAAACCGCTTCAAGAATTTCCTTCGCAAATCCGCAAATCAACGGAAAAACAAGTGAGTCCAACGAGAAATTCCCCGAAGCGAATAGTAGATTCTAGATTAGAAACGAAGCCATCTACTGAACATAAGCCAATTCAGGAATTTCCTTCGCAAAATCGCAAATCGCCGAAAAAAGAAGTAAGCCCAACAAGGAGTCCCTCAAGAGAAACTCCATATAATAATGAAGATAGAAAACAGTCTACTGGTGTTAGACCAATTCAAGAATTTCCTTCGCAAATCCGAAAATCACCTGAAAAACAAACGAGTCCAACAAGCAACTCTCCAAAAGGAACCGTTGAAAACAGACCAGAGAAAAAGCCATCCACTGATAGTAAAACAATTCAGGAGTTTCCATCGCAAATTAGAAAATCACCAGAAAAACGGGTGGGTCCTACAAGTAGCTCTCCAAAGACACCATCAGATAATAAACCAGGTAGGAAGCCATCTACTGAAAACAAACCAATTCAAGAATTTTCATCTAGAACTCGTGAACTTCCGCGAGAAAAGGAACTTCCAGAAAAGGTAAGTCCGACAAATACAAATACAGGTGCACAAGATAGAAGGCTATCGACACAAAAACTGATTAATGAATATCCATCCCAAACGCCCAAGTCTCCAGAAAAGTATGACAAACACAGTCCTGAAAAGACTCCTTCAAAACGAAACACTGAAGGTAGAGATAATTACCTCATGAAAAATGAAATTACACGTGATGAACTAGTGATCAAGAGATATACCACTGACGAAATTTCAGATGATGAATTCCTAAATGAAAAACAAGATATATGTCGTGATAACAAAGAAAGGAGGATCTCCACGCACCATGAAACAAAAAATCAAGTACATTTTACCGATCACAGAGATAATGTTGATGAAGAAATTTTAGCAACAAACGTAAAAGATGAAACAGAAGAATACAGGAGATCATTGACTAGACGAAATTATACATCTGAAGAAAAATCACCAGAGAAAAACATCCCTGATTCTCATAAATCTCCAAAATCGCCTGGAAAACTTCGTCCAGAAGTCGAAGAATTTGAAACAGAAACAATACATTCCAGAAAAACTACACGTGACTATTTCCCAACAGACCAACCAAACATGGAAGTTAGAAGGCCATCATCAGATAAAGATGCACCTAAGAAGAAGTCAATAAACAAGAAACCTGTACCTGCTTCTGATCTTCCAAAAGAAGATACTTCAAGCGAGGAGGATGAAATAGAAATAATTGAAGGGCATGTTACAGAAGGAGTAATCTATGATATACCTAGGAATGTGATTCCGACTAGACCAGCAAATACAAAAATAACATCTACTTCATTTTCCAACACAAAAGGGGAAAACCTTAAGAATTCAATTAATATAAAAACAACAATGTCAGATTACGTTTCTGAAGATGAATATAAAACTGATAATTATCTTGTGGAAACTACCCGTCATATCGAAACAGATACTAGAAAAACCACCAAAGAAATTCTCCCAACTTGTAAGCTTCCAACCAAAAAAGAACCACAGGATAAAAAATATACAAAATCAACTTCACTCCCTATAAATCCACCATCTAATGAAAATATTACACCACAAAAAGGATTACCGAGCAGTAAATCTCCGGATCAACATACTCCTCAATATACTGCCGAAGATATAATTTCCAAATCTTCAAAGCAAACCCAGCGAAAAGATAAAAGTCAGTCTCGTCCGAAACCTACTGATTCATATCGTGTCGATACCATGGAACAAATGGATATTACTGAAGATATTGTTTCAACAAATGAACAAACGACAAAAACGAAAACTGTGGAAGAATTAGTGAAAAATTTCACTTTGAAAGAATCGGGAACATTCAATGAATCAGTTGACAATACGAGGAAACCTCTAGCGAAACCAACAGACAGGAGTCCAAATGCTACTTCTCCACCTGAAAAATACACTTCTAATCAGAAATACGACAAAACCTTGAGCAAGTATGAAGATGTCGATAATGAAGATTCAACAGTGGTCACAGATGAAATTACTTTTACTTCTGGGAACAACAAGAAGACTCCATTCGATGAAAAACCACAAAAACCATCCATTAAATCTACGCAGAAAAGTCCTAATAAAATGTCTCCTTCTGGAAAATCTACTACTCCTCAAAATTCTTATGAATGCGAAGAGCTGTATAATAAAGATATTGAGGTAAAGAGAAAAGAGTCAACAACAAAAGACACAGTGTACACTGAGTCACAATCTATAGCATTAAAAAGAACTCCAACAGATAAAGAGCTTCTTAAACCAGATCAACAAATTCCATACCCTACTACATCACCTAAAAAACCCCTAAGCTCACAAAATGCTGACAAGGATGTGAGGCCACGAGAAAATACAGATACCGAAAAATCTTTCACCGCAAAAGATAATCCTAAATCATCAAATCAGCCAACACAGAAAGGTCCAAACGATTTCTTTCCATCTAAAAAACTCGATCATGAAACTAATAAGATCATAAAATCTGTGGATTATATTGATATAGAGCAATATGATACGAAAAAAATTGAGTCTACAGCTAAACATGTACCTGAATACAAAAATTCACCAGAGTCCCTGACAATAAATAAGACAACAAACGACAATTTCGTTTGCAAACCATCACAACACCAAGAGAAGTCGATCATTCAACCATCTAAAAAACCTTCCGTTGATGATGCACGCAGAAAGTATGACGAAAGCGATATTGAGGTGGAGGAAATCGTGAAAGTAGTTAATGAAAAAGATATTAATGTATCCAAACAAACAAAACCATCCCATAAAATAATAAAGAACGTTATTAGTCAAGATGTAGAGATCACTGAGATACATGAAAATAATTATTTGCCTATTGATGAAGATTCTCGTAGACCAACCAAAAAACCAACAAAAAACACATCAAATAAAAGCCCTCCCCAAAAACCCACTACAACACAAAAATATCAAAATGTGAAGGATATCCAAAAACCGTCACAAAGAACTCCCAGTGGTTCCCCATCAAAGAAACCTACAACTTTACAAAAGATTGATAAAAACGAGAATCTAAAAGTCAGGAAAAATGAAGTCACAACAATGAAGAAAACAACCGATCAAAAACGCACCGAAATTGATTTCGTAAAGACTAAGGGTGTACCGACTAGTAAAACAAATAAAATACCAAGCAAATCATATCCATCCGAAAAATCAATTTCTAGGAAACCCGCAGAAAATGTTGATAGGGGCAGAAAACCCACCAAAAAACAACCTGATTCAGATGATAGCAGTGAGGTAGAGGAAGAAATTCATACCAAAAAGCATCTGATGGAAACTTATGAAGGAAGAACTCCTGTTGAAGAACCACTTGTAATGAAGAAAGCTGTAAGGCTTCTAGGTAGCGATGACGAAGATGACAAAAAAACAACTCAGTTACTGATCGAATCGGAAATAATTGAACGTCAACCTTTTACAGAACAAAAGAAACTAAAACCTGTGAAATCACCAAAAACAACAACGGCAAAGCTCATTGACAATGAGAAAGAAGACTTCGTTTCTCAGAAAAGTATATCAACTTCAAAGACTTCTCCGCCTACGAACAGGAGCCCTAAAAAACCCATAACTGAGAAAAAAACAGAAATACCTAAGCAAACACATCCAAATGAATACAGAAATAATAGAAGACAGGTGACTACCAAAGTAAATAAGCAAAATACTATCAAAGATATTGAAAATTTCGAAGATTTGAAAGAAGATAGAATAACACATTTGAGAACTAACAGGGTAGATGAAACAGTGAATAAGAAAAAAACAACAATCTTGAGGAGCAATGATGATAAACCAGCCAATAAAGTTCCTAAAGTTAGTACTTCAACAACACCCAATGGTACAGTCCCTAAGAAGTCATTGTTTAGGAATACAGTTGAAAAAACTATTGGAAAAACGACAACAAAAACGAAAGAACCAATTAAACCCTCACAGAAAGCTACTAAGTCAACACAACAAAAAAGTACTGTATCTTCAACTATTTCATCCAAAACTAAAACAGAATCGAAAACATTAAAGTCAAGCACGTTGAAGGCAAAGACAGAACCAATTAAATCTAAACCAGTTTCCAAAAGAATAACAGAACCAGAGGATTCTGACGAAGAATCGCTTCCTGATAGTCTGAATGGAAGTGTTTATAGTTCACTGAATGACGTGGTAATACAAGAAAAGGAAGTTCAGATGTTAGATGTACAAAACGTCGAAGACTTTGAAATCGTACATCAAACTACTTCTTGCAAAACTCAACCTGAATTGTTTGATGAAAAACCTAAAGTATCTAAACCGAAATCGAGCAGGTCCACGAAGTCAATAATCATCAACACTAACGATAGAGGAACAGTTGACCTTCAAAGGTCTATATCATCACGTGAACCAACTCCGGATAGAGTATGTCCACTTCCGGTTACCTCAGATGATGACGGCTATGCACCAAGATACCCCGACAAAGTTGTTGAACCCGACGAAGGCTCCACTAAACGAAGACGAGAACGATTATTCGAGACTTCTATCCATGAAGACAGTGAATACAGTCAATCTAAGAAAATTATGGAAATCAACGATGATATGCATCAAAGTGTCACTGGAATCGACAGAGTAGACAATGATGATGATAGTTTAATGACAGTCGATAGAAAAATCAATAAATTCTTGTCCACTGCTGGAAAATTAACGGAAAAATCTATTGTGGATATAAGCCAGCCAGCGCCCAAAGTTGAAAGGCCTAAGTTTGAGGTTAATGATGACTTGAAAGAAGATGACTGTCTTTTGAGTGTATCAGATAAGGTCCAGAAGTTCATAACCGAAGCCGAACATCTTACAACACAAAAAGACACGCAACACAGGAAATCAGTAAATATAGAAGTAAAATCAGACGTTTCTAATAAAATAAATCAATTCACAATACCTCAGCAATCAAAACCTCATCTGGATTCTCCGAGAAAATCATCTGTTCCCAAAAATAATTTTCCATCAGATAAAAGCTCAAAACCTAGTGAAAATGAACCGACACATCCAGAAAGTCAAAAACCAATTAGTCTCACCACACTGAACAAAACTAAATTAGATCAAGATGTTTTTATAACAACTGAATGCGCTGAAATTGAAAAAGAAGAAGATTTCTTCAGAACATCTAAACTACCGTCTCAACATTCAGTTCGTCGAGAATCACAACCAGATTATAAATATCCAAAGGCTACAAATGACTTCAAATCAAAAACAAACGAAAAAACATCGACTGTGAAAAAAATCTCTATTGATAATATTGATAGAAGTGACGAAGACTCTGATCGCGTTGACGATTCCCTAGATGAAAATCCCAATGACACTCCATCAAAACCAAGAAAAAACTCTCTGAAAGAATTCACCCCAAAGAACAGGCGTCCATCTCAAGAAGACAAGGTAATTTTGAGCTCAGTTGGTAGACTCAGAAGTAACGAAAGTATTAAGAAAGCTAAAGCTCTCTTTGAGAATACTGAAAGTATCGACAGAGAAGAGAAAAGGCAGAAAGATATTCTGAGTCGACCATCTGTTTTCGAGGGTAAAAGCAAGACGATTAAAGAAACGAGTTTGAAGAAAAACATCGATAGAAATAGTGTGACACCAAAACGATTGGATTTCACGTCTGAAAGAGAAATAGAAGATACTCAACAGACAAAAATTCGAACCGGTCATGAACATTATGTGGAACCACAAAGTCCTAACAAATTGAATGGCAGACCAAGTACTGAAAGAGATCTTCCTGGATATATGAAACCCTTGGAACGTAATTCGAAACCCAGGGAGCAAACACCTGAACCTCGCGAGAACCTTCGAGATTTTTCGGAACAAGATGATTCCAGAAGAAAATATCCAGACGTAGTTGGACCTACTCGGGAAGGAAAGCCAAAAAGTTACCAAGAAAGTCCTGAATCACAAGTACCTGGATACATGAAGCCGTTAGAATATAGAGAACCAAATCATAGACACCGAGAAAAAGCACAGACACCTGAACCAGAAGATGTGATTAGACACCGCGAACATAGACCAAGGAATTCATATGATAGTCCAGACTCTGAAGTACCTGGATATATGCAACCTTTAGAATACACGAGACCAGAACATTCTCACAAAGTACACACACTCGAGACTCGCGAGCATGAACATATTTCCAGAGATTCTCATGTTGACGATGACCATCAAAGGAATTATAAATCAACTGAATATACTTCTCAACCTCGCGCTCAGAATGAAGATGATACTCCAGGCTATATGAAGCCTCTTGATCGTTCTTCAAAACCTCAACATTCCCAGAGAGAAAGATCTAAGACACCTGAAAATCAGAGAACTTCGGGTAGATACCCAAAACCATCAGGTCCAGAGGATGATTTGGTACATAGAAATACTCCTGAAACTTTTGAAGACAGTTCTGAAGGTGATCTTCCTGGTTACATGAAACCTTTAGACAGAAGTGATAGAACACATAGACCTCACAGTCCTAAAAGAGTTATCCCAGCAGATAACAAGCCTAAAGAACCTGTAGGTACTCCAACCAAGTTTGGTGTTACTTTGAAAAGAACAGATTCCAGTAAAGGTGTGATTACTTCGCAGACTACTTCCACAATAAAAAAACATCCTCTGTTAACCAAGAAGAATGTTACGGAAGAAGATATTGAGGATGTGTATGACTTGGAAGTACTTGAAGAATTGGTAAGTACAACAACATCCAATTAAAATTATCATACTTCAAAAAGGAGATCCAAAACTAATATAATGATAATCAAATTGAATCGGTCCTAACTTGAAGAAAATTCATTATAATTAAACAAGATAATTAAGAATATTTCCACAATTTATTAATTGACAACAATTGTTTCGCCAACAATGCGGCTTCTGCGCGTTTACATTTTGAACTGTATTTCAACATGTAAATCTGAATCAGAAACATTCAAAAGTACTCAAGTAGTCAAAAATATTCAGTCTTAAGTTTCAATTATATTACGCCTATCTGTTGCAAAATATACTCGAACTGCAGATAAAATTTATATATCTTGAATGATGAATGATGATAAGACGAGGCAACATGTCACATCATGATATATTCAACAGCAGTTCGTGAAATTTTAGGCCATAAACTGATATCCAAAATAGGCCGCAATAAACAAGAAATACAATTGAATGATGTTTGTTCAAATTAAGTTTCTAATGTTTGGAAATATACCTAGCAGTTTTGTTAATTTTTCAAGGTCATTTAAATTTTTGAAGTACTATTATTAATCCACTCTGTATTTTGCTGAGAATTTTTACCTGCATCGAAGAGAATATTTTACAGGCAAATGCAGTTCTTCAAAATGTTAGCTCAAACCTAACATTCTCGATTAATTACTATTAATTGAAGTTCTTTATCGCTGCTTAAATGATATGATTTTGAATGTTTTTTCAAGATATATGTCATGCCATATTATTCATCTTATGCATTAAGTAATTAATTGCCAATTTTCAAAAACTTTCATTTGATTATCCAAAATATAGCGAATTTTATAGATTTATATCAGGAAAAATTTAACCATTATTTTGAATATTTTTTCAGCTCTTAAAATTCACCATATACGAATTACGCAGGAAAATTAGAACCCAAATACGAATTGTGAAAAAACTCATATCCGAGAACAAACTGGAGATCACAATACGAAATCTCAAGAATAGACCCAAGGAAGTGAATCAAACGACGGAAACAACAGAAACCGCCAAAGTGACAAAAGATTATGATGATAGGAATGTAAGAAGGACCACTCCAACCAGAAAGATCCAAGAAAATCGCCACATCGAACACACTAATGTTGTAGAGAAACGCGAGCATGAAATTTCGGAATACAGGAGAGAATCCTTGAGAAAAGAATCTGTGAGTTCATCAACCTTGTCGAGGAGTATAGAAACTAGAAAGAGTAAATCACCCGAAAAAGTATCTCCCCAGCGAAAATATTCAGACAGAGAACAATCTACTAGAAAAACTCCCGAGAGGACAACCCCTGATAGAATGTACCCTGAACGAAGAACCTCTTCAAATCCAACAACTGAAAGAGCATCCCCTGAACGAAGATCCTCCTCGAAGTCTGTACCTGAAAGATCGTCCCCTGAACGAAGATACTCTTCGAAGCCAACAACTGAAAGATCATCCCCTGAACGAAGATCCTCCTCGAAACCAGTACCTGAAAGATCGTCCCCTGAACGAAGATACTCTTCGAAGCCAATAACTGAAAGATCATCCCCTGAACGAAGATACTCTTCGAAGCCAACACCTGAAAGGAACATTGTTAGTGAGGAAATAACCACGTCTTATGAATCAACACAAAGAATCACAGGGAAAATAAGACCTGAGGAACCAGTAAAGTCTAATAAGAACACAACAACAAATGTGTTCAAGTCAAGCCTTAAAAAAACTGAACCAAAGAGCAAAGCACCGGCATCAACAACTCAACCGGAATGGATTACTCAGAGGAATCTAAGAAAGACTGATAGCAATGAAGTCGTTAAAAAATCTTCTGTTTCTTCCAGTAGTACTACCGTTAAGAAACAAAGTACAAGATCTTCTAGTACACAGGAATCCGAATCAACCGACTTGATTGCTTCAAGTTATGGAATCGGTCCAACTGATGAAAATGGAGCACCACTTTTTGGGCTGAAGGCATTGAGAGCTCAGAATACGAATGGAACTACCAAGGGTAAGTGAAACTATTGAACTAAAAGAAGTTTTTTTTCAAAGAATGATAAACGGTTTCCCAACAAGGACGATGTGTTTTGAAATCTTTTTTTAGTTTGAAGTAAAACTTATGACAATGTTTCAAATGAATCAGTGGATATAACGTAGTACGTTTCAACCCCTTTCAAGGGTTTTGATGTCCATGTAATGATGTACATATGATGAACCTAAAGTATCAGATTGCAGTTAAATAATTTCAGTTCTTCTATGAGACGAAGGAAATGTTTTATTTCAAAATTATGCATAGATAAATATTTTAGAAAGCTCATTTAATTTTTATGGCAATACCATATTATTCCCAAAGTACTTTCCAAATTATATCATATTTTTGCAAAATTTGTCAGAACTTTGTGTCTTTCAGTACAAGGGACAGTTATCAGCAGTCAGTACTACTCAGAAACTGGAAAAGAACCAATAGGTCAAATAAGCTTCACGAAATATTCTTCTGATCCAAGAGACCTAGGATCTAACGAAGATCTGACCCAAAATGGTGATATTTTAAGTGTGACCACCACTCAGAAGTATGGATATGATGACGCGCCTTCACTAAAACAACTGACAAGTACCAAAAAGGTGAGTTAATAACGCCAGTTGAATATTCGATGCTGTGCTTTTATGTTTTCTGAAAAAATTATTCCTCCATCCATGACACAATTTTATATGAAGCGTGAATGCATAACATAGAGAGATCTTCAAAGTATTGATTTATTTACCTCATCGACACCCTTGTTGATCCCACTTCAAAATGCTTTCAAAATTCTTGGTAGTCGAAGCTATTGTGCGAATTAATGTAAATACAAGTACATGTTTATTATATAGTTTATTTTTTATTAATCAACATGGTATTGAAAAGTTTGTTTAAACAGTCAATTCTTGAATACAAGCCATAAGTTCTCAATAGTAATAGTAAAAGTTATAAAAGTTACCTATTTGTTTGGTATACCCATTGCATGTGAATTCTTTCCACTCATATGGTCAAACATATTTCCAATACTGTTTTATATTTCGAATGAGAATAACTCAAGAACCATTCAGCTCATTCTCTTAATTTTTTAACATACCTGATATTTGCAGATTCAAAATGAACCCTGAGAAATTCAAGTCTTTAAGTCTTTTCGTTCGGAAATGGGAGAATGGTCGATGCTCACCAAAAATTTTACATGAATTTCACATAAATATTGAATTTGATTTTGATCGGATCATTATTTCGAAGTATTGGGAAAATAAGAAATTACTTCAAAACCATTGTATCGATTTGGCCCATTAACGAACTTAATCGAGATATTAAGGTCCAAAACTGTCTGCCAAATTTCAAGTCTTTACGTTCGAAAGTTAGATTCAGGCCTTGGATTATTCAATAGTGAGTCCAATCCAGTTCTTCTATCCATTTTAAGTTAAGCCCTTAAGACCATTTTTGGTTGAAAATACAGACATTTAGGCCGGATAATAACACGCTGTTTACTAAACAAGCGCGCAACAACTAAGTTGATATGAATTTAATTGAATCGGTCCTTATTTGATGGAAATTCATTATAATCAAATAAAATAATAACTATTGATAAAAACTCTGGAAAGATTCTTTATTATTGTATTCAATTAACTTGATATGATTTAAGCGAGACCCTTAAATGATAAAACATCGATATTTCCTATATAGATAATTATTGATATTCATTTTTTGAAATTTAGCTGTCATTAATATTTTGTTCTCTTTTTAGGAAATCTGTGATTCTCAAACCAACAGACGGAAGAGTAGCAGTTCCAAATCCTCGACAATAACGAGGAGAAATTCAGTTAAAGCACTAACACAGAAATTTGTTGAAAATGCTGGTAAGTTCATAGTTTCACGATCTAAAAACGGAAGACACAAGAGTGTTTTATAACTCAATCTTCTAAAAGTTTTTAAGAGAATTCAAGACCAACAATTTTTCCATCTGTGAAATATGCATTAGAAATAAGTTTATAAAGATACCGAGGTGGTACTAGTATTTAAAAATTTAGGGATAAGCCATTCTTCAATGATTAACGATATAGAATTCCTTTGTATTATTCGAGGTTAATTAATTTTAAAGTGACTTCAAATTCAGAATTATATATTCTATCTTCTACAATATATATTGTAGCTATATACAACTATCAAAATGATATCGATATATAATCAATATAAAATATTTTTCAATGTCTCAAAAATGTATCAATAAAAACTATATAAGTATGTATATCAACATATAAACACAAGAAAATCCAGTATTCCAAAATAATCTAAAATTCTCAAAATAAAGGATCAAATGAAAATAATTGAACGAAAACTCCAACATTTGATAACTATTTCGGTCTCTAGACCTGTTTAGAAATGTATTGAATTCAGATTCAAATATATCACAAGATCAAAATTTAACTCACCAAATAAGATAAAACCTGGAACGAATAAACTAGAAGTGAGCTTTAAAGTATCCAAAATAAAACAGAAATGATCAACGTGTTGTTGCCATTAACCAATAAACATTTGTACTCGGAACACAGAAAAACATAACATAAATTATTCAACCCAAATAATGTCCCATGATAAGAAAAATAACCAGAATTTCAAAAATAATAAATAATTAAGAAATATATATATTTCATAATTTAAAAATCAATTTTAATGTGAGTCAATACTTGATAAAATTAATTTTAAATTCAGAATTATATATTCTACCTTCTACATTATATATTGAATTAAAACAAATTGTAGGAATTACTATGTTTTACTACCAAAAAATATATTTTACACATTTTCTTGTGTGTCTTCAACTGAAGACCTAACAGTGGTACGGAGGTATTTAAACAAAAGTGATAAATATTTTGAATATTTCAATAGATTCTACGTAACGCCAAATAGTGGTACAGAGGTTTACAAGCGGAACGTGATGAAAAAACCGGGTTGAAAAAGAGGGGCCTTCTAACAGATATCGGAATGTCGGCAATCGACAAAGAAGGTTGTTAAACAGATGGTACCCATTTAAATATCTCGAATAATTTTTGGGGTTACATAGCTCCGTACAGTCATTCATTATTTTTTACATTATTTTTATTGTGAACAAATTTGAAAATTTCAATAATCCAGTTTCTTTTCTTTTAAATCTACATGTAAAATATCCTTAAGATTTTCTCTTGCCGAAAGGAATTACTGTTTTCTAAAGAATGAGTGGCAAAAGTTGAATTTTTGTTTACTTTTCATTAAATTCGTTTTATATTCGTTGAAAAAGGTTTTAAACAGATGTTACTTTTTAAATATCTCAAATATTTCGATTTACATAGCTTACAGTCATTCATTATTTTTACATTATTGTTATTGTGAATTAATTTGAAAATTTCAACAGATTCTAGATAATCGAGTTTCTTCCTTTTTGATTCTACATGTAAAATTTTAAGATTATCTATTGTGGGAAAGGAATTACCGTTTTCTAGACAATGAGTGGCAAAAGTAGAATTTTGTTTATTTTTCATAAAACTCATTTTATGTTCGTTGAACCTCGTCTTGAAGGAACGTCCTATTTGACCTATATATTTATTACTGCACGTAGAACAAGATAACTCATAAACTCCTGATTTGTGTACGTTTGGAGTAGGGTCCTTTGCGTTGAAAAATACCGATGATAAGTTGTTTTGCGTTTTGAAGGCAATATTGACATCTGATTTTGAGAAACTATTGGCCACTTTTTGACTTATGCTACCAAAGTACGATAGAGAAATGAATTCTTTATTTTCTTCAGTTTTTATGATGGGATAAATTTGGCTCATAGCTATTTCAGATCGTTTCTGTCGAATTCTGTTTATTATATTGAGGTTGAAACCGTTATTCGCGGCTATTGATTTTATAGTTTGGACTTCAGCTTCGCGGTCATTTTCTGATAAGGGTAATGCGAAGGCTGTATGGATCATCGATTGCGCTGACATTTTTTGTGAATATGGGTGATTGGACTCAATAGGAATACATATATCAGTGGATGTGGTTTTTCTGAACACGTTGAATTCTATTTTTCTATTTGAGTATGATATCGAGAGGTCTAAAAATTTTATACTGTTTTTCGATTCTTTTTCTAATTTGAATTTAATTTTTGGGTGAATATTATTCAAGAAATTCAAAAATTGACTCAGTTGTCTGGATGTTCCGGAGATACACGTGAGAATATCGTCTACGTATCTGTACCAGAAATGAATATTTACGGGTAGTTTCGAATTGAAGATTTTATTTTCTATTTCTGACATGAATATGTCTGCAAGGAGTGGACTCAGTGGTGATCCCATAGCTAGGCCGTTTAATTGTTCTTATATGTTATTATTAAATTGAAAATAGTTTTTGAGCAGGCATTGTTCTAAAAGGGCTACAGTTATTTTTTCTTCAACGTATCACAACTCCAGAAGTTTCTCGGAAAAATTTGAAGTCTCAAAATGGGATCATATGTATATCAGTCCTATATATATTTATGTTCTAAGCATCAATATTACTGATTAAAAAATTTGAGAAACTGTAGACCGTAAATTGTGAATTGATGTAAATTTTTCATAGTATTATATTTCACGCAAATCAATAAGATATATTCTTCGAAGAGGTAACTTCGTTATAGCCCTTACGGCATCAGGTACAAGTGCTCACAATTTTGATATGATTATTGATTCTACGGATAATTTTCTGACTAAAAAGATGTTTTACTAGCTCCCAAGAAAGATGAAATATAAGTTGAGATGCAGATAGGACCGATAGATGAATTTGACAGCATATTTCCACTACAAATTACGGGTACATTTAATGTTCTTGGTAAACGAACTCAACTCTTACTTGAACTTGAAGATCATTCTTGAATAGCAATACAAAGAAAACTTCATATTTTCAGTTGAAGTGTCGAAAAGTGAGCGGCAATCATCCTACCCAAAGGCAGGACTGATTTTGCGGAGCTCCAGTTTCAAAAACGAGTCAGCTAACGATGATGATGATTACAATGAATTGTCAGGTAAGTTTGTACAATCATATCCGAATGAATAATCACTTTTGTCCTATAAGCTCACCTTACTCTGCACAGAACAGGCAATTTTTCTCATACTTATAAATATTTCTGAAAATGTGACGATACAAAATTGATTTGGCAGATTTAACTGATATTTTTTGGCCTCTAATTGAACTGTCGTTATAAATGATGTCCATTTCCAACACAACAGCACATCATGCCACACAAAGACAGGCTTACCTTACGATAATTCAACATCGTTAGACTTTTTGAGACTTTGTTGAAGAACAGATACTATGGTAGTGCTATAGCATTAAATCAAGGATTCGGAGATATAAGGTTATTTTTTGTGAAAAAAAGCTACAATAAAGAAAACCCAAATCGGTTATTTGGACTACATAGTGTTCCATGACGTACCTTCAGTGACTAACTACCGACCAAAGGATTAACCAGGCAAATTCTTGTCAGCAGGTTTACATTTTAATTTCATTCAGAATGTTTATTCATGTTCCAGTTGAGTTTTTAAGGTTTTTCCAACAATTACATAGAGTGTTCATAATAAAAGTATACGGAGAAAATAACTAGCTTGTGAATGTTGTCTCTTCGAGAATTTCAATAGTGTAATCTATAAAATGCAGAAGCATTGTCTCAGACTAATTTACTAATGCCCTGGTTAGCTGTGATGATTATTTCAACAACAAAATATGATATAGCAAACTACCTAACACGCTATAAAACGTGTGGATCACAACCAATAAACTTCTAACATCAAATAATTCCTTTCAATGAAATAGACTTTACATTACCCATTTAGGAATAATATCGGAAATAGTTAGAATAACGTAGAAAACAAGATTTTTGCATAGTTCTGCCCTATACTTCTTACTTCTTCATGTTTCTCACAAGTTTCCTATAATTCTAGGAGAAGAAAGAAGAGAGGAATCAGTATCAGTAAATTCATCCCACTCGAAAGTAGTTTCAGGTGGCACCTTCCTCAGGAACAAGTCCAAAGTTACCGGAGTAGAAGATGCAATAACGAGAATGAAAACAGAAGGTTAGTTAAAGTGATCCAATTTTATAACACAGATAAGAAAATTACAACAAAAATGTTGCTGCTACAGATGTCGAATATGGAGATACAGAAGACGATATTGAAGCCAAGGGTCTCTTAAACAAATATTTGGGAACTCAAGTTATTCTATCCGGTATAGAAGGCCAGGTCTCAAGGACGGGTACGTCATCCACAAGGGACGCATCTTTCACGACGTCATCGAAGAGTACAAGTAAAGTTACTACTGTTACGATGGTAAGTGGATTTATGTCTATAGAATGTTTTAATAAAAAAACCAAGGGTTACCAAAGAAAAGCAGTCGACCTCAAAAACTCTACTCGTTTCTTATCATGTCTGTCCCCATTTGGGGAAATTAAGAAAAAACGCAGATTGCAAGTCCTGGTTAAAAGGAGGGGATTGTTTATTCTTGGTTTAAAAGAAGCACACAGAAAGACGTTGGCATTGCATATCAAAATCTTCTCCAAAATTTCGAGCAAGAAATTTGGTTAACTGTTACTTTCTGCGGAATAAACTCTGATTGGACCACTTTTCGTGGTCGAAAAAACTGAGCATTGTCTTGACTTTTGGTTTCACTCGATGATCCTTTTAGTAGAGGCGAATTTGAGGTCTTTCATTGGTGTGATTTTTGCTTCGTTTCAGGTTCGAAATAGCATCATACTCTTTTTTATACGAATATAAATTGTCAACTGAAATTAAAATATAAATAAGCAGTTGACAATTTATATTCGTTGGTTTTTCTTGATTCCATTTGACATTGTATGATGAATTTTGACTTTATACCTCTATTAAATATGAGCAGTGCTTATAAAGACATTAATTTAATTCTTAAAGTTTCTTCAAAAAATTTTTTGAAATTAAAATTGTAGAAGACAACAGATTAAATCTGTTTTGATTTTCAATTTTGTAATAATCCTTCTACCAAGTAAAAACCGTTCCTTCTTACTTTACAAATGGTTTTGTTTCATTCTCAAATATTTTTCATTTCATCTAATTTTGCAATTGCGGGTAGGCCATTTAAAATTTGAATTTTGGATCGGCTGTAAATAAAAAAATAATGAATATTTTTTCAAAGTCATGAATTTTTTAGAAAGGTTGAACTTTGAATTTAGGAATGAAAAATAATATCATACAAATGACCACAACGACTGCCATACAGTATCCCATTCGATCAACCCACTTTTTCAGTATATTGTTGATTGTTTGCGCCTCAATCCCATAAATGGCAACTTGTGTTTGAAGGCATCAATAATTTCAGGATGGTTAAAGTAACACTTATCCTTAACACAAAATATAGTCGTCCGAGGTGAAAATGTCACGAGGCTCCACTTCTTGCACTAGTTTAACTTCGTAAGCCTTCATACTGGGGTCTTTATGTGAAATTCTCCTCATAGAATTGCGAGAAATATTCATTTTTTCTGGTTCCTCCATGGATCGAGATGAAATTCAGTATTTAGATGTGAAATAACGACATGCAGTCTGATGCATAATTTCGTGAAGATAAATTACAAGAATTTTCTAAATTTTTTTCCACCTGATTTCGGCAAAAAGTATAAACATTGGATGAAGGTTTATTCAATATATTATTTTTCTACACTTTTTAACCAATATATAACGATGTAGTTCGAAAAGCGAATAATGGATTATTTTAATCATGAATTCCTCATTCTTAGGAGATTTTCCGTATCTTGAGATGAATAGTTCTAAAATTTTAAAAACTCTTGAATGACAAAACAAGAGTTTTGTGTTCAAATTCATCATGTAGAAGTAATTTACAGATTTGAAATTTTCAGAAGCTTCTGCTTCACGTCAGTGCTTTCCTAAATTTTCATTAATGTAAATAGAAACTAGTGTTATAAAATATCATCCGTACATCCCGAAAAGTATTCTCATGAAATCAGCATCCCATCACAAACTTTTTTAGAATCGGATATTTCGAAAGTTGGGATCGCCTCCTGCGACATCTGGATAAGTTGAAGATCTCGAGCCTCTGATTAACCGCCTTCGCTTTCTTAAGATCCATTTCCCCGTCATCTGCTACTTTTTGTCGAGAAGTACTAAATTTGGACCTGCTGACGTCAAAGATTCAGATAGATGGACCCTAAAACACATCGTGCGCTTTCAGTTCATTCGAATCCTGCGTTCAGTTCAGTTAACACCTATTATTCGTGAACTTTTAAGTTTCAAGGCTCGTTACAAGGATATTCTGGGATATCCAGCATTATTCTGTCAAGGTAAAGATTTAGTGTGTACTGCAAATACCCAGCAATGATTTCGTACTAATAAATGTTACTAAAAATGCTGCAAATTTCAAACAAAGAAATATTATTTTTGCTCTCACGTACCAGATACCATTTCTAACAAGGATATTTTAACGATTTTTAACTCAGAAATGAATGGAAACGTTTAGAACTTCTGATGGAAAGATCTTGTTCAAAATCAATTCTATGAGATGGAGACTTTTTAATCTGAGTATGACTGTTACCTATTGGAAATTCTGTTTCCTAGATATCTCATGGAATACAGAACCAAACAAGTTTGATTCGACATGTTCGGTGAATATTATCGAATGATTCTTTATTAAGAAATTAAACAAATAAATTTTACCACAAGATCAATCACTCTGCTCTGCTCACAATATGCTTATAAAATCATTATTCTGTATGCCGGAAGTTGTTGATTTGCATGACCCACCTTCAAAGTGGGAAATGCAAATTATAAAGTAGCAGTGATAAATTTCATTTTCGATAATCAAGAAAAACATGAATCGCCACTGTATTATTTTGACGCACTGTTGAGAAGATACAGCATGAACAAAATTAAATAAGATCTACAAGGACTGTTCAAAATTACTATCTACATCAAGTTAAAGGACCCCATGATAGACAACAAACTTACTTGAATTACACCTAGCAAGTATCCTATCTATAATCCCCACTTTTTGCATCTAATGACTTTACATGGCCCTAGAAAATAATCCAGTATAATCAAGTATGGGTAGCAAGCAAGCCATAAGAAAGGTTATCAATTCTGAGATATCAGTATATTACTGCTAAAAACTCACTAGGAGTCACACGAAAATGGGCTGGTGCACTATCACATGTATACTATATTATATTTCTTGTGGTCAATCATATATCTTCATTAAGTGACGCAGCGTTTGCTGCAAAAAAGTATTCACTTTGCTGGTAAGTCTTCCTGGCACAAATATCGTTCCCTTTTGCCTGTCATTTGTAGTAGGTTCCAGCCCAAACGTTTAACAGGAACAATTTTCAAGTACCTTATGTGAATCTTTTCCAGGCCATAGATGATTTCTCTGAAAATTTACCACAGTGGTCGAAAGAATCATTATAGTTAGTTTGGGATTTGGATAAATATGGACAAAATTATATTAACACAATAAATAAATTAAATGCGGTCATCTCGGCATTTATAGCGTTTCATGATAGACTTACAAAAGTTTAACCAAAAAAATACACATTGAGTAATTAAACGTCGATTACTCTAAACAAATGCACCAGATACAAAATGATCAATCGGAAGATGAATCCTCATTCAAATAGTCCTTTTTGATGTCTTATTTCTTAGTTAATTGTTAATGGATAAAAGACCATTCTTAGTAATCAAAATATCAGTTGAAAACACATTCTTATAGATTATAGTTGATGATAAGTTGTAACGATTGCAGAAAAGATTTGGCACTACATTGGCGTTGAAGATAAGTACAATTAAACAATATTGAATAAGGTTATTCTGATTTTAACAAATTTTTATTGTTATTTTAATACAACAATGCTATCACAGTAGCATTTTCAGTTAGGTGGTATCTTTCATTTCGTATGACTAAACTGGTTTTTGAAATTGGTTTCTATTTATATAAGAGTAGGTACAAAAATTTTTATTGAGCACTGAAAGCCAAAAAAGGGGATTTCAGCTTATCTGAATATTACAGAATAATAGCTGGAATTAATTCACCAGAACCTCTACAGATTTTAATCTAAATAAATCTCATGACAACATTTAGAATTATAAATTTACAATTACAACATAAAATTTGTGAAAATCAGATTAACCATATTAAATATTATTTAATATGTATTTTCATCAAGTGAAGACTGATTCAATTAAACAAATTATGAACAATTATAACGTTTCTTTGCAATTTCGATTCGACAAATAGAATAAAATTCACTAAATTGTCAGTTGGAGTTATAATTTATTCTTTATATCCTTGAACTTAGAGGTATAACGCATTATTTCAAGAGCTTTCATTGAATGAGATATCACGCGAAAGTTTGCCAGAAGTTGAAAAATACATACATATTTCTTGTCACCAGGCCAGGTGTGGTCAATTAATTGTTTCTTAAACTTACATACTATTTCCATCTTTCTTCTTCAATTTATTTGTGGAATATTATACGATTCGTTGGAAAGATCATGTTTTCTATCAATTTTGTGATGGGTTATTCAGTGATTGATATATTGCATGTTTTGGGCTCGTAGTAGACCTCCAAACGTTTCTTCCAAATATCTATTTAACATATTTTGTAATTTTGAGCTGAGAATGATTACACTAAATATGCAGGTGGTTAATTCGATTAAAGTTATGTCCGTCCGGCTACTTTCCGATAAATTTCCGAAAGAAACAACTTGAGGACTTGAAATTTCTAGGGTGTGCTTCAAGCGTGAATTGAAGAATCAAGTTAATGAATGCGCGAAATCCACTCACAGAGTTCATTACTATATTGAAAAATTTTATTTCTAAATATCAAACAACTCCTTATTTTGAATGGAAAGTCATTTTAGATAAATAAACTCAAATTCCAACAAAATTATTAAATGAGTAACAATTGTTTGCCACAGTGTGGTTTTTTCAGGTTCATATTTTGATAATACTCTAAAAAAGAGACATCATATCTTATAAAGCTTTGCTTCAGGCAAAAACTTGGGGAGGGTGATACGGATAGGAGTAAAATATATTTGGGTCATTCATGGGAAGTTCTTAACTTCTCAACTAAGTAAAAATATTGAACAAGGGAAATCTGTTGACATCTATTTGCTCATTCGAAAGAATTTGAAAGGCTTGTTAACTGTTGAATTCATGATATTCTAACAGTAATTTTATTTTTATTAGGTATAATTTCATAGTTGTTGAAGTTATTCTTTCAAATTAATGACGTATTTTGAGTGTGAGGTGTCTGACGCACCTCTTGATGGATCTACTAAGTAATCCAGTATATATCACATCGCAATCATCACAAGTTAACTTATAAAATACAGATTTATTATCTTTAATAGTTTAATCTTTGTTGTTTTTGATGGGAATTCCTAAATGAATAATCGTTCTGAAAGCTACATTATAGTCGAATTTTTCCCTAAAGTACACAACAATATTATTCGATATTCTATTCACGTTAAGAATAGAGATGTATATTTATGTCAAATTTTGTATAATAGGGTATACAAGAATTCATTGCAATTTTATTTTTTTTTGTTGAAATATTTTCATCATAATTGGGTTATAGATGTTAATTTATGCGTTATTGATTGCTTTTGAGCAATTGCATCGAGTCTTGTGTACCCTATTATAGAAGATTTTTTTTAAATTTAAATTTCTATTTATTACGTGAACAGAATATGGACTAACGTTGCCGAGTATTCAAAGGAAAAGTTTAACATTGATATATCGGGTGGTTTTTTTAGAGTGATAGAACTTTAAATTGTAATAAAACACATTCAAATTAAGATTGAAGCCAAATTTGTTTTTTATTTGAAAGATAATTTTATGACATTTATGTTTTAAAAATAATTTCCGGCATATGTCCACCACGACTAGCTCTGAGGAACATGGAATTTTTCATGTGCTGGATGCACAGAGTCCAACTTGTTGTGAACTTCAACGAATAGTCGAATCTGGTTCAACATTAACACTATGAATTACAGCAGCCATATTTTCTTCTGTACGTACAGTTTTTTGTCTTGTTGTTGTTGCATCGAGTAGAGAAAATGTTGTCCGAAGTCTATCGATAGTTCGACGAATAAGCTGCTCTGATGGACGATTATGTACACCATAAATTTCACGAAGTGCTCTATAAGTTTGCCGGATAGAACACTGATTTTGAAAACAAATTTCAACAATTTGTAAACGTTATTGCGGCGTGAGTCTTTCCATGATAATTTGTCAATGCTTACTGAACAGAAATGTGAAAACAACATGGCTTCTACCTTCTGTCAAATCACACTTATCCCAATCGAATTCAAACCAACAAACCAAGTGATTGGTGCTTAGAAAAAATCGGGAATGATGCAGATTTTCATAAGAAAATCATTCTCAGGGATGAGGCTCATTTCTGGTTAAACAGTTATGTTAATAAGCAGAATTGCCGCATCTGGAGTGATGATAAACCTGAAGAATATCAAGAACTGCCATTACATTCTGACAAACTTACTGTTTGGTGCGGATTTTATGCTGGAGGAGTCATTGGACCTTTTTTTTCATGAGGCGGTAACTGTCAATAGAAATCCTTATCGTTCAATGTTGACTGATTTTTTATGGCTTGAATTGGTTCGTCTTGATTTGCAGAACAGGACGGTGCCACTTGTCATATTGCGAATGACATAATGACTTTATTGAAAACAAAATTCGGTGATTCGATTATATGAAGGAATGGACTGATAAATTATCCGTCTCGTTCTTGCGATTCAACTCCATTGGACTTCTTTCTTTGGGGTTACATTAAGTCATTGGTTTACAGCAATCATCCAGCAAATTTAGATGATTTACAGATCAAAATTGAACTGGTAATTGCTATCAGTCATGGAAAATTGGATTCAACGACTTCATTCCTGACAGCGTTTTCTTGGGGGACATTTAAATGATGTTTTATTTCATAACTAATGGTACCATTGTACTCTAAAATGAAATAAAAATTTCAATAATTTTGAAATAAATAATGTGTTTTATTTACAAAACAAAATGGAGCGCTGTTAATGAAAGACCCTTTAGAACACGTAGTACCCTTTTGTATAAAGGGTGATATTCTCTGAAGTTTCACCACTGAGACTGGCTACCGTCAATTTCTTCCTTGTTGTTTCAGTTCGAGTAACAAGAAAATATATGTTGTTCTTGTTCGAGAATGTTTAGACTTGAAACTTTTTCCTCATTTCCCGGTAATTTATCTCAGTAGAGTAGATAAATAACAGAGTGAATCATCAGCATTTACACTCCAAAAATTCGTTTTCAAGTGTAACATCGAGCAACATCGGTTGTGATCAACAAAACAGGTCACAACAAAAATAAATCACAACGATTAATCGAAACATCACACTGTAAACTAATCCTGGGATGAAACATTACACAAGGTATCCAAAAAGAGTATCCGGTAGTTGTTACTTCGATAAAACAAAAACAATTTGAAATGAAAAAAGTTTATTGTTAAATATTACAATATAAAGTGGAAAATTATTTGGAAAAGATGATGTGATCTAAATGTGGCCGTTAAGATGTTGGCACTCTTATAATCGGGAACGAAGATTGACGATCACACCCTGACACATAGCTCTCGATATTGCTGCCATTTCTGACCTGATGTTTTGATTCAGTTGCGTCAGGTTCGTCGGATTATTATCATAGAACTTACTTTTAAGGTATCCTCATACAAAATAGTCAAGTCGACTAAGTCGGGGTTGATTTGATGTATGGCAAGTGGCCCCATCTTGTTGAAACGATTATCTTGAGTTGAAACCCTGAAATTCCTGTAACTCTGTACCCAAAAAGTTTCGCAGCATATCGCAATAACGGTCACTATTCACATTGAGTGGTTGGCCTCGTCGATCTTCATAAAAATAAGGACCAATTATGCCTCTAGCAAACGTAGCGGCCCAAACAACTACCTTTGGACTATGTAGAGACGTTCGTGCTTTCATCTCGGATTTTCCTCTGCCCAGTACCGACAATTATGTTTACTGACATGACCATTCAGATGAAAGTTTGCTTTATCACTGAAAAGTATGTTATCAAAATTGTTGAACCGCCGTAATATTTAGTTGGCAAAATTCAATCGACTAGCATAGTCTGTATCCTTCAATTCCTGAACCAATTAAATTAAATGGGCTTTTGAATGCAAATATTTCTTTAAAATCAAACGCAAGGACGATTTTTTGATGTTTAATGATTTACTTCGCTTTCGGATGGATAAAGACGGATTTTGACGAACTCCACTGCTCGAATCGTTTCTTCATCGTGGACTGAACGAGGGTGGACAAAGTGTTGAATTTTTACCGTCACACCTGTATTCTGGAACATCCGAATCCATTTTCTAATGCTGTCGTCACTTGGTGCACGGCGTATACGATATTTCACACAATACAAACGTTCAGAAGTGATTATTGAATCACCATTGCGATAATACGCTCGTACGTTAAAAGCGCGATGCGTTCCCGCATCATGACTAAATGATGCGTTTCCGCATCATGACTAAAACTCCACAAAATGGTGGTCACCACGATCTCCTCCCCACTCCACTGGGTCGCTCAGTTTCAAATGCAGCGTCAAAACAAATATCTTATACGCTTTTTTTGACACCCTGTACCTTGATTTTAATATTTCTTCATTTGCCAGTTTTAGCACAAAAAAAATCAATTTTCACTTAGAAACAGCAGTAGTCGATGGTCAATTAGTCCAGAATATGACCCTTGGGAGAATTAACTGAAAGGAATGGGCTATTTAAAATTTGCATTTGATCTGCAAAAACTAAATGATATGAATGAAAAATAATGAATATTTTTCAAAGTGTCAGTTTTTTATTAAGGATGAACCTTGACATTTACGAATGAAAACCAGTATCATTCAAATGACCGCCACGACTGGCTTCACTCCATCAACCCAATTTTTCAGTACAATGTCGATGGTTTGGAGCTCAGTCTCATGAATGGCAACTTCGATTTCGTATTTCAAGGCATCGATCGTTTCTGGATGGTTAGCGTAATACTTATCTTTAACGGATTCCACAAAAAATAGTCCTCCGAGGTGAAAATGTGCTTTTTCACGTGATTTTTCTGAAAAGATGCTTATCTTTGGCCATGCAGTCATTAGCCGATTGAGCGCAGTGCCGAAGTGGAAACGCATCGGAGGGTCACGAGGCTTCAGTTCTTGAGTAGTTTAATTTTGTTCATATCGATGGCCTTATGCAAAATTTTCCTCAGAAAAGTGCGCAAAATGTACACATACAAATGGTGCGATTCAATCTACTTCAAACCATCCATTTTCACAAAAATTATCAGCTTATAATAGTATGCTTTATAGATTGGTTAACATACCTATTACAAAAGAAAATTTTGACGAAGAATATAAAACCATTAAACAAATAGCTTTCAATAATGATTTTAATCCGTTAATTATAGATAATTTACTTGATAAAATAAATTACAAGAAAGCAATATCACTTGTATATCCAAAATTTCAAAATTCAAACGAAACAAAATTCATTTCATTAACTTACATAGGCCAAAAATCTGAAAAGATTGCTAGATATTTAAAGAAAAAAAAATATTATAACATCTCTTTTAAAACCATTAATTCGTTAGGCAGCTTAATAAAAAATAATAAAGAGGTCATTCCTAAAAACAAAAAATCAGGAGTTTACAAGTTAACATGTAGTGATTGCCTATGTGTATATGTGGGACAGACAGGCCGTTGACTCCAAACAAGGATACAAGAACATGAAAAATGTTATATTAGTAATAAACCATATTCAACTTATGCCAACCATTTGTTAGAGACTGGTCATAATTTTAATAGAAACTATGAAATATTACATATCGAAAACAAAAGTCAGAAACTAAATATGTTAGAAACTTTAGAGATCAATAGATATAATAAAAGAAAAATTTTATTGAATGATCAAATAGATTTAACAGATCCCCCCTACTTAATATTTTTCATTGATTGTAAACCATCTCTTTCCACCCCTCTATTTTTTGTACCAGAGCTGTGTATCTAAGGTGATGTTTTGCATTGTATACCTCAGTTTAAATACTCACCTGATGAAGTCATGGTATGACGAAACAATTGTCGTGTAAATCAATAAAATAGCAAATAGCATTAGAAAAACAACTAAAACAAGTTTTTATAATTTACTTCAGTATAGTAACCGTCTAAACAGTTCAATATAAGAAAAATTTATATTTAGTCACATTAACGCATCCGAGTTATCCAGAAAGATGAAAGTGATAATTTATGATCCATCCAGACTCCAAAGGTCGACTCGCTTATCGAATTTCGACCTCGCATTGGAAACTCCATGGAAAAACCTGCACCTGTCATTCATTTTGACGTTTCGCTAAATGTCACACGTCCAAACACAATGACCATGAATTTACGAGCGGAAAGATGGACGGACGTCTTCAAAATAGGAATATCCGACGCACTATCCTCGATATTAATAGAGACGCGTAAAAACGGGACGAAAATAACGAAAGTCCGAAATTGTGTTCAAGGGCGCGTTTGAGGTATCGCTCTATTTCGTTAACAGAATGCGCACTTTGTAAACGACGCTTTTTAAGAAAGGTGTAACCCAGATTTAGTGAAATTATTGTTTTTTTTATTTTCATGCCGGTTAAACCAGGACGTGTTCGAAGTAAACATTTCCGGAATAAACGATGTCATTGACCGTTTTTGTGATGAAACTATTGCTTGGTTCCCTTTCATTTCTAGAATATAAAGTAAAAGATTATGAGAGCTTACTGCAGTGTAAAGTAGCAGGAATTGATCATTGAAACACAGAATATGTATTGTTAATCTAAATTTATTATATCACCTTAAAAAGGTCCCCTTCTGAAAAAACTCTCACGACGAATAATTCAATCATCAAAACATTTTTTAAATGCATTTTCAAGAACCGACTTCAGTACTCATTATACAATATCAAATGGAATAAAAAAAAAAACAAATATAAATTATCAATTAAAATTAATAAATAAATAAATATTTGAATGTTTCGTTCTAAGCATGCGCACCTGAACTCTTCAGACAGGCGGTGTGCAGCTTTGCCTGTGACAAAATGTTTTGTTTCTGATCCAGTATTTATGAAAACTAAATCTTTTTCAAAAATACACAACATAATTTTAAGAACTTCTCCAAAACTAATTCATTTGAAATATTCAAAATATTTAAATAATTTACTTCAAAAACTCTCAAAACATGTAGCACATCCTCAAAAAACAATTAGAATTCAGATAAGGTCAGTCCAACTTCACATTTAAAAGATGTAACACTAGACTAAATACTTTATTGGTTGCATGCTTCCTTGTTCAAATAATAAGAAGAGAGATTACAGTTTACACAAGATGAACGTCAACATTCGATCATAGAACCTTACAGTTCTTCGTAACAGAATGGTAGTGTTTATTACATAATTTCTGATTTTCAAAACAACTCCACTTAACTAAAAATAACTTACACCTAAATCTTGAAAAAATTGTATCATTGTTGAGAACTAATAGAGGTTTAGGTTTCATTGATACATTTCTATCAATAACAAATATATTCTTGGAAACATTGACTTCTAAACTGTTATCGAAACTGAAGGGTCTTTCATTAACAGCGCCCCATTTTGTTTTGTGAATAAAACACATTATTTCTTTGAAAATTGGCAATATGACAAGTGGTATAGTCGAAACCACATGTTCTGCAAATCAACACGAACCAATTCAAGCCATAAAAAATCGGTCAACATTGAACGATAACGATTTCCATTGACAGTTACCGCCTCATGAGCTTCGCTGAAAAAACATAAGGTCCAATGACTTCCCCAGCATAAAATCCGCACCAAACAGTAAGTTTTGTCAAAATGTAATGGCAGTTCTTGATATTCTTCAGGTTTATAATCACTGCAGATACGGCAATTCTACTTGTTAACATAATCGTTTAACCAGAAATGGGCCTCATCTCAGATTATTTTCTTATGAAAATCTGCACCATTTCCAATTTTGTCTAAGCTACAATTACTGAATACACGACGCTTTAAATGATCTGTTGTTTTGAGTTCTTGGGTTAAAACAATTATGTATGGATTGAAACCAAGGTATTTTCGTAAAATTCGCCACAAAGACGTTTGGAAGATGCGTTGTTCTTGTGAACGTCAAGAAATCGATAAATTTTGGTCTTCACGAACACTTTCACGCTCGGCAACAATATTCTCTTCACTTCTTGCATTTCTTTGTCTCACTGGCGCTGTAACATCATGAAGTGTAAAATTCGTTTCAAACTTCTTCACTAAACGTTCAACTGTTCTTTTATCCGGACGATTATAATTACCAAAAATTGGAGTTAAAGCACGTAATGTTAGCGTAACAGATCGCGATTTTCCATAATAAATTTAGATTATTTTTAAACGTTAATGGAGTGTGTACCTTTCCAGGATTAAATGGGAGACATTGACAAATACAACTGTCAATGTCACAAATAAACAGTGGCTGTCATGCGTGAGTAATGCAATTCAAAAATGGGGCGTTTCCATTGAAAGACTCTTCACAAATATGGCTTGAAAAGCAATAAGTTTATTATGGGCACAACCAGCTTGGAGAGCAAACGGACTCGAAGACTTTATAAAATTGTTTTTCTTTTTTCAAATTCTTTTATGATGCAGTCAGTTATAGGATCAATTCAAGAGATAATTTGACTATATTTATTAAAATTTGATCCTATGAGCGGTATTTATAAACTTTCGATTATGTATGGAATATCCAAATTGGGGAATATTTTTCCATTATCCTTCCACAGCTGTTTTGAGAATATCTAGACTCGTTGGAGCTGATATTCCTGATCGAACTCATCTTTTGAGATTGTTCTATATGTAGAATTGTGTGTTGGCTATGAAAAATTTCGAATTCCGACTGGATTGATAGAATTGTTGGATGTTCTATTGAATAGATAGCAAAAAACTTGAACATCTCTTGAAAAATTTCTTCTAGGTATCTCTGTAAAGTTAAACTTCCTCTATTAAAGGCCACGATTTCCACGCGAGCCTCGTAACTAAAGATTTTTCCAATAAGAGATTTCATTTTGAATAGCCCGCTATTTGGGCAGCTGTCACTTTTGAAACTGTCATTTTTTGATATTTGACAAGTAAAGAGTACGCTATTACTGAAAATAAAACGATAAACGCTCCAACACTTCATTGTTGATGGCATACCGTCCTGTTTACAATGAAATCCATTGATTTCTCCTAAAATATATTCGTTTTTATTTCAATATCAAAATGAAACCTCTTATCGGATAACACTTTATGAGCTCACAAATCCGCCAATTTCCTGATCGGCATCATTTGAACTATTGAGTTGTTAAAGTTTGGAATGAGTTATTTGTAAGAGTATTGAAAGGAGAATTGGATTATAAAATTGGACGCTAGAAATCATAAGATTACGAAAAATTTTCTGTCCTGTCTGCTGTCCCAAGAAGCCATCCATATATATCAACATTTAAATCACTTTTTTTTCAATATCATACAGATTTATTCTGTTAACCCCCTACAAATTTTAATTTCAAAAATTTTTATTCAAAAACTCTTAAAATTAAAGTAGATAAATGACTTAGAAAACACTTTTTCAATTTAGTAGACATATAGAATTAATACCAATTACCAAAAGGGAATAAAAGAATTCAAGGAAATATAAATTATAGATTAAAATTACTAAATGAATACTTAAGAGGTACAAAATTTTGTTTCGTACCTTGTTTTATGAAAACCAAATTTCTTTTCAAAAGTGCAAAACATAATCTCAATAACTCCTTCAAAAACAATTTGCTCAAATTAAGGTCCTTCAAAAAATTTCTTAAAACATGCTGAACATCTTCAAAAAGCAATTTAGAATTCCCACAACGAAAAACTCATATTCACATCTTCATATTTAAAAAAATAAAAATAATTAACAAAAACTATCTTACCGGCAAACTAAATGTACTTAGCTGAACAAACACTAGAATAAAGTGAATTTTTAAAAATCCTAGGTTTATCTAGTAAGATATTTTTTGTTATTCATTCTTATTTTTTAAATTTAAAGTAGTTCTGATGAGTTTTCCGTTGTGGGAATTCTAAATTGCTTTTTGAAGATGTTCTGCATGTTTCAAGGAACTTATTTTGAGCAAGTTGTTTTTGACGAAGTTCTTGAGGTTATGTTTTGAATTTTTGGAAAGGAATTTGGTTTTCATAAAACAAAGTATGAAACACAATTTTGTACCCTTCAAGTATCTATTTAGTAATTTTAATCAATAATTTGTATTTCTTTGAATTCTTTTATTCCTTTTGATACTGTGTAATAACTGTTGATTCTATATGTCTACTAAAGTGAAACGGACATTTATTTTATTTTATTCTGGAAGTTTTTGAATAAAACTTTTTTGAAGTTAAAATTTGTCGGAGGTAAACACAATAAATATGTACGATATTTAAAATTTCTAAAACTATTTAAAATCCTTCCATCAAGAAAAAACCTCTTTTTGTTATTTACATCATCTTGATTCGGCATTCGAATATAAATAAATAACCCTCTACTTTCCACACATTATTCAAATGGGACTTGATATTTATAAAGCCATCATAATTAATTATCCAAGTAATTTCATAAGTCAATGAAATTGAACTAACTTTTGAAGGAAGTGGCTGTTAGAATTGAGTATGCTGCAAATTTAACATCATTGTGTATATTTTCTGTTATCTTAATAATCTGAGCTTATGTTATAGATCTGAATTTATGGATCATATTTTTTGTACGTTTGAATTCTCACCCCCCCTTCCCTTCCTTTTCTGTTTATTAATATTTATTTGGGTCAAAACTAAGTCTATTTTTAAACGATAATTAAGAGCTATTATTATCCAAGAAATTAATTTCAGAGGTCAGTTCAGTTGTTGTAGCTTGGAGACGATGGTTTCCATTTCAAGATAGTTAGGGATATATTTGATGTGACAACTTAGCGATCAGAGCTTTATAGTTACTACTGAAAGCATTTTTCAAAAACACATATACTAATCCATCTTTACGTAGGTTTCTTCGTACTTCACCTTCTTTTGTTCGATGTAAAGATATTTGCGGGCTTTTTAAATAGTTTTTTTATGAAATTGAATATTATTAGGTGAATTGCATCCAATAACGGCTATAGTCCATTTATACAAGACAAAATTTTAAACAAAATACAAAAGAAAATAGTATTGAATTTAGTTTACCCTTACAAGATTTAACAAAAAAGATACATTTTCGTTCCTTACATGAATAGAATATCAGATAATACTATGAAATGAAATAAATGGAGGTTTATACTTGATAGAAGTTATATAAAATTATTTAAATATTTCAATATTTACAGATATATTCTGCTAGCCTTCTACATATTTAATTAAAAAATTATATTCAATATTATAACTTCAGGAATTAAATTAATGTCTTATAAGCACTGCTTATATCAAACGACATATAAAATAAACATTCATTATAAGACATCCAAATGAGATAACAAAATCCAATAAATATAAATTGTTAACAAAAATCTTATAAATTAAATATTTTGAGTAGACAAAATTTTGTTTCTGATCATCCCTCTTATGAAAACAGATATCTTTCAAAAATGTTTAACATTATCCTAAGAATTTCATCATAAAACTATCCTACTTTGAATATTCAATATAATTGGATATCTAACTAAGTTACTTCTAAGAAAATCTCAAGATATGTAAAAACATTACTAAAAAACAAATTTCAAGAGAGGCTTTGCTCGTCAGTATCCAATCATATTTAATAAAAATATAATATCAATCAACAAAAAATATTTACTCACCTTTAACAATCCAGAAAACGTCTTGGCAATGATGGCAATGAATACTGAACATTTAAATGATGTCTAATGTAAACTCAAATAAATAGTTTTGTGATTTACCATAGATCTTAAAGATTGATATGCAATTTAACGGCCTCTGTTCTAGCACAAGGACATATGAATAAAGAATGTTAAGGAAACTAAATAATTATATTTTATGAATAAAATATAATGAATGGAGGTTTATACTTGATAGAAGGTTTATAAAATTATTTAAAAATTTTAATATTTACAGATATATTCTGTTGCCTTCTACATATTTAATTTCAAAAAATTATATTTAATATTATAACTCCAGGAATTAAATTAATGTCATATAAGCACTGCTTATATCCTTAACATTCTTTATATAGATGTCCTTGTGCTATAACAGAGGCCGTTAAATTACCTTTTAATCTTTAAGATCAATGGTAAACCACAGAACTATTTATTTCGAGTCAACATTAGACTGCATTTAAATATTCAGTATTCATTTACCAAGATGCTTTCTGAATTATTAAGGGTGAGTAAATAATTTTTGTTGATTGATGTTATATGTTATTGAATACTATTAAGTACTGACGAAGCAAAGTCTCTCTGAAAACTTGTTCTTTAGTAATGTTTTTACGTATCTTGAGAATTTCTTGGATATCCAATAATATTGAATATTCTAAGTAGGATAGTTTTATGATGAAATTCTTAGGATTATGTTAAACATTTTTGAAAGATATCTGTTTTCATAAGAGGGATGAGCAGAAACAAAATTTTGTCTACTCAAAATATTTGATTTATAGGATTTTTGTTAACAATTTATATTCATTAAATTTTGTTATCTCATTTGGATGTCTGATAATGAATGCTTATTTTATATGTCGTTTGATATAAGCAGTGCTTATATGACATTAATTTAATTCCTGAAGTTATAATATAAAATATAATTTTTTGAAATTGAATATGTAGAAGGCTAAGAGAATATATTTGTAAATATTAAAATAATCAGATAATACTGCAAAGTATTTCAAAATAAAATTTGACTCGAATGTAACTTACAGAACGGTTAATAATTTAGGAATTCATATAAAAAATAACAAAGATCAAACAAATAAAGAAAATAAATCTGGAATCTATAAGTTGACTTGCACTAATTGCTCTATGGTATATATTGGTCAAACAGGCAGATCCGTTAAGAAAAAAATTCACAAACACCAGCCTAGTTATACGCCAGTCATCTCGCACCCAACATATGCCAGTCATTTGCAAGAATTCGGACATAATTTCAACAAAAACTATGAAATTATTCATAATAAAATTAAAAGTAAGACTCACACTTTTAGAATCAGTAAAAATTGTAAGATACAAGAACCTTAAAATTCTTCTCAATGACCGAACAGATGTCGCAAGATCTCCATTGTTGAATATTTTTACTTAGAGGGGTATTTCCGATAATTGGTTCCATTATCTAATATGTTATGGTTATTTGTATTCCCTATTTCGCATATTTTTCTTTATCAGTATTTCTGTAGATTGATGGTTATATCTATCCCTTTTGGAAATGTTTTCTTATCTTTATTTCCGAAAATTGTTAGTTATTTGTACCTCCTCTTTTTACAAGTTTTTAGCTATATAAGAGGTGAAGATGTAATTTTCAGAGTTAGTGTAAAATGTAAACTTAAAGAAGCCACCACAGTCTTGACGGAGTGATTGTCGTTAAATTAATAAATTGTGGAAACAATCTTCATTATTTTATTTAATATTCACATTTTATTGAATTAATAGGGAGTTTAGTTTTATTAACCATATTATAAATATTTCAATCTGATAATTTTGGATAGATTTCAGGTTTCAGTTATCTCACATTAATGCATGTCGCAAAAAAATGAAGAAGAGCATTTAATAGTTGAAGTAAAATTAATCATCTTCCCTCTATATTGGAATTGTGCCTAACTGGTGCAATGTCATTTAACATAATGGCATAGTTGAAAGACTGGTAGTGTGTCAGTCTACAATAATAGATGTAACAGACATTCCACGAATTTCTGAATTTCTACATCGACTTCGGCAAGCGTCTGGATATAAAAATACCTGCAGTGATTACAAAATTCGCGAAACATTTGTCTATAGATATTAGGTATAATTATGGAATAAGAAGATTTATGGGAATAATAAATTTTATTTTTCTCCCCAGTGTGCTTTGAATTGATTCTTCTTGAAAATTATTTGAACTCCTTAAATCAAAATAACTCATAAATTACGAAAAGCGGCGTACGGAATGATATTCATTAGGAATATTCTTTATAACTCAAATATCAAGATTGAAAGACTATTCTTTATTTTTCTATTATTTTTAGAATGAAATTGTTGATGTTTTAGATTTGTGGCCATAAAATAATTAAAAAGTAATAAGAAAATTTCTATCGACCGCCTCTGAAATTATTATTATATTTCATAAACCTACCCATACTATCACTATGTATAAAACTTCCAACCACACCTTTCAACAAAAAATGTCACTTTATAGTATCTTAAATATAACACAGATTAATTCTACTTACCTCATTACAAATTTCAAGTTTATATATATATATATATATATATAGATAAAATGATAATTAACAAACTGCAAAAATGACGGTTGCTCATGTTTACCCCATCATAAAAGACCCCATCTCAGAAATTCACATCCGATACACCTTTATCAATAGATCATCTGAAAATATTGCTATTATGAAATAAGAATGAGTTTATTTTGGTATAAAGAGCTAACATAGAGGTGTCATAATATAGTACGTCTAGAAATTATCCGGAATTTATTATTTTTCATAATTTCAATATATAATCCTTTTCTGTGACATTCTAAGGCAAAAGTTGCATGGCAACATTAATTGTTAAATATAGTTGATTGTCAACAGGTGAAATTTGATGAAATAATGTCGCAACTACGAAAAATAAAAAAGGTACAATATTGGTAGAGAAAAGGTTTTTGAAATGTTAAAAATGAGTGCAATTGAATGAACTCAAAAAAAGGGCTGTATATGAGACAATAAAGAGGATTAAAAATGGCATGCATATGAGAAATAGACCAGTTTCAGGAAGACTGAGTAAGATTAAAGAAAACAAATTTTATTAGCCTTCCCAAATTGGCTAACAGATTTGAAAATCATCGAAATATAAAAGTATGTCTAGAAACCGTCCGTATGTTACTGAAAAGACAAGGCTACATATCAAGGAAACCAAAAAAAATTCCTATAATGACACCTTTACAAAAAGAACGAAGGATAGAATTTTGCCATCGTTTTCAAGAAGATAATTTTATTAATTTCCTTATATCTGATGAAAGTTGTTTCCAACTTGGTGTAAATCTCTTGAAAATCCTATCAAAACAACCTGTTGCCGTTCAAATTTCCAAAATTCCCAACAAAATAATGGTTTAGGGAGCAATATCTCAGCGTGGTGCTACGCCTCTCTGTAAAGTTGATGGTACCATTAATAGTGAAAATGATTGTGGCATTCTAAACGATTTCCTCCTTTAAACGGCGCATGCTTTATATCCAGAAGGGTGGCGTTTTCAGCAGGATAATGCAATAGGCAATAGGCCACACTTCGGCCTATACTCAAGCTTAGATGTAAGAACACCAAGTGACAACCATTTCATGGCCAGCAGCTTCACCAGATCTTAGTCCCATTGAAAACATATGGGGACTAATGAAGATTGAAGTTGAACGAGGAGCGCCACGAAATAAAGATGATTTAATTCAGTCAGTTTAACAGTCCACAAAAACAGGGAAACATTTCAATTGTTTAATAGTGAAACACGGTAATTTCTCATTTTTTTTTTTAATTCTATCATGAAATCTTGAAAACCTGTGAAACATAAAAACACAGTTGCGCGATCTAGTTAAAATTTGTGGGGCGTTTGAACATCAATTATACCGGTATCTGTTGAAGTCATCTAATTTTAGAGTAACACTTGTCAGTGTTTTTATAAAAATAGAAAACTCTCCCAATTGAAATCTATGGCTTCAATGAATGTGTTTAATTTCTGAAGTAACCAACACTTAATGTACCCCTATGTCAGTGTCCTCATCTATCATTTTGAAAACTTCTTTCTCCGCCTTTTCTTCTAATTGAAAAAAAGCAGATGAGGAACTGAAGAGGTGTATGTTAGAACGATTGCTAGAACCGATCATTGAAAAGGGGACTTACAATAAAAAGAAAATTTCATACGTGGTATTCTCGATAGTAACAATTACATTATATTTCGAAAAAAAATTCATCAGTTTGTGGGAGAAATCCATTATTGGATTAAATTTTGAGTTTACGTTGGAATAATTTTAAATACATTCACAATTATATTTTAGGTTTTTTTACGAATTTATTATCCTTTTTGATTCAAAGTATTATTTATCGGTAGTCACTACTTCTATTTTTCGCGAATCGTTGAGAAAAAAATTGAACCTAAACTATGGTTTGTCTTGAAAGTATCGGGAAAAAACAAAGCTCAATTGTAATTACTAAGTATATATTTTTAATTCTTGAATTAGAAAATTATAACAAAATATTCATCTTATTTACTTATGCAACCACCATTTAACTAAACACATAATTTCCCATGATGGTAGTCCAGGACTGTAAAACTGACTAAATTAAATCATCTTTATTTTGTGGCACTGCTCGTTCAACTTCAATCTTAATTAGTCCCCATATGTTTTCAATAGGACTAAGATCTGGTGAAGCTGCTGGCCATGAAATGGTTGTCACTCGGTGTTCTTGCATCCAAGCTTGAGTATAGCCCGAAGTACTATATGGCATCTTGCATTATCCTGCTGAAAACGCCACCCCTTTGGATATAAAGCATGCGCCATTTCAAGGAGAAAATCATTTAGAATGCCACAATACTTTTCACTTTTAATGGTACCATCAACTTTACAGAGAGGCGTAGCACCACGCTGAGATGCTGCTCCCCAAACCATTATTTTCGTGGAAAATTTGGAAATTTGAACGGTAACAAGTTGTTTTGATAAGATTTTTAAGTGATTTCCACCATGTTGAAAACAACTTTCATCAAACATAAAGACATTATTAAAATTATCGTCTTGAAAACCTTGACAAAATGTCATCCTTAGTTCCTTTTGTAACGTGTCATTATAAGGATTTTTTTTGGTTTCCTTGATATTTAGCTTTGTCTTTTCAGTGACATACGGACGATTCCTGGACATACTTTTATATTTCGTTGATTTCCAAATCTTCTAGCCAATTTGCGAAACCCCAGGCGCAGATTGTATCGTCCTAAGGTCAATAAGGCATTTAAATTGTTTCCTTTAATGTTACGCAGTCTTCCTGAAACTCCGTGCCATTTTGTATCTTCTTTATTGTCTTATATACAGCGCTCTTTCCCAGTTCAGTCAATTGGACTAATTTTTCAACTTTTCGAAAATCTTTTCTATACAGATATTCTACCTGTGTTCTTTTTTCTAGTTGCGACATTATTTCATAAATTGTATACCTGTCGACAATCAACAATATTTGACAAATAGTGTTACCATGCAATTTTGGTCGTAGCCGACTATCTGCACAACCTAGTTTATAAATTACTTTCGCCTTAGAATGTCACAGAAAAGGAGTATATTGAAATTATGAAAAATAATAAATTGCGTAAACTTTCTAGATAGACTATACTTTAATTTTGGTTTTTAAATTTCTCGATCAGATTACTTCCTTAAGCACCCCTTTCCTTTTTTTAATATTTCTTATTCTGATATAAATGTATTCTGTTGTTCCTCAAATAAATTCATTATTATTATTAAATTTTCATCAAAAAATGGGAGAAAATAGGAGAAAATTTCAAATGTGAACCACTGCAAAACCATCGCACCGATTTTTTTCATTAACGGACTCAATTGCGACATTTAGATCAAAAACACACCTGAAAGTTTCAAGTCTCTTTCATCGAAATTAAGCGTATTTTGACCTCGTGTTCTTCATCAGTGAGTCCAACCCAGCCGTTTAATACTATGTTCGGCTCTAAGTTCGAAAATTACAGACATTTGTTCAAAACTATAATACGCTGTTTGAGTCCTCTAAATCTTTAAGGAATCATCCTGAACTAACAAATCTTCACATCACCCCAGTTCGTGTTTTGTTCATTAAGTCTATTTCTGAACACTCGTTCGCATGGAGGTTATTAGTTTTGTCCGTTGACAAATCGGGTTACACGCACTGTTTCCTTTCTCGCAAAAACAGTAGAATCGCAGCGAAGATTACTCGGAAAGACTCTCAGTATATTTAGAATAAACCGCTAAAATGTGGCAGTTCATTCTGCAAAAACAAAAACGACCTTTCAGAGTGTTTTGTATATATAATTAAATGAAATTTTCGTGTCAAGTTTTGGCTCGTTCGAAACAAGAAATCCAAACTTCCGTGATCTTAAATGAAACGCTTTGTTTACTGTGTTCTGAACCTACAGGGTCATTGTTTCGCCTATCATTGATATCCGAATCTGCGAAAATTATTTCCAGGTTTTGAAGCGCAGTGTTCTGTTGCATAGCTCGCGATTGAAAATAAGAAATTTTCACATCTGGGTGATTTGATATTTGATTTCATATTTTATCCTAATACTCCTAGGTCTTCTGTGAATATTCCTCACAAGCTGTTAGCTTATGACAGTTAAGACACAAATATTGGATGGAATTGTCCATTACTTTGTGATAGTTCATTTTAATTGCAATGAAATAAGAAATTACTTTGTTTTCTATCACCTTTTACACTTCAGGATGTTACAGTGCTAGTGAGACACAGAAATGCAAAAAGTGAAGAGAATATTGCTGTCGTACGTGAAAGTATTCGTGAAGACCAAAATTTATCGATTTCTCGACGTTCACAAGAACTAGGCATCTCCCAGACGTCTTTGTGGCGAATTTTACGGAAAGACCTTGGTTTACATCCATACAAAATTGTTTTAACCCAAGAACTCAAACCAACAGATCATTTAAAGCGTTGTGTGTTCAGTAATTGGTGCTCAGAAGAAATCGGAAATGATGGACCGATAAATTATCCGCCTCGTTCCTTCGATTTAACTCTATTGAACTTCTTTCTTCGGAGTTACATTGAGTCATTGGTTTACAGCAATCATTCAACAAATTTAGACGATTTATAGATCAATATTGAACGAGTAATTGCTAACATACGACCTGATTTGTGTGAGAGAGTCATGGAAAATTGGGTTCAACGACTTCATTTCTGCCAGCGTTTCTGTGGTGGACATTTAAATGATGTTTTGTTTTATATCTAATGGTATCCATTATACTTTATAATGAAATAAAAATTTCAATAGTTTTTCAAATGGATAATGTGCTTTATTCACAAAAGGAAATGGGGCGCTGTTAATAAAAGTCCCTTTATATATTCGTTTAAAGCTTCGGCAAAACTTTGAAAAGTGGGGTGTGCCACAGGTCCGTCTGCTCATTTAATAGTTTTATTGTCGAAACGTGCTTTTTGTGTTAAATTATTTCGATGGATTCCAGGATGTCTAGTTTTTTTCCTTTCGCTTCCAGGTGCAATATTTCAAGATTGTACAATTCTGGGAAGATCTCCTGGTTTATCCTATATATACACTATTGCACTGTTGACAGCTCAATTTATAGACTTGAAACCAAAATCGCTAACCCATCACAGCGAATGCTATGATAAAAAGATAAAAGAAAATGAAACTAAAACACTCTAACCTGCGCTAGCGATTTTTAGCCGTCCGCACTTGAAACATCCTACTTCGTAAAATGCCTCATAGTGCTCCAATGAGAAGATAAATAATACTTGTCTTTCCTGAATGAATCCCAAATTGTCAACCTAATAGTGAAAATGCAAACTATTACTCCCTATCTATTTATTTCAACTTTACAATTAAAATAGTGACTCTTATTTACAATATACTACAATTTTACAGTTAGCTTGAGGTCCGAGATTTACGTAAGGACTTATCTTTGAGGTTATCCTGGAATATTGTTCTCCAAGATGTCGGAATGATAGTGCTTTCTCCAAGAATGGTTCCTATTCTGCATATAATCAGCAGTTGTTCAGTCTTAAATTGTTCCAAATGACCCTTAAAGCGTCCGGAACCAAGATGGTGCGGTAATAAGATACTCTAAACTGGCACAAGGAAGATTGTTTGGTATTAAGATAATCCAAGCAAAAAGACAATCCAGTAAGATTGTTCAGTTCTAAGAACAACAGGTACTAAAATCACTGGTATTAGCAGATGGTACACCACACTTCTCGAAGTTTTGCCGAAGCCTTCAATGAATGTCTATAATATAGTCCGTCTAGAAAGTATTCGGAATTTATTATTTTCATAATTTTATTAAACTTTTTTTTTGTAATTCTAAGACAAAAGTAATGTATAAAATAGGTGGTGCAGATAGTCGGCTATGGCCGAAGTTGCATGACAACACTATTTGTCAAATATTGTTGATTTCTAACAGGTATACAATTTATGAAATGATGTCGCAACTAGAAAAAAGAAAACAGGTAGAATATTTGTATAGAAAAGGTTTTCGAAACGTTAAAAAAAAGTGCAATTGACGGAACTGCTCTATATGAGACAATAAAGGGGATGAAAATGTCACAGATATGAAGCATAGACCAGTTTCAGGAAGACCGCGTAAGATTAAAGTAAACAATTTAAACGCTTTATTGGCCTTAGGACGATACAATCCGCGCCTGGGGTTTCGTAAATTGGCTAACAGATTTGGAAATCAACAAAAGTATGTCCAGAAACCTTCCGTATGTCACTGAAAAGAGAAGGCAAGGAAACCAAAAATATCCCTATAATGATACCTTTACAAAAGGAACGAAGGATAGAAATTTGTCAACGTTTTCAAGAAGATACTTTCAATAATGTCTTTATATCTGATGAAACATGTTTCCAACTTGGTGGAAATCACTTAAAAATCCTACCAAAACAACCTGTTACCGTTCAAAATTCCAAATTTCCCACCAAAATAATGGTTTTGGGAACAATATCTCAACGTGGTGCTACGCCTCTCTATATAGTTGATGCTACCATTAATGGTGAAAAGTATTCTAAACGATTTTCTCCTTGAAACGGCGCATGCTTTATATCCAGAGGGGTGGCGTTTTCAGCAGGATAATGCAAGATGCCATACTTCGGGCTATACACAAGCTTGGATGCAAGAACACCAAGTGACAACCATTTCATGGCCAGCAGCTTCACCAGATTTTAGTCCCATTGAAAACATATGGGGACTAATGAAGATTTGAGTTGAACGAGCAGCGCCACGAAATAAAAATGATTTAATTCAGTCAGTTTTACAGTCCTGGACTACCATCACCGAAAATTATGGAGGTGATCCAGTTTCAGTCAAGTGTTTACAGTTAAAGGGAGGTTGTATAAGTAAATAAGATGAATATTTTGTTATAATTTTCTAATTCAAGAATTAAAAATATATACTACATAATTAAAATTGAGCTTTGTTTTTTCCGGATACTTTCAAGACGGACTATAATAATAATAATAATAATAATTTTATTCGTCCTTTCAGACACAGTACATTTGTATAGGATACGTTATAAAAAACCAGAATAGAAAAAAAAATAATAATGCTAGAAAATTTAAAAAATCGGACAATAAAATTCACCGAATAAAATAAAATACAAGAAAGTTACAAAGAGCAGAAAACACGCAAAAATGCACGCTAACTCGCTACCCAACTGAAATATTCCTCACTGCTGTAAAAGCATTTCTCGAGCAGCAAGGCCTTAACCTTACTCTTGAATCTTCTCTACTCCAAAACCTTCAATTTGTCTGGAAGATGGTTGAATATTTTTATGCCACTAAACAATGGTGACTGCTGGAATTTAAAAGTTCGGTGTTTTGGAATACAGAGAGTTTCTTTGTGCCTAGTTTTATACTCATGAAACTCGGAACACTTACGCAGTGACAAAATATTTCTACGAGTGTACAAAAGGCAGCTTGAAATATAAATACTAGGAAAACTCATTATTTTGTACCTGACAAATAAGGGCCTACAAGACTACCCAGGTTTCAAATTAAACATTAGACGGATTATCTTTTTTTGGGCAATAAACACCGCTCCACCGAATGAGGAATCTCCCCAAAGAACAACGTCATAGTTAAGGTGTGTGTACACTAGTGAATAATATGAATCTATCAGAGATTCACAAGGCAACACAAGCTTTATGCGCCTCAATGCGAAAAACGCACTACTTAACCTCTTACAAACAGAGTCGGCGTGTTCCCTCCAACTTAGGTTTTTTTGCACTCGTAAGCCCAGAAACCTTACACAATCTGAAGATTTCAAATTACAGGATTGTAGATTCACAGTCAGTCGTTGGTCAGAGTCGCGTAATTGAAAGTAGATTAGGTCAGTCTTATTCACATTTAGTATTAGAGAATTTCTGAAGCACCATTCAGAGAAACACCGAATTAATAGTTCACAACTTGCTTTAAGTTCACTAAAAGTGTGCGCAGAAATTATAAATGATGTATCATCGGCAAACATCACAATTTTTATATTCAACACATAAACGAAATGAACAAGCATATAGTTTGGTAAGTCATTAATAAATATAAGGAATAAAAGGGGCCCAAGTACCGAGCCTTGAGGAACACCCATCCCAACAGGATACTTGGCCGAGCTGTGCTGACCGACTCACACTATTAATGAACGATTTGCTATGAAACTCTTCATCCATTCTAGGAAGACCCCCCTGAAACCTAAATTAAACAATTTATTCAGAATGAAGCTGTAGTTCAAGCAATCAAATGCCCGAGACTGGTCAAAAAACAATCTTGTCACGTGAATGCCATCATCCAAACAGCTGTACATAAAGCTCACCAAGTCCCATGCCGCAGACTCCGTCGACCTACCCATACGGAAGCCGTGCTGACAGGTTGTGACAAACGAATATTCGTCCAAGTACTATAGTTGAGATACAATTTGTTTTCATATAGTTTGAAAATGTAGTAAATACTACGAAACTCGAGTTAATGTTCTTATTCATTCCATTTATACCAAATACACCAAAATGAGCTACAATGAAATTGGAAAAGCGCAGCGTCGGTTTCGCGCCAATCCCTTTTCAAAAATTTCCTCTAGGGAAACTTCCTAATACATTCATATTTATATTTGTACTATCGCCATAACGACGCACCCAAATATTTATATTTTCGTTGGTCCTAGAGCCAATTCATGTACCGTTGAACATGTTCTAGTCGACTGACGCGGGCCGCACCAAAATAGGCATCTCAGCAGACGTTCCACCGTAGATAGAGCGGTCATGCGCGTTCAAAGTTTATTTTCGGCCGGATTTTTCCCAATTACCTCTGCTGGCGAATTCGTGTTTTTCCCCTTTTCCGAAAAACTGCCCATTGTGGAGTGATGTGTCGACGGAATCGAAAGTTTGGAAAGTTGTAAATTTTTTTGTGGAAAAGTTCGTTACGTTTGGAAAAAAATAATCATTCTTCTATTGTAAGTGCTTTGTATACTCCTTATAAGTAGTTTTTCTCAGATTAATGACTCTAATGAAGCATGTTTCATTCGTTTCTGTTACACAATATCAGTTTCCACACTTTCAGATTCATTCTGATTATAAATTACTTTAAATTATATATTCTAACTTCTACAATATATATTGAAACTACTCACAAAAACTATCAAATTAATATCCTCATATATAATCCATATAAAATATTTTTCAATGTCTCGGAAAAAACCTTTTTACATCCCAACTTGAAATGTATTAACAAAAACTATATAAGTATGTATATTAACATACAAATACAAGAAAATCCACTATTCCAAAATTATCTAAAATTCTCAAAATAAAGGATCGAATAAAAATAATTGAACGAGAATTCCAACATTTGATAGCTACTTCAGTCTCTAGACCTCTTCAGAAATGTATTGATTCAAATATATAACCAGATCAAAATTTAACTTACCAAATAAGATAAAACCTGGAACAAATAAATTCGAAGTAAGCTTTGAAGTATCCAAATTAAAACAAAAATTATCAACGTTTTGTTACGTACAACCTATAACTATTTGTACACGAAAAACCATAACAAAACTCATTCACCCCAAATTTTGATCTTGTTATATATTTGAATCTGAATGCAATACATTTCTGAAGAGTTCTAGAGACCGAAATAGCTATCAAATGTTGGAATTCTCGTTCAATTATATTTATTTGATTCTTTATTATATCAAAATTTGTAGAAGGTTCACAGAAGATATCTGTATGATATTTTAAATTCTCTTCTCATTCAATAAAACCCTCAAACACAGCTGGTAGTTCATCTACTCATCTGTCTTCTGAGTTAGAGAGACGGAGAAAGAGAAATAGCTTTATTGAAGAAGGAACCTTTTCAAAGGACTTACGACCGAAGTCTTCCTGCTCTTGTGAATTAATGTGTACTATAAAATAGAAATTTTGAGATATTAAACGAGGCTATGTCAACTGAAATATTGCTTGCGCCGGTAACTTCCTCTTAGGTCTATCAAGTTGAAATATTTTGTGCTGTATTCTTGTTTGATGAACTTCTCATTTAGTTTTTGAATTTTATCATTTATTGTTTCTATGTTTGTTTTTTCATACAATTATTCATTGGAAGGGTTATGTTATGGGTTGTTTAGACGTCTCATTTTAGTAAGTTTTCATAGGCTGTAGTGGAGAGCTTCACTCCCGAATCTTTTTCTTCAGTTCTTCCAACCTGTTCATTGTTTCTGGTATAATTTTACCCTGTGCAATCAGGTAGGCGTCGTCAGCAAACTCAACATATATGTTCTTTCTCTTCTCTTAGCCATATTTCACAATTATTCAGTGGAATTTATATCGGGAACAAATAAGTCATTCTAATATTCTCACACCTTCTGTCTCCAAATTCTGCTAGTATTTAATGGAGTCTTATCCTGTATAACTAAAAGTTCCTCTTCACAAACAACCCCCTAAAGACGTATGATTTAAGATCGTTACGATCGATCTCTTTGAAGGTTTTTCCACTTTGAATATTGGTTAAATTTTGTGCGGATCGGCAGTCCAGGTTGGAGGTATAAATTCTGATTGCCGAACTAAAAGAACAAGTCTTGATATTTTCAAAATATATTTAGTTCAGAATAATTATCATTTTTTAAGCCTGTACCTCTTCAACATAAAAAAGAGAAATAGCCATATCAGTGATGTTCAAAAATGGACAGAATTGGCTAAGTTGAGTTATTCTTATTTAAAATTCATTTCGAATATTTTCGAGAGAAAAATCCGATCGAGTTCAAATTTAGTATTTTGATTTAGGCTCACGCAAAATTTCGTCAAGATGAATCACGAGAATTTTGTCCTTATCCGAGTACGGCAAAAATAATGAAATATATATGAAATTTTGTTTAATATATTTTTTTCCAATCTCTCTTGCTGATATGTAACGGTGCAGATCGAAGGAGGATGAATGGGACCTTTTTCCATGTGTTACTTGATTTTCCATTTCTTCTGGAAACAAAGTTTTAAAATTGCAAAAAATTATATATATCGGGTGTTTTTTTTAAGTGATAGAACTTTCGATAGGGATAACTGTGATATGACAGAAGGTAGAAGCCATGTTGTTTTGACATTTCTGTTCAGTAAGCATTGACAAATTATCATGGAAAGACGCACGCCGCAACAACGTTTACAAATTGTTGAAATTTATTTTCAAAATCAGTGTTCTATTCGCCAAACTTATAGGGCACTTCGTGAAATTTATGGTTTACATAATCGTCCATCAGAGCAGCTTATTCGTCGAACTATCGATAGATTACGGACAACATTTTCTCTACTCGATGCAGCAACAACAACAAGTCAAAGAACTGTACGTACAGAAGAAAATATCGCTGCTGTAAGTCATAGTGTTAATGAGGATCCAGATTTATCTATTCCTCGACGTTCACGACAAGTTGGACTCTGTGCATCCACCACATGGAAAATTTGGCGTAAAGATCTTGGTCTTCACCCATACAAGATCCAACTGGTTCAAGAACTAAAGCCACTTGACCATAATAAGCGTCGTTTGTTTGCTGATTGAGCCCTAGAACTGCTTGAAGTTAATCCATTTTTTTATCGTAAAATTGTGTTTAGTGATGAAGCTCATTTTTGGTTGAATGGCTATGTAAACAAGCAAAATTGCCGTATATGGAGTGAAAACAATCCTCAAGAAGTTCTGCAAGTGCCATTGCATCTTGAAAAACGCACTGTATGGTGTGCTTTACACGCTGGAGGCATCGTCGGTCCATATTTCTTTAAAAACTATGCTGGAGCTAATGTTACATTGAATGGTGCTCGCTAGAGATCCGATGATCAATGATTATTTGTTTCAAAATTTGAATGGTATCGATCCAGAAGTGTTTTGGTTCCAACAAGATGGTGCTACACCTCATGCTGCTACCGTAACAATTGATTTATTGAAAGAAAGATTTGGCGATAACATTATTTCGAAAAACGGTCGAATTAATTGGCCTCCAAGATCATGCGACATAACTCCACTGGATTATTTCCTTTGGGGTTATGTCGAGTCATTGATTTATGCTGATGTCGTGGTGGATATATGCCGGAAATTATTTTTAAAACATAAATATCATAAAATTATCCTCCAAATAAAAAAAATGGCTTCAATCATAATTTAAAGTTCTATCACTCTAAGAAAAACACCCCATATTTGACTTTCGGCTGACAGAGCACAAAATTCTGTGATTTTATTCATTATTTGTAGCTTGTCGAAGACATAATTTTCAGGTTTGAAAATTTTCAGGGGAAATGCACTGCGAAAGTATCGAGGGATTTATTGAATATATTATTTATGTGCTTTTGTGCAAGACCCAAAGTTTTTTAGGGCCTTTTATTTCGACTGGGGATACTTGATCGTATTTTGTATATTTTTTATAATTAATTAATTTGCCATTTTTTTATTCATACCAGGATATCGAGATTCACATCTGGTAAGAGTATAGCGTAGAGTTGGTGCAATTGTTACCTCGGCTCGTCACCTTTTAAAGCTGCCGATGTTTCCGGGTTCCTATCAAGCTTGCAATGAGCATTCCCGCGTGTAATATTTTTAAACTTGCTTTATTTTCGTTACAAATACGTGTTCGTTATTAGTTACCTAGTTTAGCTTTGCGATCGAAATAATCGACCTATATGTTGCGTTATTTTATAGGTTAAAAACCTCATTGGATCATGACGGTATCCTTGTTTACTGGAAAGAATATACTATCGTCAAATTTCCTTAGAAATAAAGGGGAAACTCAAAAACCTCCTGTATGTCTACTTCACTCATCGATTTATTATTTTTTGTTACTCAGAATTTTCAACTTTTCGGACTTCTCTAGGTTGAATTGTTATTCATTTTTATTTTTATAGGATCATTTCATAAGATGGGAGTTTATTGGCAATTGAATTCAGTCTTTAAAGGGTGTCATGAGGAACTTCCTACTTCTTAATTCAATTATGGGGGAAAGTAATCACGTTTCAGCCTGGTTCCAATCAAATACATATGAGCTCCTCATAGTAAGATGAAAGGAACAATATTTGAATATCAAAACAAATTAAAATATGTTTATCTTCTACAATTTTAATTTCAAAAAAGTTTTTATTCAAAAAACTTTTAGAATTAAATTAATGTCTAAAATAAGCAACCGCTTACATTTAATAGACGTATATAATGAAAACTCAATATATAATGTCAAATGGAATAAATAAACCAACAGATATACGAAAGTCATTAAAATTAATAAATAAATATTTAAAGCAGACAAAATTTTGTTTCTGGTCTTACCTTTAAGAACACCAATTGCCTTTTAAAAACATGAACACACCTTAAGGACTTCTCAAAGAATATAATTTATTTGAAATATTTAATATATTTAAATATTCGAATAAGTTAATTCAGAAATCTCTCAAAACATGCACTATATCTTCAAAAAACAAATATAATTCTAAGCAATCCCTTCTTCGGTCCTAAATAATATTCCAAATATCAAAATCAGAAAACTAACAATAGTCATAGATAAAGACAAACTACAAAAAAAACTTACCGAAGTACTTTTTCTACGGTCAGAGGCATTAACAGAGTACTCTCTTTTTCTAAGATAATAGCAATAGTAACACATATCTAATCCTTTGTTTGATGGGATCTGATTTTCTTAACTTCGCCTTTTCACGGTTTTCTACTTTTCAAATTTGTCGTTAATTTTGGCTTTGTTAGTTCCCATGACTTGAATTTCTATTAGTTTATATGTGATAAATTATATAAGTCGGTTGCTTATAACGAGTGTTTTTTTTTAAGTGATAGAACTTTCGATAGGGATATCTGTCATTTTACAGAAGGAAGAAGCCATGTTATTTTGATATTTCTGTTCAGTAAGCATTGACAAATTATCATGGAAAAACTCACGCCGCAATAACGTTTACAAATTGTTGAAATTTATTTTCGAAATCAGTGTTCTATTCGCCAAACTTATAGAGCACTTCGTGAAATTTATGGTTTACATAATCGTCTATCAGAGCAGCTTATTCGTCGAACTATCGATAAATTTCGGACAACATTTTCTACTAGATGCAACAACAACAAGATAAAGAAGTGTACATACAGAAGAAAATATGGCTGCTGTAAGTCATAGTGTTAATGATTATCCAGATTTGTCTATTCGTCGACGTTCACAACAAGTTGGACTCTGTGCAACCACCACATGGAAAATTTTGCGTAAAGATCTCGATCTACACCCATACAAGATCCAACTAGTTCAAGAACTAAAGCCACTTGACCATAATAAGCGTCGTTTGTTTGCTGATTGGGCTCTAGAACAGCTTGAAGTTGATCCACTTTTTTATCGTAAAATTATGTTAAGTGATGAGTCTCATTTCTGGTTGAACGGCTATGTAAACAAGCAAAATTGCCGTATATGGATTGAAAACAATCCTCAAGAAGTTTTGCAGGTTTTATTGCATCCTGAAAAATGCACTGTATGGTGTGCTTTACACGCTGTAGGCATCATCGGTCCATATTTCTTTAAAAACAATCCTGGAGCTAATGTTACACTGAATGGTGCTCGTTACAGATCGATGATCAATGATTATTTGTTTCAAAATTTGAATGATATCGACCCAGAAGTGTTTTGGTTCCAACAAGATGGTGCTACACCTCATGCTGCTACCGTCACAATTGATTTATTGAAAGAAAGATTTGGCGATAACATTATTTCGAGAAATGGTCCAATTAATTGGCCTCCAAGATCATGCGACATAACTCCACTGGATTATTTTCTTTCGGGTTATGACAATTCATTGGTTTATGCTGATAAACCAGAAACAATAGACACTTTGGAAGCCAACATAACCCGTGTTATTAATGAAATAAGGCCTGAATTACTCGAAACAGTGGTCCAAAATTGGTCTGGTCGAATGCGGTTCCTCAGAGCTAGAGGTGGTGGACATATGCCGGAAATCATTCTTAAAACATGAATTTCATAAAATTATCTTTCAAATAAAAAAAATTGGCTTCAATCTTAATTTAAATGCGTTTTATTTGAATTAAAATTCTATTTCTCTAAAAAAACACCCGATATAAACAGTTGATGAATTTTTTCGTGTAGTTCAATGAGAGTATAGGTCAAATGTACCGGTATGATATTTGCCGCGAAAGGGCACGTCTGATTGTTGTCTGTGATCTCCGAAAATCGGGTAAAATTAAGAAATGTCACATTTTTTTCATTCGTTGCAAGTAAACGAAAATTCGTACGGGAATGAAAATACTTTTATTAGTTGAATTTTTTGCAGTCCCCGCTTTTTGACTGACAATCAGAGCTGTGGTTTTCCCATTTTCGCCTGACTTTGTTGAAAATGTTCAAATACTTATTTCCCACCGGTAGAGGCGAAACGCATCCGTACCTAAACTTCGGACTTTTCTCTTTCAATCACGATCCTACGCAAACCATGCGATTGCTTGGCGGCCTCTTGTGAAATGTTCAAAAAAGATATCTTTTCCCCAAAAATTCTCTGGATCCCTCTTTGTGATCCGAGTGGGCGGTTACTGCTTTAAATATTTAGTATCGGATAATTTCTTCTGAAGCTAAGAAGTGAATGGAGTTATTGTGAGGGAGCTTCTGCCTCTTAATTTGGGAGGCGACGTTTCGTTCTGAGCATGCGCACCTGAACTCTTTAGACAGGTGTGGTGAGCATGTTTGCCTGTGCCGTCAGTGACATTGTGTCGGAACGGTCATCGAACGCTGTGTGCCTAGCCCTACTCGACCTCGGCGGGGACGGCCAGTTATATATTGTTAAACTAATCGTGTCCTCAATATGATACACCGGCAAGCTGCAGCAGAGCAATGCAGAATTCTGGACGAGGGGCGAAGAAGGTGATTGCTACACTTCTATTGGTCAACCTGGGTTTTTTTTTCAGGTTTTTTCTTACCTCTTTATTGTGGAAATATCTCATTTTCTCTTTGACCTTCTGAGATTATTTTAATATCATTTCTTCCATCCATTAAATGTTTAATGCCTCTCTAATTTGCTGATTGCCTATGTATCGCACACATTTGCTATTTTCATCATTTTGTGGGGTATAATTTATAGTTTGCTTTTCTTGATTGTTTCGGTCTCTACTTGACGGAAATTCATCGTAAATGATTTGAAGTAAAACACTTTATTTCCGCTTATTTTTATTTTTCAACGACAATTGTTTACCATACTCACCTGACGAAGTCAATATGTAATTGACGAAACAATTGTCGTTGAAAAATAAAAATAAGCGGAAATAAAGTGTTTTACTTCAAATCGTTTGCTTTTCTATTATATTTTTTATCCATTTATATTTTTTATTATACATTGTGACCTCTGCGTAGTATTAGTACTTACGCTAACAACCTCATAATCTTTAATTTGTTTTCCAAGAACAGTTTACTACTTCGATTCAATGATGGATGCAGACTGCCATGAAGTTGTCTTGTTTTTTTTTCTATTGGTTTCGAGCTCTTTGTTGGAATTTAGTGTTCCATTGATAAGATTTCCTGCTTCTTCTATATTTGGTTTCTTTCCTTGGCAAGTACTCTTAGTCCACGACACCACGTTGATCAAAGACCAAAGTTTCCCGATACCTTTTTATCATAGCATGTATTGCACCTGAGAGGTAGGAAAATCTGTACGTACCTTCAGCACCCCTTCATAAGGAGAAGGTGTCAACGCCACAAAATTAAAATAATAAGGAACGGTTTTTTACTTGATAGAAGGATTATTACATTATTGCGTCTGGAACGAAACAAAAAATGTTTGTTTATTTATTTATTAATTTTAATTGACAATTTATATTCGTTGGTTTTTCTTAATTCCATTTGATATTGTATGATGAATTTCGATTTTATACGTCTATTAAATATGAGCAGTGCTTATAAAGACATTAATTTAATTCTTAAAGTTTATTAAGTAAATTTTTTGAGATTAAAATTGTAGAAGACTAACAGATTAAATCTGTTTTGATATTCAAATTTTGCCACAAAATTATATCCTGAAAGCGTTGATTTTTATTCGAAATCATACCATTATTTGCGATTATTAGGACTTTTTATGAGTAACTTCTTCGTTTTTTATTATATTGATCTGAAGTTGAATGGAGAAATGAAAGGGATGTATCAACCTTTGGATATGAGAATGTACGTAACCGCCCTTGATACACACATAGATATCATAAATTAGATTAAACCATCAATTTCAGTTGAATTTCTGTTCATAATAAAAAGACAACAATAAAAAAACCTTCTTCAAAAACTTATTCTTTCCAGGAAAACGGTAAAGAAGTAACGAGAACCCGCACCTTTGAGCACCCCATTTCCGATGACGTTCTAGAGACAGTTTGGGACGAACAAACCTTAAGATACTTGGTAAGAGTGATTATCAGAATTCTAAACTAGAATAAACTCAATTCTTTGTTCATCAACGTTTCAGCTGGACCAAAGTACTAACTACGACGAAAGGAAAAAGCTACGTGCTAGACTACGCGTCATAATGGCAGAACAAGAAGGTAGGTTAATTTTTATTTATTTGGAAAAACTTCGCGGAATGAAAAAAGGTGAAACCACAAATTTTAGACATATAAAGTAAATTAAAAGAGCCAAAAAAGTTTGATAATTAACTGAAAATGATAATACTCCATTTTACTACTTGTATCAACATAATTTCGTATTAAAATCTGATTTTGCAAATTTTGAGCTTAAAGTTGTCTAAAACGATCACATTGGTTCTGCAGATGGAAAATTTGAAGTTAAATTCATACAGATAACAGGTAGAAGTACAGTCAAGTTGTATGGTTGAAGAAATAGAAACAGAAGATTCCTAATGTGTTAAATTTGATGTATCTGTACCCACATCGCAGCAAACGAATGCACGCCTCTTAGTCTTAGTCTAAATTAAAGAAAAAATAGTTTCACTTTTTAATTGCTTCAGAAATTCGTAACACATTCGATTTTCTTCTCCCAAATAAGTATTACCTAAGGGTTTAATGCTTAGTGTCTTTTCTCAGATATGAGGGGCGAGCCATTTAAAATTTGCATTTTTGATACTATAAATAAAAAACTAATGGATATTTTTTCAAAGTTATAAGTTATATAATAGTAAGCTAGTTCTAGAAAGTATTGAAACTTTCATGTCTTCCTTGTTGCAGCTTGTACTGAACTCGTCAAACAGGCAAGTCAGGACCAAAGCAGCCAATCAATCGATGGTGAGTCTCTCCTTCTCCCTTTACTTCAAGGCTTATTAGATGCTCCAGAAAACGAGCAGACTCATGATTCTGGCACTGAATCGGGAGAAGATCAACGTTCGGGCTTGATTGCCGAAGTTCAAAACGCCCTCGATAAGTTATCGATGAGTTTACGTAGTGACGCCACCGATATAACACCAGAAAGACGTAGCTCCTTGCTACAATTAGTTACGAAGTTGCAAGCCGGGCTCTCATCGGCTACTTCTGACAGAAGGCACAGTGCACAACTGAGATTCAATAGGAGAAGAGAAAGACCAGACCGTCACACAATAGGTGTCAGTAATGAAGAGTTAGCCGACGCTAGAAAACTCATGCAAGAGATCAGTTGTCCCTCTCAGTCCTCTTCCAAAACGTCGCTTATTCCGAAGCAAAACTCAGAAAGCAGTGTCAACCAGAACGCATCATCATACAATCCAGTATATCAAAAAACTTCGGTGAAAAATTCAACACCTAAGCCTTTCAGTTGTTCAAACAGTGCCACCGCATCCACTAACTCCTCTTCTGTACAAACGCCATCTGAATCGATGGACTGCATTGGTTATTTATTTAATGAGGAAACTAGGGATTATCCTGGTTTAGAGACATCTGCAGTATATAATAATCAAAATGTTGAATGTAAGAATTCTCAGGAAATTTCTCAGGGACTTTATCACACCCCAGAGGATGTTGAATATCATCATAGTACCGTAAATAAACCAACAAATAACTTTGGGGACTCGGAAGAAGATGACAGCAGTACTGTAAAACCAGAGAATTACCCAAAACCTGATATAATCATGCAAAATAATCCTATATACTACCAACCTAACAGAGAAGAAGAACTGGATAACAAAAAGAATAGATTCACAACGAAAAAATTGCGAATGAGAAGAGCAAACACCATAGACATTCCAAAACCGTTACATTTTTATGAATGCGATGACGAAGAAGAAACAGACATTGAAGAAGAGGAAAGAAGAAGAAGGAGCAATTATATAGCCCTCCGAGGGCCAATTAGGGTAGGAAACGCTTCAAACAGAAATTCAATGCCCACCTTAGAACCCAAAACTGAAAACGACAAGAAATTCTTAGCATTCATAAGTAAACATAATCAGAAGAATCAGAGACATTCTTTGTGGGCAAGTAAGGCGGATACAAGTTCCATTTGGAACAACAAATTCGACCACATAAAGACGAATTTCGAAAAGAGGACAGATGAGGATATCGTGTCTCCTAATTCTGCAAGAAATTTTTGGAAAGCATCAGATGATTCGGTAAGGTTGGGATCAAATAAATATGATCCCAAAATTAGTAAACAAAGCGCCATGAACCTCAAGAAAATGTTTGAAGAGAGACAAAGACAATCGGATGAACAACGACGCCTTTCCGACACCACTGAAAACTCTGGTCAATTCGCTCCACCAATGGAAAAAGAAAGGAATGTACGCTTTGTTCCTCAACCCCTTCCTGTTAATAAATTCTCGCATGCCCCATCTTCGGCTTTCCAACCAGTAGGTAAAAATTTGAACCATGAAAGAACCAAACAAGACCAACGTTTCTCATCATCTTCTACTTTCCGACCCATTACCGAAAAGGCAACTCAACAAAATAGAAATGATGAAAATCCTGAGATAACAAAATCTGTCCTTCAAGTCAACGATAACCAAGGGTCAAACCGCCTATTTCTATACAGTCCAAAACCCTTACATAATAGAGAAAGTATATCTCCAACTTCCCCAGGTTTTGTAAAGCCATGGATTGGAAATACTGGGGAGAGCAGAGTGTTAGCTTTAGCTGCAAAAAAGTTCGAAACTCCAATGACCCAATCTAGTAATTCCTTCCAACCAAGAAGGTTGAGTAGAGAAAAAATCAATACGATCCCTAATTTCCAACAGAGTTCTAACGAAAAAATGACAGCACCTTATTTGGTTAAATCGTTGGAACAATCTTCCAATACTGTTAGGAAACTCAGTGGTCAATATGATAACTTAGGATATCAACCCAAAAAATTTGAGAAATATTCTCAGCAACCTCTCATAACAACTGACAAAAAACATATTGAAGGTTTTCAAGCTAAATTCACAGTACCTCAAAATTATTCAATTAAATATGGTAGACCAAAAATACCATCACAAAATGCTTCGATACAAAAAGTAGTGCACAACACAACGCCAGCAGAGGTGAAAAAATACAATCAAATACGTCATGGTGAAAAACATGATACAAGCCAACATTTTACACCTAGACATGATTATAATTTCTCCAAAGTGCAACAACCATCACCAAAACAAGAATATACGAGAGACATGCAACACCGCATAAGTAATAATTTGACGATGCCTGACCGTTATAACGAACCTCAAGAAACTCTTCAACATTCGTATCTTCAGAAAAAAGTCGATCTGTCTGACGATGAAGAACACCATCATCAATCAGATTATTCATATCAACGAGAAAAACCCAACTATGAAGCACAAACCCTGGTGAAAAGTGAAGTATATGAGAAACCTAAATTTGAAGCTCAAACTCTTGTAAAAACCGAAATATATGAAAAACCTCGCATTGAAGTGAGCCAGCATGAAATAGAAGGTTCAATACCCAGATATGTTTCTCAATCATCTGTTGAAAGTGTTAAAGAATATGGAGCTATCAGCAGCAGAGTAATGAGCGGGCCAGTAGCCCAAGTTGCATCAACTGTTAAGCAGAAATCTCCAATGACTAGAAACGAACATGACATGCAAGCGGCGTTTGCTCTAAAAACTGCTTTGCAGAAAGTTAGTAATTCTCCTAGTCCAAACCCGCAGCATAAAGTAGTTAACGAGAGGGAAAATTTCGGAGAAGACCCTAGGAAAATTCATGTAGAGGAGTATAAAGAAAAACCTCATAAAAGTAATGTGATTCACAACAACGTTCGTCCAAATGAAAGCTATCCTATTAGATCAGAAGAAAAACCAAGAATGCCTCTTTCTGAATCTCGTGTTACAGCTAAAGGAGAACATATTGTGACTGGAAAATTACCTCTGCCTCCCAACGTTAAGCCTTCTTTCAACAACAAGCCTACTCATGCCCAAGTGCTGAGTAAATCTGATTCTTGGCACCAAATATGTCTTTTGAACCAGGCTACTCCTCAACATAAACCTGCAGCTAGGTCTGCGCCAAATGCTAGGAGTATAATGAAGTCCAAATCGACCCATTCTGTGATAGCACCGAAACAGTTCGAAGCTGGTATGTCAAAAGATGAAGTTGCCGAGAAAAGAAGAACAATGGAAGCGTTCTTTGGAACTGGAGGTATTCCACATCAACAGTCCAAAAGCCCGTCACCTGGTAAAGTGGTGAAAAGAGCGATAAACCGTACTAAAACTTCTGAGAAGAATGTGCAGTACAAGCAGTTACACTCCCCAGAAATGCCTACAGGTCTGGCGAGAAGTAGAACACTTCCCGATATCGTGTGTTTAGATTTATTGGATGAGAACAACGTGGATCAGGCTTTCGAGGATCTGTTCACTTCCAGTTGAAACAAGATACAGTTTCTCTTAGGGAGGCAATATTTCAACCCATTCCATTAATGTATGTGGAGGATTTTTTATCGTTTCTAGAATAAGGACATAGTACGATCGATAGTTTGAATGATCACGTAGATGATTCTTGATTAGATTTTTTAAGGATTCATTTTCACATAGCCGTTGGATGGAACGTCTGAAAAGAGGATGGTGGTGCGTACACCAGGATCCAGCTAGAAGGGGAACGAATACGTTGTGCTCGAAAAAGGGTGAGGATGGTGTTTTGGTGTGCGCACCCACCTGTGTAGCTAAATAACCGCTCGCAAAATAACGACCTCTACCCCCAATTGTGCATCTCGAGTACACATTCCAGGAATTTAATGCACTGCAATATAGCATCTTGTCCATTTGTATGGGTATTCCCTTCCCTTGAAATTCTTGCATCCGATTGCTGTTTTATATATAAACAATTTCACGTTTCCAACAATAAAAAATCGAACAAGCCCTATGTATAACGAAATGTATTGATTGTCTTGATATTATTCATTTTTATACTTTTCGAAAATTTATTTTTCATTATTTTTTTATAATTTTTCACTGATTGGAGTCGTATATTTTGTTTTTTTTTTTCAAAATTACGGAATGCGCGTAGTTAAAATAATTAATTATATGGGATTTGAACACTTCATTTCACTAGAAATAATGGTATAATTTGGAAACACTGAAACATAAAATAGATTCAAATCAAAGTAAAGTGAAAGGATAAATGACTTACCTCAGGTGTCTTGTAGTTAATGGGTGGGTAAATTTAGATCCTCATCATTGTGAGATAATTCAAGTAATTAATAGATTAATATCTTTGAGCAAGTTCATGTAATTACTCTCTATTTTGTATTGAATGTTTTCATAAATTTCCAATAAGAATGTTATGGTAAAACCGAATTAGATGGGACAACCTATATGTTTTTATTACGGGCACTATTTTTACCTTATAATATTATTTTCCCATACACAGACACACCTGCACTTTTTTGTTTTATTAACCAGTTTTTGCATATCATATTTCTTAACAACTAATTTCAGATGTTATATGAATACTGACAAATCTTTGAGATATTTTTTTTATTTGCAGAAACCATTGAAACCAGTAAAGAAGTAGTTAGTGAGGGACCTGTTACAACCACCAAAGGTAGGTCGTATTTATTTTAGAACTCCAACAATAAAAATAGTAGATATAGACTCGGCGAATATACACACATCGTAAAAAGTTTTGGCCCCCCCATCAACTCTCAACTTGTTGAATGTAACATTATGTTTTAACCATAGACATATTATCCTAATATTTCATTTTAATTTTTTGATTTAATATGTCTATGGTTTTAATTTTTACAAGATGAACCTTCTTCAGGTACAAGATATGGGGGAATACCAATTTTTATTTGAAAATTTAATGCGGGGTGGCTCAAAAAAGTTATCTCATTATGGATGCCGCAGGCGGAGCCCTCTAAATATTTTAATATAAATAAGAGTACAGATAAATTTCTCACTCCACACAAACTACTCAACAATTTTTCATGAAATTGAACTTTTGACACTCTGTATCGAGGAAATTATACACTTTTGGACTGAGACAAGCTGGATAAAATAGTCATATTTTATCCTGTCTAGTCATATTGAGCATTTTCGAGTGACGCCCTGTTTATTCCAAAAGTTTTCAGAATATTCTTACAATATTATATTAAAGCTTAATAATATTTTTTTTCAGTTACAAGGGTCAGCACACAACAACATATTTCAAAGAAACCAATGTCGCCTTTTGCCAAATTCCGCCAATTGGACAAGCAAAACAGTCTCAACACACCCCCAAGGTACAATTCAAAATATATTTTGCATACATATTCCTTGTCATAATTTGTCTCTTTTCCGTTAGATATCACAAGCACTCACTATATTCTGATTTACTTTTCACTCTATTGTACAAAAAGCATATAAACACGTACCACAACCAGCTTAGTACTAAAAAAAACAACTCTTCGACATCATTATTCATCAAGACATATACATACATATTGATTATTACAGTAGCTTTAAACAACAATAACGTTTTTCAGTTATTAATTGCATTATAATGAAATGCTTAGAAAACTAATATGTTGAAAAATAATTTCGATTGGTCTGAAAAACATGCCCTTTCCTTTTTGAACTGGCATCTGCTCATGACGTCAACAGTAGGCATAAGATGCTAATACAATTCGGTTATTAAATGATAAAACCTGGTGATTCCAATACAGGTGATCGGTACAGACTACAATTATTTCGTTTGAACCGTACATTACAGTAAAAACGTTTGGAATATAAAAGCAGACATAATAAAGTTATTATTTTGCATGACAACGCTCGGCCTCACGTCGCAAAAGTTATCAAAAAATATTTAGGAACGATCAAATAGGATATCTCAACATATTCTCCGGGCATTACTCCTTCTGACTACTGGCTGTTTCGACAGATGCACACGATTTGGCAGGTCACCGCCACGTTTCAGTTCGCCAGTGAGTACGCGCCTTAAGAAGTTTGCATCTTTTTCATTTGAGGATTCATTTTTCAGACGTAGACTATGTGATGGACGGTATCATGGGAGATATAAAGTGCCTCGGACATTTGTTTTAGGCCAATTTGGCGGTTTGATAAAATTATGTAATGAAATACATCGATATTTTCGGAGAAGGTCAAAGAAATAGACCTTCGGTGTTCATCTTCTGTTAAAGCTTACAATTCGTTATTTCCACACAAAGGACGTTCATCGACAAGAGTATCGTAAATCCATATCACTTACCTTTTAACCTCTTCAAATATAGGTACTTGATGATGGCTCGTCATCTTTTATTTTCAAATTATTTTGCTCACTGCACTGACTTCGTCACGTAAAACTTCACTCTGACACTACCAATACGATATGGTTTGTTGCTATAGTATCACATTACTTTCTTTATTCATGAAACTGGTCTAAGCTAACTAGATATTATACATGGGAAGGATATATTTTACGTCAATAGCTACTGTAGTGTTCTTTCGATACAACTTGATTCAACTAACACTTAAGCAATAAATAACTCATCTAGTTAGTACCTAAACTAATAGCATCTTTCGGCTTGGTCTGCAGTACGCCTAGAACGCCTGGTGGCAGTCCTCTATTTAAATTCACTGATGCGGCCCTGAGCCAAAGCGCCAGCACTATCAAAGATCGACTTTTGCACTGGTGCAGGATGAAGACGAAGGAATACGAGGTATGATCAGTGTTCAGTGTTTGTGGGAGGCCCCTCTGTTTCTCCGCTCTGCTTTATACTACCTTCACATTTAATATCTGCACCTTTTAAATCAATACTTTTTGCTTGACTTTTTTACTAACATTTTCTAATCGATGATTTTTGTATCCATCAGTTATGAAGAATGAAGAAAAACAGAAGTCCTCATCAATGGGAATTAATGAACAAATAGCGAAAATTACAGGACATGTTGTTCAAAGAAGTCTTTGAGCGTCTTAGTACTTCTGTGCTTGTCTTAGCTTGACAGAACTTGTTTTCTATGAAAAGTTTACTATTTGTCGGTCCGGGCGGTTCATAAAACACTAACTAAGAAAGAACTAGAGACTTGAAACTTCTTCCGTTGGTTTGGAGCATAACTGTCTCAGTTATGTTGGTTAGTGGACGAAATCAATTGAATGGTTCAGCACTAATTCATATTTGAATTTTTTTTTAATTTTCCCAAATATTTTTTAAACAGCAGATCCGATCGATCATAAATTTAATATTAATAACGATAAGAAGGCAAAAACCACTCAACTTAACGTCAGTGTTTTTCACCACTTTTTAGATGAAATTGGTTTAGTAATATGTTAATTTCTTTTCATTCATTATGAAAACAACAACTGTTCCACTACGCAATAACTCCGCCGTATATATTACCTGTAAACAAAGTGATATAAATTTAAATAAAATGGTTTGGTATCCCTGAGCTGAAGGAATTTAGTTTTTCCCAGATTTTAGTTGAAGTGTCTTTCAGTATGATACCAACTTCAAGGGCAAAACGTCAATCAGTTTAGTGACAGCAGTCAAGTCCCGTTACTTTGTGACCTGATAGTGTAAATCAATTTTATTTAGATTAATTTCTATATTTTTATCGTAATTTTCATTTTGTAGCAAATTTTTTCCAGACTGTTCCGTTGTATATATTTTTTTTTCAATAGATTTACGAGTTTACAATGATATATAGAATAACTCATCTTCTGAAATCTTGAATATTTTTTATAACTTTCAGAACATCCAACTAGATAACTTCTCAAGCAGCTGGGCCGACGGACTGGCGTTCTGTGCCTTAATACACCATTTTCAACCAGACGCGTTCGACTACCATGCTCTCACACCAAAAGAACGCAGACACAATTTTACGCTAGCATTCAAAGTGGCCGAGTAAGTATTATTGTCTTTCTTACATATAAAAACCTATGTGTTTTAGTGTATTTTGCATTCGGTAAATAGTGGTCGGTGTTCAATGACTATTACTGATTTAATTAGTGTAGGGTAAGGTTCATAACTTACACTTAAACCGCGCAAAATTGCTTTCATAGAGTATTGGTCTTGATAGTAAATTTTTATAATTTCGCAAGTTGGTTAATGTTCCATCTTGTTTTGTAATAACCCGACATAGAAAACTGTCAAATAATTTATTTGACACATGTAACATGTGTGCTGGATTATTTAATGACATACGGCGTGCATATCCTTGAACAAGCACAGATTTAGCACCATGTGATTTGTTTTTCATTAAGTTGCTACTTCGTTGGCGGAAATTTGAGTTGTTGATAGCCATGAAACAAAATGCAACGAAGGAAATCAGAAATCCATGGATTATTGGATCAAGCTTTGACATAAGCGTGTCATTTCAGATGGATGTTATTTTGAAGAAGATTAACACAATTTTGTTTCACTTATAATTTCCCGATACTTGTTGATCATTGTGTACATACATGTACATTTTCATTCTTTTTTGAAGAGTTAATTCAAATCATCATGTGTTTTCTTAGAAAAAGTCGATTCTCCATGTCAAATGAAATTGAAATGAAAAAGTTTTGGTTTCTACAATTTTTTCAATAAAACGACAGTTGAATCTCTTTCTTTGTTTTCAATTGACTGAAGAAGAAGTATTCTAAACTTGGGTAACAGAAAATGTTAATTTCTTAATTTATACAAAAATGATAACTTCTCAATTTTTCATAGAAAATTTTAACAATTTTCAAAAACGGTTTTAATTACGAAGCAGTTCAATATCTGGTTAATATTCTTTAATTCTTTTTTCTTGTTTTAGTGAGAAAGCAGATATTGCACCACTTTTGGACGTTGATGACATGGTAGCAACTATGAGACCAGACTGGAAATGTGTGTTCACTTACGTACAGTCAATATACCGCCGATTCAAGGACGAAGACTAAAATGAGTGTATTGCATTGATTTTGTACTTTTTTTTAACTTTTTCTATCTAATTTGATATGCTTCTAAATTCATGCCAAAAAAGTTGTAGCTAAAGTTCCTCGTGTCTTGTCTAAAAATATTTCTGTGATAAAGAATTTGCATCATACACACCTTATTCTCGATATTTTATTCCGAGGAGACATTCACAATACATAAATGATTTCTAGTCATAAGCAAAAAGTCTGTAAAAATCTGAGTCCTTATCAATTCAATGGTGATATATTACGAATCTGCCCAGCTGTTTGATCATTTTATACTTATTTCATATCCAAGTTCCGCTTTAAAACTAATTCCATATATTCATGTAGGAATTTGATTGGGTTGTTGCTGCTGCAATTTCACTAATATGAAAATAACAATGTTCAACCCGCTCCACAATGTTCATCTTCTACATGAAAACATTTATACTGTGTAGATTACATACTTCTTCTAATTGTAAAAATTGCTATGTGCCTTATAAGTTTATAATATAGATGTGTATTTTATTTTGTATACAATGATGTAAGTTTCTAACACTGTAACAAATAATAAAAATGTAGAAAAATCAATTGATTTTTCATTGCCCGTTAAATGCGAGTTACATTTGACTTTCCATAAGTCAAATATAACTGAAATAGTCTAAATAAAATAAAAATAGGTTTTTTACTTGATAGAAGGAATATTACAAAATTTGATCATCAGAACAGATTTAATCTGTTAGTCTCCTATAATTTTAATTCTAAAAAATATTTATTCAAAATTTTATTTAATAGACGTATAAAATCAAAACTCAATATAAAAAATTAAATGGAATAAATAAACCAACAAATATAAATTGCCAATTAAAATTAATTCATTCAAATATTTATTTCATTGATTTTAATTGACAATTTATATTTGTTGATTTATTTATTCTATTTGATATTGTATATTGAGTTTTGATTCTATACGTCTATTAAATATAAGCTGTGCTTATAAGACATTATTTTAATTCTAAAAATTTTGAATAAAATTTTGAAATTAAATATATAAATTATAGGAGACAAACAGATTAAATCTGTTTTGATATTCAAATTTCAAATAGTCTTTCTGAAGTTGGACACTACCTGCACTTACTAATTTTCTTGAAAATATCCGACGTCTAGTAAGACGAAGAGGCAACTGTTGGTCGACTTGCTGTTTAGCCTGGATGACCTTAATATCGGGTAAATGAATGTGTAGCGACCTTCCTCACCTCTCGCCCAGAATTCTGCTGTAGTTTGCCGTCGTAACATATAGAGGACACGACTAGTTTTAAACAATACCTGACTGACCGTTCCCGCCGAGTTCCAGTAGGGCAAAGCACACAGCGTCCGACGACCGTTCCGACTAGGAACACAAGGTCGCTGGCGTCACAGGTAGACATGCACCCAGCCTGTCTGAAGAGTTCAGGTGCGCATGCTCAGAACGAAACACCGCCTCCCTAATTAAGAGAGAGAGATGCTCCCTCACAACACCGCGTCCCTTCAGAGCTTCATTGGTGATCCCGACATGATGCGGCTATAATTGCCCCATTCATCATTCCAAGACAACCTTTCCTTTCATTCCACAGTAACCCCGCTGGAGATGGCACCGCGTCCAACCCAACACCGGAAACTATTTCCTGCCACATTCCAACACGCTATTCCGTGACCTTACCGATGCTCACTGGAGAGGGAGTATGTAGCGACCCTCCTCGCTCAGAATTCAGTTTTGCTCTGCTGTAGCTTGCCGGCGTAACATATAGAGGACAAGACTGGTCTTAAACAATACCTGACTGACATGCGCATCCCGCCTGTCTGAAGAGTTTAGGTGCACATACTCACAACGAAACGCCGCCTCCCAAATTAAGAGGTAAAAGCTCCTTCACAACACTGCATTCCTTCAGAGCTTCAAATGAAAAACAAAAAGTATCGAGAATATATGGACTATTTTATGTGAAACATACCCACACACATATAACTGAGCTATTCGTTGCATAGAGACATCAACAAAACCAATTTCCATAACCTCCCAATTTACACATAGTAAATGCAATATCCCTGTCAGTTTTATTGCGACTCTTCAAAAATGCCGCGAAATTCAAAATAAAACCTATTTCATGGGATATTTATCCATTATGATTTACACAGATTTCCCATTAGATACTTCAGATGTAAGATAAAGGAAATCTCATCGAAATAAAAAAAAGTTAAGTGAATCTTAACATTTATTATAAAATGAAAATATAATTTTTACATACATCAGTGTTCAATTTCTTCTATATCTTAAATTTTTATGAATTCGTGGCAGCCCTAATTATAGCTGTAATCAAATCAGGATCTTCTTGTTGATTTCCTAACCACCACATACAAAGGGAATTCTCATAACTGAAGGAGCTTCTTGTATGATGCAAGGGATCCATTGTATGGTGTTGACCAGAACATGTCGCTAATATGGGTTTAGTTGGATGTAAGCTAACCCCATTACAGCAGTCGTTGTGTAAAGGCATCTGCAAAATTGACCAACAATTAAAATATAGAAATTTTGAAGGAGAATGATACTATTACCAACAGTTGGATAACCATTGTTCCTAAGACTCTCGATTTTTACAATTTCTTTCGTAATTATTACTTGTAAAATTTAAGACCATCAAAAGAAAATTTTAGAAAATCAAAAAACGAAGTGATAACATGTAAATTAGATCACAATAATTATCTCTAGAGCTCGGGAATGTGATCTCATATAAGGTAATTCATTCATTGACATAGATATTTCAACAGTAACTTCTTCATTACAAAAGAAATTATTATTTAATTTTCCATCCTTAAATAAGCCAATAGACACGATGAGTAATTTTGAAAAAATGTTTTATAACATTTGGAAGAATATATCCTTTTAAATCTAAATTTCAAATTGAAACAAAAAACATGGCAATAGTAAAGACTGGGTCATCTAGAGTTTGCATTTTGAATTACTCGTTATTTTGAGTCTAAGCAACTCTTTTGTCATTCGTGTTTTGACAGACAATTAATATCATATTAGACATTAACGAAATAGGTCGATTTATGGTTGACCAAAACTGAGAAATATCAAAAACTTATCTCCAAAGAGGTGAATCTTCTATCCAAACTGTCGAAAATTCAATGAAAATGAAATTCCCTCACGGCAATTTGTGGATCAGTTTGTTCGTGAAAACTGGATCATTATTTGATAACAACCTGTTCAGGTTCTCGTCCACTGAGCACACCTGAAAACATTGCTGCTGTAACCCAGAACGAGGCTGAGCAAGCATCAACATCAACTCGTCATCGTGCTCAAGAACTGAACATTTCTCGCACTTCTCTGAGAAGAATTTTGCATAAAGACCTCGCTATGAAGGCTTTACAAAGTTCAACTAATGCTAGAACTTCGGTCGATGGGCTGATGATACCATGAACGAAGATTTGCATTTTCTGAGAAAAATCTCTTTAGCGATGAAGCTCATTTTCACCTCGAAGGACTATTTTTTGCGGGGATCCGCTAAGGATAAGTGTTACGCTAACCATCCAGAAATGATTGATGCTTTGAAAAACGAAATCGAAGTTGCCATTCGTGAGATTGTGTAATGAAAAATTAGGTTGATCGGATGGGGTACAGTATGGCCAGTCGTGGCGGTAATTTCATTCATAAATGTTCAAGTTTCAGCCTTTTTAATAAACTCATAACTTTGAAAAAATATTCATTAGTTTCTTATTTACAGCCAATAAAAAATGGAAAGTTTAAATTACCCACCTCTTAGTAGTGATGTCACATATCTGTCAACAGTAGACATTAGGTGCGATAGTGTAGTAATTTTATTTCGTATGTTATATGGAAATTCTAAAAGGTATAAAAGTTATTCTGTCTCTCACCCTTAAACACATTGAAAAAATCTCCTTGTACGTTATTTGCTTTAACATAAGTTTTTGCTTTATTTTGCAAATTTTAAAATTTCTTACTTTCTTACTTAAATCTTAACGTAATAATTTAATGATTGTTGAGGTTAGGTTTCACTTCCATCCACCATTGTTTATACCAATAGGCGCTAAAAATATTTTTATTTCAATCCAAAGTACCAACTCTGAGGTAAATAATGGAACACAATATCTGCCAATGAATAATAAAATAGATATTCATTATTTCAATGCGTTGTTTAGGAGTAAATCAATCACTTCTTCATAATTTCACAATGTCTACTTGTCATATGTAGTACATCTGTCAGTTTTATTTCGACATTTCAAGAATTCTAAATTTATGAAACCTCTTATTGGAAGACCAGTGATCTCAAATCAATGAAAAGGGTCTCAAATCAATTTAGAGGTAGTTTTTGTGGTGGGATTTACACACAACTGAACTCCTAACTCGCACAAGCTGAAAAAAGCTTCTGAGGGATCTTCACAGAAGATCTAGGAGTATCAGGATAATAATAATAAATAATCGCCCTATCGAACGCACAATTAACTCTACCATCCGTAAGTTTGAGACCCAATTTTCATTATTGGATAATACTCGACCAAATAGACCACACCCAGCACGTAGTGAAACAATATAGGGGCAGTAGCGGAGAGAATACGCGAAGACAGTGAAGTGTCAATTCCTCGCCGTTCTCAACAGCTTGGCCTGTCATATTCAACAACTTGGCGTATTTTACGTAAGGTTCTTTCTTTAAAAGCTTATAAAATTCAACTAGTGCAAGAACTGAAGCCGACCGACCTTCCGAATCGTTTCCGTTTAAGTAGTTAGGTTCTTGACAAGCTTGCGGAAGATCCACTGTTTTCGACAAAAATTTTGTTCACCGATGATGCCCATTTTTGGCTTAATGAATTCGTGAATAAACAAAATGCACGTATTTGGGGTGATGAACAACCCGAAGAGGTTTAAGATCAAAAATTGAATCCAGAAAAAACAACTGTTTTGGGCCAGTGGAACAATCGGTCCATATTTCTTCTACACATTCCTCGTAGAACGCCCATTTTCGTAATAAAGTTGAACAATTTGTTCAAACGCTGTGTAAGTCTTTCCATTATGAATTGTCAAACACTAGTGAACAGAAATGGCACTTCAGTTAACACGAGGCATGCGCAATCTGCGATTAAATCTCCACAACAAAAAGAACCTCTAAATGAGTCACCCTTTACATTTTAAAGCATCCACTTAATGGGCAAAGGAAATCTTAATTGTTGAGGACATATAGACCTTTTCAATAAAGTAAACCTCGTAAAAAAATCTCCAATGCGAAGAAATTACTGTTGAAATATCTTAATTATCCAAAGACATTCTTTACGCCGAGATAGAAGGAAAATTAATTTTAATGATATTTACAACTTAGCCATACACTTCTGAATCAGCTTAGGACTTGTTGGCATCGATAGTAATATAAAAAACCTACATACAATATAGCCCATTATCATTTTACAAGTAATAATTTTTTTAATAAAAATGAAGTGGCAAAATAATCAAGAGTCGGCCCCAATTCAAAGGAAAGCTATAGTTGTATAATTCGGATGATTGTTACACTGAATTCCTGTAAATATCAGTCACTCAGTTAAAGTGTATACAAGAGAGAACGTTTATGTACTTATGACATCTAACAGACACCCTGGTAGTAGCTGATCCAATAACGTAACTATTATCGATAAAGCGATTATATTCAGTCGCTCTCTAATGGCGGCATTGCTGTAGTGCTGCAGAAAGTGATCAATAAATACAATAATCTTATACATCTTTTGTAAACTTACGTCTTCTTTAGGTTACGCCTTTTAAATTTGTTGGTAACTGTAAGTGCATTATTATAACCTAGAATATTGTGAACTAACAGAGCTAGACAAACCTTACATCAAACCATCTAAATTGATGTCAAAGAGGTAAATAATCAAAATATATAAAAACTTTCAAAAACTTTTTTGAATGAACTAAATTGCACAGATATTCAAATTAAGATGAAGGGGGCTACTGTTACTCATTAATGAGAATTCTGGATATTGTGTCGGTTAAAGTTTTGAAATATAGATTTAGATCCCGCAGCAGATTGAAAAAAAGATTGACAGAAAGAGATTTGGAACAAATAAGGAAGGATGGCCGAAACAAACGCCTATTTTAAGTCCAAAAATAAATCCTTCTCCAATAAAGGTATGGAAAAGTCAATTTTGATAAAAAAAATTGTTTCCTCATTAAACTGGGAAATTATCGTTATGTTAATGTTGATTATGTTGGAAATTTTGTGACATTCAATTTCATCGATTATTTTCATGAAGTAGAAAAGAAAGTTCATACATCCATTACAGCGAAATATTCATTGTGCAATCATTTTTCCAGATTTAGAGTTATTTTGTTTCAAAACTTGAAAAAACCTTACTGGTAAAAGTTTTTCCAACAGTAAGTACTTAAAATCTTAATATTATTACAATAAATGAAGTTCTCCACGATTTAATACATTAAAACTAGACACAATGTCCATAGTAATCAATTGATAAAAACTTAATGACTAAAATATTTCATGTGAAAAGTATAAACAAATTTGATGGATGCAGCCCCTATTTTCTTTAAATGAAAACCACAAAGGAAAAAGTTTTTGCTGAATTCTGAGAGTAAAAATCACTCACCTACAACAATTTTAGAATAATTCCTTGATTTTATATTTATTAGAGAAGTAGCATATATCTAGTTTAAGCAAAATAGGAACATTATTTGAGGGTCAAGAAAATAAATTTCAAAATGAATTCAAACTATATACTAGTAGCAAAGTCGAATTTTAAAATATAGAAAGCCAGAATCGATGTCACTGTCTAAAGAATTAGATCCTTATAAACAGCACAAAAATAAATAATTCATAACAATATTAGTGTTTTGTTGAATAGATAACCTCATCATGTTGCAGAATCTTGAACGCGTCAAAATAACTATGTCCCCTATGTATATCCATATTGAAGGAACAGAGTGATATGAAAATTACTAGTGTAAATATTTATATAAATATGAGTAGGTAAACACTTTTTTATGAATTTCTGCGTACACTTGTAATCTTTAATATTCAACAATCATAGTTGGATTTTGCCTCCCTTTTGTGGCCACCTTTGTATATAATAGCTCATTGTTGACTGCTTCACAAACAATAGAGGTAATCTGAAAAATCTATTAAATTTTTTTAAAATTAAATTAAATGTCTTAGAAAGTGTTTCCTTTATAAACATATAGAATTATCAACACATATGTCTGGTAGTGCAGAAGAAAATATAAAATATTGAATGTGATTGCGAACATCATCCGAGACAGCTGTTTCGATTGGATATTGAATCTGTGACCGCATCTTTTTTCAAGATTTTTCTGTGGAAGCTTAATTTAATGAATGCTATACATTTAGCTGTGTAGGTTCTTGTTAGTTTTCTTCTGGCTGGATCCTTTGAAGGTATGTAGATATATTTTTATTGATCTTTTTATTTAGCTTACACTTCTAACTTCTATTATATTAAAAAAAATAAAACGAAAAAAAAATTTTTTCAAATCTATGTTGAGCATTTTTTATTCAATATCCAATGAAAACATCTGTCGCGGATTATGTTTGCTAATTGCAGTCAATATTTTGTTTTGTAAATAAAAAAAATTTTTTTTTAATTGAATCGGTCCTTACTTGATGGAAATTCATTTTAAATAAAATAGATTATTTCCACAATTTATTAAGTTAACAACAATAGTTTTTCCAACACTGTAGCTTTCTCAAGTTTACATTTTGGACTAACTCTTAATATTACACCTTCACTTCTTATATAGCTATAAAGTACCAATGTGAGTCTGGAACTTTTATTTTCATTATGGATAATCTCATAGTTATTGTTGAAATTATCTCCAAATTCTTGCAAATGACTGGCATATGTTGAAAGCGAAATATCTGTCGTGTAACTCCGCTGATGCTCGTGAATTCTATTCTCAAAAGATCTTCCTATTTGACCAACATATACATACCATAAGGCAATCACCACAAGTCAACTTATAGACTCCAGATGTGTTGTCTTTATTTGTTTGATCTTATATCAATCATATAATTAATATAAAAAACAATTCACGTACATCAAGGGAGTTACATATCTCGCATTCAACATATGCCACTCATTTGATAGAATTTGGACATAATTTCAACAATAACTATGAAATTATCCATAATGAAAATAAAAGTACCAGACTAACGCTTTTGGAAGCAGTAGAAATTAGAAGGTACAAGAACCAACAGATGTTGCAAGATCCCCATTGTTGAATATTTTTACTTATTGATGTTTTTCCGATAATCAGCCCCAATATATTTTTGGCTTACTTACGTACCTTTTTGCATATTTTCCTTTATTGGTATTTCTATGAATTGATGGTTATTTGTGTCCTTTTTGAAATGTTTTTCTTATCTTTATTGTAGTTAACTTAATAAATTGTGGAAATAATCTATATTAATTTATTTTGATTTATATTTTCGTTGATTCTCTATCGGTTGATGACACATATGTGTTCATAATTCTATAGGTCTATAAAAATAAACAGTGTTTCTACGACATTTAATTTAATTATCAAAAAATTTGAAGAGACTTTTTAGATTAATTTGGTAGAGGTTTTCAGAAAAAAATTTCTAATTAATACTTTACATGTGAACTATCTTTTTCTCAGCTGAAGTTCAACGTGATGGAGTAATGGAGCATATTAACAGTGAAACATCTGTTAAGGTTCACTAAGAATAATTATTTAGACAGTAATATTTCCAATCTTTCATAAATAAGCATTACCATTATAGTTCCCGAAGAAATAATAAATACAAACACACAACAAACCTGATAATTTTCTTGTGGTGTAACATTTTGTGAAACGTCCCATGCTAAAACTTTACCATCGGTGCCTCCAGATACCAAATATCTTCCGCATCTAGATAAATCGATAGCAATTTTTTGATTAGTATTTACTTCTCTACCAACACAAAACAGGGGACGACCAGGTACCTACGAAATGTTTAATTAAAAGTGATATTCACATGTAGGATTCATACAAACATCTTTAATTTCTCACAGAGCCAACTTGCTCATTCCCCTAAAAAGTTATGGCTGCTTAATTCTTACCCTCAGGTCCCAACATATGACTTCCTTGTCCTTTCTTGCTCCACTAAACAATTTATAACCATCCAAAGAAAAAGCCAGTGTGGTGATGCCACCTTTGTGACCTTGCAATTTGCAGAGATTTCTAAATGTGCCATCACTCTGAGAAACTAATTCAATCGTATTTTTCCATGAACCTGAAAAGAATTGGAAATCGCCTTAATTATTAATTATCCGAAATACATGTTTTATTTTTAATATTAGGGATACAGACAGATAGAAGTCCACTATAGTATCCACATCGGGTTTGTGTTCTGTGTAGGCTTTGTAACTCTTTCCTTAGTCACTTTAGGAACATCGCTGTTAATTGTTTACCCAAAATCAGAAAATTTCTTTCCTGACCCGCGGTTCAAACTCTCAGCCTCACGATTATGATTCCAAAATCTAAGCTACAAGACTACCGTCGCTATATAATGTTAACTATACAAGTAACTTCTAGAATCTTGATTTGATATACCAAAAGTAGAAGTATAAAATAAAATTTCTCTATAGATAGTGCTAGCCATCATATCCCTCAGCTGACAAAAATTTTCAACACACAATAACCCAAGTTCCATACATCACATATTTTTCTATAACCCTAAACATGTCAAGTTTTCTGCCTATGAACTACAATTTGAGGACAGCATTGGTTCTCTGTTATCATTTGAAAGTAACTGCTGAAGAATCTCATTGAATGCTTGTCGAAGCCTACAGTAAACATGCTCTTGGTAAAACACAGTGTTTTGAGTGGTTCAACAAATTAAAACGTGGCGATTTTGACGAGAGAAACGAAAAACATGGGCAACCACCCAAAAAGTTCACAGACAACGAATTACAAACTTATTGGATGAAGATGATACTTAAACTCAACAATAACTCGTAGATCAATTTAATGTGACACAAAAAGCCATTTCCATTTGTGAAAACTTTGGGAAAGATTCAGAAAGTGGAAAAATAGGTTCCGCATGAACTGAATGAAAGGTAATAAGAATTCGAAACCCACTTTTATAATGCTGCTTGGCAATCATAAAAGAATTCTCCATCGAATCGTGACAGGTGTATATATGTATATATTTTCAGAATCCTAAGCATCATAAATCATGAGTGAATCCAGGCAAATCATCGTCATTCACTGCAAGACCAAACCGCTTTTAAAAGAAGACAATGCTGTGTTTGGTGGAATCAGAAAAGTCTATTATTAGCTGCTAAAACCATTAACACTGATGGCTACCAACAACAAATAATCGATTGAAATGGAGCATTACACAAAAAAAGACTGGAATATGAGAAAAAGGCAAGACAAAGTCATTTTGCCCCATTATAATGACCCATCACATTCAGCAAAACAGATCAGGTTCAGTGTCAGTTGGGAAATACTAGGTCATATTAGGGCTGTTGATATTTTTTAAAATATCGGATTCTCGATATATCGATATTTTTTTTCGATTTTAGTTTATCAGCATTGTTTTGAAAAACAGTGGTTATTCGGTTCAAAAATGATTAACACAGTTTATTCAGTATATTAAACAAGTTAAATTATAAATGTATGAAAATGTTAGGTTCTTAGTAATTATTGTTTAATTTTAATAAAACAATTATGCGTATTAATATTTTCAGTAAGTTGTTAAAATATTAATTGTTTTATATGTTCACCTGTTTGACTACTACAATTATTAGGCACTAACAGATTGATTGTAGAAGCAATTCGTCCAGATGCTACAGCTATAGCAGAAAAAATCAAATATTTAACAGTTATTTCTAATAACACAGGAGTCAAATGTCTACTATCGATCCAAAATTTTAGTGCTTTTGATAACCTTGAAATATTTGGCTGATCTAAATACTGCTTTAATTCAGCAGGCATTGTATCAAAACTTTTGCCGAAAACTTCATTGGCATTGGACATATTTTTCAAGTCTGTTCCATAATGATGAAGTTGATTCTTTTTCTCCACGTGTAGAAGCACTTACGGTAGGTGAACGATTTCTTCTTATTTTGTGTTCTGCAATTATTTCTTTTCATAGATCTGATATTGCATTAGCAGCAGCCAATGCTGACATGAAATGTAACTTTTTGAAGCGATGATCTAAGATAATTGCTTTGGTAAAGAAAAGGTTTTCTTGTAAAGGCACTAATCTATCTTCAATACCTTTCAATAAATCATTTTGTACTGACACTCCAACAGCTGTTTGTGTTTTAGTTTGTTGTTTCTTGTTTTAATAAATTTGTTAATGGTATTACTAAACTAGCTGTGACATATTTTTCGGCACTCAAGTCTTCTGTTACTATTTCAAATGGACCAAGGAGCATAACTAAATCGCACAAAATAGTTAACTACGAAGTAGCTACCATATAAGGTACATTATTCTTAGTTCTTGATGCTAATACCTCTGCGACAATTGAAGATAATTTCAGGAATCTTTCCATCATGTCCAAACAAGAGTTGCAACGGGTACTAATTGCTTGAATGAGCATCAATAATTGGCCTTCTTTCTTTTCTTCTGCTAATTGTTTAGATCGTAATTAATCAGAAACACTAACTGAGTGTTTAAAATAGGTCACGATACATTTTATTTGATCAGCTAAGCTTGAAAAATTCGTATTGTTTTTTAAAACTGACTTTCTTTCTTAATATTTGTCCTTTTTTTTATGAATAGTTGGGCGTTGACATGATGGTGTTAACTTTTTAAGTGGCTTGCTCAATTAGTTGTATTTCCGCTGCATTTGTAATTTTTCCCGCATAAGTTGCAAGAAATACTTCTTATATTACTTTCTTAAAATACGTCCACACAAAAGAAGAATTTTTCGAGGATGACATATTTTGACTACTTCTATGTAACTGGACTTGAAATAAATTGATCTGAATAAACACGTGCTTCTCCGTTATGATATACATATAGTATGATGTTATGAAATTCATTACCTTTCTTTTTAACTTCGCTCGTTGTTAATCAAAGACCATAGATTATACACAGACTAAGTAGAGGAAGAGATGCTAAAGCTATTAACAAGTGATAAATGAAAAATAAAAACTTATTTAAAAAAAATATCGACCATCGATATCTATATTTCAATATCGAAGTATCGATATATCGTCCAAAAAAGTATTGGTAATAAATATCGATATTTCTAAATAATAATATCGATATTTCGATGACAGTCCTAACTCATATGGCTTATTCTCTAGACTTGGTTATATATGATTATCATCTTTTCTCGTCACTGGAATACATTCTCACTGAACAACACTTCAATTCATATGAAAATGGCTTAATAACTGGTTGCCTTCAAAAGAAGAACTGTTTTTTTGGCCTAGCATTCAGAAACTGTAGGAGAAGTGAGAAAAATGTATGTATGTAACAATGGAGATTATTATTATTAATTATATAAAATATTTTTTATCATTTTCAAATAAGACATTTAATTTTCGCAAAAAAATTCTAGATTTATACTTCTACACCTGGTATGCAAAGAAAAAAGTCTATCACCAAGCCAATGTAACAATTAGAAATCGTTAGCTATAACGGAAAAATTGCACAAATTACACTTCAAATTGCTTCTGCATCCGCCTGTTTTCTCCAGATTTGGCCTCCAGCGACTTTTCACAGACCTTAAAAAAATGCTTAGCAAAAAGAGATTTGGCCTGAATGAGAAGAAGGTGATCGCCGAAACAAACGCCTATTTTTAAGCTGGATGTATCGCTCTTGAGGCAAAATATGTTGATGAATAAAGTTAAATATATTGTTTCATGAATTACCTTTTGACTTCATTAAGTGAGTGTGGTAACTGATATCATGTTTAGAAGATATAATAGAAAATTGAAAAGAAAAATTAATGAGTCAGTTTCTTCAATACAGTGCAGGCTACACCTCAGGGATCCCTTTTCTATACAACATCTATTGCAGTGGCATTTTCACAATGCATAATGAGAAACAATATATACTACAATACCCGGATTACACAACAGCAATTTCAAACGAGAAAACCCTAAAAGACTATATGGATAAACTACAGGAGTTCATAAACAACATCACAAACACAACTATTTTTTTTAAAAGTATTGTTCATCAAAATGTTATTTGAAAATATTATACGCTGAAGGACTTTGGTTGATTGCCTACTGATAACTTGTTATCAATAAAAAACAGTTATTATTCAAATTATTGTGTGCTCATCATTAAACTAAGAGATTCTCAGTTGATTTTGTACTCGGTACTTCATTTGGACTCCAAGCGAAAAATGCTCCAGCCTATATTATGATTAATCTCAATAAAATTACACTTGAAAGTTAATAATGTAGAAATAGAAACATGTGGTCATTAACGAGTCTTGAAAGTTTATATTAAAACTTACCTATCGCCACAACACCGGGTTGTGCTTCACTAGCCACTATACACGAAGCTGGATGTGAAACATCATATGAGAAATACTCGCGTCCAGGCCTTCCTGTTGCGAATATTTTAACAGATTTTTTGGAACCACAAAAAATACTTTGACCATCTGCAGAAAAAGAAACACTCAAGGCTGGATCTATTTCATCAACTGCATTATAACCCCTGTAAGAACACCTAAGATTTCCAGTGAAAGCATCCCATAAATGTACAGGTCCCTCGTGTCCACTTGATAGCCAACTAAAAATTACAGAAAATCATTGTAGGGGGATCTTGGTTTAATGCTTAAATCAGGATTAATAATGATAATAATAATAATGAATAGCCTGATATTGAACTGTTTTCGCCCTTACTATTTGGTGATTGATAATAATTAAAGCAAGTTTTTAGAATTAAATGAATAGAGAATGCGGTTGGCTCTAGGTGAAACATTATAACAATTTTAATTTTAAAAAATTCACAAAGTTTTTATGTTTCACAATTTATTCAGAATCCTGACACGTGTTTCGGTTGTTCGACCATCTTCAAAGGAGTACAAAAAGGTACTAAACTTGAAATTGAAAAAGTCCTTTTATTAAACTTGTATTTTTATGACACATGGACATATATAGGACAGACAGGCAACATAGAATCATAGAACAAAGGATGTCTTTTTGAAAATCCAGAAATCAACCGGTTTTGCAGAACATTGTATAGAAAATAATAATTTTTTTAATGAGAAAGATGTCACTTCACTATATAATGTTAATAAGGGTAGATTAGTGGACTATTTGAAGATTCTTTCAATTAAAATAGCCATTGAGAAAAAGGAGAATTTAACAAATAACCAAATACTCTTTGGCAACACCCCTATATTGGAATGAAATAAGGAATTACTTTGTTTTCTATCACTTTTTGTTATAACTGATATACAGTGACTCGAGTTTCGTAGTGTTTACTACATTTTCAAACTGAACGAACAAATTAGATCTCAACTATTATATATGGGGATTGTAGGCTTCGGCAGAGCTTCGAAGAGAGGGGTTTTCCAAAGTTCCGTCTGTTCGTTAAGTAGTTTTATTATTGGTACGTGCTTTTTATATTTTTCAATTTCTATGGATTCTAGGATGTCAAGTTTTTTCCCTTTCGCTTCCACGTGCAAGATAACAAGGTTGTTCAATTCTGGGAAGGTGTGATCTGTAGTGAAGAAATGGTTCGCAAAATTGGAATTATTCTTCCGGTTCCTAAAAGCAGATTCATGCTCTTTGTACCTTTTATGGAAAGGTCGGCCCGTTTGACCTATATACACACTATTACACTCTTGACAACTTAATTTATAGACTCCAGAATTATTCAGTCGGTTCTCTTTGTCTTTCGGATTAAAAAAGAGATTAGAAATTTTATGGGAGGGTGTGAAAGCTGTTACTATGTTAATTTTTGATAAAATTCGAGCTATTTTTTGTGAAATTGGTCCAAAATATGTTAGTTTTATAAATTTATTGTTATTATGATCTGATTTGGAGTAAATTTGTTTACGAATTAGTTGCTTCTGTTTTATGTTTATGATGGAATTTATAGTTTTGGTTTCGAACTGATTTTTTGTGGCTATTTGTCTGATTGTATTCAATTCCCTCTTTAACGTAATATTATCTAAAGGAATTGAAAATGCTCTATGTACCATTGATCTATAAGCAGCTAGTTTATGATTGATCGGATGGTTTGAAAAATTTAGTATTGTTGTATCAGTTGATGTGGGTTTTCTATATATATCAAAGGAAATTTCATTATTACTGTTAATTAAAGTTTTGTCCAGAAAATTTATTTTATTGTCGAATTGTGTTTCCATGGTGAATTTGACCTTATTGTGCAAACTATTGAGATATTCTAACATACCTGTACCAAAAAGTGATATGCTTTGCGTGTGTGGATTTTAGAATTTTTCTTTCAAAACGGGACATAAAGATTTCAGCGAGTAATGGGCTGAGAGGTGATCCCATGGCAAGTCCATCTTTCTGTTTTTAAAATTTACTATTGTATTGAAAGTAATTTTCTTCCACGCAAAGTTCGAAAAGGGTTAAAATTTCGTTTTTTATCACAGGATTGATGTTATTTTTTGTTAGGATATTTTCGATTATATTCATGCATTCTATAGCTCGAATTTTATCAAAAATTAACATAGTAACAGCTTTCACACCCTCCCATAAAATTTATAATCTCTTTTTTAATCCGAAAGACAAAGAGAACTGACTGAATAATTCTGGAGTCTATAAATTAAGTTGTCAAGAGTGTAATAGTGTGTATATAGGTCAAACGGGCCGACCTTTCCATAAAAGGTACAAAGAGCATGAATCTGCTTTTAGGAACCGGAAGAATAATTCCAATTTTGCGAACCATTTCTTCACTACAGATCACACCTTCCCAGAATTGAACAACCTTGTTATCTTGCACGTGGAAGCGAAAGGGAAAAAACTTGACATCCTGGAATCCATAGAAATTGAAAAATATAAAAAGCACGTACCAATAATAAAACTACTTAACGAACAGACGGAACTTTGGAAAACCCCTCTCTTCGAAGCTCTGCCGAAGCCTACAATCCCCATATATAATAGTTGAGATCTAATTTGTTCGTTCAGTTTGAAAATGTAGTAAACACTACGAAACTCGAGTCACTGTATATCAGTTATAATAAAAAGTGATAGAAAACAAAGTAATTCCTTATTTCATTCCATTAAAATGAACTATCACAAAGTAACGGACTACTCCATCCAATACCCCTATATTGGATACTATTATTTCCTAAGTGCAATAAAAGAACCTTTTCAATTTTAAGTTTAGTTCCTTCTTGTACTCCTTTGAAGATGGTCGAAAGACCAAAACACGTTTTAGGATTATGAATAAATTGTGAAACATAAAAACTGTGTGATTTTTTTCAAATAAAAAAGTTTTTAGAAATTAATATTATACTACAAAATACAAAAAAAAATTCAGAAATGTACACCATTACCACAAGATGGGGTAAATACCTCAAAATGACAGTCACGAAAAATGCATATATTTCTGAATTTTTTTTAAAGTAAAAAATATGAATTTCTACAAACTTTTTTAAATAATAGACTATTGAACGGAGATTCAAAAATTATCTGAGTTATTTGCCATAACTTCAATTTTACATTAACTTCGTTAAAAATAAAATGAATGGAGTATGCGGTTGGCTCTAGGTGAAACATTCTAACAATTTTATTTAAAAAAAATTTCTAAATGATTGCAATGCTACATATATAGGACAGTTAGGCCGATGTTTAAAACATAGAATCAAAACACATACGATGTCTAATTTGAAAAACCAGAAATCAACTGGTTTTGCAGAACACTGTGTGGAAAATAATAATTTTTTTAATGAGAAAGGTGTCACTTTAATATACTACTCTGTCAAGAAAGTACCGGGAATTTTCAATTAAAACAACATTTTTACATTTAATCGTCAAAATTTATTGGGTCACCTTCAAAATAGGCTCCATTTGCTCCAATACATCTATGCCTACGGCACTTCCAATTATCGAAACATTTTTTATAGGCGCTTTCCGGGATGGACTTTAGCTCTCGCGCCGAATTTTGTTTTATCGCTTCAATCGACTCAAAACGGGTGCCACGAAGGGGCAATTTTAGTTTTGGGAAGAGGAAAAAGTCGCAGTGAGCCAAATCCGGCGAATACGGTGGTTGCTGAAGCACGTTTGTTGAGTTTTTGGCGAGAAAGTCAGTCACAATCGTAGTTCGGTGAGAAGGCGCGTTATCGTCATGCAAAATCCATGAGTTGTTCGCCCACAAATTTGGCCGCTTCTTACGGATACGCTCACGCAAACGTTTCATAACGCCTAGGTAATACTCCCTGTTTACTGTCTGACCCTCTGGAACGAATTCGTAGTGCACCACGCCACGGATATCGAAGAAAACAATGAGCATCACCTTCATTTTCGAGCGGCTTTGGCTTGGATTTTTCGGTTTCGGCTCATTTTTTGCCACCCATTCCGATGATTGCTGACATGTTTGCATATAGTACTCGTAGACCCAGGTCTCATCACCAGTTATAATGCGTTCCATGAATGTAGAATCGGAATTACAGCGATCCAGCATGTTTGAAGCAACCTGTTCGCGATGACGTTTTTGAAGAAAATTCAGGTCTTTCGGTACGAGTCGTGCGGCCACCTTTCTCATGCCCAAAATATCATTCAAAATCGTACGTGCGGACTCGTGGGATATCTTAAGATCATGTGCTATCTCTCTCATGCTGGTACGACGGTTTTCCAGCACCCTTTCCTTAATTTTATCGACGTTATCTTCGATCGAAGCCGTCGATGGGCGACCACTTCACGACCGTCCTTGAAGGCTCTGTACCACTGATATGCACGAGTTTTCCATAGAGCATTATCACCAAAGGCCTTTTGCAACATTTTCAATGCATCGGCACACGAAAATTCATTTGCAACACAAAACTTTAAACAAATTCTTTGCTCAACGTAATCACCCATAGTAAAAATCGGCACGCACTCTGACATCGACTGACTTAATCAGCTGTTGCAAACACACTAGTTGACAGATCCCGCTCAAGCTTGGCATAGTAATTAAGGACAGTGGTGCCAACCTAGGAAAAAAAATTTTTACCTGCCTCATTGCCCCGCCAGATTTAAATCGATAATTCCCGGTACTTTCTTGACAGAATGTATAATGTTAAAAAGGGTAAATTGATGGGTTATTTGGAGACTATCAATCAATAAATCCATTCATATAAAGGAGAATTTGACAAATTCCCAAATACTCTTCGGGAACACCTCTATATTGAATGCTATTATTTCCATGCGCCATAAAAATGCACAGATGTCCTAAGTATAATAAAAGAACCTTTTTTCAATTTTAAATTTAGTTTGTACTCCTTTGAAGATGGTCGAAAGAACGAAACACGTGTCAGGATTCTGAATAAATTGTGAAGCATAAAAACTGTGTTAATTTTTTTAAATAAAATTGTTGACTTAATTGTTAGAAACAAATTTAAACTTTAAAGATAGTCGTTTTAAATAATCCTTTGTGGGCTGGATATTTTAATATTATGCATGATAACTTGCACATTCACCAGTCCTCAAACATTCTAGTGTTATCTATAGTAATGTTGAGGCATCTACCATTATCAAAAGAATTGAAGCTATATAGGGTCCTGCAATAATGCGGCATAGCTGCCGAATTAGACATCTTAGAAATTTTGTTCGAAAGCAGGCTCCTTGTACTTTCAATGCTGCATCTCAGGAAATCATTTTCCAATATATCTGGTGTTTTTTTTAGAGTGACAGAATTTTACATTGAAATAAAACACATTTGAATTAAGATTGAAGCCAAATTTTTTTTTATTTCATAGATAATTTTATGATATTTATGTTTTAAAAATAATTTCCGGTATATATCCACCACGACTAGCTCTGAGGAACCCCATTCGACCAGACCAATTTTGGACCATTTTTTCGAGTAATTCAGGCCTTACTTCATGAATAACACGAGTTATGTTGGCTTCCAAAGCGTCTATTGTTTCTGGTTTATCAGCATAAACCAATGACTTGACATAACCCCAAAAAAAATAATCCAGTGGAGTTATGTCGCATGATCTTGGAGGCCAATTAATTGGACCATTTCTCGAAATAATGTTATGACCAAATCTTTGTTTCAATAAATCAATTGTTACAGTAGCAGCATGAGGTGGGGCACCATCTTGTTGGGACCAAAAAACTTCTGGGTCGATACTATTCAAATTTTGAAACAAAAAAATTGATCATCGACCTGTAACGAGCACCATCCACTGTAACATTAGCTCCAGCATCGTTTTTAAAGAAACATGGACCGATGATGCCTCCAGCGTGTAAAGCACACCATACAGTGCATTTTTCAGGATGCAATGTAACCTGCAGAACTTCTTGAGGATTGTTTTCACTCCTTATATGGCAATTTGGTTTGTTTACATAGCCGTTCAACCAGAAATGAGCTTCTTCACTAAACACAATTTTACGATAAAAAAGTGGATCAACTTCAAGCTGTTCTAAGGCCCAATCAGCAAACAAACGACGCTTATTATGGTCAAGTGGCTTTGGTTCTTGAATCAGTTGGATCTTGTGTGGGTGTAGACCAATCGACAAATAGACAAATCTGGATCATCATTAATACTATGACTTACAGCAGCGATATTTTGTTCTGTACTTACAGTTCTTTGTCTTGTTGTTGTTGCATCAAATAGAGAAAATGTTGTCCGAAATCTATCGATAGTTCGACGAATAAGCTGCTCTGATGGACGATTATGTAAACCATAAATTTCACGAAGTGCTCTATAAGTTTGGCGAATAGAACACTGATTTTGAAAATAAATTTCAACAATTTGTAAACGTTGTTGCGGCGTGAGTCTTTCCATGATAATTTGTCTGTGCTTACTGAACAGAAACATGGTTTCTACCTTCTGTCAATTCACAGTTATCCCTATCGAAAGTTCTATCACTCTAAAAAAAAAACACCCGATATATAGCTTATACAGGTCCAGCAATAATGCGTTGCGCTTCCATGGCCGTCGAACCAAAAATCTTAGAAATTTCGTTTGAAAGCAGGTTTCTTGTACTTTCATTGCTGCATCTCAGTAAATTATTTTCTAATATACAGGATATATTTGCATATCTTTCCAATGTCCTTCAACATCTCTATCATGATGCAAAATATTAGAGATATTTTTCCAATGGTACAGATCTTATTCAGAGAAAACTGCAAAAAGTTGAGGGAACAGAGGTTCGCTAAAAGTCCTCTTCCAATTGCCAGAAGCAATCAGAACACGAGTATGATCAGAAATTTTTTCAACTGAAGGATTTGCCTAGTCATCATTCTCCTAAATGATTAACCTGTCACGACCCCCTAATTTGTAAATGGATACAGGCAACGCTATGCGGCAGAATAACGACCTCATACCAGGATGAGGTCTTCGAGTTCAAGGCTGTGAAGGGCTGTCCGCAGGGGGGTATTCTCTCACCCTTACTGCAGACCCTTCTCGTTGATAACCTGCTAGCTATCATTTCGCTGTTGGGAGTTGACGTTTAAGCATTTGCTGATGACCTGGCAATAGTGAAAGGTAAATCGGAGGTGATGATATCAGCCATCCTTCAAGAGATACTGAACACTATTGACAAATGGTGTATAAGGGAAGATATGTCTCTTAACCCACAAAAGGTAATTATAGTACCATTCACCAAGAAACAGATGTTGGATGGTTTAGAACCGCCGACTATCCATGGTGAAAAAATACAATTCTCATATGAGGCACAATACCTGGGAATAGACCTGGACAACTCACAGTTGGAATGCACACCTAAACAAAGTGTGTCATAAAACCAAAATGGTATTCTGGACTTGCAGGCGGATATGTGGTAAAACCTGGGGTTTCAAGCCCAGTCAGATGTATTGGCTATACACTATGGTATTCAGACCACAGATAATGTATGGCGCTGTAGCGTGGTGGAAGAAAAGCCAACAAACGATTGGCCAACATAAGCTCATCCGACTACAGAGACAGGCTTGCCTTGCAATTACAGGTGCGTTTCGCACCACACCCACGGCAGCCATGGAGGTCCTACTAAATCTACCACCCCTGCACCTATTCGTGCAGAGGGAGGCGGAACGGACCACATACAAACTACATCAACTGGCGATCGACAGGCCAGAGGCAATAGTGATGGGAGGCTCAGGGCTGTTGAACGAGGTTTTAACAAACAGCACCCTATTGTTGCCCTCGGGTCTAATGTCAAAAGTCACGAGCCAAGAACGGCATTTCAATGTAATCGTCTCTAGCCGGGACGAATGGACCCAGCATGATGAAGTTCTATTGAGGACCGAACTTGGTTTGTTCACAGACGGCTCGCGAACGACGAAAGGAACGGAGCGGGAGCAAATCGAGAATCAACATCTCATTGAGTCAAAACGAAACCATATTCCAGGCAGAACTATTTGTCATTAAGACCGCGGCAGAACTGCTGATAAAACGGCAAATCCACCACGGCAAAATTAAAATATTTACTGATAGTCAGTCAGTACTAAAAGCTCTGGAATCCAGCTGTTGTACATTGAAAACAGTCTGGAGTTGCCGCACGGCTACAAATAGGCCCTGTATGTATAATAGAAACACTCTTGTTTGGATACCGAGCCGCTCAAACTATTTATGTAATGAAGAGGCAGATTGGCTGGCGTTTGCTGGAGCTAACAGGCTTAACAGGCAGAATGAACACAAGACTAGAGTCTTTCTGGCGGAGCCATTCTGGCCTGAAACATTCGAAGGTGTTCCTTGGAACAACTTCGAACAAAAAGATGGCGGACCTAGCGCTCGGTCTGGGTAGGGCCAAACTAAGAACACTTGTCGGAATTATGGCAGGTCACTGCAGACTGAAAGCGCATTTGCACAAAATCGGTCTGGCTGAAGACGATGAATTCAGGCTGTGTCACTTTGGACACTGAAACAGTCATGCACATCGTCTCGGACTGCCCAGCTGCGAGTCGTATCAGATTCGAGGTCTTTGGTCAGGCTTTTATAGCCCACTGCGAACTGAAAAAATTACCCCCGAACAAGATTATCGGTTTTATCCAAAAACTGGATCTCATCGGGGAAATATAAATTAGGGGTGAACCACAATAGTCCTTTGCGGACGCAGTGGTAGGATGGACAGACGCCCGCTTACTATAAAATAATAATAAATAATAATAACCTCTCGGGATGTCTGTTATTAATGGCCAAAAATGAAGAATTTCAAATTGTTGTTTTTCGATTTTTTTAAAATGTAAAATCCATTATTTTTTTCACGATAATGTAGAGAATTGCATGCCTCACATATTCTCAGAAGTAACTTTAGGAGCTATTTTCACTCCTGCCTTCAGCAGACACAAAAATTTACATCTCAACTGAAAATTGTATTTGAATAATGAACATAATAACCAACGGATAAGAGTAGCAAAAAATATCCTTGAAAACATTATGTTTAATTAAATATTAGTTTTGAATCGATGTGAAGAGTATTTTGAACAGTCTGATTTACTGTAGTCAACTTATGTTTTTATTTCACTAACTCTCACTTCAGTGTAAAATAAATAATTACGAAGCAAAAGTAATAGTAATATCAAGTTTCCACTCTTTTTCCATAAGAATAAAGAAGCCATTTGGTAATTCCAAGAATATTGGTTATTTCAAATAAAAACCTGAAATATTAATCAATACTTTCATTAATGCACTTCGAATTTTTTTTTGGTGATAAAAATATTCAACCGTTTCATGAACAAAGCAGGGTAGGCAAAAATACCGGGAACCAAGTTATTTTATAGATTACGTTCCTAGTAGAATGACAACTATTTCGATATTTCATTAAAATTTGTTTTGGAAATGTCTTACATAATATTCTCAAAAACCAATTTATATTCAAACTTACCAACAAGTAGCAGGAGAGGAGCTATTCATACCCGGATACCAGCATACATCATATATTAAACCTTGTTCTGGAACACTAACAGCAGGAGTTAGAGGAGTGATAGGTCTGCTCATCATCATTACTTCCGTAGTATACAAGTCATTGGGCAATTCGCAGATATGCATTCCAGCACCCCTCACAACAGTTAAAAGACAAGTCCCATCAGGAGACCAATAACATCCTTTCAAGTAATGTTGATCATCATAATTCGGCCAGACAATGCGACCTAATTCCAAGGCAGATTTCTCAAAATTGTAAGAGACGTAAGACTGTGTAGGCATTTCATACGTTACTCCTCCAGCCATATATTGGCTTTCAGCCGTATATTCGCCTTCTGCCATAATTTCGGAATTTAATATTTGAAAGTTAACCTATAAGAACAACCCCAGAACGAATAACTTCATACAAAATATAAGGCTTTTCCTAATATGATCACGAATTGACTTCAACACCAATTAATCCAAAATAAATATCAATTGACACTTTACATTTGAATATTTCCCTTCATAAAATAATAAACATTAGCGGGTTAATCGGAGAACCCATATCATAGACTCCTAATACTTCTATGACATATCCATAGACTCCTACTTCCATTCTTTTATATGTGCTTGGTTAGAAAGACCATCGATACAACTTTAACATACGACTGCTGATTCCAAATGAATGGGTCTTGAGTAAGTCAACAATCACCAGGGTTTTGTAAGAAAGGAATTTTTAATTGAGATCAAATTATTGAGCTATCCCTTGTTATGCGTAGTACTCTAAGAGATCGAGGATTTTATGGAGTACTTTAAAAGATCCGGAATTTTATAGAGTACTCTAAGAGATCTGGGATTTTACGGAGTACTCTAAGAGATCTGGGTTTATACGGAGTACTCTGAAGAACGCTAACCTTTTTATCGTGATCGTCTAGTGGAAGGAGAATAGGACGTTACGTTGTATAGACAACCCAAATTACACCTAACGAGAACAAGGAAACAGTGACGGGAGGTTCAAATATTCAAAAGACAGTAGCGTTAGCATAATATACTTATATTAATAATCTTGAAAGGCAACATCCCTCAATGAATGGAAACAAACATTTATCAGCCTGGTGTTAACATTTATCAGCCTGGTGGTGCTCAGTGGTTGGTAAAGCAGTGAACCCAATAGTGCCCCGGGGTCTGAATGACTTAATTCTATATATCGTTAGGTCGGTAACTTGCTCAAATCAGATATCATTCTTAACGACGGAAATGTTTAGAGAGGACAGGATACAGCCAGCATGCACCTTCAACTGCACTTCCTGTAACCAGTGCAGAACCTAACAGTTACAAGGGGTAAGATTGAATGTACAGTAAGGTCGTATACTCATGAGATCTCCTTAAAGAGGGGATCTGACATAATTCGAGTCGACCGGAAACGTTACTATCAAATGGACTGTATCTGGCCTCCTCGGGGTGACCAAGGCTGAAGAACGGACCGAACACTATCTGATGGGTCACGCAAACTAATCCTGAGGATATCACAATACCTCGGAACAATGATCTAGCAAACACTCACACATTCTCACAGTAGCGTTGGATATCCAAAGCTATTTCCTGTCTCTATACGATACGTCGTCCTCTACCAGGACTACTCAGTGATTTACCCTAAAGAACGCCACCGGTTCACAAGGAATACAATCTCTCAAAGTAAGCGGGCGCATGCATATGGCAAATATGTAACACATACAGGAGATTATAAAATAGATACAGTATTCCATCACCTGGGCGTATTAATGAACGTTACAATAAAAGCAAACGACTAAATGGGTAACCGGGGGATCACACAAGAGTACATGCAAATCAGTTACATATCAGGTTCGACGAATACCGTGAACAGTACAAATAAAGAACCACTATTAATAAATACAACAAATAGCAACCAGGCACGGAAGGAAAGTATAAAATACAATTAGATAACTTATGATGGTCGTGCTACTCTAGTTATATACAAAGGCAATGCATTTTAGTTAAAACATTTCGGTCGGATTAAATAACACTGGAGCAAAATACAAGAATGAAAAGCGATGAGTGGAAGACAAAAAAACGAACATGCATTCACTGAGATCTTACATTCAAACTAAAGTGGTATTAAAAAGTATAAAGCATGCAATTAATTAGAAGCATTTAAAAGAAGTTTACTCACTGAGAGTTGCCAAGAGGGACTTGACAGCCCTTCGCAGCCTGGAATTCGAAGACCTCATCCTGGTATGAGGTCGTTATTATTCTGCCGCATGCAATTGCCTGTATCCATTTACAAATTATAGGGTCGATTCCTCTTGCAAAGATAGCCTCAGCGAGAGAAGTCGCCAGCGTATTGTTAAAAGCACCTTCAATGTCCAGAAACACTGGTAGTGCTATCTCTCGATTATCGAGAAATTGATTTAATTTTCCGACCAAATTGTGTAATGCACGTTCTGCTGATTTTCCGGCCTAGTAGGCGTATTAATGAGGGCTAGGGGAACTGTCAATTAGCACTTTACCCCTGATATGGACATTAATCACCTTTTCCAGACTCTTCAGCAAGAACGATGTCAAACTTATTGGTCGGAACGATGAGGGCTTCGGTTCTGTTCGTCCCACTTTTGGTACATAGACCACTTTAGGTAATGTTCAACTTGTAGGGATAACCCTACTCGAGGTTACTATCATTTTCGTCCCACAGTATCCCTCGCTTGAGATGACACCGCGTCCAGCTCAGAGGCGGACTGTTTCATGCCAAACATAGGCCAACGTCCTATGTTGTGACCTCACTGGGAAGGGAGTGGGTGGCGACGTGCCCACTCCTTGTCCATAATTCCGCTCTGCTCTGCTAGAGCTTCCCGGCGTATCACATAGAGAACGCGACCGCTTTCCGATACATAATTCACACTTTCCTTGTCACCGGAACTTGTCGTGGTGGGGGAGCTCATCATGACTGGTGCCTTGAGGTGTCTAACACGGTGGCAGGGGTTTTTATCACAGCACAGAGCTTACAACTATTTAGATTTGTTTTCTTTCAATTTAAAGTTCTATCACTCTAAAAAAAAACACCCGATATCTTGGAATATACTATACAGGGGGATGCTTTAGGTTGATGATAGGAAAGGATAATTCGAAAAAATTAGAAATATTAATTCTAAAGATCCAATCCCCTCGTAAATAGGTCAAATTGTAATAATTTGATGTCAGTGTTCAGAATTTCTCAATATTTTTGGGAAAAGGGTTACTATTTCACTTTTTTATCTTTACGAAATTTTTGAAGAAAGGTTTCATTATTTAAAAAGTGAAATTAACTATATTCTTTGAAAGTAGGAAATATAAAAAGTAACACACGGTTACCCTTATTATATTGAGGGTCAACGCCCTCACACCGGCTGTTAAAAAACGAAGTTTCAATATTTTGGGAGCTGATTAAAGGCCTCAAAATAAGTAAAAAATTTCATATGAGCCGTTTTGGAGATATAAGCGATTTTCTGTTTTCGAATTAACTACCAGCGCAACCAAATACGATATTCGATTTATTTTCATCTTTCAGGCTTCTTGTTTATTGAACTTACAATTAAAATGTTTTTCAGTCGATTCATCAAAAAAAATCAAAGCCATCATCAAACATTTGGTTTTCATATGACATTTACGTACTTTTATTGAGTATGTTGCATCCGATTCGAGTTGTTTACTTTCTTTCACTTTGTTGTTAAGAAAAAGTTATTATTCCTGAAGTTGAAATGCCTATTCTAATATTGAAATGAGTGATATGGTTTTCAGGTATGGCCGTGCCAACAGAAGTGGTCCTGAATCACGTCGCCTTTATGAAGAGGCTTATACCGATCCTCAACTTCCTTTTCATGTGACCATGTGACGTTCAATCAAGTTTTTAGACGATTGAGAAAAACTGGTTCCTCAAAAAAAAAAACCCTACTGGATGTCCAAGATCCGTTAGTACTCCAGAAGTTGAAGAGCACATTTTAAATATTGTGACTGAAAATCAGGGTACAAGTGTAAGAAGAATTTCAGCGGAAGTAGGAATAAGTGGCCCCCTTGTCTGGAGAACTATGCATCAACAACTTCTCTATCCATTCCATATTCAACGCGTGCAAGCTCTTGATCCTCCTGATCATAAAGCCAGAAGGACATTCTGTCAATTGGTTTTAACAAAGATTGCTGAACATCAGCATTTTCTTCTGATATTCCTTTCACTGATGAAGCCGGCTTTACCAAAGATGGAATTTTTAACTTTCATAATAGCCATATTTGGGCGGATGAAAATCCACACGCCATTCATGAATCCAGGCATCAACAGCGTTTCAGTATAAATATCTGATTAGGTATTTTAGGAGATCGTTTGTTAGTACCAGTAGTTTTACCACGGAATTTAACAGGAGCCGCATACCTTAACTTTCTTCAAAATACCTTGCCCGATTTTCTAGACGTGGTACCTTTAAAGCAGCGGATGAATATTTGGTTTATACAATATGGAACGCCCCCACATTATGCACTTGCTGTTAGGGAACATTTAGATCAAACATTTCCAAGAAGATGGATAGGACGAGGAGGCCCAGTGCCATGGCCCGCTAGATCTCCCGATTTGAATCCTTTGGTATTTGGGGTTATTTGAAAAATGTAGCGTGTACAACGTCAGTGAATAACATCGAAGAGTTGCAACATCGGATTGAACTATCCTGTCAAACGATCTGAACACAACCAGGTCTTTTCGGAAGAGTACGTAATTCCTTCATGCGACGATGTACTTTCTGCATTGAAATGGACGATGGACATATGAAACATCTTCTGTAAAACACTAGAAGTCAAAAATAAATCGAACATCTTCTGTAATTTATCATATTTGGTTGCGCTAGTATCGGGTAATTTTTTAGAGTGGTAGAACTTTAAATTGAAATAAAACACAAATAAAATGGAAAAAGGCTTTTTACTTGATAGAAGAAATATAACAAAATTTTAATATCAAAACAGATTAAATCTGTTAGTCTTCTACAATTTTAATTACAAAAAATTTTATTCAAAAAACTTTTAGAATTAAATTAATGTCTAAAATAAGCACCGCTTACGTTTAATAGACGTATATAATCAAAACTCAATATATAATGTCAAATGGAATAAATAAACCAACAGATATAAGAAAGTCATTAAAATTAATAAATAAATATTTAAAGGAGACAAAATTTTGTTTCTGATCTTACCTTCAAGAACACCAATTGCCTTTAAAAAACATGAACACAACTTAAGGACTTCTCAAAGAATATAATTTATTTGAAATATGTAATATATCTAAATATTCGAATAAGTTAATTCAGAAATCTCTCAAAACATGCACTATATTTTCAAAAAACAAATATAATTCTAGGTAATCTCTTCTTCGGTCCTAGATAATATTCCAAATATCAAAATCAAATAACTACAACTATATCACAACAAACACGTGTTAAGATGCTTCAAACAGAATTATCGAAATAAAGGATCAAATAAAAATAATTGAACGAGAACTCGAACATTTGATAGCTATTTCGGCCTATCTGACCTCATCAAAAATGTTTTGAATTCAGATTCAAATATATAACAAGATAAAAATTCAACTTACCAAAATAAGAAAAAACATGGAACGAATAAACTTGAAGTAAGCTTTAAAGTATCCAAAATAAAACAGAAATGATCAACGTATTGTTACGTATAACCTATAACTATTTGTACTCGGAACACAGAAAAACAATAACAAAACTTATTCCCCCCAAATAATGTCCCATGATAAGAAAAATAACCAGAATTTCAGAAATAATAAATAATTGTGGATATAAAGGCTCTATATGAAATTATTTCACAATTTAAAAAAACAATTTTAATGTGAGTCAATACTTGATAGAAGTAAAATTTGAATGACTTTAAATTCAGAATTATATATTCTAACTTCTACATTATATATCGAAACTATATACAAAAACTATCAAATTGATATCCTTATATATAATCAATATAAAATATTTTTCAATGTCTCGGAAAAAACCTTTCTACATCCCGACTTGAAATGTATTAATACAAATGTATTAACAAAAACTATATAAGTATGTATATTGACATACAAATACAAGAAAATCCACTATTCCAAAATTCTCAAAATAAAGGATCAAATAAAAATAATTGAACGAGAACTCGAACATTTGATAGCTATTTCGGCCTATCTGACCTCATCAGAAATGTATTGAATTCAGATTCAAATATATAACTAGATCAAAATTCAACTTACCTATACATACTTATATAGTTTTTGTTGATACATTTGTATCAATACATTTCAAGTCGGGATGTAAAAAGGTTTTTTTCGAGACATTGAAAAATATTTTATATTGATTATATGTAGGGATATCAATTTGATAGTTTTTGTATATAGTTTCAATATATAATGTAGAAGTTATAGAAGAATATATAATTCTGAATTTAAAGTCATTTGAATAGAACACTGATTTTGAAAATAAATTTCAACAATTTGTGAACGGTGTTGCGGCGTGAGTCTTTCCATGATAATTTGTCAATGCTTACTGAACAGAAATGTCAAAACAACATGGCTTCTACCTTCTGTCAATTCAGTTACCCCTATCGAAAATTCTATCACTCTAAAAAAAACACCCGATACTTCCTGCATTGAAATAGACGATGGTCATATGGAAAATCTTCTGTAAAACACCAGAAGTCAAAAATAAATCGAATATTTGTAATTGATCATATTAGGTTGCCCTAGTAGTTAATATTTTGAAAACCGAAAATCAGTCATATCTCCAGAACGACTCATCTGCGGATCCATGTATATATGAAACTTTTTACTTATTTTAAGATCTAGAATTAGTTCCCAAAATATTGAATGATTTGTTTTTCAACACCCAGTATATCGAGGGTAAATTATTCTGTGTGTGCAATTGATATTAATTAATAATAAATAATGCCTTAGAAGCACTGTTTCTACTTGAATGCAGATGGAAAATTCCTTTGTAATGGTTGAATTAATTTCATATGTCTTCAAATAAAAACAGTGTTTCTAAGACCTTATTCATTATCAATTAATATCCGTAATAATGTTTTTATAGTTTTTACTATGAAAAAATGTTGAACAAATTGAATTGGACAACGATTGTAATCGCCCATATAATGGAAAATTGAACAAAACTGATGGAAAGTAAGTTTCTATAAATATTTTCTACTTAAAAAATCTCGCAATTATAAAGAAACCCATTCACTGTTATTAGTCAGGCGCATCAGGTTAGTATTGATTATTCCTCAAATTCTGCGCGCTCCTGTGACGTCTCCATTCCAAACATGCCCTGAATTCTCAAAAAATTTGCTAACATATTGTACATATACCATTTCACAACACTTATTTCTCAATTATTTTGTGACAGATATTTCAGGGTAAGTTTATTGTGGCCTTATCCCCTCTCCAGCATCATCAGTTTTATTCTTAACCAAGAATTCAGGAAGGACATTTCTTTTGTTTTCGTTCAAGTAGAATAATCTGCTTTAAAAATACAAGAAAAACCAATTATTGCCTTCATTTCACGTATAACTCAACTGGCTTCAGTGGTAAAATCTGAAATCATGTGAGATAAGCACAGTCAACACGTTCGTTTGGTGATTGAAAAAAATTAATTTCCGAAGCAAAAGATGACAAATATCGCAAAACATTTCTCGAAACGATCATTCTGTTGTATTTTTTTAGTGAATCCATTCCTAAACACCTATCAAGTCGAAATCTTCACGAGAAATAGAAAATCGAGTTTTTGAAACACTAGATAGATACAGATAAACCTATAATCTAGCGAATAAGGTGCTTAATCAATAGTATAAATTAAATGTTTGACCAATATTTCTGCTGTGCATTTGTAAGCTTGTATATTTTCGCAATTCAAAATCCTCAATTGGACTTGCTAAAAATTAGCACGCTCCCTTCCAAACAACCAATAAACGTTAGATAATATTGGATTAATTTTGACGATGGTGGGTAGAAATCATTCTTAATTGACATTATAAATATAGTCCGTCTAGCTCAATTGTAATTATTTCGTATATATTTTCAATTTTTGATTTAGAAAATTATGACAAAATATTCATCTTATTTACTTATACAACCTCCCTTTAACTGTCCCAGGACTGTAAAACTGACTGAATTAAATTATCTTTATTTCGTGGCGGTGCTCGTTCAACTTCAATCTTCATTAGTCCACATATGTTTTCAATGGAACTAAGATCTGATGAATTTGCTGGCCATGAATTGGTTGTCACTTAGTGTTCTTGCATCCAAGCTTGAGTTTAGGCAGAAGTATGGCTTCTTGCATTATCCTGCTGAAAACGTCACCCCTGTAGACATAAAGCATGCGCCGTTTCAAGGAGAAAATCTTATAGAATACTACAATACTTTTCACTATTAATGGTACCATCAACTATACAGAGAGGCGTAGCACCACGCTGAGATATTGCTTCCCAAACCATTATTTTGGTGGGAAATTTGGAAATTTGAAGGGTAACAGGATATTTTGATAGGATTTTTAAGTGATTTCCACCAAGTTGCAAACAACTTTCATCAGATATAAAGACATTATAGTAATTATCTTCTTGAAAACGTTGACAAAATTCTATCCTTCTTTCTTTTGTAAAGGTGTCATTATAGGGAATGAGAAAATGAAAAACAATAATTGTTGATTCACACATTTTTTATTGAGTAACTGATGACGCATTTCGTTCACATTGTAACTTCTTCAGATCATTGTATGCATACGAAACGCGTCATCAGTTACTCAATAAAAAAGTTTAAATGAACAATTATTAAATATTGGATTGATTCGGTCTTTACTTGGTGGATAAAACTTCATAAAGAAAACAATCCAATTAGACCAGTAGTTCCATTCATCACATCACCAAGCATAAAATTATCTAGTTTTAATTTCTATTATTCAAACTGAAAAAAAATTTTTTTTTAGCTGAAATATTTATGGATGATCTAGAATCAAAAATACACCTAAATCTGATAAGCAAATATTTCCTTTATTGGTATAGATATGTAGATGAAATTTTTTGTTGTTTCAAAGGCACCGACCGACAACTACATATCTTCACGAATTTCATTAATAAACTCCACCCAAAAATCAAATTCACAATAGAAGAAGAAAAGAATCAAAGTATCAATTTTCTTGATCTCACAATAACAAGACTAAATAATTTACATGATTTTAGTATTTTTCACAAACCCACACATACAGACATCACAATACATAAAACTTCAAATCACCCCACCAACCAAAAGATGTCAGCATATAATATTTTTATTCATAGATTATTGAATGTCCCTTTGAATTCAAATAATATAATTGAAATAATTCATAATTCAAATAACCTTTTGAAAGAATTAAATATTATTAAACAAATAGCGTCAAACAACGGTTACAACCCCTTTCTTATAGACAAAATGGTATACAAAAAACAAAAGAAAATGGCATTAAATCTCAATCATAAAAGAGGATAATACACAGAAATATTTTTCGTTATCTTATGTTAATGGATTATCTGAAAATATTGCTAAATACTTCAAACGTTGTTTCAATTATAACGCGGCTTTTAAGACAATTAATAACCTTAGTACCTACATAAAAAACAATACAGATCGAACAAATAAAGAAAATAAATCCGGAGTCTACAAGTTGACTTGCAAAGATTGCCCTTTAGTATACATTGGCCAGACTGGTAGATCATTCAAGAAACGTGTCCAAGAACACCAAAGGGGTTATATATCTGATTCTGCACATTCGACATATGCTAACCATCTTAAGGAATTCAGGCATAATTTCAACAATAATTATAAAATTATCCACGTTAAAAGCAAAAGTTCTAGATTACCAATTTTAGAATTTCTTGAAATCAACAGGTATAATGCCAGTAAAATGCTTTTGAACGAACAAACAGATGTTGATAAGTCTCCATTACTGAATATCTTTCCTTAATGGTATTTATAGCGGCAAACTCCAATAAACACCTAGAGTTTGTATGACTTGTGCTTCCATTATTTTGTCACGTACCTAAAAATGTATTTAAACTGGGTTACACTGAATACCATCAGACAGTACAATGTAATACCTGAAGAAGCCACATCGTGGTGAAACAATTGTTGTAGTAGTACAAACATTTTTGTGGAAATAAATTACTGTCTCATATATATTTTTTAATGAACAATTATTGTTTTTCATTTAATTTGATATGGATTTACATCAAGCAAAAGCCACTAAAATTCAAGTAATCATAGGGATTTTTTTGGTTTCCTTGATATGTAGCCTTGTCTTATCAGTGGCATACGGACGGTTTCTGGACATACTTTTATATTTCGTTGATTTCCAAATCTGTTAGCCAATTTGCGAAACCTCAGGCGCAGATTGTGTCGTCCTAAGGCCAATAAAGCGTTTAAATTGTTTCCTTTGATCTTACGCGGTCTTCCTGAAACTGGCATGTGCCTCATATCCTTGCAATTTTTTTATCCGCTTTATTGTCTCATATATAGCACTTTTTCCCAGTTCAGTCGATTGTACTAATTTTTTAACGTTTAGAAAACCTTTTCCATACAATTATTCTACCTGTTTTCTTTTTTCTAGTTGCGATATTATTTCACAAATTGTATACCTGTTGAGCATCAACAATATTCGACAAATAGTGTTACCATGCAACTTTCGCCATAGCCGACTATCTGCACAACCTATTTTATATATTACTTATGTCTTAGAATTTTACAAAAAAGAAGTATATTAAAATTATGAAAAATAATAAATTCCGGATACTTTTTAGAATGACTATAAAACACATTTTTCTGTTTCTATTATATTTTATTTATTATCCTGATACTCCTAGATCTTCTATGAAGATCCTTCAGAAGCTTTTTCAGGTTGTGCGCGTTAGGAGCTCAGTTGTATTCTGGTACTGTTCATACAATCTGACTTGATTAACTCTGAAAAACCTCACGGAAGTTGTTCTTTTGATGTTTCAATGAAAGTAAGGGCGCCTTAAGATACTGAAGTTGAAATAATACTGACGTGAATGTATTGATTTCTAGTATAGATTCTTTCGGATAATTTTCTTATATTTTAAGAAGCTAAAAGCAATGCTTCCGAAACAAATTGTTGCCAGTCCCAGCATGTTAAATCATTACTCTTTCCTTTGAAAAATGAAGCGTTGAGATGGCATTTTTTCAAATCACCTACACAGTCTCATTTGATTACGTCATGAGTGTCGAACCAGATTCCATCCAAATATATTTCCATTTTTCGTTTATAGCAAATATTGTTGCGCTTCGGCATACAATAGGATTGCATAATCATCATTCTGCTGTCATTTTTTTATGTATTAAACCACATTCCATCGAAACACTTCGTAACGTCTGTAGATATTTATAGTTATATTCGTTGAATGTTGAATCAAATAATACGCAAATTCCAGGAAAAGCATACTTCGAGGAGAATAGAGAGATAATAACAGACTAGAACTCGTTTATTTATAATCTATATATTATACACTAAAGATTTTATCGATCATTTTGGTGAAAATACTGTATTGTTCGTAGAGGAATGGATTGATGGGCTTTTTCACTGTTGTTACTTGGGTTCACTGAGTTTACTTCACAAGTTCACTAATCTTAATTGAAAGTGTAGGATCATAGATAATACATTCACTTTCAGGTTTTTTAGGTGCAATATTTGTATTATTACAAGAGGCTGAATGAAAATGTTCATTGAGATTGAATTTTAGAAGTCAGAAATGAGTATGAAATAGACAACTGAGTTGTCTGAAGATGGGTTAGTTAATTCCCGAAACTCGAGTCACAATTGAATGTGTAAAATATCAATTTATTGGTAGTAAACCATAATAATTTCTACAACTTGTTTTAATTACGATCAACTACCAAATAGTTAAGGCTGAAACAGTTCAGAACAATATCTATGAAAAACGAGGGAATTTAAGAAAGTTGTTTTTGCGACCGACTTTCTACTAGAGGTAGGATATTGTGACAGAATAAAAGCGTAGAAAGCGGAACTTCGGGGGATTTTTTATTTATTTTCGAAGAAATGAAAAGAAAGAATGTGAATTTTCTGTCAGTTTTTCAAGTCTATAGATTTCCTTCATGTTGTCGATCGCCAGTTGTAGTTTGTATGTGTTCCGTTCCGCCTTCCTCTGCACGAAAAGGTGAAGGGGTGGTTGATTTAGTAGGACCTGCCGTGGATTTGGTGTGAAATGCACTATTTTATAGATAAGATTATATAATCTGGCGGAAAATGGCACAACTAGGATGACGTTGAGCTACGTTAAATACAAAATAATTTCTTTAGATTAAACCATATCTAAATTGTTTATTAATGTACTTATGTATTATTCTTTAAGAAATTACTTACTCGTTCATAATTTGTATACTGAAACTCATTCAGTGAACCCTCATTTTTCAAAACACTTGTGCCATGCTTGATGGATTTCTATTTAGTAGATTTGAATGGAATACCTGAAAGGCAGACTGCGTGTACAGGCCTGAAGAACAGACTTTTCCTACGATATTTTTATTCTGAGGGCTTTAAAACGTAAGTTGTGAAAAGTTCAAGAGGAAGAAAGAAAAATTGTCCGCTGGTTAAATTCAAAGGTTTCATATGTTTTCAAATAATAAATCAAGAATATTCCAGAAGTAATATTCATAGTAACTCTTGTGAATCATATAGGCCTGCATTCCCTTTTTTCAGATTTTCACTGAAGATGCCCGGTTCCAGAAGAATGATACTCAAGCACGTCATGTCCAACATTTGGACAAGAATGCACAGAACGAAACAGATGCCTAGCGACATCATGGAAACGCCATTGAACCGTTGTTTGAATACTTTCGACATTACTTTGTTAGGTAGGAAAATTTTCAATTCTACTGGGAACATTGAGGAAAAAAATGGTTTTTAGGCATCGGACACATGGTCGGAGCTGGAATATACGTCTTAACAGGAACAGTGGCTAGAGACATCGCAGGACCTGGCATAATATTTTCATTTTTACTCGCTGGATCAGCTTGTATATTGTCGGCACTGTGTTATGCCGAATTTGGGACAAGAATACCAAAAGCTGGATCTGCCTACGTATATACTTACATCAGCATTGGGGAATTCTGCGCCTTCGTTATTGGCTGGAATATACTGCTGGAACATATGATAGGTGAGTGACCCGAGTAAATTATATCAAATTTATCTAAAGGGTTTTCCAGCAAGAGGTTTCGTTTTGATAAAAAAAAAAGTATATTTTAAGAGAAATCAATGGATCTTTATAACATTGTAAAGAGGAAGATATGCCATTAACAATGGAACAACTTCACGAATTCCATCTTTAAGGTTTTGAATCAATTGTGGAGCATTGGCATAGACCTTATTATAACATGATGTTCTATCGGGTGTTTTTTTTAGAGTGATAGAACCTTAAATTGAAATAAAGCACATTTAAATTAAGATTGAAGCCATTTTTTTTTATTTGAAAGATAATTTTATGACATTTATGTTTTAAAAATAATTTCCCGCATATGTCCACCACTACTAGCTCTGAGGAACCGCATTCGACCAGACAATTTTGGACCACTTTCGAGTAATTCAGGCCTTATAACACGAGTTATGTTGGCTTCCAAAGCGTCTATTGTTTCTAGGTTGTCAGCATAAACCAATGACTTGACATAACCCCAAAGAAAATAATCCAGTGGAGTTATGTCGCATGATCTTGGAAGCCAATAAATTGGACTATTTCTCGAAATAATATTATCGCCAAATCTTTCTTTCAATAAATCAATTGTTACGGTAGCAACATGAGGTGTAGCACCATCTTGTTGGAACCAAAACACTTCTGGGTCGATACCATCCAAATTTTGAAACAAATAATCATTGATCATCGATCTGTAACGAGCACCATTCACTGTAACATTAGCTCCAGCATCGTTTTAAAAAAAAATGGACCATACAGTGCATTTTTCAGGATGTATTGGAACCTGCAGAACTTCTTTAGGATTGTTTTCGCTCCATATACGGCAATTTTGCTTGTTTACATAGCCGTTCAACCAGAAATGAGCTTCATCACTAAACAAAATTTTACGATAAGAAAGTGGATCAACTTCAAGCTGTTCTAGGGCCCAATCGGCAAACAAACGAAGCTTATTATGGTTAAGTGGCTTCAGTTCTTGAACCAGTTGGATCTTGTATAGTTGTAGACCAAGATCTTTACGCAAAATTTTCCATGTGGCGGATGCACAGAATCTAACTTGTTGTGAACGTCGACGAATAGACTGGATCATCATTAACACTATGACTTACAGCAGCGATATTTTCTTCTGTACGTACAGTTCTTTGTCTTGTTGTTTCTGTTGCATCGAGTAGAGAAAATGTTGTCCGAAATCTATCGATAGTTCGACGAATAAGCTGCTCTGATGGACAATTATGTAAACCATAAATTTCACGAAGTGCTCTATATGTTTGGCGAATAGAACACTGATTTTGAAAATAAATTTCAACAATTTGTAAACGTTGTTGCGGCGAGAGTGTTTCCATGATAATTTTTCAATGCTTACTGAACAGAAATGTCGAATCAACATGGCTTCTAACTTCTGTCAAATCACGGTTATCCCTATCGAAAGTTCTATCACTTTAAAAAAAAAACCTAATTTTTAGAATTATTATTAAAGCACAAATTTATGCGAGTTCTATAATTTGAGGATGGAGTGAGAAAAAATAGAAGAATTTGGTAAATATGACTAAAGTGTACAAGGAAGAAGCTATAAAAATTTGATGGATCACATGAATATTGAACATACGTATAAAATGTAAGATTAGGGTTCCATTGTTCATTTCTCTTTATCTAAGAAAAGCAAAGACTGAATCCTCGCGCATTAGAACGAATTTTGCTCTATTGTTTGAGGAAATAAATTGAATAGGTCACATGGTATTCGTCTTAACTAACTATATCTAAATAACTGGTGTTCAGAGACTTCTATTATTACGACGACGTACAATAGCATTCGTAAGTATGAATTATAAAATAGCTGAAACTCTTAAGAAAATGCGGTGTTGTGAGAGAGCTTCTACCTCTTAATTGGGAGGCGGCGTTTCGTTCCGAGCATGCGCACCTGAACTCTTCAGACAGGCGTGGTGCGCATGTATGCCTGTGATGCCAGTGACCTTGTGTTCCACGACGGAACGCTCGTCGAACGCTACATCGCTAAATAACAATTGAAAAAGCGTAATAACAAATAGCGCTGAAATTCAGCGCAATAACCCTAGATATAGAGGCACTTGCTTGTGTAAATAGCTGTTGGGACTGTTTCAGTATACTTCGCAATATCCAAAATACGTGTGGAATCTGAAAATAACACATTTTATAAGTAATTTTTTACCAGAAAACCTATGACGAGTTGGATTTCATTTAAAAAAAGCACGGTGTTTGCGGAAACCACTCTTTCTTATAACCAAGAAACCCGGCAAAGTACAAGAATGGAACACTCTATATCTGTAGTTTCTGTCTAATTCAAATTCTTTTCTTGCAAATTTTCAACCCTGGAGATGAATTTCATCAATTCTGCTAAACCTATTATGTAGTTATTAGTTATGTAATTTTAGTTGAAAAGATCCCTGCTATACTAAACTAAACCAATATAAACGTATAATTTTAAATGGAAACTCTTTCAGGGGCAGCATCAGTTGCCAGAGCTTGGAGTGGCTACGTGGACTCTCTTTTCGACGGTGTCATCAGCAACACTACTGTAGCTTTCACAGGAGAACTGCACGAAGCTCTCTTTGGACGTTACCCAGATATACTAGCATGTTTAGTATGTCTGACTTACGCTTCTCTTCTGGGCATTGGAGTTAAAGGATCAGCCATAGTCAATAGTGTATTGACCACAGTAAACTTATGCGTTATGGGCATTGTTATATGTGTAGGATTCTATTACGCCAACTTGGACAACTGGACGGAAGTTCAAGGAGGCTTCCTCCCTTATAAACTTGAAGGTGTTATTGCTGGAGCCGCTACCTGTTTCTATGCATTTGTAGGGTTTGATAGCATAGCCACATCGGGAGAAGAAGCTAAAAATCCAAGTTTTTCCATTCCAGTAGCTACAGTTATATCCATGGGTATTGTAACTTTGGGTTACGTCTTGGTAGCATCAGCCTTGACCCTATTGATACCTTACCACGAAATAAATCCCGAGGCAGCTCTACCAGAGGCTTTCGCACATGTTGGAATGCACTGGGTTAAATATGTTGTATCACTGGGTGCATTATGTGGAATGACCACAACGTTATTTGGATCGCTGTTTTCCCTTCCTAGATGTATATATTCAATGGCGCAAGACGGTCTCCTCTTCAGTTTTCTAGGAAATGTAAATGATAAGACTCAAGTACCATTGGCAAACTTAGTGATATCGGGAGTTCTAACTTCTCTCATAGCCTTATTATTCGATTTGGAGAAACTGGTGGAATTCATGTCGATTGGGACACTTCTAGCTTACACCATTGTGAGTGCTTCAGTCATTATACTGAGATATAGGCCTAGTTATGAAACAAATAAAAAAATCGCTGCGTCTCCTATATCCGAATGTTCAATATCAACTGAACTTACAAGCCCCGGCAGCGAAATAGTGAATTTGGCTGGTACCTTACGAATGCAGTATAGTTGGCTTGCTCCAGTGCTGGGCAGATTTCAAGCAGGATCTGCAGTTTGTATTTCAACTTTTATTTTCACTGTCTTCAGCGTAGCATTGTGCATTATGCTGCAGGTAACCAACAAAGATATAGAGAACGGACTGTGGTGGTCAGTGGTTTTGGCTTGCATCTTCATCTTCGTGATGGCATCATGTGAGTATCTATTTATAGTCTCCTTTTATATCAGAGCAGATGAAAATATATTTAGTGGAACAATCACTTTTTGTACTATATCAGGACGTTTGTTTTTATATCCCGCTTTTTGAGAAAAACTCACGGTATGTACCAAAAAATTGGTTAGTACAAAACATATTTGAGCTCTTAATTATCGATAAAATGATAAGACAGAAAAATTCAATCAATTCAGCGAATTGGATAGGAAAAGAATAGTGGATTTGGGAGAAAATCGGTTTGTTGAATGAATAAAACTGCTATGGTTATTGTTATGATTTCGATAAGTCTGAACAACACGAGAAAAGGACACTGGATGTCACTGCGGAATCATAGAACCCGAAGATTGCCACCTTCGGCTAACGCTCTGAAGTACCTCATCAGCTGACAATAATTCGCAGAACATTGAAGATACATGGTATACATAGCTTTAAGAATAATAATAATAAGAAGCTTTAGAAGTCATTCTTTCGTGTTACTTTTCACTTCTTAATCCTTACCACCGAACATAAACTGGCGTAGTGCAAAGAGCGATTACATTGGTACCAAGAATAGAATACTGTTTTGCCTTTAGTGACGAAAACAGATTCTGTTTGGTGATGAATGACAGTTGGGTAATGTAAGAATAACTTTGAATGTTAGTCAATACTTGATAGAAGTAAAATGTCAGAATTATATATTCTAACTTCTACAATATATATTGAAACTATATACAAAAACTATCAAATTGATATCCTTATATATAATCAATATAAAATATCTTTCAATGTCTCGGAAAAAACCTTTTTACATCCCGACATGAACCGTATTGATGCAAATGTGTTAACAAAAATTATATAAATATATTAACATACAAATACAAAAAAATTCACTTTTCCAAAATTATCTAAAATGCTCAAAATAAAGGATCAAATAAAAATAATTGAACGAGAATTCCAACATTTGATAGCTATTTCGGTCTCTAGACCTCTTCAGAAATGTGTTGAATTCAGATTCAAATATATAACAAGATCAAAATTTAACTCACCAAAAAAGATGAAACCTGGAACGAATAAACTCAAAGTAAGCTTTAACGTATCCAAAATAAAACAGAAATGACCAACATGTTGTTACGTATAACCTATAACTATTTGTACTGGGATCATAGAAAAACATAACAAATTCAATACATTTCTGAAGAGGTCTAGAGACCGAAACGCACACATCATCAAAAATCTTGGCCCCCTAGGTTTTTCAAGAAATAAACAATCTATGTTCTGGAAATGAGATGAATATTTTTCTCTATTTCAACTGTAATATATTTGATAGAAAATCTTTGTTTGTTACTCTTTGCTTTATGCAGGATGAGACAAAATAGGAAAAAAGGGAGAAAAAATATCAATTATCGATTATTTATTTTTGATTATAGTTATTCCACAACTGAATCCAAATTCAATAGTCCGTATTACCACCTCTTCTTTCAATCAACTGCTCAATACGCCTAGGTATCCCACGAATCAAGTCATTAATGAAATTTTCAGGCATCCATTCTTCATGAAGGGCTAAACTCAATTCCTGAGAAGTTGAAGGTGGGTTTTGGCGATTAGATATTGCTCTCCCTAAGTAATCCCATACGTGCTCAATTGGATTAATGTCTTGTGAGTTTGCTGGCCAGTTCATTCTCTGGATATTGTTCTCTTGAAGAATGTTTTGAACTTTATGATAGATTGGGCCGTTGCTTGGTAGAAATCAGTTGTAATTGTCATTATAAAATAAAACACTTGTTTACATTTTCTACTTTATTTTTGGTATTGACGTACGTTTCGTCTTTGCTAGAAAGACTTCATCAGAATACATCAGAATATTCTGATGAAGTCTTTCTAGCAAAGACGAAACGTACGTCAATACCAAAAATAAAGTAGAAAATGTAAACAAGTGTTTTATTTTATAATGTTTTGAACCCTTCCTGTGCCGTTTTGCGGGGCGTTATCATCCTGATAAATGAAATTATCCCCAAATTCGTTGCGCAGAGGAACAATGATTGATTCAATGATGTTTTCTACGTAGATGGCACCAGTCATTGTTCGTTCCACTATAATAAAAGGGATACTGCGACCGAACATTATACCCCTCCAGCACATTATTGATCCGCCTTGAAAGGGCACAACTTCCCGGGCGAAACTGAGTCGCTCTAGTCTGCCTAGACCTCTCCAAACCCTTTCTTGTCGTCTATCACTTTGTGAACCGAATCGTGAATCGTTCGAAAAAAGTACATTGCACCAATGTGGTAAAAGCCAGTCTTGGTGATGTTCTGCCCATTGCCGACGGGTAGCTCCATGTCCAGGTGATAACCAAGGTACTCTTAAAGGTCTTCTTGCCCTTAAATTTGAGGAATGCAACCGTCTTCTTATGGTACTGGTTGAGACTACCCGTCTATAGATCCTCAAAAAATGACTTCGAAGGGCTGTTACAGATACCGTTCGATTTCTTCGAGTAAAATTTGCGATATAATGATCTTCCCTTGCAGATGTTACTCTGGGTGGACCAGGCACCGGTCTCCGGGCAACGCTGCCGGTTTCCAAGAAAAGGGCCACTATGCGCCTTACTGAAGTCCGTGGAATACTTAAACGTTGCGAAATCTGGTGTTTCAACAAAGCTTCTTGATGTAGGGCTACTATTCTTGCCCGGTCAAACTGAGAAATTGGATGCCCCGGTATTTTCCACGGAATATTCTCAATATAACAACTCTCGTTATTCGCTGAAAACTGATTAACTTCGAATACACCTGTATTCTCCCGAACAAGAAACAGTTTTTGCTGGTTTATTGTTTTCATTTAAGTGATAAGATAGTGAAGATTCCACACACAAAAAATTGTCATGTTACATTCAACAAGTTGAGAGTTGATAGGGGGGCAAGACTTTTGACGATGTGTGTAGCTATCAAATGCTTCTCCAGTGAAAAAGCCCCTTCAACTATATCTCAAGGCTTTTTCCAGTGAAAAAGCCTTATAATGTCATGTAAGAGCCTCAAGCTCCATAGTTAGCAAATTAGTTTATAGAATGTATGTATTCTGATTGCTAATAAATGTATTATAATAAAAAAAGTTTACAGTTCTGGACTACTATCACCGAAAATTGTGGAGGTGATCTAGTTTCGAATGTACCTCGACGTTTAGTCAAGCGTTTAAAGTTTAATGGAGATTGTATAAATAAATAAGATGAATACTTTGTTATACTTTTCTAATTCAAGAAATAAAAATATATACTAAATAATTACAATTGAGCTTTTTTTCCGGATACTTTCTATACGGACTATATATATTATAAATTTTTTGAATTGATATCTTTCGAAGTTTATGAATTATTTATTATCTTCTTCATGATCAACGTTGTCCTACCTTGAAATATTCTCAAGTGTAAAATATTAGATCTTTCGACAATTTTTTCATTTCCTTTTTATTTTCTTAATTTTCAGGCATAGTTGTTATTATGGCACATCATCAAGACAATTCAGTAAACCTAAGATTCAAAGTTCCAATGGTTCCCTTACTGCCAGCTTTGAGTATATTATGCAATATCGAGTTCATGGTTCATTTGAATATTCTCACCTGGCTCAGATTCTTTATATGGATGATTTTAGGTATGTTTTTTCGATTATTTTATGATATAATATATAGTTTCAGAACCAAACAATTCAAAAATTCACAGATTTTTCGTGACTGCAGTTTCAGAGTATTTTCCTTATCTTTAGACGAACTGAAAAGTGAACAAAAATACAAGATATTAGGAGTATAAATAAGTTTGTGCAGTTTTTTTGTCGACAATCGTAGCTTTATTGTTATGAAGCTCTTTAGGAATGCGGTGTACGAGGGAGCTTCTAACCTCTTAATTTTGGGAGGTGAGGCGTTTCGTTCCAACTTGCACCTCCTGAACTCTTCAGATTGGCATAGAATGCAAGTCTGCCAACAACGCCTGTGACCTGTTCCACGTCGGAACGTCGGTTGTCGGAATGCTCGCACTCTGCTCTATTTAAAGTCGGCGAGAACGATGAGCTAGGTATTATCGGAGAGCGGTAGCGTCCTTTATGGGATACGCCGAGAAGATGTAGCAATGTAGCAATGACGCCTGTGACCTTGTTCCCGCCCCCCGGGCATTAGATCTTGACTAGATGGGGGCGCTTGTCAGGACTAGGACCCTAGTTTCGTCCCGGCGAAATGCAGGGTTAAGTCTTGGAGCCTAACGTAATGCCATTCGCGCCAGTCACTGGACCTGTATGGTGGAAGATCTCCGAATGGGGCCCTAGTTTTGCCATTCTGGTGAAATGGAGGGCTGAGCCGGTTGATTAACTCAGTGAGAGGGAGTCTGTCGCAACACAGGGCTTCTCTCTTAAAACTGGCGTACTCTACCCTATCGCAGTATAAATCTCCGGATTCTGTGTAATGGCCGAGTGCGTTATGTAGCATACTGCGTTACCTTGGGGGTGGATTGCCCTCAGGTCTTACTTGTACCACCTTGCCACCCCATTGGTGTTGGACTCGAGGGGCAGTTGTTGAAAGTCCGCATGCTGCACTAGGGTGGTATTTCATTTGTCTGTTCGCAGACCCCCATGCTCGGGATATTCTCATGAAATGACTCGGGGTTTAACGGGATTTGACGGTTCGACCGGCTTGTCCTGGCCTCAGATCTTTTTAGGGTTTGTGGATCTCGACGAAATGGCTTAGCCGTTAGTGCTTGACGCCAGGATCAATCAAATTACTTCACATGGGTTCGGTGGGTCAGGACGTACAGGCCGTTAGACGGTGCTCGTACCAGGATCAATAGAAGTCATCAATCTTGAGATTATCTTAGTTCATGGGACTGCGTTCGGATGCTTGGATAAGAATTCCTTCCGGCGGGTGAGTTGCGTCACAAACCAACTCAGGTACTGACCTGCAGAGCCAGTAGAGGTTGAATAGTGCTTCGCTGCTACCAGTCAGACGGTTCTGGCTTTCGAGTCGGGGCCCAAACTGGAAGCTGGTGGGTTCATCTCTTCGGAGAGGTTCTCGCTTCGCGCGATGATATGGCGTAATTCTTATCACACTTTCTACCTCTACGGGTGGACTGTGGAGACCGCTGAGTAGTCACTTGGTGAAAGAGCTATGCTCGTATGCCAATACGAAAACTTGGTAGAATTCACGTGTGACCTTGTTCCATGTTAGAGAGTCGGTTATCGGAATGCTCGCACTCTGCTCTACTTAAATCCGGCGAGAACAGTGAGCTAGGTATAATGGAAAGCGGTAGAGTCCTCTACGGGATACACCAGGAAGCTGTAGCAGAGCAGAGCGAAATTCTGGGGAAGGATCGGGCACGTCGCAACAGTGACAAATTGGTTATACATTCAAAGTTCACAGTATTTTCCGTCCCCAGCCACTACTGTTTCCCATCTTACTGGCAATTGGATCCCATCGTGAAAATCCATGCATGAATCATTGTAATTGGAGAAGTTCTGGTCAGCCAAGCTATGCCGCATCGATTGGAAGAGATGGTAATTGGAAGGAGCAATATCTGGACTGTACGGTGGGTGGGGTAGGACTTTCTATTCGAGTGTTTCTAAGTACGTTTTAACGTAAAATGTGACATGTTGCAGAATAACTTTGTCGTGGCTGTCGGCGTGTTACGGCCGTTTTTCTCGCATTGCTCGGCTCAAACGCAACAACTGTCGTCGCTACAACTCTTCTGTGAACCTCTTGTTCGATTTTAGCTACTCATAATACACCACACCCAGCTGGTCCCACCAAATACACAGCATGTAACTCTCGCTATGAATATTCGGCTTGACAGTTGATGATGAGACATTTATACGTTGCCTGATGCTTTGGATTATTGTATCATCGCAAGTCACAATTTTATGCCAAAACCCCTTTCTTTTTTGTCGTTGGAGCAGTTGTTTACACAAAACGGCGTTCAACATCTCTTGGCTTCAGTTCATATGGCACCCAATTTCCTACATTTCCTGCATATATCGGGTGTTTTTTAGAGTAATAGAACTTTAAATTAAAATAAAACACATTTAAATTAAGATTGAAGCCATTTTTCTTTATTTGAAAGATAATTTTATGACATTTATGTTTTAAAAATAATTTCCGGCATACGTCCACCACGACTAGCTCTGAAGAACCGCACTCGACCAGAACAATTTTGGAGCACTTTTTCGAGTAATTCAGGCCTTATCTCCTCAATAACACGAGTTATGTTGGCTTCCAAAGCGTTTATTATTTCTGGTTTATCAGCATAAACCAATGACTTGACATAACCCCAAAGAAAATAATCCAGTGGAGTCATGTCGCATGATCTTGGAGGCCAATTAATTGGACCATTTCTCGAAATAATGTTATTGCGAAACCTTTCTTTCAATAAATCAATTGTTATGGTAGCAAAATGAGATGTAGCACCATCTTGTTGGGACCAAAACAATTCTGGGTCGATACCATTCAAATTTTAAAACAAATAATCATTGATCATCGATCTGTAACGAGCACCATTCACTGTAACATTAGCTCCAGCATCGTTTTTAAAGAAATATAGACCGATGATGCCTCCGGCGTGTAAAACACACCATACAGTGCATTTTTCAGGATGCAATAGAACCTGCAGAACTTCTTGAGGATTGTTTTCACTCCATATATGGCAATTTTCCTTGTTAACATAGCCGTTCAACCAGAAATGAGCTTAATCGCTAAACACAATTTCACGATAAAAAAGTGGATCAACTTCAAGCTGTTCTAGAGCCCAATCAGCAAACAAACGACGCTTATTATGGTCAAGTGGCTTTAGTTCTTGAACCAGTTGGATCTCAAAATTTTCCATGTGGTGGATGCACAGAGTCCAACTTGTTGTGAACGTCGACAAATAGACAAATCTGGATCATCATTAATACTATGACTTACAGAAGCGATATTTTCTTCTGTACGTACAGTTCTTTGTCTTGTTGTTTTTGTTGTATCGAGTAGAGAAAATGTTGTCCGAAATCTATCGATAGTTCGACGAATAAGCTGCTCTAATGGACGATTATGTAAACAATAAATTTCACGAAGTGCTCTGTAAGTTTTGGCGAATAGAACAATGATTTTTAAAATAAATTTCAACAATTTGTAAACGTTGTTGCGGTGTGAGTCTATCCATGATAATTTGTCAATGCTTACTGAACAGAAAAGTCAAAACAACGTGGCTTCTACCATCTGTCAAATTACAGTTATCCCTATATGGCCTCCAAGATCATGCTACATAACTCTACTGGATTATTTTCTTTGGGGTTATATCAAGACATTGGTTTATGCTGAAAAACAAGAAATAATAGACGCTTTGAAAGCCAACATAACTCGTGTTATTGAGGAGATAAGGCCTGAATTACTCGAAAAAGTGGTTCAAAATTGGTCTGGTCGAATGCGGTTCTTCAGAACTAGTCGTGGTGGACGTATGCCGGAAATTATTTTTAAAACATAAATGTTTCATTATATTTCAAATAAAAAAAAAATTGGCTTCAATCTTAATTTAAATGTGTTTTATTGCAATTTAAAGTTCTATCACTCTAAAAAAACACCCGATACCTGAATGGTCGCTTTTATTCAACCTTTATTTTATTTCAGGTATGCTTATATACTTCTTATATGGCATTCACCACAGTAAAATGGAAGATTTGAACTCATCTTACTCTGTATTGATGACGTCATCAGAAGCAGTGAAAGAAAAATGGGGATCCACTACTAGAACAAATTTAAAACAAACCTTATTCAAGAGAAAAGCTTCAGCCGATCGACGAGCCATTATTGACGGCGAAGATAGTGACTGAAATTGAAATTGTTGAAACGCACCAAAAGTTAGATTTTTATATTTTTAATTTCTTCTAGGTATTCACACAAAGACAGACAAAACTATCATGAAATCAAAATATTAATGAAAAAGTGATATTTATAAAGTACAATTTTGAGGAATGATTCGTTTCAGGATAACAAAGAAACAAAAACTTAGTATACATATTTTTTGCGTTATAATTTTTTGAATAGATGATGTGAAGCTATCAAGGTATTCCCGAAAATGTGATGATTACTAGGGAATAGTAAATTCCAGCTTAAAAAATCCAAGAGGCACGACATATAGTCTATGAAATAATAAAAAGGGGTTTTCTCTTGATAAAAGGATTATTACAAAATTTTAAATATAATACAGATTTATTCTGTTAACCTCCTACAAATTTTAATTTCAAACAAAAACTTTTAGTAATAAATTAAATAAATGTCTTTAGAACACACTGTGTAAATTTAGTAGACATCTAGAATTAATACTTATTACACAGTACCAAAGGAAATAAAATAAATTCAAAGGAATATAAATTGTCCACTAAAAATTAATAATAATTTATAATAATTCTAAATTGCTTTTTGGAGATATTCTCCATGTTTTAGGAATTTTTTTTGAAAGAATTTATTTTGAGCAAGTTTTTTTTTCAAAAGGTTCTTGAGGTGTTTTGCATTTTTGAAAATAAATTTAGTTTTCATGAAACAAGGAACGAAACAAAATTTTGTGCTCTTCAAGTAGATATTTATTCAATGATTTTTATGTCTACTAAATTGACACAATGTGTTCTGAAGACATTTATTTAATTTAATTCTAATAATTTTTATGTATGAAGAGTTTTTTCTATAACGATAAAAAGTCTAGTAATTCATTATAACTGAAAATATATAAAAAGTTTGAAAATTAAGTTATAAGTAGAATAATTATTTTTATTGTGAGAAAGATACTTTCACTATATTTTCTAATAACTCTACTTTTATAAATAGCTACCAATGAAATAATTGTAATATTTGAAATATAGTACCCAATGCTTTCTTACAAAAAAGTTTATTACTTTTAAAATAATTTCTGTTCCAAACATTTTTCGAATTTTTCAATAATAATAAATTCCTGGACTTTCTTTCGCTATAGAACAAACTCTTCATACTTAAAATTATTTTTCTACTCTTTAGTTCAGTGTGCTATTAAAGCGTATGTTTTTGTTTATTTTTTTGTTAAACTATAATTTATTTTTTTGAAATAACATTTACCTTTAGTTGTGGAACGCAATAGTCTTTGATTATAACACCATTCTGGAAGGCCTCAAATTTTCCCATTAATTCTACCACATAGCAAGATCTTTTCAGTAGACTTTATATTCCGTTGATGTACTTAATTTTTTTTGATTCTTCACTACTTCTCAACTCGAATATGGTTAATTTAAGTCAAATAGTCATTTCGACCGAACAATCGTTTTAAAAATGAAAATCACGTAATAGCTGATATTCTGATGATTTCTACGTTTTATTTAATACTACTCATTACTTAATATTTCGAAATGAATTTGATAGGTATTATTAAACAACACAGCCAAAGACATTTTCCATATTGAAAAACCTATTAATGTTTATCAGCCGAATATAAATATAAATTGTCTTTTTGCCGAAATATAAAATTCGTATTTAAGCGCGAAGTTAGCTGCCAGATGTCTGAGAAATTATAGCACAAAATAATATTTCACAAAACTCTAAAATTTTCCTCCTCTACTATAACATTCCATATGAACCGAAGATTTCAATAAATACGATTAATGTTCCTCTAAAATTTACAGTTTCAATAAGCAAAAGACTTGAAGATTTCTTTAACATAGACCTTTCACTTAATCTGCGTCTTAAAACTATAAATTTGGGAAACATACTGTTCCCATCAAAAATGTTTATTTTTAGCGAAATTTGTTAGCAATTGTCGAAATTTAACCCGTATTTCCCGGAATACATACACCATTAATAATTCATAATAACAATTGTTGTACGCTTTCAAATTTTATTATCCTACTTTGCGTCATGTAGTTGACTGCAGAATGTGAGTGTCTTATGATTTATTGTAGGAGACGTAATTGTTATTTTTTATGAGAATGTTAAACAGAATTTATTTTATATTATTATTTAAAAATTACCTTGTCGAATAGATATATTATTGTAGAATTTAGAGATATACAATAAAAGCCTATTTTATTTTATTGTAGTTTATCGATCTAAGCACAAAAGGTATCTATTTTTGGACTCAATGTACTGAGCTATCCCGTGTGAAACCCACGGAGTACGGAGTACTGTAAAAGAACGATAATCTTTCTTATCATGATCATCTAATGACGAAAGAATAGGACGTTACGTTGTGTAGACAACCCAAGTTACACCTAAAGAGATCAAGGAAACAGTGACGGGAGATTAAAATATTCAATACACAGTAACGTCAGCTTTATATTAGTAATTTTGAAAGGCACCAACCCTCAATGAATGGAAATAAACATTTATCAGCCTGGTGTTAAATCTACTCTACTCAGTGGTTCGTAAAGCTACACAGCTACACGGAGCCAATAGCGCTCCGGGTCTAAATGACTTAATTCTACATATCTTTAGGTCGATAACTTGCTCGAATCAGAAATCATTCTTATACAGCGGAAAGGGTTAGAGAGGACAGGATACAGCCCGCATGCACCTTCAACTGCACTTCCGGTAACCAGTGCAGAACCTTACAGTTACAAGGGGTAAGTTTGAATGGACAGCAGGTAAGGGAAACATGGTATGCCCAGGAGATCACCTTGAAGAGGGGATCTAACATAATTCTAGTCGACCGGAAAAGTTACCATCAAATGTACTGTATCTGGCCCAGGAAGGCTCAAATATTACTGAAGAATGAACCGAACACTACCTGAAGCAGTCACTCACACATACTCACAGAAGCGTTGGATATCCAGAGCTACTTACCGTCTCTATACGATACGTCGTCTTGTACCAGGACTACTCAGTGATTTCCCCTAAAGAACGCCACTGGTTCATAAGGAATACAATCTCTCAAAGTAAACGGGTGCATTCATATGGCAAATATGTAACACAAACTTACGAGGACATTATAAAATAGGCGTGTTAGTGAACGTTACAATAAAGGCAAACAAAGAAATAGGTAACCGGGGATAACACAAGAGTACATGTATCAGTTACATATCAGGCTCAGCGAATAACATGAACAGTACAAATATATATATATATATATATATATATATATATATATATATATATTACTCTGTCAAGAAAGTACCTGGAATTTTCAATTAAAACAACATTTTTACATTTAATCGTCAAAATTAGCGCTTAATAGTCAATTTAGCGCTCGCGCCGAATTTTGTTTTATGGCTTCAATCGACTCAAAACGGGTGCCACGAAGGGGCAATTTTAGTTTTGGGAAGAGGAAAAAGTCGCAGGGAGCCAAATCCGGCGAATACGGTGGTTGCTGAAGCACGTTTGTTGAGTTTTTGGCGAGAAAGTCAGTCACAATCGTAGCTCGGGGAGAAGGCGCGTTATCGTCATGCAAAAGCCATGAGTTGTTCGCCCACAAATTTGGCCGCTTCTTACGGATACGCTCACGCAAACGTTTCATAACGCCTAGGTAATATTCCTTGTTTACCGTCTGACCCTCTGGAATGAATTCGTAGTGCACCACGCCACGGATATCGAAAAAAACAATGAGCATCACCTTCATTTTCGAGCGGCTTTGGCGTGGTTTTTTCGGTTTCGGCTCATTTTTTGCCACCCATTCCGATGATTGCTGGCTTGTTTGCATATCGTACTCGTAGACCCAGGTCTCATCACCAGTTATAATGCGTTCCATGAATGTAGAATCGGAATTACAGCGATCCAGCATGTCTGAAGCAACCTGTTCGCGATGACGTTTTTGAAGAAAATTCAGGTCTTTCGATACGAGTCGTGCGGCCACCTTTCTCATGCCCAAAATATCAATCAAAATCGTACGTGCGGACTCGTGGGATATCTTAAGATCATGTGCTATCTCTCTCAAGCTGGTACGTGGGTTTTCCAGCACCCTTTCCTTAATTTTATCGACGTTATCTTCGATCGAAGCCGTCGATGGGCGTCCACTTCACGACCGTCCTTGAAGGCTCTGTACCACTGATATGCACGAGTTTTCGATAAAGCATTATCACCAAAGGCCTTTTGCAACATTTTCAATGCATCGGCACACGAAAATTCATTTGCAACACAAAACTTTAAACAAATTCTTTGCTCAACGTAATCACCCATAGTAAAAATCGGCACGCACTCTGACATCGACTGACTTAATCAGCTGTTGCAAACACACTAGTTGACAGATCCCGCTCAAGCTTGGCATAGTAATTAAGGACAGTGGTACCAACCTAGGAAAAAAAAATTTTACCTGCCTCATTGCCCCGCCAGATTTAAATCGATAATTCCCGGTTCTTTCTTAACAGAATGTATATTATATTATTATTATATTATATATATATATATATATATATATATATATATATATATATATATATATATATATATATATCCCCATTTATGTAGGGGATTAAACCAAATTTCAATTTCTTGCTGTTAACTATAGATCTTTTTTTAGTGGACTGTATTTATTTAAAGGGCGAAATTTGGACTAAACCTCCACACAATAAATAAGTATCAAATACCCGAGACTTGAGAGAAAATGCTGGGGATGGAAAATAAGTGAAACAAGTAAAGAAAGATGTGAAGGAAAGGGACTCACCTGGTTTCACTGTCTTCTGGGTTTTACACCACATGGGCAATGGTGATATTTGAGAATTCGCCAACTGAATTGTCTTCTTCTACTTAAAACTAACACTTAACTTTAACCTAAATACTAAAGTTTCTTGTACAGAACTTGAAAGTCTTTTGTGGATTTTTCGATGAATATCGTGCGAATTTTCCGCGTGAGAAAGCGATGAGCCGTTAAAATTGTGTGTTCTTCTCGAGATGCGAAGACCAAGTGTGGTAAGAAGGTGGGAATCATAGGAAAATTTCTTTTTGCACATTCTGATTTTTATTGCTAGCCCAAAGTAGGTCATGGAGAAAATTCCTGCGCATATTTTTGTAGAATATTGAACGCTCTACAAAAAAGGTCTCTTTTGATTTTTCGTCAAACCTAACCGCTTTAAAGTTATTCAAAGTTTAAGTACAATATGCTGAAAATTTGACCGTTTTTATCGCATTGCAGCGGATTAAATGGTTTTATTGGGATTCCTTATCAGAAAACTTCGTATTTATTTTAAATTATGGCTTACAGAAAATGTTTATCGTCTATTTTCGCGGTCATTCAAAATAATGGAAAAGTTTCAGAAAATGCATTAAATTACCAAATTGTTTAATAAAAAAATTTTTTTTCAATTTCCTTGTCTAAAAGTTGAAAATTACCCTAAGTGAAATATTTACAATAGTTTCTGTTTGCTTTTTTAAAGTTATCATTATTAATTTTAATTTTCAAAATTATAGCTGAGCCATCATCGCATAATTTGAGAACAATTTTAAAGTATAAGTGAAGCGAATATATTCTTTTTTTAAAATCAACCAAACGTCACTTGTTTTTTACCTCTGTCATAAGTATTTGTAATGACTCGAAAATTTTTTTTTTTACTTTAAGGTCAAAAAAAAAAGAAAAAAACTATGATTTTAAACCATACTGATACGACAAATTTCTTAAAGAGTTTAACAGGCAGTAATATTGTGAAAAATTATTGATAAACATTTTCTACAAGACATGATTTAAAATAAAGACGATGTTTTCTGATAAGGAATCCCAATAAAACCATTTAATCCATTGCAATGCGATAAAAACGGTCAAATTTTCAGCATATTGTACTTAAACTTTGAATAACTTTAAAGCGGTTAGGTTTGAAGAAAAATCATACCTTTTTTGTAGAGCGTTCAATTTTCTACAAAAATATGCGCAGGAATTTTCTTCATGACTTACTTTGGGCTAGCAATAAAAATCAGAATGTGCAAAAAGAAATTTTCCTATGTTATTCTTATGGGAAATGAAAAGGTGCGATGCGGATGTCCTTAATATTAATATTAAGCGCTCAACTTTTTACTGGCATCTTTTTACATTGAATTGAAACTTTTAAGCTTGTTTGCAAGAAAAAGAAATTTTTTTTTTTGAATCATCCTAATAAATAAATATATATATATATATATATATATATATATATATATATAATATATATATATATATATATATATATATATATATGTTAATATATATATATATATATGTTAATATATATATATATATATATATATATGTTATAATTATGATATATGTATATGACCCCCCTGAACTGAACGCTGGATCCGCCCTTGTTTGTAGGCTGCAAAGTTTGTGTTGAGTATAGAAACAAGTAATAAAATCCGTCACAGCAGTTTTGCCGTATGCCTTGAATGTTCAGTATTCAATTTGATAATTCACATAAAACTATTAGAAATAAATATACTTTTAATATAAAATAAAGCAGCAAATATTCATTCAATTTATTCGTTATTAGTTATTTTAGTCATTGTATTTCATGTACCTCCTAATTTATGGCTGTTTTTTTACTTTCGTCACTCAGAACGACATTACATTCACCTTTGTCGAAAGTTCCTCCACTGGGACAAGTATATTGCATAGGATAGAGCTTGTCAAAACCTGACAACTGGGTGCAGATGTAATAGATAGAAGGATTATCTGGATGAGCTTCAGGAATTGTACTCACACTCAAGCATCTTTCAATAGGAAAGACGGAGGGATCAATTGTTGTCAAGTTTTTACTGCAGTACGTTGTTTTAGCGTTGTAACCTGTACCAGGCTCACAATCGACTTTGTAGGCAGTATATGTTAATCCATCAGTATTTGGAACGCAGTATACGTATTTGGACCAATCTCCAGGATCGGGGTATGCTCCTGAAAATACAACAGTGTCAAAAATGTACCAGGAAAGAAATAATGAAACACAAAATATGTATCATTCAGCCTTCAAAGTTTTTTGCGCACTAGTTCCAGGGAACAGAGTGCTATCGTTTCGACAAAATGTCTGTAATTTTCGAATATTGAACATAAACGACTAAGTTAGACTCCCTGATGAAGAATCTGAGCTGGTCGTAAAACATATAACACTTTTAAACATTCAAAAAATATTCAGATGATAATGTCAAACTAAAAAACATCTTAATAAGAGTTTACCTTGATAACTACAAGGAAAATCTATATTAACGTAATCACAGGGTGGGTTAACTTCCTTTGTACACGTTCCTGCCAAACAGCTAGTGCCATCGCTGCAAGTTGTTCTACTGACTTTATTAAACTTATTTCCTACTTTAACGCACATTACGCTAGTAGAGCAATCTTCACACATCAGACCAGATTTTATGCAATCTTTGACAGGTGCAATTTCTCGAATCTGCACTAGTCCAGCCTTCATTGTAGATGAAAGTGACATCTGAAATGGAAACTCAGTACTTCACATATCGAACATAAATTGACTACATAAGAATTATAATAATAGTTTATTGCCATCAATATTTACATGGTACGCCAATGAAATAATTTCAAGAAATACTGAAACTTTAAAACTCTTCTATCAATCAGTTTCAGTTTCTGAATTTAGTTTAAGCAAGTTGCAAACCATTCATCAGCTTCCTTGAAAGCATGTTCTAATCAATTCAAAAAGTCCTCGAAATCTTTTGATATTACTATTATTATTACAATACATACACAAGCTATTGCAATACTGAAAGCTTATGTCATTAAATAGATTAAAAAAGAATATGTCTCTGAGGACTCCATAGTATTTTTTTTGTTCAGTGGATGTCTTAACGTTCCAATAAATATTCTGATATCTGTTGTCCAGATATGACTGCAACAACTAAGTATCGTTCCACTGAAATTATATAAATGAAGTTTCTCAAATAGTATCTTATGAGAGACCATATCAAAGGCCTTTCTCAAGTCGAAATTTGGCATTTCAACAAACTCACCGTTGTCCATAGCTTTCATTACTTTGTTTGTCAATTCCATTAGAGCTGTAGTGGTATTTCCACATTTTCTATACCTATACATTTATTTAATAAATTCTTTTTCTCCGTCCATTTCAACATTTTCTTTTTTATGACTTCCTCAGAAAAATTTGTATATGCAAGGTAGAATAGCAATTGGTCTGAAGCTCTTAAGGAAATGCGGCGTTGTGAGGGAGCTTCTACATCTTAATTTGGGAGGCGGCGTTTCGTTCTGAGCATGCGCGCCTGAACTCTTCAGACAGGTGGTCACTACAGGCCTATAATTGTTACAATCATCTAACAAATCTTTTGATTTCATGAATTTTTCATTATTAAAACTCAAGTTTTTCCGCGTTTTTTGGTTTTGCAATGCTGTTTCTAATTATTCCCAAATTTTTTTCGGTAATACATAAGATATGATTATCAGCTTCACGTTCCGTGGTCTTATTGTCTTTTGTTCTTTTGGAATATTCATTCTTTATCACCTTCCACAACGCTTTCTGTTTATTTTCGGCTCTGTTTTTTTTCTCTTTCTAACTATATTTACTTCTCTTGTATATTCTTTCTTGTGAGACTTGTGAGCTGATAACGATATTCGATCTCTTTTTACTTTTGCTATTGCATATAAAGAATCTAAGGTTTCTTTCGTTTCCAAAATTTGTTAAGTTTTCCAGATATTTTTCTCGTTATTTTTCCAATTGTTTTTCTTCCAAAGGAATCCTTTGGTCTATTATATGTATTTAATATTGTAGCGAACAACTTCTTCGCTCCTCGTCCAGAAACCTGCCTTGCTCTGTTCCAGCTTGACCAGTGTACCAATAGAGGACCCGACCAGTCTAAAGATTCATTACTAATCGTCCCCGCCTAGTCCAAATAGGGCAAGGCATACAGCGTTTGATGACCACCGTTCCAAGCAGAACACATGGTCACTGGCGTCACAGGCAGAGCTGCGCATCACGCCTGTCTGATAAGTTTCCGATGCGCAGACCCCGAACGAAACGCCGTCTCCCGAATTAAGAGATGAAAACTCCCTCATAACACCGTATTCCATTCGAGAGCTTCAATATTAATGGAAAGCTCAATAAGCTTCCTGTGCATTTTCTGGTCAAAGAAATTATCCCAAGATCTCAGAAAGAATTCAGTAATTACTGAAATTATAACTTCCTGTGTCTTTTCTACGAATAATTTTCTTCTTATTTTCAGATTCATTAACAGAAAGAGAAAATATCAACAACTGATCAGACATGTGAAGTTTTAATGTAATACAATTTTGCAGTTCATATTCAAAAATTTATTATCTATACATGTTTCTGCATTTTTTCCCTTTTCTGGATGTTTCGTGAAAACTCCTTTCGAAACTAATATAGTTGAACAAATTAGTTATTACCTTCATAACTTTAGTATTGTGGCGACGTGCCCGTTCTTTAGCCAGAAATCCGCTCTACTCTACTACAGCTTCCCGGCGTATCACATAGAAGACGTGACCGCTTTCCGATACTTAGTTCACCGTCCTAGCCGGCTTCAAGTAGAGCAAAGCACCAGCGTTCGACACAGACGTTCCAAGTGGAACAAGATCATTAATGAATGAATTTCTTTCAGATGGGGTGTTACGAGGGATCTTTCAAACGGGAGGTAAGCGTTTCGTTCCAGCTTGCAAGCCCCTGAACTCATCAGATTGGCAATGGGGGGCAAGTCTACCAATGACTCCTGTGACCTTGTTCTTCTTGGAACGTCGGTGTCGAACACTAGTGCTCCATACCTCCCGAAACTAAGAGGTAAGAAGCTACCTCATAACACCGCACCCTAAAGAACTTCAATCCGATAGACTCACCTATATTGATATTTTCAACTTAACGTTTTGGACAGCTTTTGTTATAACATTTTTCCACTGCCTTGCATTCTTCGAAGGTATCGAAGTTTCCTAAATTGAGTACTACACATAATGCATTTGTTTTTAGACTAAGTGACACTTTTTTACTAACTTTAAATTCGATCAGATCATCCATTTATTACATTCGCTCAGTAACTGCGACTTTGACATTGTCGCCATGATCAATATGTTTCAAAAAATTATTAAGTATCAATAAAATGTAATTTTTCAATGTTTCAATGGCGGATAAGCGGAGTATCAGAAGCTTCAACGTGTTGATAAATCAAGGTGACATGAACTATGCTAATAGAAATCAAATACAATCGGTATTGTACAATTCACATCTGTATAACCGTTCACAGCTCAAATCCATTCAAATAAGTATTATCAATTGTCGAGTACTCGTTGACATCTCATCAGTGCAGTGCTCTAATGCCCAAAGAATGCAACACAGCCAGACACCTATATTTACCCTGTGGCGTGCCCGCTCCCTTCGCATAATTCTACCTGCTCTGCTGTAGCTTCCTGGCGTAGTATATAGAGGATGCGACCGGTTTCAGGTAATACCTTACTCACCGTCCTAGCCGGGTTCGAGTAAAGCGGATTACAAGCGTTTGACAACCGAGTTCTGATGTGGAACGAGGAACTGGCGTCATAGGCAGACTTGTGCACCAAGCCTATCTGATGAGTTCAGGCGCGCAAGTTCGGAACGAAACGCCGCCTACGAATTAAAAGGTAGAAGCTCCCTCATAATACCCGCATTCCTTAAGAGCTTCAGCCAAAAATAAAAGCGCCAGAGCTTAAATCAAATACTAGAATCATACATATGAATATACATCACGGCATGCTCCACCAAGTGACTCAGATGTGAGTTGTATTGTCCTATTTCGAAGAATTACCATAGTTCATATTGCCTAGATTATTTAGATAACATATCCATCGGTACTCCAATTAGATTGTACATATGCTGAATATTTAACATCCTTGGCATAACAGGATATGATTCGAGCATGTAGAAAGTACTACAGTTAGTAGAGCTATAGTGTAGTGAGCATGTAGACAGTACTACAGTTAGTAACTGTACTACAGATCAGTACTCGGGACGCTTAGTGGGGTATGCTGAAATGTATATTCGTCCACAGATGACACTAATTTTTGGTCTAAACTCTGTCGTTGCTATGTGGAATGAATATAGGAGCCCATTTGCTGAGCTTTAAACCACTACACTGATGAGATGCTAATAAGCATCGAAACCTGCGCATGTATGCTGCTTATATCCTAACAAGTGCAGATAAAATTTTGAGTGGATTTAAGTTGTGAATTTTTACATAGATGTGAGATGTACTATACTGATTCGGAGATCTAATAAATTAGATAACATATTCCACTGTACTCAAATTAATTTACCTCAAAAAATGGATAAATATGATTGATTTACAATAGCATCTGCTACAGGGGCAGAAATGGAGCACAATCTTTCCCCATTCATTTATTTTCACAAATTTACTAATTATGAAACCTAATATTAAACTTTTCACACATCTTTACGCATAATAGTTTGTTCAATGGAGAAGTTATGCTTTGGAAGTGACATTTTATAGCTTATACTTTGTCAAACTCGGCGCCGAATTGAAAATTCACGGTTCATAGCCGACATCTTGGCAGAATATTTCGCATATTGCCCTACCAACCCTATATAAGGCTACGTCCGCACTGATAGATCGCTTGCTGAGCCGTCGAGAGAAAATTTAGAGAATTGAAACTTGGGAGGTAGATTAAAAGCTTAAGTAGTTTTTAATGATGAAATCCATTCAGCGTGTTCAAAAATATGCCCAATAAAAATTTTGTTTTCCCATTATCTCAAAAATTACAGATGCGACCAGAGATATGTATTGTAATTTTATTTAAAATAATTCACTCAGTTTTTATGTTTCACAATTTATTCAGAATCCTTACACGTGTTTTGGTCTTTCGATCATCTTCAAAGGAGTACAAAAAGGGACTAAGCTTGAAATTGAAAAGGGTTCTACTTATTATACTTCGGACATCTGTGTATTTTTATGGCGCATGGAAATAACAGCATCCAATATAGGGGTGTTGCCGAATAGTATTTGGGAATTTGTTAAACTCTCCTTTTTCTCAACGGCTTTTTTGATTGAAAGAATCTGCAAATAGTCCATCATACCCTTATTAACATTATATGGTAAAGTGACATCTTTCTCATTAAAATAACGATTATTTTTCATACAATGTTCTGCAAGACCGGTTGATTTCTGGTTTTTCAAAATAGACATCCTATGTTCTTTGATTCTATGCTGTAAACATCGGCCGGTATGTCCTATATATGTAGCATTACAATCCTCACAATTAATTTGATGAATCCCCGATTAGGAAATGTTAGGAACCTTTTTTTTTATTGTTTACCAAAATATTAGCTAAATTATTTCTATTTTCTGCTAAAGAACTAATTCTCATTTTATGAAGACCATTAGAAATCCTACTGCTGAAACCATTTATATAAGCCATTGAAACCCATATTTTCTTTTATTAATAATAATATAATATAATAAGGATAATTTATATTGATATAAAAATTTTTAAAATATTGTTTGTAAGTTTTCTTATTAAAAATTTTGTCAATGATTTGTTCTATTTTAAATAAAATTGTATTAATGTTTCACCTAGAGCCAACTGCATACTCCATTAATGTTATTGATATCTATTGTTATTATATAGCTTATTTTTAAATTCAGAAAAAATATTGAGGCATTGTCCTTAAGTTTATTTAATGAAAAATACTTACCACGAAAATCAAAATCAGATAATTCCTCATATTTTATAGCTTTAAATTAATATCACCAAATAATTTGCAATAATCAATTCTATGAGCAAAAACTGAATGCTTGAATGAAATCATCGAATTAAATACTTCTAAGTAATCAGATAAAAATCGGTAATCCTGTGATTTGTTTTCCTGAGATTAAAATAATGTTACAGATAGGGAATACCTGTTTCTGGGAATGAAATCATGATTTATCTTGAAGATAATAATTGCTAAATATCATTCTGAACCTCTAAGGCAGTGTTATATCGGCCAAGGATAGATTCAAACAACTGATCTTTTTACGTCTTCACTCAAGATAATTCATTTTCTGATGATGATTTTGATGCTCGAAGTAAAAAAATTATGTCTATCAAGCATATAAATATTCGGAACAAGAGATGTCCTCCAATATAAGAAATAACATACTCGGTGACATTACCAATGTTACACGTAAAAGAAATAATTTCTTCAATTTGCTTTTTTGGTAATGGAGGTAGTCTTAAGAATGAAACGATAGCATTTGCAAAAAATTCTATGGAAATATAACCCGAAAAAAAAATTTATTTATTTGGTGATGTCGTAGTTGAGCAGACCCCCTGTACACATCCGTGTATCGATAAAATGAGGAAGATGGTCGATGGTACCTCGTTATAAAAAACTTTATTTTCGTGAATTAATTGTGTCAGAGTCTAGGGAAGTGGTGCAAAGTTGACAGTCTCCTCACACATAAGAGAGAAGTTGTAAATGGCAACTATAGGTTATAACAGCCCTCCAACATTAAGTACCTATGTTCAACGTTCAACAGCAAACCCAATAATGTACGGACCACAGACTGATGACTGAATCCGTAATCCGTGGTACGTATCATGAGTACAGACTAAATAAAATTTTTACACACATGGCGAAAGTGTACCCGCCTATGTTCTTCAACAGGCTCACTCTGCTTTTACCCACTTAAATAAATTGAATTTTATTTCCCTTCTTGCTTGCCGGTTCACCCGTTCGACCAATTCAATGTAAAATTTCCAGCTCTGGTTATTTGTGTTTTTTGAAGGTCTTTAGGGATGCGGTGTTATGAGGGACCTTCTATCCTCTTAATTTCGGGAGGTAAGCGTTTAGTTCCAATTTGCACCCTCTGAACTCTTCAGATTGGCGTGAGGTGCAAGACTGCCAACGACGCCTGTGATCTTGTTACACGTCGAAATGTCGGAATGCTCGTACTCTGTTCGACTTAAAGCCGGAGAGGACGAAGAGCTAGATATTATCGGAAAGCGGTAGCGTCCTCTATGGGATACGCAGTGAAGCTATAGCAGAGCAAAGCGGAGTTCTGGTTAAGAACGAGGCATGTTAGCATAGAAGATTGGCGCTATGAACACAAATAGGAAAATTTTAAGATCCTAACTTTATTTCAATACAATGATATGGTATAAACGGTTGAAGGCCATGAAAACCACAATGGTAGTGTATAGCTGCCAAAAAGGTATAAAGGGTGACGCATGAGAAATTAACAAATTTTATAATTATTTGTTGTACATACAGCGGAGCGAAAAGTTATGACACGCAGTGCACTATGACCAGCCTTCTGTTGTTCAGGGAACCGTTTAATGTTTTTGATCTGAGCTATCCTGTATTATAGGGAGTCCCCAAAAATATCTGGTATTATACGGAGTACTAATAGTACTATAAAGAACGCTAACCTTTTTTATCGTGATCATCCAGAGGCGGGAAAATAGGACGTTACGTTGTGTAAACAACCCAAATTACACAGAGAGCAAGGAAACAGTGCCTCCCGTCACTGTCAAATATACACAGTAACGTCAAAATAATATATGTATATTAGTTATATTGAAAAGCAACAACCCTCAATGAATGGAAACAAACATTTATCAGCCTGCTGTTAAATCTAATCTACTCAATGGTTCGTAAAGCTACACAGTGAACCCAGTAGCGCCTCGGGTCTAAATGACTTATTTCTACATATCGGTAATTTGCTCGAATCGGATATCATTCTTATACAGCGAAGAGGGTTAGAAGAGGAAGGGATTTATTTCGTACCACGCTTAGTTTACCGCAGTAGAGAGGACGGTATACAGCCAGCATGCACCTTCAACTAAACGTTCTGTAACCAGTGCAGAACCTAACAGTTACAAGGGGTAAGAATTTGAATGGAGAGTAAGGTAATATTTAGAGTTAGCTATTGATAGCCAACGTGTGGGTGAAGCCTCCCCGAGAAGGCCAGATGCAGTCCATTTGATAGTTACTTTTCCGGTCGACTCGAATTATGTTAGATACCCCCTTCAAGGAGATCTCCTGGGCATGCCACAGTTACAGTTAGGTTCTGCACTAGTTACATGAAGTGCAGGTACATGCTGGCTGTATTCTGTCCTTTTTAACTCTTCCGCTGCAAAAGAATGATATCCGATTTGAGCGAGTTTCCGACCTAACGATATGTAGAAATAAGTCATTTAGATTTGGGGCCATATTAGATTCACTGTGGAGCTTTGCGGACCACTGCGTAGAGTAGATTAAACCACAGGCTGATAAATGTTTGTACCACTGTTCCACAATCAGAAATGTGTTATGGTCCCTCGGAGCCCAAAGTCGAAGGCAGAGATCTTTGTGTTTTGATGTACTATATCCTGTGCTCCCCGCTCGGTCTTCCAAAAACATGCTTGGCAAGCATCCACCACAAAATTTAAGATAATTTTTGTCATAGTGGCAACTTATTTGAAAAACAAACTGGCTTCCATCAAATTCACTATTATACTTCCATTCAACTCGCCAAGTTAATGAATATATTTGACCATCTACTTACTTCAGGTGTAATTAATCGTTTAAACAGATTTTCTAACAAAGCATCACTCTGTGATAAAACCATCATTTGAAGTTGAAACGTGGTTTCACCTGCTGTGATAACTCTATTTAAACTAGGATAATAAATAATAATAACTTTATTTACCCAACGGGAAGATTTCCAATTACTAAATAACATTTTTATATTTCAGCAGCACAGAAGAAAATTGTCCATTTTCACTCTGAATTTTTCCATTTTCATTAGATTATCCACTTTTCAGTAACAAGCAACAAATTCAAATGAACTCTATCTGTATGTTTTTTGAGAGAATCTTTCCGATTTGTAGCATAATCACAGAATTTGCATTCATGTTGCTTTAGATTTGTTTATTATTCACATAGGTTACACTTATGATGCTTCAAATTTAAATTAACTGAATCTATATGATTTTTCAGAGTAGCTTTTAGATTTGAAGAATATTCACATTGGTTGCATTTATGATGTTTCAAATTTAAATGAACTGAATCTATATGATCTTTAAGATGATTTTTACGATTTGTAACATGTCACATAGATTGCATTTATGATCCTTCAAATTTAAATGAAATGTTTTTATATGATATTTTAGAGTAGCCTTTAGATTTGTAGAATACTCACATAATTTGCATTTCTGATGCTTCAAATTCAAATGAACTGAATCTATATGATTTCGAAAATCCTTTTTATAATTTGTAGAATATTCACATAAATTACATTTATGTTGTTAAAAATTTGAGTGAACTGAATCTGTATGATTTTTGAAGCCCATTTTATACTTAGGTTATCAACCTGATCATATTCATTTTTAGCATAGAATTCTTCATTGTCAAGAACTCCATTTTCATTGATGGTTCAGCAAAATCCAAATCTTCAATCTTCACCTGGAGGTTTCCAACTTTCTCTTCCTTATCTGGATGAAAGGCACTGGAACTAATCATTTTAAGCTTTACTTTAAAAGATAGAATTGATGAATTTTCATTCTGTAAATATATACGTTAAACATTACTATAGAAACATATTTTATTAAATTTTGCTTAAATGAAACATATATATGTTGATTTCCATTTATTATCTTGAGTTGTTCACATGACGTGTTTCGTTAAGCATAGTTAACTTCTTCGGATGCTTACAAACAACTAGTCTGAAATTTGGTAACATACAGTATATAAATATTATAAATTAATAATTCCTTTATATCCAAATAATTTTAATCAAAAATTGAATTCAATTAAACAATTAACAACTAATAATATTTATTCGTCATTAATAATAAATAGTATGATAGCCCAAAACGAATATAACAATTCTATTAATTGAATATACCCTATGCTAAAAACCGCGGAAAAAACATACAATTCCCTCACTTCTTATGGAAAACCATCGTCACAAATGAAAAAATTCCTCAATAATACAGATATAAACGTATCCTATAGAACCAACAATTCATTAGGAATTCTTGTAAAAACCGCAAAGCCTAAAAGTAACAAATCACATTTGTTAGATGTTTATAAATTATAATGCCGTACCTGCTCAACAATAAGTTGGATTCTATGTATGCGGAACATCTAATAAAAGAGAAACATGATTTTGACGAACGTTTTAGGATGGAAATAAACCGATTTAGATATTTAGGGAACTTATTGAATGAACAAAGTGAGTTATCTAACTCACCTTTATTGGATCTATTTAACTAGGGACCCGGTGGTTTTACCAAAAGTAATAAAAATATTTTATTGTACCCTTACCTCAAAACAGAAAATATTTATATACTGTATATTAAAATTGTATTTAAGGGACCGATTTTGTAAAAGTACCATACTCACCTGATGAAGTCAAAATGTTATTGACGAAACAATTATTGTGTAAACAATAAATATTAGCGGAGATAAAGTGTTTTAGTTAAATTCATATACGACGAATTTCCGCCAAGTAAAGATCGAAACAATCAAGAAAATAAATTAAATGATATAAATCTAATAACAAAATTTATTGAATACCCCTCATACAATTTCAACTCGAAATAATGTTTTTCTAGATTTGAAGTGAAAATCTTAATTTTACCGATATACTTTCGGATACACCCCGTATATGTTGCTAGAATATTGGACTGGTCAGTTACATAACACCGTGGGTCAGGGGTGATTCAGGAATTGATCATTCATTTAACGAAGTATTTAATCAGTTTTATACAAGAGAATACATATGAACGGATCGCAATTATGTATTCTCTAGTTTAATTTCGAATAGTGACCTGAAACCTAGTGATAAGTGAGCGTGATTAATGTGGTACTACATTTGAATGTATTCGGTTGAATATACCTTATGTGAAAAATGATTTCGCGAGTTTTGGTGACGAGTTGAACGAAATTTCTAAAATATCAAGTAAACATAGTGATCCTATTCAAGTTGTGAAAATTAAAAATGGAGTGAAATGAATTTATCGGAAAAATCAAGCGTGGAATATATATGTACAGTATTCGTTGGCGTTAGTGAAAAGTACGGAATTGATTGAAAATATACTTCTATCCAAGAAGCGAGCCTGGAAAATTTATAAATAATTGGCATAAGTGTTAGATTAAAGTAAAAAATATAATGAAATTCGACTTACACCTGAAGAATCGTGCGTTAAGTAACTTGTAAACAATTTACTTGTTATTGAAAAGTGGATAGTATAAGAAAATGGAAAAATTCAGAGTAAAATGGTCAATTTTTTTACGTGCTGCTGAAATATAAAAATGTTATTTAGTACTTGGGAATCTTCCCGTTGGATAAATAAAGTTATTATTATTTATTATCCTAGTTTTAATAGAGTTATCACAGCAGGTGAAACCACGTTTCAACTTCAAATGATGTTTAAACGATTAATTACACCTGAAATAAGTAGATGGTCAAATATATCCATTAACTTGGTGAGTTGAATAGAAGTATAACAGTGAATTTGATGGAAGGCAGTTTGTTTTTCAAACAAGTTGCCACTATGACAAACATTATCTTAAATTTTGGATGGATGCTTGCCAAGCATGTTTTCAAGAGACCGAGCGGGGAGCACAGGATATAGTACCTCAAAACGCGAAGATCTCTGCCTTCGACTTTGGGCTTCGAGGGAACATAACTCATTTCTGATTGTGGAACAGTGGTACAAACATTTATCAGCCTGCGGTTAAATCTGTGGTTCACAGAGCTCCACAGTGAACCTAATAGCGTCCCGAATCTAAATGGCTTATTTCTATATATCGTTAGGTCGGAAACTCGCTCTAATCGGATATCATTTTTATGCAGGGAAGGGGGTTAGAAAGGACAGGATACAGCCAGCATGCACCTACAACTCCACTTCACGTAACCAGTACAGAACCTAACCGTTACAAGGTGTAAGTTTAAATGGACAGTAAGGTAAGGGTAACTGTGGCATGCCCAGGAGATCTCCTTGAAGAGGGGATCAAACATAAATCGAGTCAACCGGAAAAGTAACTATAAAATGGACTGCATCTGGCCCCCTCAGGGAGGCTTCACAAAACGCATTGGCTATCACTAGCTAACTCTAAATATTTAGATGAACGTCTTCTATCAGTAGAGCAAATCCATCATTCATTGAACTATCCTTTCATTAAGTTATATTATCTTTTCCTTAATTATATTTTGCCAAAAATTACAAATTTAAATCAAAATTTTCAGTCAGAAAATGTAGTATTGCCGTATTTGCATAAAATGATGGAGGATGCCTATAGAAGTTTCTGTTATGCTACATGGAAAGACAATACATAGCAAAAACTGCAATATCTGAAATAGATCCAAACAAAAAAAATGTTTATGTTGGCATAGAGATAATGAATGAAATTTCGAAGCCAATTATTTCAGAAATGCCCGAGTTATTAGAAATGTTTTTTGGAAGATGCCAGCTTTTCTACTGATGTCTCTGTGTGGAAATTAGAAAACGGTATGCTTGCTGCCAGATTACCATTTTACTACTGAAAAAAAAAAAAGATGTCAACGAGGATATTGACATATTCTGGGGAAAAATGCAGAAATACGATAATGAACAAGGTGTTTTTGAATTTCAGAATTCATCAAAGTTCGTACTGAATTTACTATCTATTCCACACTCAAATGCTGAATGTAAGTGTTCAGTAAAATAAACTTAGTAAAAACGAAATGAAGAAATAAGTTGATAACAAAAACCATATCTATTAACTTGGCAGTGTGTGAAAAAAGATAGAAATTGCGTTAATTTTACACCTACCCAGAATATGTACGCAAGAATGAATAAAGTGAACATGTATTCTTCCACTTCTAGTATCGATGTTGATGGAGACGAGTTTGTTATTGAAACTTGGATTATATTTTTTTGTACAATAAATATAATCATTATACATATATATATTTTTTTTTCCTTCACGAGTGTTAGTAGTATTTAGGCTCAGCAATGATACTATGTACCCAATATCAAATAAGTCAACGCACACAGACACACCCATGCTTAGATCAACAAGACTATATTATTGTTAATATATGCACCCATGGATACATATACATACATACATGGATACACATACATAGTATATTGTTTACTTAATATACTGATACTGAGGGGTTAGGAAAATTTGTATAAGTTTGTAAGTTAGGTTTGACCACTAAATAGTGAGTTCTTCTCTATGAAGTTCTGTGGTACGGTGTACGGTAAAAGTGTCCCAAATACGGTAATTTTTCGTCTCTGGATTTCTCAGGATTTTCGGTTGGCAATGGTGAGAACGATACAAGTAGTAAAGTTATTCAAAATCATAGATCAACAAGACTATATTATTGTTATCTATGTTCAAAATGTAAACCTGCATGATGTTGGTACTGTGAAAGCGAAACAATTGTTGTAAACATAACAATAAAAATTGTAAACATCAGAATAACATTATTTAATATTCTAATCACTTGTCTTTATCTCTCTTCTATTCTGTTGTATGAGTGAGAGTGATACTCAATTTTACATAGGTGAATCAGGGGAAACCCTACATTAGATATTTTATATTTTAATATTAAATCTGAATTCATTAATTATACTCTGTTATACGGTCACTATGGAGCATACATATAAGCAAAACTATCGTTCTGAATAGGGAAAAATGCCTCTATTTACGTCATAGCTGTGTAAATCCAAGGATAATTTAAATTCCCACTGCAAAGGTTGTGATGCAAAATTATTACACAGAATGGCATCTCTGAAAGAACATGCAGCTTCTGCCAAGCATAAAAAGCAAATGGTAGGGTTTTCTGGGTTTGTAGCTGCTATCCACTTTTGAATATATTTAATGAGAAATATTCACACCTAGTTAATCTTTTCAGATTCACAAAATTCTTCAAGAATTCGACACTCTCAGATGACATGAAAAAGGCAGAAATTAAAGTAGTGTCTACATTTGTAGAACGCAATATATCATTTCTTGCTATGGATCACTTGAGCAGTTTTAGGCCAACGCTTTCAAGATTCAGAGATTGCAAAAAAAATTTCCTGTAGGACGAAATCTTCTGCCGTATAATGTTTTGGGTGAAAATTTTCAACAAAAAATGATTTATGATATAAAATCAGGTTCACCATTTTTTTCAGTCATTATTGATGAGAGTACATATGTCAGTACTAAAAAAGTTCTAGCAATCGCACTGAAGTATTATTCAAATAGTAGCAACTCCATAAAAACAAAATACTTTGCTGCAGTGAATTCAGAAGGAGAGACTTCTCAACCTTTATTTGATGCACACAATGAAGCAGTGATAAACAATGGATTCAGTATGAATCAGATTATTGGATTTGCAGCAGATACCACGAACGTAATGTTCGGAGAACATAATAGTATCGTTGCAAAAATTCATGCAGTAAATCCACATTGCATTTTCATGAAATGTCATTCTGCTGCGCTAGCTGTTAGTCATGCTTGCAAACTTCTTCCAAGGATTTTGGAACTAATTATAAAAGAAGTTTACCAATATTTCTCCCAAAGTAGCAAGCATCAGAGAGAATTTCAAGAGTTCATCCATACTGAATCTCATAAAATTTTGAGGCATTATGATATACGTTGGTTGTCTCTCCATAATTACACATAATAGAGTTTTGGAGTAATGGTCACTGTTAAAATTATTGTTTTCAAGTACTTAGTGGATCGCAGACAACATCCTACTTGTGAGTTTTTGTTCAACTCCTTTAATGATAACTTATGTCAGTTATATTTTTATTTCTTAGATTTCATTCTACCTATAGTTAATAAATTCAACATAAACTTTCAAGGTGATTATCCTGTTGCCCATAGATTTCATAAAGATATGTCCCATTTTTTGTGCAAAAAAAAACTTCCTTTAGACAATGAAGTTTTTAAGGAACTAAGATTTTTAGATCCTCAGGTAGTTGCGCATGAATAATTTTCAACTCTCATCAATATAATGATGAAATTTCCCAATGTTGTGCCAGAAAATGCCATCTAGTGTACCGATAATGAGTACTAGATTATGATGTGGCTAATTTGCTTGTTTCAAGTAACACTTCGAGTGTTTCGGACAACATTGAGGAATTTTGGTATAATGTTGGCTTGATCAAAAATACCGAACACCATTAAAAATGTTGCAGTGTATCAAATTTTGCAAAGCAAATGATGGATGACGGAAAATATTATTTCATACATATAGTCTGTTATAGGATCAAAGATAGAAGCTGCCCACTTTTTTAACCTTTAGTAGCTTCATTTTTATAGAGATAATTCTCGGATTACTCATATATTCATTGTTAGGCATATTTTTCTGTTATCATTATTTTATATTTTTTTAAATTGTACATAAACTTGTTCTTTCCCGAGTTGCCCTATTAGATAGATCCTGGAATTTTAAATATATTTGTTGATACATCAGTGACAGTCTCAGCAAGAGGCCTGGGTGATCTGCCTGTACTTTGTAATTCGCTAATAAAGAAGTTCTTGGATTAGTTCAATTCTGATATTTTGATCCTAAATTTAAATGAAACTTCGTAATATGATGAATGATTGTGAACCTATAGTATGTAGATGGTACATAGATGAAAGAACCACCAAATTGTATCGAAAGACAATGTTTTTTAGTGTACACTTGGATAGCTGAGTGGTTCAGTTTGTAGGAGATTAGCTAGCTCATTTCATGCAATAATAAGAGAAACGCTTTCAAATCTGTCATGGATGTTTATTATAGTTTTGTAAATTAAAATCTATTGTTATGGGGAAATTCTATCGATTCTATCGTTCATCATTCTAAAAAGAATTTTACGTTTAATATTAAATTTAGAACCTAAGGACACTTAGAACTACATTTACGAAAAATGAAATGCTCACTTTGTCTTCCCTGTTCATAATATGAAGTATGTTTTACATAAAGGAAAATGAACATTCGGTGGTAAAGCTTTGTAGTTTTCACGAAGAATCCACAAGAAATGTTACTACACTAAGCATTCCTTTCCATAATTCATCCTAGTATGAATCATACCCTATATATTAGGCAGTTTCATTTTATAATCATGTTCCAATTAGTATTAAGTTTTGAGTACTAAGATGTTTGAGAAAGTTATAAAACAAAATTTAATTTGGGAAAGTATTATCTTGTGTAATGAAGTCTTTTGTGTAATGTAGTTTATGTTTATTTTGGGTCTTGTCTTATTCATACTTGTACTACTCTGTCAAGAAAGCACCGGGAATTTTCAATTAAAACAACATTTTTACATTTAATCGTCAAAATTTATTGGGTCGCCTTCAAAATAGGCTCCATTTGCTCCAATACATCTATGCCAACGACACTTCCCATTATCGAAACATTTTTTATAAGCGCTTTCCAGGATGGACTTTAGCTCTCGCGCCGAATTTTGTTTTATGGCTTCAATCGACTCAAAACGGGTGCCACGAAGGGGCAATTTTAGTTTTGGAAAGAGGAAAAAGTCGCAGGGAGCCAAATCCGGCGAATACGGTGGTTGCTGAAGCATGGTTGTTGAGTTTTTGGCGAGAAAGTCAGTCACAATCGTAGCTCGGTGAGAAGGCGCGTTATCGTCATGCAAAATCCATGAGTTGTTCGCCCACAAATTTGGCCGCTTCTTACGGATACGCTCACGCAAACGTTTCATAACGCCTAGGTAATACTCCTTGTTTACCGTCTGACCCTCTGGAACGAATTCGTAGTGCACCACGCCACGGATATCGAAGAAAACAATGAGCATCACCTTCATTTTCGAGCGACTTTGGCGTGGTTTTTTCGGTTTCGGCTCATTTTTTGCCACCCATTCCGATGATTGCTGGCTTGTTTGCATATCGTACTCGTAGACCCAGGTCTCATCACCAGTTATAATGCGTTCCATGAATGTAGAATCGGAATTACAGCGATCCAGCATGTCTGAAGCAACCTGTTCGCTATGACGTTTTTGAAGAAAATTCAGGTCTTTCGGTACGAGTCGTGCGGCCACCTTTCTCATTCCCAAAATATCAATCAAAATCGTACGTGCGGACTCGTGGGATATCTTAAGATCATGTGCTATCTCTCTCAAGCTGGTACGACGGTTTTCCAGCACCCTTTCCTTAATTTTATCGACGTTATCTTCGACCACTTCACGACCGTCCTTGAAGGCTCTGTACCACTGATATGCACGAGTTTTCGATAGAGCATTATCACCAAAGGCCTTTTGCAACATTTTCAATGCATCGGCACACGAAAATTCATTTGCAACACAAAACTTTAAACAAATTCTTTGCTCAACGTAATCACCCATAGTAAAAATCGGCACGCACTCTGACATCGACTGACTTAATCAGCTGTTGCAAACACACTAGTTGATAGATCCCGCTCAAGCTTGGCATAGTAATTAAGGACAGTGGTACCAACCTAGGAAAAAAAATGTTTACCTGCCTCATTGCCCCGCCAGATTTAAATCGATAATTCCCGGTACTTTCTTGACAGAATGTATGTCAGAAGGGTGCACTATAGACATACACTAACATTTCTGATGTCACTCAATATAACTAAGAAACTTTTTAAAATATGAGTCTCACTTAACCGATATACCAAAACAAATAAAATAAGTTTAGGTTTTGAAGAGATCCGTATTCTCTTAAGACCTTACCGGTGACCGAGGAGAGAATTTTCCAAACAGGTTACGAAGTACACCTACTGTAGCTGCCTATGCCACATAGATTCTGGGTTAGCGTAGTTTTACATGCATCCTATGGCAATAACAAGCCTGTGGCTTTTTTTTTATTTAAAGCTGGCAGAGATGAACGTTCTTGAAAATAAACCTCCTGACATTAACTGTATACTTGAGATACCCTTATACATAACAGTTCCCCTTGGTAAGTGAAACCACTCATTCAGGTTTTAATTCATTGTACTTTTTTACGCCTTTCAATGTTCACCTTAGTTTTAATGTAACATTATCAAATACTGTCTGTTCTTTTTGTATAATCTCTCTCGTCTGTTTAATTTCATTTGTATTTTGCATTGGTGATATTTACAGAATCGAAGTTCTGTGCTTGACTGCATTGTTTTTTATTTAACTAGAGTGTTACAACTCTAACGATTTAACTATTCATATTATATACTTGACACAATGGAGGAGCTAAAAAGTCTATGTAACTAAATCATGACATGGATGAAAAAATGGAAAATTCTACCAAACCCTGAGAAATTTAAATTAATAATATTTAGCCATAAATTATCAAACAATTCACCAACAATCAGAATGCTGCAACATATAATAATATATAGCCAGTCCAACATGCTAAATACTAAGGAATCACGGTGGACAATAATATTTTAAAATACATTGTTATAATGAAAAAAGAGAAATAATTGCTACATCAAAACCCTTCCGATCACTCACCTACAGAAACTGCAGCATAAACCACACAACAGCTTCCAGAATCTACAAAATAAGATAGAATAAATTTTTCAGACAAGAGCTGTGAGCTTTTCAATTTGAAGAATGCCTTTTGCTGTAAGGAAAAAAGATCTCAGAGCTCTGTTCCGATGAATTACTGGATCATTTCAATAAGGAATTGAAGATGACACAAGACCACTTAGCTTAACAAAAGCGGCAATTGGTCAAACTTCACTAAGAACTACTACTGTGGCCACTGGACCGAAGCTCTTTCGGAACAACACAATTGATTTTAATTTATATTTGAGATAAAATTTGGGAGTATAATAAAAAAGATTTGGCTAATGCGAAATGTTAGCACAAAATCAGCAGAGTATTTATTTAGAATTGATAGAGCCACATTGCATGAAATGCTTCTGCATACACTACTCAACAGAGTTGTATTTTTGCAACTTTTTCATATTCCCAAACATCGAAACACCTCAAACAAAATTTTTTTAGCTTAAATTGAGAAGTTATTACCGAAATACAAGGGTATTTGAAATAAAAATAGTTTTTTTTTTTTGAGGACTTAATGATCAACCCTCATACTTGACCAAATTCATCTGTTTACTTGAAGATAAAATAATTAGAAAATTTACAGCAAAATATGAAAATAGTATTATTATTGAATTATAGCAGTAATATTTAAATAATTTATTGAGAAATTATAATAAATCAGTTGAAAACCACAGTGTCCAACATAGACCCTAAACACTGCACGATGTTATTTGTCATCAAAACATCCACTTTTTCTTCCAAATGCCTCTTGGGATCTTGTTTTCCAACGTTTTTGATGGCCAACTGTTCGGGTGTCATCTTTTCTTCATCTTCTAAAGCTCTGTTGTAGTTTTTAGCCAATTCTAACATATCTGATACAGTTTTTTCATTCACACTACAATTTTCAGCATAATCTGCCAGTGTCAGACCATCCATCCAAGATTTTTTGTGCAGATTAAGTAACATTTTCTGTTCAAGTTCATTCTTCCTATAATTTATACTGATGGAATAATAATGACGGTTTAGACCATGGATGAGGGCTTGGACTGATGGTTTTTGAAGATGTCCCAAGTTAGATGTAGTCTGCCTTGGTTCTTGTCCTAACACCATCATATTTGGGTTGATTAACCTGAAAATTTTCATAATAGAGACAATAAATAAAACGGACTAGATTCTTCAAATATATAACTATCAATTCAGAATAGTCTTAATGACTGATTTCGAAGAACTATTTTGAAATGTTTGGAATTATCCTATGTTTTCAAAAAAATCTTAATTTATAGAGAATAAAACTTTATTTGAAAAACATTCCACTTCAATTCTATCTCTCAAATACCGACATCACAACTCTATTTCTCAACAGTAAACAATGGGCTGATACAATTTAGTTATTTTTGTCTGTTAAATTGGAATTCTAAAAAATATAAATTCTTTGCAGTTCCTCATCTCACAATGAATAGAAAAAATCTTTCAAATAATTTTATTGTTTACATGCGAAATAAATGGTTCACACAATAAGATCCAAGTTTTCAATTAATTTCTGCGAATATCACATTGATAGGTTCACTTCAGTCCGCACATTTGTGAAATAGTCTATGTATAATGCAAAAATGAAAAACTCATTAAATATAATAATGAATTAAAGCATTGTTGAGGTTAGGTATTACTTCTACCATTATTTATCTCAATCAATACTATGAATATATACGGAATATCAAGTGATAGGAGATGAGTGGATTTTATAGAGTATTTGATAATCACAGATAAACAATGTATAAAATACCGAAGTTCAAAAGAAATACAAGACAAAATTCTCAGGAATAAGTGAAAATTACCCCTAATTGGTGTTCAGCTTGTCATAGTTTACCAATCTAAGTTCATTGCTAGAATTTTCTTGATGGACTATACTGTATATGTATATTCACGTGTATTAAGTAGACCTAGTGTTTGATGAAACTTTAGTGTCCCTATGAGGGCAAGTATAGGTGTATAGCCAAGTTGTATTCATCGTATATTACAGGGGCACTAATGATTAAAGTCAATAAGATTCAAAACACGTGCATGTTAGCAGCTCATATCCCTACAATCAACAGAACCTATTTGAGTTTATCTGAGTTTAGAACTGTTAAACAGGTGCAAGCTGCATTGTCCCAATTCGAAGAACTTTATTTCCATAGTTCATACTCTTTAATTATACACTTTTAAGTGTGAAACTAAATTTATAAAATGCTAAATGTTCTAACGTCATGTTAGTGTTCTTATAATTTTTTTTTGTTGTACATTGAAAACCAATAATTCATAAATTACATTGTATGGAAATTAACCTAAGCTTTCACAAAATAGGCCATTTGAAAAAACTTCAAATAGTATACCACAAAAGCAATAAGATATTTGTTTTATAAAGTATTCAAAATCATTAATTTCACAAATAAAAAACTTCTGTTATGCAAAATGACTTGCAAATTAATCATGTCTTATTTTTTACAAAATGAAAAATTTAATGGAAATAATTACCTGAATGCATCAATAACAACCTTGCCTTTAACAGATTGGATAGGGTCAACAACCACTGCTACAGCTCTTTCAGATAAAGCTTCAAATGATTGTTGCGTATTTATGTCCACCCCAGAGAGCCAACAACCAAAACCAGGATGAGAATGATACCATCCAACAACCATTTCAGGTCGGCCTGTTTGCCGCAACATATCTAACATTTTTGCTTGAAAAACAGGATCTACTGCTTCTACACTTACACCAGTACCAGTTTGGGGCATAGCAAATACATCTATTACTCTTACAGTGTAATCATCAACAAATTCACCTGTAATCAGAAGTCATTATGATTTCTGAAAGTCATTCATAATTCTAAAGAGCTGAGGGGTTCAGTTTTTCAAGGAAATACTAACCCAACATAAGTCCCATAACTTCCATCGGAACACCAGCCCTTCCATGTTTCAACATCTTAAGAAGGGCCAGAGATGAAATATAGACTTGTTCTGCAGTATCTACAACTGGGGCATCAGAAGGAGGTGCCGCTTGAGACAATCCTGGCATGCCACCACCAAGTCTTAGTAGTCGATCCATTTGCTATAAGTGGAGTAAAATTATTTTATGAATTTCTTAGTATTAACGATAGCATACGTACTGTTCACGATTAAGCTCAATGTTTCTTTTGATAAATTGAAAAACAAGAATGTTAAATCTGCAAATCACCGTTTGTTGTTTGATGTGAATTGACTTTTATTGACAAATTCATCCACAGAAATTAATTCACATAAATGACAGTAAGTCATTTGCAATTCAGAATTACCACAATTTGAATTCCATTATTGGGGATTAATAAACTTATTATTCATATAAAATAAGTATCTTTTCAAAATATTTTGAGTTTTACTCTATTTTCATTAATTTTTTAATAAAATTCATATCTTTTATGCCACGTATTTTCTGTAGATGTGTTGGTGACGTCCTTCATTTCATTGTGTCAATGTGGAATATCTGTGGCTGACGAAATTATTCAAAATTCTTATGAAAATTAAAAGTTAAAATGGGAAAGCACTATGGATAATAAAATTTGAATAATAACACTGCAAAACCATTTATTTCCATCAAATCTAAAATGTCTTGGATTATTGAAAATTCATTAAACAAATTACAACATTTCCTTGTGAATGTACTGAAGTGTGGACCTATCCCAAAACATGTAGGCATTATAATGGATGGAAATAGACGCTATGCGAAGAAAATCAATGCCGAAAAAGTTGTTGGACATACCAAGGGATTCGATAAATTGTCTGAAACTTTAGAATGGTGTAAGGAAATGGGAATCAAAGAAGTTACAGTATATGCGTTTAGTATCGAAAACTTCAAGCGAACATCTACGGAAGTAACTGAGCTTATGGATCTAGCAACTGAAAAATTTAAAAAGCTTTTGGAAGAAGAGGATAAGCTTATGTCTGAAGGAATTTGTGTTCGAGTCATTGGAGATTTTGTATTGCTAAGAAAAGATTTACAGAAATTGATAGCCAAAGCTATGTTACTTACTAAAGATAATACGAAATCTTATTTAAATATAGCATTTGCTTACGTTAGTAGAGAAGAAATAACTACTTCAGTTAAAAATGTGATTGCAGGTGTTGAACGTGAACTAATAAATGTGGATGATGTAACTGACAGCCTCATATCACAGTGCTTATATTTAAATTCATATCCTGATTTATTATTAAGAACATCAGGGGAAGTTCGTTTAAGTGATTTCTTATTATGGCAAAGTTCCCATTCTGTTATTTATTTTACTGATGTGTTATGGCCAGAATTTAGTTTTTGGGATTTTGTTATTTGTATTCTTCACTATCAAAAGTCTTATTATAGTCTTGTAAATAATAAAAAATATAATGATGCTCTTACTTGTAGATCTCAGAATGAAAGAGTTCAAAAATTCCTAACTGTTTTGAAGAAAAATAGATTAGAAACATTGAAAAATTATGCTGAGAATGAAAATTGAGTTTTTCATTATTTAATGGTTACAAATTGGGAGTTACAAATAAATATCACAAGTAAGAAACTGTTTGTAATTTTGAGAAGCAACATATAATATTTATAGTTCCTTGCCTCCCGTGAGAACCATTCCTAATGTGCTTAGGAATTAAAGGTGATAATTTCAAGTTGAGTACTCTCTTTGACAATTGGTATATGAGTGTGCTAAAGCTTTCGAAGTCAAATTGATTCTTAATCCCCTAATATGTATTTGGCTATTTACTGCAGTGTAAAAAAAGTACCAGATGAATAATACAAAATTTGTATTATTCATCCAAATTCATTTAATCACCTTTAAAGTAGACCACTTCTGAAATATGTATGATCATAGTGCCTCTCGTTTTATCGTGGGAGGCTGCACCGGTTTAAACAACCTCCTGAACCTTCCTGTTGGAAGATTTATTTCTTGGACATGCATCAAGAAATTATACGAATTTCAAGAAACTAAAGGATTGCATATAGGAAATAAGTGGTCATATTGATTGGATTCGACAGAAAATGGAAAGGTATTGAAATTATTAAACATTTTTTTGTTTCTCAATGAAGAATAAATCACAAATGTGTAATTTTTATTTTAGGGTAACTTAGCTGCTCAAACACTAAGCAAGTGCAATTGATGTTTTCGATACAGGATTGAAATCAAGAGATTTTCATGGTAGTGAAACAACTACTGCATTTATTAGATTTACTGTTTGACGTAATGAATAGTAGAAGTTCTTTTTCAAAAGGATATAAAAGCAATATTGGTGTATTCAGACCATGCTTAATTGATACAGAGAGTTATTTATTAAGATGCACAGATGTGATGACAGACCGTTATGGGCAAGTCCTAAAAAAACTCTATTTCTAGGATTTTCAATTGCAGCATTGTTGTTATGTGGAATATTCAAACACTATGTTGAATCTGGTATATTAAACTATCGACTAACATATAATGATTTCCAGTTTCATTTAGAAATTTTTTCTCTTCCCTCAATCAAGGATTATAATTACATCCTTTATTATATTTTTTTATTATTTAATTATTATTGTTCAATTTTCAGGAGCACAAATGGGTGAAACAACGTGTTTATAGTTTGTGGGAACGTTTGGAAAGCTTTTGCTAACACTAAAAATATCTGAACCTGAAAGCAATTGTAAAGTGCTTGACATTGGGTTTTAACCATACCAAGCAAAAATATTAAAACTACTAAAAAAGCAATAGACATTTCAATATACAGGAAATAAAGTTTTGAATCTTCTGATCCATAAGTGGATCACAATTATATTTTAGACCGAGTTATGGAACAAGATGTGGTTACATATATAAGCAGGTTTGTAGATAAAACATTGAAAAACTCAATATTATTTTGAATTTCAAAATATCGATTTGAAAATGTTAAGAACTTATTCAAATTTTACTTTCCCATTATCTTTTTCATTGGACTACCCAGTAATCTTGTTGGTTATTTCATACTGAAGATGGATTAAAAATGTCATCATATGATATAAAGATCTATAGAAGAATTGAGGTGACTATAAAAAAAAATTTGCTGTTCCTTCTTGAAAAAATTCTAAATCCTTTTGTTACTGCCAAAGCTCAACATTATTATCCACTGCTGATTAAATTATTGAGAGTACAAATTAATTTGGCCCGTTTCTGTAACTCAAATGCATTTATTTCAAGAGATAATGAATTAATTAACAAATTAATCAATATATTCTCTACTTTACCCCACCTCTTAGGCAATTTTCCAATCCCGTCTCGGAAAAACTTCTAGTCTTTTGAGACAATCCAATTTTGAAGTCAATTTTCGTTTTCATTGAAAGAAGTGAAGTAGTGACCTACCAAATCCCATTGCATCAATCAAAACAACCAGTAGGAGGAGCAATGTCTGGAGAATACAGTGAGTGCGGTAAGATATCCCATTGGACCATTTCTAAATATTTTTTGCAACTTTTACAATCTGCGGCCGGGCGTTATCAAGCAAAAGAACTTTATCATGTCTGTCCTTATATTCCGACCGTTTTTCCCGTAATTCACGGTTCAAACTCTGTACTGATCACCTGTAATGGAGTCACTCGGTTTTAGCAGCTTGTAGTACACAACGCCCCCTTGGTCCCTCCAGATACACAGCATAACTTTTGAACCATGAATGTTCGGCTTTGGTGTTGATTTTGAGGTTTATGGCAAAGATTGCCCAGGCAAAGCGTAGTATTTTTTTTTCTTGGGGTTATCGTAGAAGATCCACTTTTCGTCACCAGTCACTACCTGATGTAAAAAACTCTTTCTTTTTTGCCTTTAAAGCAGCTGCTCACAAGAAAATAATTGCCTTTCCTTGGTTTCAATTCATGAGGAACCCTACTCTCTTGCTTTTGAATCAATCCCATAGATTTCAAACATACAACTCGTCTTGCGTTAGACTTTGATCTTATCAAGTAAAGTCTGCAATTCATCCTCTTCAAATTTTTTTGCCTGCCCCAAACGAGGTCTATCTTCAACTCTGAAAACACCACTTTTGAAGCACCCAAACCATTCTCTACATGACTTCTGTGTGGAGCATTGTCAACTGTAAACTTCCACAAGCATACAATGAGCTTCAGCTGAACTTTTTTCCAATTAAAACAAAAAATTAAAATTTCGTGTCAATGCTGTTTCGTTATCAAAAAATCTAACGTTTTTAATAGTGTAACAAAAAACGTTTTGCATGAAACTCAAAACAATTCAAACTGGATATTATCGGAAGATGTTCAATCTGTCTAAAGCCGCGGCGATCAGCTGTTACTATTTATAAATTTAATGTTTTTACAGCAATGTTTTGAAAATGCACCGAATTACTTTGTATTTCCAAGATTTCCTGAACTAGATGATCATTTCTATGAATGATCCCCTTTAAATACGAATTGTAGATTTCTATCAATGAATGAGACAGTAAAATACTTTTCCAAGATTAGATTTTTCAATCTAAAAATTCAAACATTAACAAATATATCTTCTAATATTAAAATTGCTATCTATCAGCAAAATTTTAACATGATAATCGCAAAAATACAAGTTTTTGGAGGTGCATTTTTAGGACATAAGTTGATTGATGTGAACTTTTCTCCACATTTCTTTCTCCTGAATAACGCCCTGAAATATATTAATGTTGAATCTTGTATTTACGATTGAAGCGTTAGTTATTTGAACAAGTTTGTCCAACAAATGAAAAATCTTTCATATTTATAATGAAGCCCTCGGGTGAATGTGGATGTTGTGAGGGAGCTTCCACCTCTTAGTTAGGGAGATGGTGTTTCGTTTCCGAGCATGCGCATCTGAAACTCGTTAGACAGGCTTGATGCGCAGGCTCTGCCTGTTACGCCGGTGACCATGCGTCCGCTTGGAACGCTGACTTCAGACGCATTGTCCTGCTCTATTTGAACCTAGCTTGGACGGTTAGTCACGAATCTGATGACTGGTCGGGTCCTCTATCGGTACGCCGGTCAAACTACTACAACGCCGGTCAAACTACTACAGAGCAAGGCAGGTTTCTGGAAGAGGAGCGAAGAAGTTGTTCGCTACACACTCCCCCTCCAGTGGCGTCGATATGGTCACGAATTAGGGCGATAGGATCAAGCAAGGATGCAGTTCGCCGCTGGGCTGGTCGCGGTGCCATCTCCGGCGGGGATCTGTGGAACGAAGGAAAGGGCCATCTCGGAATTCTGGTTAGGGGGCAATTAGGGCCACCTAATGAATGGGCTGGTTCGCTCTTAAAGCAAACCCTCCCAATCACGTCGGGGTCACCAATGAAGCTCTCGGGTGAATGTAGATGTTGTGAGGAAGCTTCCACCTCTTAGTTGGGAGATGGCGTTTCGTTTCCGAGCATGCGCATCTGAAACTCGTCAGACAGGCTTGATGCGCAGTCTCTGCCTGTTACGCCGGTGACGCTTGGAACGCTGACTGCAGGCGCATTGCCCTGCTCTATTTGAACCTAGCGGGACGGTTAGTCACGAATCTGATGACTGGTCGGGTCCTACTACTACAGAGTAAGGCAGGTTTCTGGAAGAGGAGCGAAGAAGTTGTTCGCTACAATAATATTGGAACGAATTCTAAATACTATTATTTAATCCTAGTGAATTTAGGACTACCTAAAAATTATTTATTGTGTTGATAGTCAAAAGTTAAAATGGAAGTTCTTTAATTAATATGTATTACAATGGAAAAAATCTATGTTTTTCTACTGTCACCCATGCGTACTGTCATTGCATATAATTATGTACAAATACAAAATAGTCAGCTGAATCTTTTCTTCATGGTTTAAATTAAAATTTTACTAGAAAATCATTTAATTATTCTTTCGGGGTAAGTTTGTTGAGCTTTTTTTATAGTAAAGAAACATATGTGAACCTTTTACAGATATATTGATACTAATATGACATGAAAACTATGTTATAAACGGAATTCTACAAACTGACTGAAACATATTTTTCCAGACTATCAAACAAAATTATTTTAAAATGTATTATGATTTTTACATGTTATAGAAAATATTTTCCTAACTTGTCAAATTTGAGAACTTTAGTTCCGTTCACATATTTTGAAATTTCTGATCACAATAATATAAAGATATATTGAATATAGCAGCCAACTCTTCAACCCAATTATTTCCATCTTTAAAACAGTTCTTTATGAAGGAAAAATAATAACCATTTCCTTACTCGTTATTTCATATAATATTTTAGAAGCGTAATATAGTTTTACTTTTCAGATAGTGAATGAACAGTTTTGTTGTTCATTATAATTAAAACAAGTCGAAACTGCAGTCACAAAAAAATCTGAACTTCGAATTTTTTGTAGTAAAACAAAGTACTTTATAAAAACTTGTTTTAATAATTTCACTTCGCTAATATTCAAATGCATGTGTTAAATTTTTTGTGATGAGTACTTCGAATGTCTTCAAACCGAAGTGATGGTGCGCCTTTGGCTTGAATCTTGAATTACCCTCCATCCACTGAAAATTTGTTTAATATTGAATTGAATCAGTCCTTACTTGGTGAAAATCCATATTAAATAAGGTTATTCCGATTTTCACAAATTTTTATTGTTATGTTTACAACAATCGTTTCGCTATCACAGTAGCATCATCAGGCTGGTTTACATGTGGAATAACTTTTAAACATAACAATAAAAAATTGTGAAAATCAGAATAACCTTATTGAAATATTAATTAAGAAAATTTCTTTGTTTAAACTTTTACTGAAATATTCATAGATAGAGGAATTGAGTATTTTCTACACCTATAGAAATATGCCAAATTGAGTCTCTGGGATTTGCCTCATATGTTTATCGTTAGCTGGTTTTCATGTTAATTACCTGAGGCTATTGCGAAAAGCGAAGATCTATTAATCCATCATTTTGACATGTTTTCTTAACCTTAATCCACAGATGAACGTTAATCAAAGCGGTTAATGTCAGTTTGACAGTGTAAAGTCAGTCTAGTGTGCATTTACAGTTGGGTGTAATGAGTGCATGTATTATATTTTACATGTATTCAAGCATTTTACCCAACAAATTACGGTGTTGATTACCGCTTAGATGAGTGATAATTGAGTATTGTGGGATTGGATTTTATTTTATATTTCGTGTACATATATTTTTTCGAATATTTACAATTTTCCCAACAAATCACGATGTCAGACGATAATGCATCTAACTTGAATTTACGAGGTTTTAGAATAAACAAGAAAACTTTCAGTCATGACCCAACATCTACTTCCAGTAATTCAGGAAACGGTACTTGTATGTAGAGCTATCATTTTCATTTAAATAATTTTTACAGTTTTTTTTATCAATATCAGTTAACCTTGTTAATATCTCTTTCAGCAGGAGGATCATCAGTTAAGTCTACAGCTCCAAGGAAAAAGAGAATATTTATAAAACCTACGGATTCAGATTCAGACTCAGATTCAAACAGTACTTCTCAATCTATTACATTGAAATCAGGAACTACTTCGAATACTAATATTATAATACACAGTGTGAGAAGAACGATGAAAACTCCTTCTATTTTAGAGAAAGAACGGCAGATGAAATTTTTATTAGATATGTTCCCTCATTTAGAGGCAATGGTGAGTACATTCAATATTGCAGATGAAATTTCGATGTGTTATTCTGTAAAGTCTCATTAATTTACTAAAGCTTATATATTTCATCGTGATTCTTCAGAAATCATGATTTTTCTATTTATATAATCAATACTGCTTCAATACATGCAAATTAAAAGGAGAATATTTGTGCCACTGTTTTCAAAATGGTTTCAGTAAAATAGATTGTTATCAGCGCTGAAATGGATGGTAGTTACATTTATAATTTATATTATTGTTAATGAGAAAACTCATTTATTACAATTGTAGATATATATAATACCTTCTAATTTTTTTTCATTCATAATGCATTACAAGAACAACTGGGTGGAAATTAAAGAAAAGAGATATTGAAAATCAATTCATTAGTATCTATGGTTATATCATTGAACAATGAGTGAATGGTATATCAAAAGGCTCTAAGTATACTGTTATCGTTTTCTAAGATCTTTGAGTTAGTCTACTACAATCGAAATAGTTGGTCCAATGTCCTTTATTATCTACATACATGACTTTGAAGAAGATGTACATTGGAATGAAAATGATGGTAGTAAAGTCAATTATGCAGATGTCTTGAAGATCATTGTGGCCTGAATTGGGACTGTTAGATGAAGATGTTATACAGCCTTGTTCAGCAAGAACATGTTCTAATAATATAGATAGATAAATTTCACCCTTCTGATCCCACCAAACACGGCTTTGTCTTCTTTCCAAAGTGATATGGTCTTGCAGTGGTTCACCTGGATTCACACATTATTACGACTCTTTGGATTCTCAAAATATATCAATTTTTCATCACCTGTTACGATCCAATGGAGAAATGAATTTCTTGTGTCTGTTGAGCAATATTTCACAATTGGTTTTTTGCCTGTATGCAGAACCCATTTTCCTATTTTTTAAACCCTTTCCATACTTTTTAAACCCTTTCCATACCTTTCAAACGAATGGAGATGGCTATCTGTGTCACATTTGATTTTGAGTATCATCTTCATCCAATGAGGCTTGGAATTCATTATCTGCAAACTTTTTTCAGTAGTTTCCTATGCTCTCTGTTTCTCACTTCCAAATCACCATCACCACTTTTAAATTTTTTGAACCTCTTGAAACACTGTTTTACCAAGAGCATGTTTACCATAAGCTTCAACAAGAATGTCTTCTGTTTTTCCATAAAAATAAAGACATATTCAGGAAATGTAAAAACATCAAAGAGAGATACAACATACAAACATCCCACAATCTTCAAAGACAAATGGAATATTGGTTTTTAAAATTTTTTAAGGAAAGTTTTCAGATTTATGTGATGCAAAGAAAATCTCATCGTGTGGAGGATTTCATGGAATCGAATGATTTATTTTTACACTATTTCATTTCATTTGTAATATTAACATATTGTTGTTGCTGTTTGATTTGAAGTATTATTATTATGATTTACAAGGCAAGTGAAGCATGCCTCGCACATGAATGCTTTGGAAAGTTTTTAATCCTCTTGTATGGTGCATTCAAAGCGGTCAAGATGTGAGGGAAGATTGGTCATGATCTGAAAGACCATGAGTGTGTTCAACTGTATGTAATATAGATAAATTGAAAGAAATGGTGACTAAAAAGCGTCGTTTAAGTTTCAGAGATAGGCGATGATCTCATGATTCAAATCATGCCGTTAAACAAACAATTGTTCAGTCATAAAACAAATTGTGGGTCAACTAATGCCAAAAGATTCATAAGGCTATCATTTTAAAGAATAAAAAAATACCAAAAACTAAATAATTCTCATCGAACAATCACTTTGTTTCCCTGATATGGGTAAGGTCAAGTTTTTTTTTCCTAAACTCAAATTAGAGAGACATAAAAGACAATTCTCAGCAGTTCGATTCCTATAAATATGTTGAAATATGTGAAAAGTAAGTAAGACAATACAATAAATTTCCATGAATCATACATATTTTGTGTTTCACAGTCCAATTTCCAGTACGTTTCTGAAAGTGTATACATCACCCTTTCTCTCCGATCATTTCGATCCTCTCATTGTATATTACAACCCATGATCTTGACAACAGTATGAGATATTCAATTACTGCCAATTTAGCAAGCTGAATGATGGAATTTGCTCTGGTGTAGTCAAATGACATTGACAGAAATGGGATAATTGGTAGTTTTTTGGCTGTGCTCCCTACTCTGAGGCTTGTTCACTCTAGAACTTTGTCTATGTTTTAATTTAAGATACACAATTTTAGAATGTTTAGTATTGTGTTAACTGTTTTTTTTTCTTGTCTTAGCTTGCTCATTGTTTTGTTCAAGGATTCTGAAAATAAGAACATTTATTTTAATAAACGTTGTTAATTCTAGTCTCCTTAAAAATCACACAAATGAAACTTGTTTCAAATACAAGTGTCGAAAATTTTATATTAATAGTAAGAATATCGTTTTGTTACAGGTGATTCATGATATGCTTTCTAAACATAATTTCAATACGGATGAAGCTGCTGCAGAACTAGCCACACTACATGGCAAGCAAGTCAAGCCGGGAGGTTATGCAAAGTGGAAGTCAGAATATCACCAACAGACGATTCAATCTGTTGTTTCCAGGGAAGAAATACAAAGAAATTTGAAAAGACAAGCTCCAGGGAAGTTTGAATCTGGAAACAAAAGAGGTTTGTTCATTTGGAATTTTTTAGTAATTTATTCTGTCCTCTTCGGCAAATATTCGTTTCATTAATATGCTAGTATGGATAAAATTGGCATTTAAATCAGTGATAAAAGGTATGTGGGGACCATATCCCTTCTAACTGTGACAAGACAAGTGATGAGACAATTTCTCTATATGCCACAATGTGTGTACTATCAAAAGAAAAATTAAAAATGGAATTGTAAAAAAAAATTTAGAACGAAAACAGAAAATGCTAGATCACCTCATTTCACCATCACAGCATGGGTGTTATATGTTGAAAATAGAGACGTCAATATATTTTGTCCCAGCAACTTCTAGAGAAATCGAAATGTCAACTTCTCAGACATATCAATCTAATTGAAGTTCAAAGTAAAAAAAAAAAACTACATTTTACGATGAGTCAGAAATTGAAAATTTTCAATGCAAAATTCTATTACAGGAGATCCAGATATAACATAAAACCATTACATAAGTTCTTTTCCGCTATGCTTGATCAAGCGTAGTTTTCAGACTATATATAATGATTGTTTGATTGATTCGGTCTTTATGGTGGAAACTCATTTTAATTAAAAAATAAATAAGGGACAGTATTTTAATATCCAAAAAAATGTTTATAATACAACAATTGTTTCACCACGATGTGGCTTCTTCAGGTATTAGCCAAAAACACTGCTGTGCAAATTACATAATGTACCGATTCCACTAATATAACTCTAAGTTCTTCTAAGATTAAAAGTATAAATGAATACTTCACTATGAGCTATTCTCACCTAAATAATGCAGTGCTCAGCAGTATTAGTAAATTACATTCCACTTAAGGTAAAATATTCATGAAGAGGCAGCATTAGAGAATCAGTCACTTACGTACTATAATACACATACCGAGTTTCCTATAACACACAAACACCATAAATATTTCATACACAAATAGCTAGGCATAGACATTTTTAGGTAATGAATGCAAACAAAATTAAGAGAGTATAATAAATGCAGTCGGACTTATGTAGATATTATTAAAAAATTCAAAAATAAAAAAAGAATGAGAATTGAACCAATGGTAAAACACATCAAAACATTTAACAACTATCCAGATACAGACATTTTTAATACCTGAATTGCTATGTAACTGAGAAAAATAAACTTTAAGTATTCAGAAATTACGTTAAGTCAGTATTTGCATATAATGATAACCAAGACTTCAGCAAAATAAAAGAAGACAATATCAACAGATGGTATGATGAATTTATAGAGGAACAAAAAAACATTCAGAGGAGTAAATTGAAATAGAAGAAAGTGACTATTACTAGCTACTGCATTCAAAAACAATGCACCAGGAGTGGATGGCATTTTATACATGGCAGTTAATTCCGTCCATAGGGAATTACAGTATATAATTTTCTCATCATAAAATTTGTTCAACTTCGGCTACCACGACAAATAAAGGAATCGGCATAAAATCGATAGCAGAAATAAAAGGATTTGAAGTTTATAACAAAATGAACTTCAATAAATATATACATCAATTAAAAAGAAAACTATAGCAAGAGCCAAAACTTTTATCAAACTTACTATCAGGAATAAAGCAATAAGCATAAAGAACGCAGTCAGAATATACAAGACAATATGCTGACTTGTCCTGGAGTATGCACCTCCAATTCGCGTTAATTGTCGACATCTAGCCCTAAACAACTTGAAAACTGAAGAAACTACAACCCTTTGTACAATTACAAAAATTAGACACCTCGAAAACAGACTTAACAATCCATCCAATGAATTATTGTACCCCTTAACTAAAGTACAACCAACAGAAGGACTTAAAAAGCTCAATAAAAATTTTTATATGCGTCTGAGAGTCACAGGACATCCTGGAACTCTTCCACCACGAATATATCGCTTAAGCAGCCAGAAAATATCCACCAAAATCATTGATACTGACATTGGAAGAACAAAAGAGAAATTGAAGAAGCAAATCTACTTTCATAATATTATGTTTTTATATATCACTATTGAATTTTTTTTAGTGTTATCAAATCTCTTATTACAAATGGGCCGACGGACGTGGGTCAATTGCCTTTTGCTATGAGCAATAAATTCCTGTTGTTTTTATTATTATTATTATTAGCTTTTATTCTTTTAAGGCTGCTAACTTTAAGATTATCTTTTTTTCATCAAAATTAATTTTAAATTCCATACTTATCCATTATATCACAAATTTCATATCAATAAAGAAAACCTTTCAGGTTGATAATAATAACAAGAATCTGCATTAACTAAATTTCATCTTTGTTTTTATATTTAGCGAAAAAGAGACGAACGGAAGAAGAAGATGAAGATACTGATGATAGCACAGGAGCAAGCAATTTTAAGGACACAAGAGTTTATAACAGGTAAATGATACATTTTTATTTATAGTGAACAATTAATTTCGCAGTCTTTTTGCATAGAATTATGGTTTTTATATTGGATCTTCTAATGATTCACATTTTGCATAGAATTATAGTTTTTGTATTGGATTTTCAAACTTTGACAGTTGATAATGGCCATATTGTTGAAACTATATCTATCAAATTGTTTTATCAAAATGGGCATCGTTTCGCACACTTCGCCCATTTTACAGTCGCTTGAATCGTCCTACTGAGAGGATTATTCGTAATGTGGTGGATAAATTTCAGTCCACTAGTTCAGTAAACAATGAACCAGTATGATGACGAAACCTAAATCTGCCGAAAACATCGCCGCTGTCCGTTAGAGTGTGGAGGAGAAACCGAAGCAGGCGATTTCGCGAACTTGTTGCACACAAGAACTTGCGAATTTTGCGTCGTGATTTGGGCCTGCACCCGTACAAAATGACCGAATTTGGGACACTATCAATCCACATAGGATCCAAAAGCGTTCAATGCATCCCGAAAAACTCACTGTTTGGTGTAGATCTTCGGCAGGCGTCGTCAACGGTCCATATTTCTCTAAGAACGACGTTGGTCAGTCCATCATTTGGATGATATGGACATAAACAACATCTGGTTTCAACACTGCTCATGCTACATTGGACATTCTGTACAAGCGATTTGAGGGTCATTTCATGTGCTGGTGATGTGAACTGGCCACCGAGATCGTGCGGTTTGATCCTTTATAATTTTTCATTATTGGTTCATCTCAAGTCGCAGTTCTATGCCCTAGCCATCAAATTCAGCCTGATTTATACGTCAGATTAATGTAAAATGGGACATTTCTTATGCGCGCCACCCAGCGAAGCCGCGGCGGATATTGGCAAGATGTTATATTCCATATATGACATCGATAGGCCTTTCAAAAGAATAGAAAATTTATATTGTCAAACAGCATGTGGTCAAATTATGCTTATTTCATAAAAATTCGCATCATTTTTCCATAAATACGTTAACAGAAGATTAATTTATGAAAGTATAGATTGAAAAAAGTGCGGCCTAACTTTTCTTATTTTGCAACTTTCATTCTGGAGTTTTTTTTTTTGAGAAACTTTATTCTGGCGAATTAATGTAAAAGAACAAAACCGTATTTGGAATTACTCATGAACAATCGATTAAATTTAATAAAAAGTCATATCTGAAATGTGGAAGCGCAGAAATCCTTTAAAATTCTTGAAAACCTCAGTTTTTCCCAATTCATAATGTATCTAGGCAGAAAATAATGGAGTTTTCATGCAATATCCTGAATTTTATTTGTTATATTGTTTCGACCATTTATGTATTGTACCTGTGTACTTGCAGTTATATTCACTCAAATCTTGATTGAATCTGTGTACTTGCAGTTATATTCACTCAAATCTTGATTGAATCTGTTTTCCTATATTTTTAATAATATAATTCTTTTTTTCTAGCGATGAAGACTCAGATGCTGAGTTAAGTGATGAACTCATGGGAGATAAAAAAAACGTCTTTGATTTTCTACAGAATGCAACATTAACAGAACTTCAACAAATGAATAATTGTTCAAAGAAAAAAGCTGAAGCATTGATGGAATCTAGGCCTTTTAGTGGATGGATTGATTTAGTGAGTGTTTTATTCAAATTATAATAATGTTTAGTTGGAATTTATATATTTTTTGCATGCACATATAAGATTACTTTCATTCAAGTGTCAGTTATGCGTGAATTTCAAACAAAATGGTATTAAATAAAATAATAAAGATTATTTCTACAATTTATAAATTCAACAACAATTGTGGAAAAAATCTTTATTATTTTATTTAATTAAAATGAATTTCCATCAAGTAATGTCCAATTCAATGAAAGAAGAAAAAATGGTATGTTGAGCCTACAATTTTATTATTCGGCCACTTATACATACAAGATCTGTTGGAAAAAAAACTGTAATCTTTTTTAAACTGTGAATTGCCAATTGTGTCTAATGGCTTTATATTTAGGAATGTTTATACTCTGGCAACTTCGAGACGTGGGGAATTCCAGAGATCAGTGTTTGTTTAGGAGGTTAACTGCAGGGTTATTGTTGTACTTAAAGATCTCTATTTATTCCAAAATGTCCAATTAGTTCCCATAAGATTCCTTAGGACCTTGGAAGGTAAAATTGGTCTGGAAATTTTTTTGCAAAATTAGAGTTTTCTTTCCAGTGCTTGAATGAAACTTAATTTTCTTTGAACCTTTTTGTGAATGTTCTTCTTATTACTGCATTCGTGACAACTAAAGACAAAAACAACTGGCTTGATAATAACTCGAGAGTTAATAAATTAAGTTGTTATGAATGCAATAGCATATACATAGGCCAAATATGATGAACATTAACAAAAAAGATCTAGGAAGATCGGGCTTTTCAAGCACAAGAATGAACCTGAGGTTACCAAGATATTTTTTCAAAACCAATCATGTCTTTCCAGAATTAGATAATCTTGAAATCCTACATCTGAAACTGAAAAATCTGAACAATCTGGAATCAATAGAGATCTTCAAGTACAGTAATAACTTGTAATTCATAATTTGAAAATTTACTATGAAAATCAGGTCCTTGAACTGAGTAACTTATTTAATAAAAAATGATATAAAACAGTAATTTTCTCAATCTGTTTTTTCCGAATGTTTTGTTGGAAGTTTCTTACCAATGTAATTTTAAACAATTCATATTTCTCACTCACCGAATTAATGCAACCTTATCAAGTAAAACAAATATTTGGTTCATCACAGTTAAATTATTAATTTTCAATTGAATTCTAAGGCAGTAAGTTCTGAGAGTTGTTTAAAAGGTCATTTCAAAATTAATTCACCATATTCACCCAAGATTTATATTTCAATTTATTTTCAGGTAGAAAAATTGGACAAAAATAAAAATTTGAGTACAGATTTGTTGAACTCTGCTCAACAGGTTTTATTTGTTCGTAACAATATTAAGAATTTGATGAAGAAGTGTTCCAATATTGCTTTATCGATGGAGAGGGCTGTAGCAGCAGGGGCAGGAGTCAAAGAACAGCCTAGAAACTTATCATCAGCGTAAGGCAATGACTTTTAAAAATACCCACCACCAAACTTATATGGAATCCCCCACTATTTTACAAAAAAAAATGTATTCATAATGAAAATGTTGTTGAAAAGGTGTATTACTTCAAAGAGGTTTTTTTTATATTTTCAATATTAAGCAAAATAATTCTGCTAAATTTTTTTCAGAATAAAAAAAATTGAATTAAATTAAAATGTTTTAGAAACACTGTTTCTTTTCAGTTGACATACAAAATTATCAAACATTGCACAGCACCACAAAAGAGATAAAAGAATCTAAAGATAATATGGAATATTGACCGAAAGTACCTGGCAAACTTTAGCCGATACGGTTGTTTCATATCAACCTTATGAATAACAGCTGTGTTGGTTAAAGTTTCTTTAGAATCTTTTTTCTCTTTTGGGTGCCCTGCAGTGTTTGATAATTCTATATGTCTACTAAAAGGAAACGGTGTTTCTAGAATATTTTCTTTTTATTATGAAAAAAATTTGGCAAAATTATTCTGCTTAATATTGAATTTGAGTAATACAACACACAGAACCAGCATTGCATTCAACTGTCCATAACACACTTCAACTTTGTTTCTTCATTGTGCATTTATAGTGTACAATTTTGCTTCTGCTGTTTTCCTATAGATGGCTTTAACAGCAAGTAGTGCTTGAAATAAGTAGTATATATATGCCATAACATAAACCTGATCATCTGCCAACATAACCTCATAAATTCATTGAACAATTTGTCATTTAATTATTTCATTTTCTATTGAAAATGTAACTTTACGAGCCTGATTAAAATGTCACTTCACAAGCAGAACTGTCATCATTTGTGGGATGTTTTAATTTTTTGATTTAATATGAATAAATCTGCAAATGAGGCTCCTTTCATGCTCTTGAACTCTAGAAAATTATTTTTCACCACATTTTACAATAGTGAAAGAGGAGTTTTTGAAGAGGACAAATGGGTCCCATTATTTGACCAAAACCAATTGAAGTTAAAAAGAATTTATACTATCATTGATATTAACTGGGGCAATTTCAAAACGTGTTGAAGACATAAGAATGATTCAGTCGTTCAAGCACTCGGTTATGCTTCAGTTCACTAGTCTCCAAGTTGACCCCTCTGCAGGAGATCATTACGCTTCTAGATTCCACTCAGTGGTAACAAGAGTACCATGGGATGTCATTGTCTATAGGAGTTCCTGTCTGTCCTATTGGGACAGGTTTTGTGAGGGCAGTGGTTGAAAACCTACATGCTAGACTAGAATATTTCCATTCGCCTTGGTGTGTGAGTTGTATTCTTCAACTCGAATACTAGCCTGCTTAATTAGTAGAGGTTGGATGGTGCCTGATTGCAACCAGTTAGGGCCTAAGTTCTAGGAAACTGAAGCCAGTTGGTAGAAACCAGTCCCCCTTGTGAGATGATAAGTCATATCCTTAAACCGTAAGCATGGGAGCTGTGACCATAATCTTTATGGCAATAATTAAAATAAATTGCAGAAATTACTATGTTTTAGTACCAAAAAAGATATATTACACATTTTCTTGTGACTCGAGTTTCGGGAAATGAACTATCCCATCATCAGACAACTGAAGACCTAACAGTGGTACAGTGGTATTTAAACAAAAGTGATAAATATTTTGAATATTTCAATGGATTCTAGGTAACACCTAATAGTGCTACAGAGGTTTACAATCGGAACGTGATAAAAAACCTGGTTAAAAAAGAGGGGCCTTCTAACAGATATCGGAATGTCGGCAATCGACAAAGACGGTTGTTAAACAGATGATACCCATTTAAATATCTCAAATAATTTTTGGGGTTACATAGCTCCGTACAGTCATTCATTATTTTTTACATTATTTTTATTGTGAACGAATTTGAAAATTTCAATAATCAAGTTTCTTTTCTTTTGAATCTACATGTAAAATTTTCTTAAGATTTACTTTTGTCGAAAGGAATTACTGTTTTCTAAAGAATGAGTGGCAAAAGTTGAATTTTTGTTTACTTTTCATTAAATTCATTTTATGTTCGTTGAAAAAGGTTTTAAACAGATGTTACTTTTTAAATATCTTAAGTATTTTCGATTTACATAGCTCTGTACACTCATTCATTATTTTTACATATTGTTATTGTGAACTAATTTGAAAATTTCAACAGATTCTAGATAATTGAGTTTCTTCCCTTTTGATTTTACATGTAAAATTTTAAGATTATCTATTGTGGGAAAGAAATGACCGTTTTCTAGACAATGAGTGGCAAAAGTAGAGTTTTGTTATTTTTCCTGAAACTCATTTTATGTTCGTTGAACCTTGTCTTGAAGGAACATCCTGTTTGTCCTATATATTTATTACTGCACGTAGAACAAGATAACTCTTAAACTCCTGATTTGTGTATGTTTGGAGTAGGGTCCTTTGCGTTAAATAATAACGATGATAATTTGTTTTGCGTTTTGAAGGCAATATTGACATCTGATTTTGAAAAACTTGGCCATTTTTTGACGATAGAGAAATAAATTTTTTATTTTCTTCAGTTTTTATGATGGGATAAATTTGGCTCATAGCTATTTTAGATAGTTTCTGTCGAATTAGATTATCTTTTATATTGGGGTTAAAACCGTTGTTTGCGGCTATTGATTTTATAGTTTGGACTTCAGCTTCGTGGTCATTTTTTGATAAGGGTAATGCGAAGGCTCTATGGATCATCGATTGATACGCTGATATTTTTTGTGAATGTGGGTGATTGGAAAATGTGTAATATATCTTTTTTGGTAGTAAAACATAGTAATTTTTACAATTTGTTTTAATTATGATCAACTACCAAATAGTAACGGCTGAAATAATTCAGTATCTTTATGGCAGTTAGGTCATATTAAACACATTCCCTTCTTGCCATCCATGGTTGGTAGTATAAGAATCACATAGTTATCGATTAATGCAATTAATGGTTTTAAGCTGAGCATTGAAAGACAACCATTCACAATACATCAAGAGCTATGGATAAAGTGATTTTGCAGTGTGACTTGTTGTGGAAGTTGAAGGCATAGTTGAAAATGTTAATAATGGGAGGTACTACTTCACTAGCCACATTCAACAAACTTTATTCCTTCTATCGCTTATTTCAATCAATGGCACACTGCTTGAGTGACCAACACTTCTGGCCTTTAGAATAAGTAAGAAATTAGATCAACGCAATGACCATTTTAAAAGATGAATAGTTTTTTTCATATGTAGTCCAGAAGATGTGAGAAATTAGTGGCCAACAATGTACTTATATATATTATTATTATAAAACCTCTAATTTCGGAAAAAAAAGTCCTACTCAAAAGTTTTATATATATATATATATATATATGTATACTAACTTGTGATTTTCAGATTGAAATTAACAAGCTATCAGATGGTAGGTTTGAACTGGCTGGCAGTATTACATTCTCAAGGAGTGAATGGTATATTAGCAGACGAAATGGGTTTGGGTAAAACAGTACAAGTTATATCATTTCTGGCTTATTTGAAGCAAACGAACCTGTCCAAAAATACACATTTAGTGGTCGTTCCTGCATCTACTCTAGGTAAGTTGAACTACAAAGTTTGATCTGTATATACTAATGTTAAAAAACGGGGAGTGGATTGCTAGGGGAAATGGACATTATCATTTTGTGTACATACTTTGCTATACTTAATATAGGATTTCCCCCTTATAATTGTAAGTTCTCATATTCTGATGAATAAAATATAAATTACATTGAATGTACTTCTTCCATATTTGTCAAACCATATCACACAAAAATTTTTGGCGAATTAATGGGTTAGCACAGGGTTTCCCAAACTTAATTTTACTGTGATACGAAATAACAGAAAAAAAAGCAAAAATAGGATTAAAAAGAAGTCAACAATTTTAAAATTAAGACAAGATTTTAGAAATGATTGTTTTACAACAAAAAATTTCAAAGTTTACACTTCTTTTGTGACTGCAGTTTTAAGGTATGATCCCATCTTCAGACATATGAAAATTTAACAAAAGGTACTGAGTATTTAAGCAGGTTTAAGATAATAGGTAGAAAATAATGATAACATAAATACAAGAGTTATAAAATGTCGGCACAGTAAAGAGATGTTATTTGGATATGTTTCATTATAGTGAGATTATGTTTGTCATGTAAATTTGAAATTTTCAACACTTAACTCCACAGAGTTAAGGTTCCGTCCTTTTGATTCTATGTTTTATTTTGAAATTATGTTGTTTTGTTGGAATAATCTGAATATGAAGTATTAAAAATATGATTTTTTTTTCAGATAACTGGCGAAATGAGTTTGCCAGATGGTGTCCAGAATTGAGAGTTTTTATGTATTATGGAAGTATAGAAGAAAGAAAAGTTTTTAGGATAGAATTTGCACAGGGAGTGCTTGAAGAATTCGATGTTATACTCACAACGTATGTTATCCTTAGTTATTATTTAAATAAGTTAACCTCTGTTATTATTTGGGTTAACTTTCAGGTATTATTAAAGTTAACACTTTCACAGTTACAGTTTTCTAGAAAACATGTTCAGAAGCGGAAAGAATGTTTTTTCCATGAAAAAAGAAAATGGAAAAGTCTTTTTTTGGATTAAGTGATGTAAATTTATTACTCAGTTGCCAATTTGGACAGATGTTATGGATCTGTGCCGTAAGCACTGGTCAACAAATTTTCTATGAGTGCTCATCGATAACACTATATTTTTATGAGTTTAGAATGAAATTTATCTAAAAACAACTATAAAGGATGCAAAGAAATTCTTTATTTTGTTTATAGGCTGCAAATAGATCTGTCCTGTTGTCATTAAAATATTTTTCATCATCACTAGATTCTTGTCATTTATTCCATTTCTAGATAATGTTCTTAGTGGAAATGATAAAAGTAAAATTCCATTATAATAGAATCAAATTTATTTTCAGATATACGACAGTAGCCAATACCCCTGAAGAACGAAAAATGTTCAAAGTGATTCCTATGCATTATGTGATATTTGATGAGGCTCATATGTTAAAGAATATGAATACTCAAAGATATGAAAATCTCATTAGGATAAATGTAAGTTGGTCTTATATTTATGTTAATTTATTATGATTATTTCACACTTCATTTTTTTATGATTTTAATTAAAATGTCATTTTCAGGCCAAACATAGAATTCTACTTACTGGTACTCCATTACAAAATAATCTTCTTGAGTTGATGTCATTATTGATATTTGTAATGCCAAAAATGTTTGCTGAGAAAACTACGGATATTAAAAGTCTCTTCCAAAAAGGCTCGGTAAGTTTTGAGTATATACAATTTGTAGAAATTGGAATTAAATCATTTGATTTTAAGTATTGCAGTAATGCATATGTATTGAGTCGTGACTTGACATTGCTGGAAAGTGTGTAGCATCAAGCTGCTGGTTTATTCTTTTATCTTACTGTCATGCGATGTAGCTAGAAACAGTCTACGTTCGCAGATAGAAAAACTCTAAGAGATCATTCCTTTGTCGACATGGATCCATAACAGTATATTTTTGAGTTAAAGAGCAAAATTTATGTTAAAAAAAAAAACGTAAAGAATGCAAAAAAAAACCTTTATTTTGTTGATAGGCAGGCAAATAAATCTGCCCAATCATTACTTGACTAAGTCCTCATCGACACCAAAATATATTTCCTCATACAGTTCTTCCTGCTTTTTAATAGTTCATTATTAGTTAATTTATTTAGGTTTTTGAACACCAATTGCTTTTTAATGCCCGACGGTTCCTCCTTACTAATCCACTCAAGGAAAAAATAATCCCAAAATAACAAACTTTTTAGAAGTACTCTACATCCTCGTTAACATACCTTAAACTACCGCACAGTTCTACTGGCAACGGATGGGAGAATGTGCATGCGCCATGGAGCACTCAGTCTAGCACGGATCCATGCTCTTAGCAGTCTTAGGGCTAATTAGAAATAATTTTTCACCTTAAATGTTAATGTAACAACAAGATAAATTGCTCAAATAAAATTCAATTGATACTACATCTTAACATGATATAAATCTTGAATTACTTCATACCACCACACATCAAGAGAATGAATCATATCTTGTATTTGGAATTGAAATCTCTATTAGCATTTTTGGATCTTGAAATACGTTCATGGTCTCACACTTATTACATATAGGTTATCAGTGGTTATTTTAGAGTTGCCGTAACATTGGCATACAAGCTTATTTGTGATCAAACATATCTAGTTTCGACATATGCTAAGGGCATTTGGTTGTGCCATGATTCATAATTAATATCTGTAGATCCAAACAAATGAAATAAATATGAAGATATCTTTGTACATAGAATTTAGATGATCGGATTGTGAAGGCAAATTAATATGAATCAAGAGCATTATTGAGAAAAAAACAGTTTAAAATAGTTGGAAAATTAAAATTTTACCATATAGAGTTATTATACTTCCTCCACTCCTCTATGGTATAACAAAAATTGTTTTTTTATTGAAATAATTATTTATCATACCTTTCTTATAATTTTCAGAAATCTAATAAAGGAGATAGCGATTTACCTACATTCGAAAAAGAACAGATAGAAAAGGCAAAACGAATAATGAAGCCATTTGTATTGAGAAGATTGAAACAGGATGTTCTTAAGGATCTCCCTACCAAGACGGATAATGTTATGCGTATACCAATGGCACCAACACAAAAGGAACAGTATGAAACTCTTGTTGCTGCATATCAGGCGACCAATTTGGAAGCTAAGGTAATTGTTTCAGATGTTTTTTTTTCTTTGTGGTGAACTAATTGATGTATCTCGTCATTTTATTTGAATTCAATTTAATTTTTATAACTGAGGGTATTTTTAAAGAAGAGTTAAAGGATTATAAGATGTCAAATTAAATTATTTTGCCATTAATTCAATTTAAAAGTTACAAAGTAATAAGCTCAAGAATCCACTGTTAAAATTCATCATAATAAACTCACTGTATTCTACAATACGAAAAATGGTGTAAAACGAATAGAGCACTTCTAGGACTACCTGAAACACCCCATGTTTTTTTCTTTCTTCCTTCGATCTGCATTATTACATATTTGCAAGAATATATTGAACAAAACTTCATATACTTTCCATGAGTTTTAGACTGAAATATTTATTCATCATATGTAGCTTCCTTAAAAAGTATTTCAAAGATTTGAAATTTTCAGGGAATTTGAAATTTTCAGGTAATTCAGGGAATTTGAAATTTTCAGGGAATTCAGGGATTTTAATAAGGTTAATAAATCACTTGGCTTATGTTTCACAAAAGTTTAATTTTATGTTGTGGACATATATGTTTCTGGTTTCAACCCATTTTCAAAATTAAGGAGAATTTACTTGAAAAAAAAATGGAAAATTGATTGTCAAACAAGCACAAAAAAACATTTCTGACTTCATGTCAGTGATTTTCTAGATGTTTGATTAGGCTAGGTCTGTTAGGCCGAAATTTTTGCGACTTCCATTTATTTTATGAGTCTGATTATTATTTTATGTGTGAAAGTACTATTCTTAAAGCTACAAAAAGGTTTGAAAAAATTTAAAGCTGATCCGGTCAAAAATTCTCAAAAAACACTTGAAGAAAATCATAACTGGAAAACTTCGTTAACATGCATGGGGGTCATTTGTCTAGTCTAGGAGTGCTTCATCTCTGTACTTCTGCTTGACACAATTTTTGGGTCACCTATATATTTATTCAATTCTGTAATTAATATAGATTTTGCTGAGTTTTCATTATCGTCAATAACGAAGATTCGCAATATTATTCAACATAATAAATAGAAAAAACTTAAAATATTACATATTAAAATCACACTAAGCTTGATAGCTTAGAATCAACGCTTAATATTGAAAAATTAAAATAAAAAGTACCACTCCGTTTTTCTGTTTTTACATGGGAATTTAGGTACTTTATAACAAAAAATGAGCAAATGTTCACAACTCATAATGAGACTCATTGTCATTTAATCCTACTATTTTAACAAAAAATTATAAATGATTTTCAGGAAAATGATGCAGTACCACTGAACACTATGACCATGATGACAGATTTACGAAAACTCAGTAACCATCCACTATTATTAAGATATCACTATGATTACACTCAAATAGAAGAGATGGCTAAAAGACTTGCAAAAGATCCAGGTTATAAAGATACCAAAGAAGAATACATCATTGACGATTTGCTCTGCATGTCCGATTTTGATATTTATTCACTCGTTAAAAACTTTGCTGTAAGTATTTAACACTACTTATAATGTTTTAGGGAGTTTTGACAGATCAACTGACATGTCAAATTTTGAGTATTTATTCTTGTTTTTATATTTTGTAAATTGTTGTTTCAGTGTCTCGATGATTATGACCTCCCCGAGAATCTAATACTATGCTCTGGCAAGTTTCTATTTTTGGACAAGTTACTTGCTGAATTGAAACAAGGAGGACATAGAGTTTTAATTTTCAGCCAGTATGTCATAATGTTAAATATAATGGAAGAATATTTGAAATTAAGGACTCACGAATACTGTAGGTTAGATGGCAGCACACCTGTAGGTTTAAGGTATGTCCATATATTTTTTCTTTAATAAATACTAAATTTGAAAATAAATGCATAATGCATGATGAATACACAGGGATTTGAAAGATTGCAACATAAAATGTGCAATTTTGTAGAAAAGTTCAGTATTTCATCAGCAAGATGTTCTAATTTTGGCTTTTCTAGCACACAGCGTCCTACGGTTTTGCTCAAATATCTGTAATTTTCGAAATTTGTGCCGAAAATGGACTCAAATAAGTAGGTTGGACTTGCTGATGAAAAATCCAAGATAAAAAGTAATTCTGTCTGGCCCCCCATAAACACTCTAACTTTCGAATGGAAAGAGCTGGAGACTTGAAACTTTCAGAGTAGGTTTTTTTTATCCGGAATTTGCATTTTTACCTCCAGCCGTTCCCTAAGGACCTCAACCATTTTTGACTCAAAATTCGAAAATTACAGACGTTCAGCAAAAAGATAGCAACGCTGTACCCTAGAACAAGCACGCAATAAAAATAAGGTCTTTATGTTGCTCTTGATGACTTGAGTCTTTAGTTCATTTTTCCATCAGAATTAGGGGGTGAAAAGATTAAATAATATAAAAAACAACAATGAAATACAGTAGCCACACTATATTACAAGTATGTATAGGAAATGTTAATCATTTTACAAATTCACAGGCAAGAATTAATAAACGAATTCAATGAAAATAAGGACATTTTCGTCTTCCTTCTGTCAACGAAGGCTGGAGGTCTAGGAATCAATTTGACAGCAGCAGATACAGTAATTATACATGATATAGACTTCAACCCATACAATGATAAACAAGCAGAAGATAGATGTCACAGAATGGGACAAACTAAACCAGTTACAGTATATAGGTTAATTTCTCAGGGAACTATTGAAGAGGGAATGATGGAAATGAATAAAGAAAAGCTTAAATTGGAAAGGCAAATCACAGAAGGTAAGAAATACTAAAAAAATTGTAAATGTATTTTTTTCTTAATTTTAGCTAGTTGATTTAAAAGACATTATATAAAATATAAATTTATAAGACAATGTAGAAATATAAAACTGATTGTAAATGATAAAAAAGATTTTTTTGAAAACCTAGTATCTGTACTAGCTTAAGTTGATAATGTACTACGTATTTCTGTTCCAGAGGGAGACAATCCAGATGTCAAGAGTGTTGTGAGATTGCTGTCATCTGCACTTGGTGTTGATAATTCTAAATTGGTACACAGGGATTCATTAAAAAAATCAGGAATATAGCTTCTTTTTTAAAAATTTTTGTACATTTAAATCGTGAAACCGATTGATTTTACTTGTTGGCAATTTTCATTAAACTAAGTTTTGATAAAACGTTTTTTTCTCTTATTTTGTAAAACAATAAAATTTTATACTTGATGTAAAGTTTTGAGCGATCATATCAGGAAGCCGGAACTCTTCTGTGCTATAGGAAAATGCACCTATAAAGAAGAGCTTCGAAAGAAGGAAGAAACTGAAAGAAAAATACTTTGGAAACCTTTGAATGTTTCAGGCCAGAATGGCTCAGCCAGAAAGACTCTAGTCTTGAGTTCATTCTGCCTGTTATCATCCGCTTAGCCACGTCACTATTTACACATTTTGTCCACCTTTCCGGAAGTTTTTTGATGCTCGTTCAGCAATGCTGAGCCTCCCATCACTATTGCCTCTGGCCTGTTGATCGCCAGTTGATATAGTTTGTATGTGGTCCGTTCCGCCTCCCTCTGCACGAGTAGGTGCAGGAGTGGTGGGTGCCGTGGGTGTGGTGCGAAACGCACCTGTAATTGCAAGGCAAGCCTGTCTCTGTAGTCGGATGAGCTTATGTTGGCTCTTTTTCCGCCATGCTACAGCGCCATACATTATCTGTGGTCTGATTACCATAGTAAATAGCCAATCTGCCTGGGCTTTAAACCACAGATTCGCCTGCAGGCGAAATTCAAGTTATGGCTGGAGGTACCATAACAGATAAATTTGTGACCATAACTATGATCATTTTTTAAACAATGCTTGATACATTCGTCATTTCTGTACTTCAATTTCACCATATAACTCATGTTTTAAAAAACCAATAAAATCCGTGAATTTCACATAGTTACGGCGTATTGATAAGTGATTATACCCTTGACGACGTGGTATAATCCTTTTGGTGTTTCGCCTCCTGCCATATTGTGATCATCTCCATAGTAACGTTCTTGGACGTTCGCCAAATAAAATAAAAGTCGAGCTCAAAGAAATGTCACATATTTATTTTGATCATTGTACCTTCAATATTAATAATAATCAATACAAAAAAAAATAGAAATATTATTCGTTATATAATCGTAACGAATACCAACTCGAGCATAAACAATATATTTCGATTATACGAACCTCTTCACTCGACGTATCTTGCGAAACACCACTCGAGCTCCCCTCTCGTGATGTTTCGCGTATAATCGAATCTAGTCTATGCTCTTGTGATATTATAACCGATTATACAAATTTTATTAGGATAACATTAATGGAAACACATCACATTAATTTTTTCAAAGATATTTTTTTAATATCTCTAACCCTAATTTCTATCGTAATTCACTCTCATAAGGCCCACGTAATAATAAACAATAACCAAAAATACGAAAATTCACGGACGGAGAAATGTCGGAAACGCATAATGTATGAAATCATAGATAGTCAAGGCTAATTTAGTAATCTGTGAAAATTGACCTATCAGTATTGCCAATTTTCCTTCAATGTCTACCATAGACAAACTATTATAATATATAGATTATCTATGATATCTACGGGACGGACTGGTCCACAGAGGAACATGTACAGCTAAATAGATCTTACAGATGACCAATATCCGTAACAAATAGATAATAGATATTCTCTGCTCTTGAGCGTTTGACAATCTGTGATACGCCTTCCCTAACCTTAATCCCAAGAGAAGAAATGAAACAATAAACAAATATGTATAATTCTGAAGATTCCAAGAGAGAAAGCAAATTAAAACATTCTAAAAATGAAACTTTGAAATCTACTGTTCATAATTATTTACAAAAAAGAAATTATACACTTCTCACTCCTACAGATGTTCCAAAACATGAATTGAAAATTTATTCCTCTGTTGAAAATGAGATCAGTAACCCGAATTCTATTCTCTACAGATGTTATAACTGTGATCCAGTTATAATAGATAACAATTTCTCGAAATTCTTGAATTGGATAAAAGATCATGAAAAGGATGAATATGTTGATGATTTAGAACAACTTATTGGACCTATGTTTTGTCACTTGTATCTGGATATTCTGCAAGGGGGCCATCCTGAAAAGGCTGCTGCTTTTTTCCTTACTCATTTGGGCGCTGTGGAGAAAGTTAATCAAGACAAATTCATTCAAGATTTGATTAAGACCTTATCTGCTGAAAATAGCACAGATTACTATACACAAGAATTCAGATCTAACAAATATGTTCTGCAATTAACAGAGAAATCTAAAGAACGGTTAATGAACTTTGTGGTGAAATATTGCCATGTTATCATATTGCAGGAATTGCAGACATGGTTTGAAATACAAGTGATGAATAATGAACTTGTAGAAATGGAATCTGACCTGATCCCAAACGAATGTTGTATGAATTCAAAATTTCAAAAAATCATAAATGCAGCTGCAGAACTTGACAGTAGCCAATCCAAAATGATATTTTCAGTCAATATTTCTAACATTATTTCTGAAATAAATTGTGGCTTATTGAGCAGATATCATGGATGGTTTGTTTATAATCAAGACAATTTGGTTTATGTTGATGCCTTACATAATTTTAACAATTTGAACGGAAAGTCAAATTCAAAATCTATAAGGTTGAATGTACATTCTACTAAAGTTTATGCTTTAACTATATCTAAAAATTATTTAGCATCTGGATCAAGTGATGGGAAAGTTTGCATATACAATAATGAGAACTTCGAGGTAATAAATGAATGTTTTGGACATACTAGAACTGTATATTATCTTAAAATAAGTAGCAACGAATTTTATCTGGCATCTGCTTCTGAAGATAACACTATTAGGTTATGGAATACTAGTAATGGACAATTTATGAGGTTATTTGTTGGCCATCAACAAGCCGTTGTATGCATAGACTTCCATCCTAATTGCCTTTATTTAATTTCTGGTTCATGTGATAAAACTGTGAGACTGTGGAGAATAGATAATGCTACATCAATAAGACTTTTACATGGAAGTGAAGGAACTATTCGTTGTTTATCTTGCCATCCTCAAGGAAAACTTCTAGTTACTGCTAGTGATGATCAATATATAAGAATTTGGGATATTCTGACTGGAAAGATACTGTCAGAAACTAGATGTAGGGATGCTTTCTGCAAGAATTTACGATGGAACAAAAGTGGAAATTTATTATGTGGTTCATTCTCAGATGAAACAGTAAGAATTTGGACTATTAGAATTCAAGAAAATAATAATAATCTAAGTGTTACTCAAGTTATTAATTGTGCATGTACAATAATTGATATAGAATACTGTTTTGGTACATTTGGGATCCTTACTACAAAACAAAATTTCTAAACATAATAAAAATAATTTATTGATTTTAATTTGATTATTTATTTTGTTCTGTCCTTCAAAATCTGTATCTTTCATTTTTTTATGTAATAATAATGTAACTTATTAATCAAGTCTTTGTTCAATTTTACCTTTTTTATTTAGACCTTTTAGGCACATGTGATAATTAAACTTTAACTTTTTTTTGAAATTTGTTTTATGATTTTAGGTTATTAACCAATTTTAAGCTTGAACCCATCACAATGGCCAGATAAAGTTAGGATTATAATGTATGTTCTTTATAATTTTGCTCTGGGATAATGAAACTAGGGTGAACATTTGCCGATCTCTATTCTTGAACAGGCTCAGTTTTCACACTGTATATTGTGTGCAGGTATGGAAAATAGAGTCAGAAATATAGGAAATTCAATGATAATCTAGAGTCCAGTGGAAGAATCAAAACCTCAGCGCGGTGCGATGACGAATAAACGACTGTTCTCTCTCAATGGCTTCGATCGAAGCATCCTCCTCGCTGCCATTGAGAGAGAACAGTCGTTTATTCGTCATCGCATCGCACTGAGGTTTTGATTCTTCCACTTCTCCACTGGATTAACATTGAATTTCCTGTTTCCCACTGTTTTTTCTGTACCTGTATATCTTATGGAAGCTATGTACGTTGAGAAGTTTAACCAATTTTTTTTAACATGGTTGAATGTTTTGCAGAACAATTATATGTTTAGTGACATTAGAAGTGTTACATCCAGAAGGAATAATTTTTTCAACTTACATATTGAACTGTTCAGCCGTTCCTATTTAGAAGTTGATCATAAATTAAATCATTTTTTTCAGAAATTACATTTTATCATCAAAACAATATCAAAATTTTACACATTTTTGTATCTTCGGACAACAACTCTTGATAAAAGATGTATAAAATCCCCCGGGTCCGACACCACTACGGATCTATAATTTTTATAATATATATAATTTATAATTATCTATATATATATAATTTGCTATTGTATAACTTACTTTCAATATTTTACCTTGAACGGAAAAAAAATACCCATAGCAGTCGTATTAAGTTATGAAAGCGATATATTGCCTTTCCGTTTGTAATATTTTTAAATTGGTGTTACAATATTATGTCTTACTAAAATTCTGACGTACGACGAAGTGTTACCAATTTCTTTTCGAAATCGACGGAAAAAGTATGGGAAGTATCTTTCAATAGACAACAATCTATTCAAGATAATAGGTACGCATTGAAAACATCTCGTGGACTATTATAATGAATTGTCCTCCCTTATCTTTAATAGGAATTGAGTTGCTTTGTTAGTTTATTACTTTACTGCTTTATTACCCCTTGTTCCGTCTCACTAGAGACGGTCCTGTCGTTCGACATTATTTTGTCATCGATACTTAGGTCTTTCCATGTTAACTATTTCGATCTATCAGTTTTGAGATTGTTAGAACTGTTTAGTACTATTCGACACTTCAGATTATTTGTTTTCTAATGATTATATATTGCCTTAGAAAACATGGAAAGTCTTTTGGAGCATTTCGATATATTTATTGCTATGTGAATTTCGTCAGCATTAGGAATTGTAAACTGATTCTATCCTTCTTTAGTTTCATTAATCTCATAATTTTTCTGTAACCAATAAGAAGGTTTATTTCATTCATTCAGTTCACCTCCAAATGGACCTTCCTTTCAATTTCATTAAATTCCCTCTTTTTGTTAGAAGGGATGCATCGAGCACTTCTAACGTTCAGTCTTTTGAACTGACTGTAAAATCATTATCGTTCGAGTAGTCAAACTTGTCGTATGTAGCTTTTGCTACATTATGCATTATCGTTCGGGCAGTCAAACATGTCGTATGTAGCTTTTGCTACGTTATGTACTATCATTCGGATAGTCGAATTTGTCGTACGTAGCTTGTGACATTTCGGTCCAAGCCATCGCGATTATTATTGTTAATATAGTAATCCAGTCGATAGCCAAAGTATTGGAAAATTCATTACTTTTGTTTTTAGTGTAATAATCATATCTTTTGACTTGGTTTATATAGAGTAAACCAAGAATTATAGTTTGTTGTTATCATAGTGTATTACGAGTGTTTTACTGTAATTCCTTACAATCATCGTTGGTTTATCTTATCAGATAAACAAAGCTAGTTCATCTTCGAGATAACTACATACAAGTGCCCTTGAAGTAAAACTCTTCGCTAAACTACGCCAAAAATACAGTCCACTTAAACCCATCGAGATTAATTGAACTGCAATTGCCTGTTATTTCAAGATGCTGAAATAATAGGCAGAATACGGTGGCAAACTAACCGTGGTACGAAACATTTTGCTCCTTAGGGCCGGATATACGAAACACCCCTCACCCCTCCACTAAAACATGCCGATATTGACGAATTTTCTTTTATTTTGAGCTTTTAGTTGAAATGAGGGATGAATTTTTTCCATTGGTGAAAAAAGTAAGTAATCGCTTATATTCAATGCGAAGAAGTGTGATAGTTTCTTTTCTATATTTTCGAGAAGGCTATAAGGTCCAAAACGGGAAAAATGGGTCGAAGAAAATATTTTGTTAATTTCAAGTGTTTACAGTGAATATTCAAGTTTTTATAGGTAGGTAACCACCGTCATTGTATTTATGACACTAAGCGCAAAGAAAACCTTAAAAGAGACGAAAAGGCGAAGAGAGATCAAACCAACCTGTAGAGTTATTTTTTACAGTCGGCAAAATCTCTTACTCAGAAGAGTCAGCTGATATTGAGAATAAGACCTCGACATCACTCGGCACTTCATATTTACTTGCATCTTCTGGAATTTCGAATGTTGATGATGAAGCATCTTCTTTGAAATGCGAAGATCCTTCAACCGCACCACAATTACGGGAACATGACGAAGATATTGAAACACCATCAACATCGACGCATAATGTCTTAGAAGACAGTTATGATATAGGTAATTTTAGTATGTTCGAATTCCTTACAAAAGGTGTAGAAACTGTTGTGTCAAAAGGGCCTGGAGTCCATCCGCAAGTTTTTCCTGTAGACTTTACGGGACGACAGTTTTCCTCCTGATTGACTTGTTTGAAGTGATATGTGTCGATTATTTTGTACTCAACCAGAATCGGTGAGATCTGAATTTGCCCCAATTCGTGGGTACACAAAAAGTCATAAGTGAAAATGTATGAAAATATACCTGAACATCAAAATAGCCATAGTGAGAAGGAATGCTATATGAAATGGAATCACACGGGGATTGTCTTGAAAATGGAAGTATCTTAAGTCGTATATTTCAGAAGCAAGTCCAGAACGAAATCATCAACTGGAAACAGATCCTATACAGGTTGCTAGACATCACTCTTATTTTTCAATAAACGGGGTCTTCCCTTTAGACGGAACAATTAGAAAGTGGGACAGCCTAACAATGGTACCATTTCTGAGAGTGCTGGACATTACAGGTTATTATGACAACGTTATGTCGAAGCATCTGAAACAAGTACATCCTCAAGAAAAACAAAAATGGATTCAAGTCCATTATTTGTCTTGGAGAACATAAAATGAGTTGATTTCATAAGGACGTAAAACAATATGAAATACATGAACGATTTTTAGAGTTTTCTGACTGTAACGAAAAAACCAGAGCAGACATTACAAATCTAATCAAAGAAATCCTTCAAAAATATGATATTCCTTAGGATCATTGTAGAGGCTAGGGATTTGACAATGGTAGCAATATGAAGAGCAAGTGTAAGGGTGTACAAGTTCTCATTTTCAAATCTTATCCTGTGGCTATTTTCTCACCCAATGAATGTCACAGTTTAAAATTATATGGAGTGGGTGCGGCTGAAAGTTGCACTGAGACAGTGCGTTTCTTCGTGATTGTTCAAAATATGTAAAATTTATTCAGGTCCTCTTTGAGAGAAATATATTTTAATACACAAGCGGTTTATTGTTTTTGATCTTTTGAGTTCATCTACAATTTTTTTCTTACTGAAGAGATCTGTATTCTCTAAGGATCATACGAGTGACAAAATCCCTCATAGATTATAAAAGTTACATGACTACATCACACTATTTACCCGCCTATTTCTGTTTCAAATATTCTGTGGCACTGTAACTTCACGCGTGTTCTCGGTGACAATAACAAAGGCACGTCCTAATGGCGTTCCCATCGTATTTTTTTGATAAACCTCCCGACTGACTTAAAACATACTCGAGATAATAGTACTTATAACAGGCCCCCTTGGTAACTTTTAGTAAGTAAACCTCTTTTAAATGCTTCTGATTAATTGCATGCTTTAGATTTTGATACTACCTTAGTTTTAATGTAAAATTAGTGATTGCACGTTCGTTCATTGTACTTCCACTCATCGCTTTTCATTCTTGTATTTTTGCTCCAGTGTTATTTAATACGATCGGAATGTTTTACTAAAATGCATTGCCTTTGTATATAACTCAAGCGGCACGACCCTCACAAGTTATCTATTTATATTGTATACTCTCTTTTGGTGCCTGGTTGTTGTCTGTTCTATTTATTAATAGTGGTTCTTTATTTTTACTGTTCATGGTATTCGCAGTGCCTGATATGTAACTGATTTGCATGTACTCTTTTGTGATCCTCCGGTTACCTATTTCTTTGTTTGCGTTTATTGTAACGTTCATTAACACGCTTAGGTGATGGGGTACTGTATCTATTTTATGATGTCCTAGTCAGTTTGTGTTACTTATTTGCTATAGCATGCGCCTGCTTACTTTGAGAGATTGAATTCCTTGTGAACCGGTGGCGTTCTTTAGGGTAAATCACTGAGTAGTCCTCCTAGAGGACAATGTATCGTGTAGAGACAGTAAATAGCTCCGAATATCCAGCGCTACTATGAGAATGTGTGAGTAGTTGCTGAGGTATTCTGATATCCCCAGGATTAGTTTGCGTGACTCTTCAGGTAGTGTTGTAGCGAACGACTTATTCGCTCCCCGTGCAGAAACCTGCCTTGCCCTGTCGTAGTTTGACCGGCGTACCGATAGAGGACCCAACTAGTCAACAGATTCGTGACTAACCGTCCCCGCCAGGTTCAAATAGAGTAAGGCACTGCGTTTGAAAATCAGCGTTCCAAGCGCACGTCACCAGCGTCACAGGCAGAGCCTGCGCGCCAAGCCTGTCTGGTGAGTTTCAGATGCGCATGCTCGAAAACGAAATGCCGTCTCCCTAACTAAGAGGTGGAAGCTCCCTCGCAACATCCGTTATCATTTAAGAGCTTCAGTGTTCTGTTTCTTCTTTGGTAATATCTGAGCCTTCCTGGGCCTTGGCCATCCCGAGGAGACCAGATATAGTCCATTTGATAGTAATTTTTCTGGTCGACTCGAGTTATATTAGATCCCCTTTTCAAGGGCATACCACATTACCCACCTTACTGTCCATTCAAATTCTTACACCTTGTAACTGCAGGTTCTGCACTAGTTACCGGAAGTGCAGGTGTAGGTGCATGTTGGCTGTATCCTGTCCTCTCTAACCCTTTCCGCTGTATAAGAATGATATCCGATTCGAGCAAGTTACTGACCTAGTGATATGTAGAAATAAGTCATTTATTTAAACCCAGGGCGCTATTGGGTTCACTGTGTATAAGGACCTGGTTCTCTTGTCACTCATCGCATACGTGTCAAGTTACAGTGCCACAGAATATTTGATACATAAATAACGCGGGTAAATACTGTGATGTAATGTATATAATCTATGAGGGATTCTGTCCCTTCAAGACATATTGGTATTTTTATTTTATTTCTGAAAAAACATTGAAATGAAACGCCACTTGATAAGGCGGAACAGGGTACTCTGTTAAGATACTAGATACCTCAGTTTTTCAAGTAATTTGGGAATAAATTAAATCACAAAATAAATATATAAACATTTATAATGAGAAAATAGAAAACTTATACTACATATTTACAGAAACATCAAGAAAATATACAAAAACGTCAGTACATCTACATTTCTTACAACGAAACTTGTGGAGATCAGTCTCAAAAGTTTATGCATTCATAAAACTTTTATGTTTAATCTAAATCTAATCAACATTGTAAGTACTGGCTTCAAATCTCGTTAAATTACATAATATGACTAGTTGGCAAATATATTACTGGTAAGACAATCTCTTTGCTTATTTACACAATTACAGAATATTTACATGAGTCACATGATAAATGAGAAATTTATTATAATATAGATTTTATAGAATTCAAAACACAACATGAATTGAAACATTGTATCAATCAAACTATAAACTGGGATTTTTTCACTTTTTCAAATGAGAAGAATGTATTTTGAAAATTTGTAATTCAAAGAGCATGGAGCAAATAATTGTTAACTACTATGTGTACAGTACACTCTCTGATTCACAAACAACAAATACACTGAAATCAATTACCAATAATGTTCATTGGAAATTGAGATATCTGTATAAATAAATTTCTTGGCTATCTTCTCAGGTGGAAGTCTTTGGATCATTTCAATATGACACTAGTTCACTGTTGATAAAACTACACTTGTGTTGTATAAGTTTCAACAGTTGTCACTGTATCTCTAATAACGTATCGTTAAACCATAGTTACATTCCTTCTCTTTTTTTCACCACTGTTAACAGAACTCATTGAGCCCTGCAGGCTAGGATTAAATTGACCAACAGCCTCATTTCTTATCGTTTGATATAACTGATGATGTGCTGGTTGATGAGTTCCATATATGCTATAGTTTGGTGGATATTCATTACCTGGAAAGGCTGGAAGTGGAGGAACAGGAGGAGCCATATGGGTCTGTTGATACTGTTCAACCATTTGAGGATTCATATGATGACCATTGAGACTCATGTGATCAATCTGTTGACCATTGACCGACATGTGATCCATTTGGGAACCATTCATCATCATCTCATGATTCAGCTGTTCTTCTGGCATATTTTCCATTGGACTGTGCCTTCTTTCATGCTCGTGAAGAAGTTGAGAAGCGCTCCAGGAATTGTAAGGACTGAGGGGATGTGTAGATCCATTTCTGTTGGAAATGACACTAACGCCAGCATATGTAGCCTCACGGTTGATGGTCTGTTGTTGCTGTTTCAGTTCTTCGATGAGTTGCTGTTCTTGCTGATTTACCAAGGAGTATCTTTTCTTTGTCTCATCTTCATATCCGAAATTACTTACAGGCAAACCAACGTTATGGTGATCAGTAATGTCTGAGGAGTATGTTTGATTTGGGTTATTCATGGGACTACCTGGTACTATCGTAATATTGCCATTCAATTTCTCACTTTTCAAAGATTTGGATGGAGATTTCTTGACTATTTGTCTTTCTCTACGTCTAACGACACAGAAGTAGCAATATATGATCAAAAGGACAACAAGAAGAATGAAACCAATCGCAATTGGCAAAATAAGTTCAAGTCCGAAACCGACGGGGTCAGTCATGCTGGGGCTGATAGGATCAATATCAACTGTGTTTGTATTCGGCCAATACTGTTCGTTGTGGGTGTAACTTGGTGCAACAGTTGGTGGTGGTGGGGGTGATGGTACCAGAACTCTTACCCAGTTGGAAATGGTTCCGGGAACATCAGATGACATCTTTGGATAGGCTTTAATAGCAAAATACATAGGTTTATCCAATAATTCCTTTAGTTGGGAGAAATCCAGGTTGAAAGTTGTTTCAGAACCAGGTGATAGAGGCAGGGGGCCTTGACCTGCATCCCAACGAATTCCATTGATTTCGAAATTGTCAATGATATCTTTAACTGCGTTGGAATACTTGATTTCGTATCTGGATACAGTATTTCCGCCCATGTCAGGTGCTGTCCATGACAATCTTGCTTTCATATCTTCAGCAATAATAACCACCTTCAGATCACCAATTTTTCCTGCTGCAGACTGACTTGATGTCAGTATATCTTGAGATGAGATGAAGATAGTCTGCTTAGGTAGAATTCTTTGAAAGGGCGAAATTGGTTCGACACCTGTTGATGGCACTGTACTTCCACAGCAAGGTTTATCTGCAACAAAGAAATTTCAGTTAATAAATGTGTAAACAAAAAACTCATTAATCCAACTGACATTACAAATTTCCTAGTACTTACCAGATGTTTTTGTTGATTCAGCCCAGCTGTATGCAGTGTTGCCGTTGTCAGTGACTTTAACCTCAAACGTGTAGAACCCAATACCTGCCTCGTTTGCACTGAAGTATCTAGTATAGACACCATCACCTTTAGTTATATCAGGATCACCACTTCCAGTGTCTAACAAATCAAATTTGTATGTCCTTGGAGTGCCATCTTGAGTTTGATTGCAAGGATTGCAGGTTTTTGTGACTGTCACTTCCACTTTGGCTCCTAGAACGGGCATTTCTCCTAGTTTTACTTCTGTAAGAAGTATCAGAGGACCGTTGGGGTGATTCTTGTGTGTCCAGAATCTGGCACTGAGAATTGGTGCCGTGGGTGATTTCGGTGTGGCACAAACTTGCAAGAAGTGCGATTGAGGGTTTCCAGGGTAAGGCTCAACGGTATAAGTCCATGTACCACTCTATAAATGAAATTATTTTGTTTTAGAACTGAATTCTTTCTGATTATTTAAACGTTAAAAATTCAGAACAGATTATGTATTGAAATCTCACCTCGCTAATATTGGCGTTCAAAAGAATAGTTTTGAAAAAGAGGAGTCGATCACTTCTAGAAGAAAATACTTGATGTGATGGACTGATCAGCTTTAAACTTTTGAATAGGGGAGCTGCTGTGTTGTGTGTGAAAAAATTCAAAGTAGCTGGTTCTCCCATGTTTGGTTCTAGTACAAAACTTCCGGTGACTGAGCTTCTTCCGTCATCTGTGATTTCCCTTCGATGAATCTGTAAGTTAATTAAGTTCAATAAGTCAAGGTTGTGGTGTGCTAATTTAATTAACCTAATAATTTCTTATGAAAGAGGTAAAATGCTAAAATGCATACTAAATAAACTCAACTCACCTCTATGGGTAGATCAGAAAGGCTACCAGAGTAGTATTTTCTTGAAATATCAGCCAAAACGTTCAGAAGTTCAAAATATGTAGTAAGAAGGGTAGATTCAACATTTAATTTCTGTTCCAGCACAGTATAAGCAGATCCACCAGTCTTTTCCGCTAGAAGGTTGAGGGAGCTACTTCTGATTATATGGGGATAGTTAATCGAAGCAATTTTAATGTTAGATTTCTTTACATCTTTCAATAAAGATTCCATTTGTGGGCTGTTATCCATGCCAGGTGAAATAATTACGATGATATTGTTAGCAGGACCATTAACTTTTGTTCTCTGATTCAACATATCCATCGCATCTTTAAGACTGCATGTGAGGCATGCAGGTTTACCAGAATCGCTAGCTGTGTAAGGAATGGCAGAGTAGAAAGCATCTGTGTTCCTTCCAACGCCATTGGGATGTAGAGTGCCGTCAAGAAGTTCACATGCTCTTGTAGATTTTATGTCTGCTAACACTAATCCTAATTCGGTGTTGTTGGGTAACTGGTTGGAAGCCCAGTTTGTCAAGGCCAATCTCATGTAATACCAAGATTCACGCTGCATCATGTCTTTAGTACTTTCGATGACAAAAACGTATCTGGTCAACGTTTGCCTCTTGTAACTTATTTTCGGTGTTGTGTCCGCAATTTCGTGACTCATGGAATCGTCAGTGCTATTTTCTGATTTAAAATCTTCGTGGCTCAGTACGACATCGAGGATACTCCGTCTGTCGCATATCAGATTTTGTTTGGTGGGTGCAATTCTGTCGTGATTTCCAGAGTCGCAGAACATCGAAACATGAGGTGCTTCTGGAGCGAAGATGATGGAGCTTCTTGCATGAGGATCCACCATTGATGAAGCGTTGTAGAAGATTTTTTCCCCTTTGCAGATTCTGGAAGATACAGAGAAATTTAGTAATTCATTTAGAGTTCGTCAATGCAACAAATTAGAGATCTTTTCTAAACATTGTTTTTAGACCATGCATAGTTTTAGACATCAAATGATGAACGATGAAACAGTTTAATTTTGTAATAATGCTTACCCTTTGTCTTTGATGGGGAGATCCGAACAACCAGTTAATCTACCTTCTTTTTTGTCATCGTCGAAGTAACAAAGAGGATATATTGGATCATTGAAATATCCTTGTTCTTCAAAAACACCATATCGGTACATGGCAAACTGTTTGACCAGAGAACGACCTGAAAAAAACAAAAATTAATGAATGAAAATTATTGTAGAAGCATTTTACTTCAATTTTATTTCCTTGAGTGGTGGTTAAATCAAATATCGGAAGATTAGGGACAAATCTTTTTACTTTTACCTTACATTCTTGCGCGAACATTATATCTTTTTTTAACAATTTATACAGACGAGAACTATTCAAAACTTCAATATAGAAGAAGTCTGTTTATATGTCTCGATAAATGTGATACATTTGAAACAATTCCAATTTTCAATTTTCAGTAGAACGGGAACTCTACTGTTTCACGAATACAGAATTGCTAAGAATAGGCTCAATGCATTTTAGTTAATATAATTGAAATTACTCAAATATCATCTGCCGCTCATCAACTCTCTGTGTTACAGCGAAGCATCGATCGACTTTTTGATCTTTTATGAATACAAATAAAGTGCAAATGTGGATCAATCTTACCTAATTTATTATCAGCCTTTAGCAAACTGTCGAAGCTCATGTAGATCTGATCGCCCGGCTGTCCACATCCTAGAGATTGTTGGGTCCACAATTGTCCCCTTGTGGGATCCCTTGGCAATATGGTGATATCACTTGTTTCTCCAGCACCTGACGCTACACTTGACGGCGCGCATGTGTCTGGCCAGGAGGGCGGAAGTAAAACAGTTGCCGATCGTAGGAATGCCTTGCCGTCAAGGGCGGAAAAAAGGAACTGCGATGCACTTTGTAGGCTTGCCTGAAACGAAAGAAGACAGTTGTTAGGGTTTTGTTTTACCATGATTAGTTTTGTTTAATACGGACAACTCTGAGTCACCGAAGGAAATCGAATATTGCCGATAAGAATAGGCCGCTTAAAGGGTGGTTTTTGGGGGAAATTTCGAGATGCCATATGGATTATTGAGGCACGCTTTAGGCGCAACCCTTTTAACGTTTGTATGATAATTTCGAACAGGTGAATTTATTAGGTACTGTAAAATTTTAAACCTACTTATTCAAAGTAAATATGTTATTAATTTATTTTTATGAAGTATTTTGAAATCCTAGATTACTTTTAGGAATTGTATAATAAAATCGGATGTTGCTGAAGAGATTTAATTTTCATAATAATAGTTAAATATCTAGGAACTATGAAAAGTTAATTCCATGAACAAGTCTTAGTGTATCACTTTAGAAAATATGATTTATGCTTGAATGAGCATTCAATAACATAACAGTCATAAGAGCAATGTTGAGTTTATTTTCAATTGAATAAATATAACAATTATATTATTATAGCATTTAGTAAGAATTTGTTTGGAAATGTATTGCAATATCCCACACTTAATTTAAAAAAGCGACTGTTCAAATATTTTCAAAAATTAACATTATTGCTCCTTACAACGTTTGTTGGTTGACCGTGCTATCAAGGTCATCCCTGTCAATCCACTCATATATAATACTATTGACCACCATGGCAAAATGCTACCGAAGAAGGCTCTACCTGTATCAATATCGTAAAACTTTCAGGTGTTAAAATTTTCAATGGCATATCCACTAAACGTTCCCACGACCTTCGCTCTATTGTCACGCATCCTATTTTGCAGGTTGACATTTTCGGAACCCTTTTGAGTCCATGAGAAAATCATTCGTGGTATGGGATTAAGAATGATAGGATTGGATCCACATTTTTCGTAGAATTAGATGAATTCGAACATGAGACGACTTCGTGTTTTATATTCATGGTGAAAGTGCTATGTGGGTTGTGTTTGTCCAAATGGTACAAGATTCTATATGGCTGTAAGCTCATTTTACACGTAGAGATGAATATACCGATATTGTTAAGGTGAGGTTTACATAATGAGGTACCTTTTGTTTGCTCACTGTTTTGGACATGTAACTGCGCTGATAAGGATGTAATTTGAAAGTTTTTTGTTGTGGCAACAACTTATATAGGACTTCAGTGATGAGAAAAGAGAACCGCTGTCGAGAATTGTTTTGATGAAATATATGATTCTCAAAATTAAAAAATAAGCCTTGAAGTGTATACATCTTTTATTCTATTTTCTTAAAATCCAATTATTCTGAATATGTCATCCAAATATGTATTTGAATATATTACCAATATATTCAAAAGCCTCTGAAGATATTTGAACAAATATTAGTAAAAATGTCGAACGACATTCAAATATACGAGTGAAAGCGAAGCCTTACTATGGTATAATATTTATAAACCGTAAATCCAACAAGAATAATATATTCATATATTTGTAGACATCTGAAAACAGTATCTTTAGAAAAACGAATATAGTTATTCCATTATATCAATAATCTGAGAATATGACAATGTAAGGCATTTTAATTACTGAATATATCGGAAGAGGAAACTGTTTTCATAAAAAAGAGGATCTTAATTCACCTTTATTTTCAATTTGAGTTACAAAATACGGACGATTTCATCCATTAAAACACTTCAGCACAAAATGAATTTAGAATTTTAATTCAGAGAATGACATCAAAGGTCTGCCGACTGCTATTTTCGACGTAGAAAGATCAAAGACGATCCCCGAATGATAATCCTTATCCAGCCACTTCAGTTGCACCCTGTAACATTCATAACTTACCCTTATTGAAGGGGAACCTTAAACGATCTGAACTATTCCTTTGATATGAAAATTACGTGCATCTCAAGGTCTGGATGAGCATGAATTTGAAGGATATTAGATAAAGACCCCACTAAGTTCGTTTTCATCACTTGTGCGTTAATTGTTGTACGAGGGGGATCCGATTTTAATTATGCGTGGGGAGGTTGGGTCATCTATCTTGGCCTGCATAACTTAGAGATACCGCCAAGAACTATTGTCATTGCCTTCAAGAACGGTGGGAGGTTTAATTATAATGTTTTACCGAACCAGGCCTTGGGGTTGCCTGAAATGCAAATAAGGATTCCAACATCCAACCGCGTCCTGTAGAATCAGATTAGGGCGGAATAACGTAGGAATTTCAATGAAGATGCGTTTATTTTTTTTTGCGCCACTAGTTCCTCCATAAGTCGGTACTTTGTGACTTTTGAGAGGAAAGTGAATAGGTTTGAAAAAAAATCCATTATTTTTGCGTAAAGACTTGATTTAATGTTTCGGATTGTCCAATTTGGGTCAAACATGCGTTTTGAAAACAAATTAAAGGTAGCTTCATAATGCCTTTCTCACGAAGTCTTGGTCCTTATTTGTGAAAAACTCTAATAATCGATTTTTACAATATTCTCTTGATGCCAAATTCTTATCACTCAGGAAGTATTGCAATACGAAAAAAAGATGGTAATCGCTTGGTTCCAGGTCCGGACAATATAGTATGTGCATTGAAACTTCCCAACTAAGCTCCCGGAGTTTCTTGCGTGTCACTACAGACGTGTGTGGCCAGGCGTTGTCCTGCTAGAGCACAACACCTCTTCTGTTGGTCAATTCTGACCGTTTCTGGTCAATCGCTAACTACAAACGGCTCACTATATGACAGTAGAGATACGAATTTAGTGTTTGGCCATATGAAAGCATTCCTTTCCAGTCCCATCAAATGCACAATAGAATCTTCCTGGCCGTTAGTTCTAGTTTGGCTACAGTTTGAGCTGCTTCATCCCTCTTTGACAACGAACGTTTTCGCACAATATTGTCGTTTGTGATACGTTTCTCACCCTCAGTCACCAACCGTTTAAAAAAGGGTTCGATTTCATTCCTTTTGGCCAAGACTTCGTAGATGGAAATCCGAACCATCATGTTTTTTTGGTGTGGAATCCAAACATCGAACTTCTTTTTAATCCAGCTTTGCGCAAATGATTTATGATCGATCTTTAGCCCTTGGGCTTGCCTTCCATTTTTAGCACCCTGTAACTCACAACTATTTTCCCAAACTATTATTAAGCGATTGCACTAGATCAATAGATGAACATTTTTAATTTGTTTTTCCATCCAATGTCTCAAAAATGAAGTTCCAACCCAGTTGGAACCTAAAAGTGGTGATTTCAATGTTCATTAGATTCAGCTGGAACTTTTTATATACACATAAAGTCGATAAATTGAGTTATCTGAAACACCAGCAGAATAGTTTTTCTACCACAAGAGGAAATAAGATTTTTCTGGGAGGCTGTAGTTATAAAAGCATGCTGGTTTTAAAAAATGGTAGGATCTTTGGTAGGATGAAATTTAATCCATTTGTTAAATTACGAAACCTTTATATTCAAATGGAATTTTAACTTGTGCTGAATGCATATATCACATATCTGTAAAATGTATTTATTATACGCTTGAAATTATTTTTCTAGCTATTTTTAACCAATATTCATAAGAGATAGTACTACGGCATTTTCTTGACAAAAAACCTTTGCGTACAGTTTTTAACGTATCGCATTTCAGCAATCAAAAAATGTCATTATCCTATTTTCTCCGATGAAAACAAACTGGTATCATAAAAATTCGTCCATTAGGAAATACTTTATGTGGGACCCACATAATTTCCCATCCTTATCTTCGGAAATTCAACACTTTGTTTGCTTACTCCTCAAGTCTTATCGACAGGAAGGAGTGTCTTGAATGCGTATCGTTTTCAAAAATTACGTGAGTTCTTCGTATTGAAGTGTTCTGATCAGGTTACAAAGTGCATTGATAGAGGTTGGCCTATCCTTCTTAGGATTTTCAATTTGAACGATGTCTTTTTTATGATCGTTAGTATCGACAAATGAATAACTCTATTTGGGGTTTAGAATAGACCGTTTTTGGCATAAATAAACAATTGAGTGCGTCGAACTCTTAAGATTCCCATTAAGCTCTCGAATTCAAGAGATTCCTAACAATTATCAGCGAATATTTCATGAAATAATGAATATAAATGGAAACGAGATGTTATTATCAGATGTTTTAATTCTTCAATCTGAGAGGAGAATTTGAGTACAATACAAGTTATCTAGACTTGAAAGAAATCATTTTCGCGTCTTTTGTTCTGTCCAAATGTCTGTAGTTATTGAATTTTGAGCCGGAAACGGCCACAAACAATTTTGGACTTACAGATGTAGTCGATAACTTTCGAAAAAAATTACTTACAGACTTGAAACTAACGGGAGAGCTTTTAAACTATAATCGCAAGATTAAGTTGAAGAAATGATTGGTCGGGAAATATGGCGATTAGAAATTTTGCCTTTTCAAAACCTGACAACAACAAAAAAAAACGTAGAATAAGCACTGGATTTTTTATGGAAGAATTTGTTAGAATCAGGGTAAGAGAAAGCATGGAAAAGTAATTTCAATCAATTCTGAAAATCTTGAGAATAATTCACTGATCTAAATAGCTATTTGGCTGCAAGAAAATACGATTTTTCAGAAAACCATAAGAGTTGATGGTAAGGGAAATGAGCAGATTGGTGATTAAAAAATATGCATATCGATGACATTTATTGGAAAAACTGTCAACTAAGGAATCTCAATATTTCAGTGAACTTTCTTCACAAATCATTGAAATTCATTTAACGCAAACATTTCTGAGGTTATAATTTTTCCTGCTGTATATCCAAACAAATTTTTAAATTTGAAAAGGATCATTACAGCTAGTATAAATGAAAAATTGTTTCAATTAAATCTATCAAATATTTGCTTCCACAGTAGCAGCATCGCGAATTTTGAAGGAAAGCAATCAGTCAATTGTGAAACCAATGTTTTTCACCTGCCCGTAATTTGGTTAGTGGTCTTGGATCATTTGTCATCGAAATCAGCACGCTTCGTTTCTTGTACTTCGAATACCTCAATGGTCTTCGGAACATCAAGTATGCCATGTGAAAGTTTTGTTCGTAGTCTACGCGTTTTGAATAGAACAATCGATTATTAGGCCATCTTGATATTTTCGAAGGTTTTCAATCAGTTGGATAACTGATCGAGGGAAAGACATCGTGATGGGTCTATTAAACTATGGTACAAAGCTATCTTGATTTACTCTCGGCAACTAATGAATTAATAACTAATGGAGTTTATCTTTTAAGAAATCAGATGTCCGAAAACTGTTGAATAGGGAGAATGACTGAAGAAGAATTCGATATCGAATGTTAAATAATCTTTTCGCATCAACAATGAACACTTCTGATACTGGATAGCATTCTCAAATTTATACTTTGGTTTATTGTTTCTAATAACCTTGACATCATAAGTTTTCTCCGAAACAATTCAAAATATAGAGATTAATATTATTCTGGCTTTTAATGTATATCTGTTGAAATGAGAGTTAATTTAAATCCCCAACTTTCAACCCTCAGAATAGATTAGTCCGGTTGAAAATTTTTGACTATCATCCCAGGATACTATTCCAGTTTTATACTGAAAATCATAAATTTTATTGCTAGCGCTTGGTTTTTGTATTTTCGAATATTGAATCGAAAATTGAACTAAAATGAAATCGTAATATGATTAGACAACTAACAGAAACATGATCAACACTGTTAAACAAAATTAGAATTAGATGAAGAGATCAGATATTTAATTGAAAACCGCAAAATCTGCAGCGTTATCAACTGGACGAATTGTTTAGTTATGAAGAAGAATTCTTAAATAGAAAAGAACCGCTTGGATCGCAAGCCTTGCAATAATTTTATTGTAGATGGAACTAGAAAGTGGGTTATTACACGAGTTACCTACGTTATTACTACACAAAGGTGTCTGTAGCTTATTTTCAAACATCATCATCATCTGTAATTTACTAGCGTGGGTCTAACAAAAAGGAATCGTAAAAAGATTAAACATTCATACACTTAATGTTATGGGATGAACTGAAGAAGGTCAGAGTTGTGATACGTTGTTCGGTGCTGCAATAAGGAAGTGATATTTGCGAAGATCAGTAAGTATCGCAATTTTATTGAACTTTAAAGAGATTTTACGACGTTTCATTGTCTATCTTTAATTTGAACACGAATATATTGGTTGGAATAAGCAAAATCTTTGAATTCGTTATAGACACTATTGATTTTTTATCAATATTTATTTATAGCAGACCACTTACCAGTTCCAAGGAACTGGCATGAAGGCCTTAATTTTATATTCTTTAGTAACAACAGAAAGATATAAATAGTTGCTTAATTTACATTCTTATTTCTTTGGTCGTTTTTCAGGTTTCGCAATATAGTTCCTCCTCTTCCTTGTAATAAATTAATTGGCATCTCAACATAACACCATCGCGAGTCATTTCATAATGAACTGTCAATAAAACCAACTTCAAACCATCCAAACTGTCAAGTAGGTTGTCAGAGAATTCAGTGTTGCCAATTTGAAGTTCTGCACCTCTAAACAAACAACTCTTGCATTTCTCGTGAGAACTCAAGTTTTTCTCCATTTCTAAGGTTTATCATTAAAATTAATGAAGCGCAAAATTGTGAAATTTACATTAATTGCAAATGGCAGTTGACCCATCTCCTCCGATGGAGCAAATAGCTTCGAGCGGGCAATTATGTAATGACCCATTCCAAGTTTGATCAGAATAAAAAATAAACTTACCACATGCAACAAAATGACCTTTTAATTACTGAAACGGAGAATAACGGTCGAAAGGTTAGGCATGCATTTGCGAAGATTCCTCCGGCAGGTTTTCCGTTTTCGATTCACCTGTGCGGGATCAAAATCGTCTGCAGATCCGTATCGATGAAATTCATTCGAGGAGCTTATTCAATTTTGGGTAAATATTATTTCTGTTAAAATTATGATCAACTGCCAATTAGAAACCGAAGAAACAGTTCAATATCAAATTATATGTTTGCAAGAATCTGGGCTCTTATAATAATTTGGAATCTGCTGCAATTTAGATTAATATACCTATTTTCAGATTAACGTTGTTGTGTTCTTAATTAGAATATGTTATGTAGTTGAAGTTCTTTTTGGACGCAAAAATTGAGGCTATCAATGAAATTGATACACCTGAACTCATTTTGTTGATTGTCTCAATTTTTTCTTTCCTTGTGTTGTCTTGTGATTTATTAACAGATTGATTAAATTTCGTGAACTTGCTTTGAAATACTGACAATGAAAGCAAAGAGCACCTATGTGTTTGATCGAACACACAAGTTTGAAGCTGGGGAGGAATTTTAAAATGAAACACAATACAAAGATGATAACAAAATTTTGAACAAAAAACAATAGAAAATAGCATTAAATTTAACTTACCCTGTTACAAAAGATTTCACTAAAAGAAACATTTCCATTCCAGATAATATTGCCAAGTAATTCAAAATAAAATTTGACACAAATGTATTTAAAATCAATTAAATGTAGCAGATTTACACTTTTGGAGGCGGTAGATTAAAATGAATTTCCATCAAGTAAGGACGGAACCAATTGAATTTTTGTTAGTAATTTTCTTCCACATATGAAATATCTGGTTGATTAGATTTGTAGATTAGAAAATATTGAGAAATGAGTATAAGAGAAAAATTTCAAATGTGAATAACTACGAAATCATCGGAGAGATTTCGGTCATTAACGAACTTAACCGAGATATTTAGGTTTCAAACCGACCTTGATAGTTTCAAGTCTCTAGCTCTTTCCGTTCGTATTTACGGACGGTCGGCCAGATATAACTAATTTTGACCTCGGAATTTTCAAAAGTGAGTTCAGATTAAGACCATTTTCGACTCAAATCCAAATTATAGACATTTGAAACAAGACGCAAAAAGTTTAATCTTCAAAAACATCTCGTAAAACACAGATAGAATCCCTCCCTGTCTTTTCACAAAATCTCCTGCGAGCATCAAACTATATAATTGCCTAGAAATGTTCAAATATCGAAGATGGTTCGATCGACTATCCTCGCTAACGTAATGTGTGTTTAGGTTCTGCCTTTCTACTTAATTTTTAACCAGCTGGTCACGAGTTACTTTGTGTTCTCACGGTAAAGTCGGACAAGAATCTCAATTTTCAATAACGCACTGAGCGATTATCGAGATCAGATTGCGATGAAATCTCAGACTGGCACACAGTGTGCCCGATGGGAAATTTTGGTCTCAAAATAAACATTATTTTGCATATAGATTACACATCAATTATAGTTTTAATGAGTTTTTTGTTTGCAAATTCTAGCTTGGCTGATTCTTTCCTGAAATATACATATTTTATTGAATTAGTGCCCTATTTCACTGCAGATAAATGAGACTCAAAGTGGAGAAAAATTTTGATTTTAGGGTTACAATCAACTCGTCAAATTTTCTTCATTTTTTATTTGCGTCATCAAAATTTTCACTTACTCATCACTTTTGATAACTCAGGAACCACTAACAAAAGGTATTCATCAATAGCTTCATTGTGTTTGTGCTAATTTACTACCTGTTCCGTTATACAAGAGTCAATAGGTCGTAGTTTGTGACCGATGTGGTCAATATGCATCTTCTACATACATACGTCATTTTCTATAGGTTCATTATTTTAATGGATATCCATTAATGTCTATCGAGAACGAAGAGGATTGGTGGGTACATAATATCTTCAAGAAACTGATTTAATGGTAATATTCAATTGTTAGTATGTTAGAGAAATATCGTATAAATTTTTCAATCCAATATTGAATTTTTAATTTTAGAAATTTTAACTTGCGAAGGTATTGAAATTCATTTCAATATAAAAAAACGCGTAAAAAACGCCAGACGGAAAATGAGTACCTTTAAAGATTTTAACCAGCTTCCAAGAATTAATTTATAGCAAAATCGTCCCTAGAAATAATTCGATATTCCCCTGAAACTTTACCCCAAAAAAGCCAAGAAAACAGCTTGGGCATTATCCTTTCGCAACAGTTGGCCATCAGTATAGCGCATAAATTTAGCAATTTGATCTTTGACCATCTTTTAAACGCTTCTTCCTCCCATCCAGCGCACTTGGGTTGATTCCTCTCACTTCCTCCGACATAAGGGGACCTGGACACACCGGTTGCCCAAGACTCTCCGTGTTAAATTTCGACATCAATTCAAACTCACCTTACACCGTGAAAATTGATACTTTGGACAGGCGGCTATGAAATTGTCAAAGATAAAATCTGGATGTTTCCACAAAACTACATATTGCGTTTTTAAATTCAGCTCTGAGTTACGGTATGGTTCCGAAAGTTTAAACTGGTTTTCCGCTCAAGTTCAAGTTTGGCCGGGGTCAGAAGTTGAGGACCCAGCCATTTATATCGTATCAACCAAAATCGGTCGATTTTTTTTATATCTTTTAGATAAAATAGTGTGACATAGTCGCGAGAGATGAATAAAGAATATGCTAATGGAATAAATAATTTTTACGGACCTCAATACTTGGATATTGGAAAAATATGGTAATTCGTGATAGGATGTTTATAGAGTAATGAATATTCAATATCATTGGTGCTCTTTCTACGCTTATAATCACTTACCGAGGAAAATGAATGAAAAACATTAAATTGCTGCTTATCTAATAACGGTTGAGTTATTTTTATGATATAGCGCACACGTGCTCAACTTCGAAGGATCTTAACCAACTAATAATGGTCCGTTAATAAGAGGAAGTTACCATTTAAGACTGATTTTTCCATTGACACTTTTAACTATGAAGAATTTACTATAAAACTTATATAAAAGTGCCTTATTTCAATTTCTTACAAAATCGCATTCTTTGTCATTTGTATATATTTTTATATAAACTGTTACTGAAGCATCTTATGGAATTAGCAATCTCTTTTTCTCCAACATCCAAATCAGGGATTCCAAATCTTATTTTCTCACAAGGTGGTGGCTGCAGTCAACAAAGTACATATCACGTCCTTTGGAATTAAAAAGGTGCTAGTTTTACTGACGAAAAGGATATCCGCCAAACATCAACGTACCCAAAGGATTCAAGAGAGAAAGACGAACTCTGTGAAAAGGGCAGCGATAGTTGAAGAGCCGTGGGATTGTTTGCTCTTTGTTTCTCCGTTGTTTAGAGCCTCGCCTACCCAGATGCAGGTGCTAACATTTGAATAAACACTAGGTTTGTTTGGTAACGATTGTTTGGACCGATGTAGGTTAGGTAGTCTATTGAAATTTCGACTTCGATTAATATCATAGCAAGAGGATTCCCAATATTTGAATAGATGCTAAGTTGTTGGGAAATTTAAAAGAATTTTATGGTTTCGCGCTTGATCGCTCGGTGAAATCTCCGTCTTTTTCATATTTTTTTTTGTGTTCCCAAAGTAAACTGTTAACTTTTATAATGAAAGAAAAATCTCTTTGGAAAGCTACTGCATGTAGAGAATTTAGTTTTTCATTTTTTGAAAAGTTTGTCGGCAAAAAATGTAAGTCATAGTGGAAAATTTTTCCATCTCCTACTTGTGTGATTTTTATTGTCTTGAAGCTATGTTTTCATGATATTCAGTCGAAAATGATCTCGAACGATTAGCTATAGATGAAAATTTTGTAGAATACTCCATTATCCCCTTCGGTCTCTTGTAAGTACTATAAATTTCTGAATATCTTCTACTAAGAAATTAAGAGCTTCAACAAGTATTAATTATGAAACTGATATCAAAGTCCGATAAGTTTCACCGAAAAGTATTTTTGGAAGAAACAGCTGATTTAAAGCATAGACTGCTTTTGCCAAAAATGACTTTCTCTGATACACGGAGTAGGCATTAATCAGATATATAGCCATTTTAGTGTGAATCTTCATTTAATTATTTAGATCTGTTGAAATTCATTCATTAAACTATTTGTGTACATGTGAGTAAGCTTCTTGCGTCACTTTAGTGCTTTCATAATTTTTTAAATTATTCAAATACATAATTCAAGATTTTTATTTCCCATAATTAATCTTAGAAATGTGATGAAATATTTAAAATTCTCTCTTAGGGATACGTTTAATCTGAATCTCTCATTGCATGTGTATTTAGAGCTTCTTATATTAGTAATGAATTCATAATTTTCTGATACAGAAATCAAGCTCCGTCCACTTTAGATCCATCTTGTTCGCATCTTGGATTCTGAAAGATTTGCAGCCTGTACTTCCATATCTATATTGGAAATAATTCAAATGACGAAAGTCTTAAGATAAATATCTGTGACATTCTTGAAGAAACTGAATCCCTGAGCTTTTAGGATTATATACTATCAAAGCCATTCTGGTATACGAGTATCACATGACATTTTTCATACCGTCCAACCTAAGTGCCTGGTTATCTTAACGTTGATATGTTAGAAAAGAATTTTAAAAGCCCTGTCATTATATCTGTTGTTCTAATGGAGAATGTCTAGATGATCCCATCTTGTTCTATTTTTTCTTCGGAATGACAAACAGTTTGAGGAAGAAACAGATATAACTCAATCTTTATTTCAGTGGATATCGCATATTACAAAATTATGTAGTAAAATGACTAATCTTTTCATAGTTTTTATCATTTTCATGGATTATAAAATAGTTGGTTCGACAATTCTGAATAATTCTGTTATTTATACAGGATGTCAGGATTAAACAATAATATATTTCAGGAGATGATTTCAGAGGTCTAAATATACATAACACCTATCAATCTATCTCCTAAAACGCACCCCTGGGGAGTTAGAGCCTCTTCACCATGACTCTCAAAACCTGTATTTTTGCAATTATTTTGTCAATATTTGGCACATATAAATTATATTGAATATACGGGAGTTTTTGACCAACCTGTAAATAAACCATGTGTGAATGTGCGAAAAGGTATACAGCATCAATATAAAAACTGCTCAATCGAATCATAAAACGTACAATATATTCAAATGAAGCCAGAAATCCTTGAATAAACCAAACTACCTCATCTCTACCCATTATCATTCCGTTGTTATCCACAAATTGCGCAATTCCTTGTCTGTCTCTTTTCAATTAAAAACCCAATCGAATGTCAGCGGCATTGAATTTCATCGTGATTCCTGCTGGGCATATCTAAGTTCTTTTCGCTTACATTTGTTGCTATGTGTGCATTGATGCTCTTCAAGGTTTAGAGTATGGTTTAATTGTGAATTAAAAAAACGGCAGTTGCATTCTTTGAAGAGCATCCAAGGTCGAGAGGTGTGGAAAACAAGGAAATCATCATTGGAAATGGTCATGGTAATCTTCGATGATTCATCTTGTTTATCATGTCGGTTATATTGCGAATTCAAGTAATAAAATATGCAATATATAATAGGGTGGGTCAAAAAAATCGAATAATTTATTTTTGACTATATACTCTGAAAAATAGGTTCTTAGACACCTAAAAAGAATTCTCTCGAAGTATGAGCTCTTAATTATAACGGGAAGGTCCTCCGCTTTGCAGGTTTCTATTTTTTCCGAATAATCAGATAAAAAAATTTATATCTCGCTTCCAACTGCTTGGAAAAATATTCCATGGCATAGACTTTGTAAGAAATTGAATGCTTTACAAAAAAGGTCTCTTATGATTTTTTCAAAAACTCAACCGATTAAAAGATATTCATAGTTGAAGTTTGGCTATTTTAAGGAAAATATTCGTTTTTATTATAAATTTTATAAGTCGATGAAAAAAAATTATTTCGAATTGCGGAACTTATGATTTTGTAGGAAATCTATGCCACGGAATATTTTTCCAAGCAGTTGGAAGCGAGATATAAATTTTTTTATCTGATTATTCGAAAAAAATAGAAAACCGCAAAACGGAGGACCTTCCCGTTATAATTAAGAGCTCACACTTGGAGAGAATTCTTTTTAGGTGTCTACGAACCTATTTTTCACAGTATAAAGTCAAAAATAAATTATTCGATTTTTTTGACCCACCCTAATATATAACCAAATTCAGGAAAATAAGAATTTTCCTCATTTTTGAAAGAAATTTTAAGTGCACCAGGTTGAAATTTTTTTCCTTATGTTAAGAGCTTTAATTTCAACTTTTTATCTATATTGTTTTAAGTCTATTTCTATAATATGAAGACATAAACTGTTCATATTTATACTTTCCGCTCCCTTCACAATTTCTTTGACTCAAACTACGAAATACTCCATAAAAGGGCAGTGACCGTGCCTCAACGGCCTTATGAAGTCTGATAGGATTTCCAATTCTATCTGGATCAGTATTAACTTCCGAACAAAGAAGATCCACTGTAAGTCGTGACCAAGAGTCACGATTTCGTTTCGAAAAGAACACGAATCTCAGAATAAGAGGAGCTTATGATTTTGTTCACCTTTAAGCTTCAATTCATAAGTTGAAAATCGATGAGAAGAGTTCGTTTCGGCGTATCCAGCTCATCCTCATTCCAAAAATATATTTAAACCCATTCGAAGATATGAAAATTGGTGAAATATTCGAATAAATACTTGTTACTGAATTAGTATCTACTGTAAACTGTTTACTTTGCCTATACTTATTTTTAAATAATTTAAGCGTATATACCTACCGAACTTCAAAATTATCTGTTATTTACACTACCAAAAGATTAGGCCCTTTCACCCATTAGAATGAAATAGTAGAATATATCTATAATAAATAAAATATAAAACTTCAAATTTGAAACAGTGAATTCAAATGTTTCGCAGTTATTCGCATTTGAAATTTTCTCTCATTTTAAATATTAATTGCAAAACTAAAAATTCGATTGATTTAAAATTTGGGTTACAGAAGGAGAATGATAAAAAATATATTTTTGCAAAATTTCATGAGGATCGTATGATCAGAGGATTTAAAACAAAAACAGAGCACCCTTGAACGCTAAAGACACCAAAGCAACTAGGATCGAGTTCAAATGAAGCCTTTAGATGTAAAATGAAAGACTAATGTAAAATATTTATTCAGCATATGTAGTTTCTTCAAGGAGCTACCCAAAGATTTGAAATTTTCAGGGGAAATGGACTTACGTCAGATTACGTCTAGATTTTTATAATGAAATTTTAAATAAAATATTCTAATTATTCGAAAAATCAATAAAAAATTAGTCTAAGTATTTATTACAAGTATTTGTATATTTGAGAAAAGCTAGAAATATATTTTAAAGAACAATCGTACTTGGATAGGATTTCAACTAAAAAAATCTTGGTGTAAGCTTTCTTTGATGAATGAAGAGCATGTTCAAATTATGAAGAATTTTTTAAGAACTCATGCTAAAGACTATTACCAAATTTCTTGAATTCTTTCCAATGCTTTATTAAAGACATTTATCTTTTCACGATTTAATGATTACTTGATTAGAATTACTGACAGTAATTGAAAGTTTAAAAGAAGAATTGCGATATTTCAAAGAGGAAAATAAAATTTTTCAGTAATCTTTATTCAAATAAACCTTCCAACGATGAACACCTCAGTAAATGACTCATATTTCACGAACTTCGTCATTAAGTCAAGCATAAAAACGAACAATTCATATTCCGGCCATGCACAAAGCTTTAGTGCAATGATCGTAAATAATTGATGTTTGAAATATCAATTATAAACATTCATAGAAATATGAACCATCATCATATCATTGGCTTCAACTTTTCGACGCCTGAAATATCGAATATTGCATAACGAGTAAATATTTACTTTAAACGCATAGATTATTCCACATTTTGTTTGATGTATCAATATAGGAAATATGGGGGCATATTCAGGGCGTTTATTTTATTTCTAACTTTACATGTTCTCGAATATTTCGTTTGGAATCTTTTACTGGCGAATTGTTTATTGGTTTTCGCGATATTTGCGTATGAGTCAGTGAGAACGTCTATACTTCTGATATGTGGTCAAATGGTTGAAAAACTTACGGTCGTGGTAGAAATTTTTGATAGAGTATGACAAATAGTCATCATTAGGAAAATATTAAGTGAGAATATGATACTTCATTCATATAATTTTTCCCTCCTCATGATATAAACCTTGAATAATGATCTAAGAGTAATATTCGAATTTTATTTTAATTCCCATATTAGTTTTTATTGAACATCATATGAATCAAACTAACAAAGGTGTCATACAATACGTAGTATGTTTCTCTTGCAATTATTCTTCCGCATTTCTGTTTCTTTCTAAATTTTTTCTAGAGACACGCCGACATTAATGCAAACATAGCTCAATCCATGCCGCTTCATTAATGTGTAGATAAAAAAATCCATGATACATATATACTAAGTGATCATAGAAATAATGTGCGAAAATAATAAAAAACTAAAAGAAAAATAATGAAATGAATAATCCTATTATTGGAAACCGAAGATTGTTGAATGAGTTTGAATAGCAAGTAGCATGAGGAAAAACTTAATAACTTCGAGATATACGGAAAATCTAGACAGTCCCTGCAGATATTTTGCGAACAAATTGAACAAAAACAATAGCTCGACGCGCATAGTTGATTACGCGCTTTTTTGTAGTCGGTTCCTCTTAATAGTTTTTGGTTTCGAAATAAATTCCCTATACCGTTACGAATCGTTTATTACGACAATGGAGAATGAATTTAACGATTTAACGCTTGCTTTTTATGACAAAATCGAGAATATCGACGTGTCTTTGCGATTTTTCACGGTGCTGGTTCACGTGCAGCCACATATTTCGTGTTTGATTCGGTTTGAAAATGTTAAATGTTCACGTAACAGTCTGCTGTTGATTAATATTTCGTTAATATAAGGAGCACCGAAAAGTAATGACGTTTTCTGAAATTAAATTCAAACGAATAAATTATCAACAAGTTCTTGACACGACTTCGAAGTACAAATGACAATCAAATATCGACATGCGCAGAAACGTACCCCTTATATTATTTTGTGGATAAGTTGAGGCAAGCTTCATATAATTCTAGTTCTATTCTTTCTCTTCGTGTCTATACTATTATAGGTTTAGAAATATGAAACCGTAATTTCCCTACAGTTGGTGATCAGTTGAGGGATGCTAGTTTATGACACTCTGTATTTTATTCTGTTCCCTCAGTCTAGATAGAAATAATAACTTAACCTCAAGTATTCACGTCAAGGTCTTATGATCTTAAAAATTCAACTGTTTCGAAACAAAATTAGTTCCGTAGATTTGTCACAGTCATATCCTTATAAAAACACTTTCAGCTTTCTAACTTAACGATGTTCGCGACGCTATTTATCGACGTATAATTATATAAAAGTATGAAATTCACTTTTATGAAGAAAATAGAAGTCGCTAACTTTCCACGCATCAGTTGCTACATGTCTTATCCTTTTAAGGATTGAATTAGATTCCTCCGAACCGTTCCAGCAGATATATGGGAATCTATATCTTCATGAGCTAGAAATATCGATCTTCCATCAAGATGTCGACACAAGAGATATGAATTCGAAGAAGATAATCGATTTGATGTTACATAAGTCTATTTGCTGTGTCGACATTAGAGACAATTCCTAGGATGATGACTGAAGTGAAAGTTGAAAATTGACCTTCCCTGAATAATTTTCATATCGTTTTTGATCTATGTGACTTAGTGTAGATCGTCGTGAGAAATATGATCGGCCTATCCTAGATAAAAATTTATATTAAATCCTCCAACACACATTCTTTTGCGGTGAACGTACAAATTTGATCAGTAAATCAGTGAGTTCGTGATAGGAATTGATTGCACAAGGACAAATCAGAAATTAAGTAACATCGTTCGGATAGTATTGATTAGATTTGGCGTATAGAGTTTAATTATATGTGTGTATCTGGAAAGGTTATAGCTTCTATGTTCGTACGTCTAATGTCAAAATTACTTTTATTCAGACTGGTCCTTAGATTAGACTACAGAGAAATGAATACTGAAAATATATTATAGTTGATACAGTTAAAGTCGACAGAAAAATATGATAGAAGAATAATAGTTCAGTTTGCTGAAGCAAGGTTTGAAATTTGTCTCGAAGCATAAAAAGAAGTTTTGATTGATACCAACTTGAAAGACCGAAATGCAAAATTGCCACTAGACATAGAGACAAAATAAATTGTTACGGATTCTCAATCTATGGTACATCGATTGAGATTAGAAGTGAGATTTCTTTCGGAAAAAACATCAACTTCATCACGGCAATGAACAGAAAGAATTGGTTATATATATTTCGACGACTAAATAAATCTTTGTGATATTTTTTTTTAATATTTTCTTCAAACGCAGCGGACAGAACGAAATCATGGAATCAAATTATATCGAATCTCGAGCGACACAATCTAAGTTCTCCAAAAAAAAGTGGATCAAACCGTAGCCTACTATTCTTTTCCAAAAGAATAATCGAAATCCGATGGGTCAATTTAGTTCCATTTTCTCATCGGAGAAATCTCGCCCAAGTAGAGGACGCTCACAGAAACCGGTGACGATCGACCACAACGAATTTGCGGATTACACAAAAGAACCACAGAAAAGAATTAATTCGGTTAATTCAATCTAATGTAAGGGGGTCCGCTCCGTCGGTTTGTTTGGCCCCCGGCAACTTGAAATTACCCAGTAGCGGCTACTTCTGGCTACACGCCACCTAAGATATGTCTCAAAATTAATATATATGGGCCAGAAACGGGCAATTAAGCTGATACTGATTTGTTGTACAAGTTTTTTAAGGTTCGTCGAAGTAAATTAAGTGTTTATTGCTGCCAGGATGTCGTGGAACACACAGTGTGTCTTCAATTATGAATTAGAGTCGATTATAGCAATATTCTATAATAAAAGAATTTAATAATATTTGCTATTGATCTTTCTACGTAATAAGGTGGCAATTTGGATTGACAAAAAATTGAGTTTCGTGAAAGGGATTATTATTTCTAGGCTAATAGCTACTATTAACCCAGCATGGCAAAAAATTGATGACTGGTGAAAAGCAATTTGCTTTAGTTGATGGAATAACATAAAAGAAAATCTAATTTTCTCAATTTGACGAACATAACAATCTTTCTAAGCAATATAAAGTTGCACTAAAGTTATACTTAATGTTTAACTCTCAGTTTTACATTTTTTTCTAAATCTCAAAGCGAAAATTCATTTAAATAGCTCGGCCGATTTAGACGCAAGGAAAGCATTAGCAAATAGTGAAATGTCATATTTATTGATCTGCGGTAAGAAGTTCTTTTAAATCTGTTTATTTTGTGTTGGTTTATTAGTTCAAGGAACTTCTCGTTTAGCCCAAATGATCTTAATTCTAAATCTGTATACTGTACTTTTACAACTGTAGATTTTTTTAATTCGAACCCTTATGATTTATTTCAACGAAAAGTTTAGCTGTAGTTTCGCGGATTTATTTTTTACAGCATCTGAGTTCACATTTCGTAATATAAAGAGAAAAATACTTAATTAAACAATATGTTAATTTCTATTTGTTTTGAAGAATTGAACTCGTTACGCGTTTAATTATATAGTAATTTCTTCAAATGCTGTTAAATAACTAGTGAAAAATTTGGTAACATACTTGGTTTCAGTTTTGAGATAAGGCTACGATAAAATTTTTATTACTTTTGGAAATAAACACCGGGTCTCTACGAGAATCAACCGAATAGAGGTGAACCTAGTAATTTAATAAACTCCCAGGATGTCTTCATCGGTTCATTCTTTTTGGCAAGTTCACTTGTATGCCTCTATTTCAATTATAACGCTCAAATTTTTTTGTTGATGAAAAACTACCAAGGTTGAAATAATAAACTAAATCAATCAATCTATTATCAACTCGGAAAAATCCTCAAAAAAATGTCACGTCCAATAATCCAGTTGAATGATTAAATCAAAACATGGCCTCGTTAACCAATGGTTACTAGATCATAATGGAATTACCCAATTAATCAAAGTTCATTGGGTCTCATTCAAAAATTGTAATAATAGAGGACGTTGCCCGTAGAATCCGAATTGCGTTATCATTTTGGATGTGGGTACATCTCCGATAGCATTCGTTATTTCGACGTGCCAATATCACAAAATATTTCCAGTTTATTCAAGTTATCTTTACTTCGATCTCTTTCAAATAGGTTTTTAACGATTTATTGTATTGCAATGTTTTTACGGCGCACCTTGTTAATTTTGAATGACATCTGCATATTGAATGATATAATCGATATTTGTTTGGTGCGTTTTGAAAAATCACAAACAAGCTGCAATTGTTGAAGAAAAGTTTATTATTTCCTATTCGAAATGTACTGTTTGGAAGTACACATTTTTTCGTATTTGAAATATATTTTTCTTTTCAATTTACCAGAACTACTGGTCGCAAATTTAAACTTTAAAACAAATATTAAAACAAGTATTTTTTTAAATTTCAACCTCTCAATTTTAGAATGATCAGTACCTGATGGTACCAGATTTTTGTTGCAAAGTTTTATGAATTTATGTTCAGTAGTTTCAGAACGTTAGACTATTTTAATAGATATTTGAATGAATATCTCTGTGAAAATTTGCCTGATATCGAATGTTGATTATTAAGAAGAATCATAAAATATTGACAGACTTGGTACCAATCGAAATGAAACGTGGCTGGTTTGAATCGACAAAGAAGTGACTGAATTCATAAAAATTTTTATCAGACCTTCACTGAGCTTTCGAACGAAGATCGAGGAATTTGTAAACACTTATAACAGTACGAAATGCTCAACGTAGCGTGAAAATATTCAACAGTTTTGGTAGTACCGTCTGCTTCGTTACATTTAAATGGGTTTAAACCATCTTCTAACGTTTCCTTAGCGATCCAGGTTTGAAATTCATCCTTCAATTCGTATTTGGACGTCTTTATTTATGAAAATTGTATAATACATTGAGAAATTGTTTGTGCTGAAAAGTATTTTTTGTTGAAATCAGATTGTTCCTTGTACATCAAGTTTTTGAGTACATATAAAATCGATGTTGCCAATTTCAATTTTAGACAATTTAAATTGCAATTTGAGCTTCAAACCTGAATAAATAGTACACATGAATGATTTCTCATAGTTTAAAATGAAATTTACTTCTTATTGAAACGTTTTTCAGAACTAACCTGACAAATCAAACATATGTGCTCATCTTAAATAAGTTTTTTTTTCAAAATTTGAATTGATATCCTTCTTGGTTTTTCTTGTTATTATTAACAAATTTCTCAACGTAACATGCAACAGAACTGTATGAAATAATGTTATAACCTCGAAAAGGTTATGTGGAAATATAGGAAATGCTTTACCTTTAAATTGGACAGTTATAGTTGTTAGTTGTTACATTCTTTTGTAGGTAGCCGTATTTTATTTTTATTCTTCCATTACACTTAGAAATCCCGAACATTGAAAAGAAGAAACATTCAATTTCAATGTGTTTCGTAAAAAAATCATAAATATGGTGCAATGTAGTTTGGTAGTTTTTTGTATTTCCATTACATTCAATAATTTTATCGAATAGTAACATTTAATATGGGAGGGTATGGAAAAAATCTGGCACTGATGATGGGATTTAAAAGGTCTTACCTGCAAATTTTCCAAAACAGCCTTGCAGTTCTCGACTGGGACCTCCTCAGAAACCTTGATAGTTATGCCTTCGTAAGCTCTATTTTTCAATTCCAGACATCCAGAAAGATGTACAAAACACACCAGTAATCCCAAAAAGACCAATTTGAGCGCCATCGCGAATAAAGTGTTATCTAACCACAAGTCAATATGAATCACAACACTCTCATCATTTGAGAGAAAAAATCTTTGAAGAAGTTCCTCACTTTCCAAGTTTCCACTGATGAGTTTACGTAAGTTGTCACACCGAAAGAAGCCGGTGTTCACTGATAACACTCAACTTTTTTTTTGGAGGCGATTCAATCCTCCAATACGCAGCGAAATACCGTCTATTGATTATGGTCGCGTTGGTAACGTGAATAACAACAGTTTTTTGTTGGTACCAACGGGAGCAAAGTTGGTTAACCCGAAAAGTTATGGTTCGATAAGCACGACAGACGGGGAGAAAAGAGCTGGTTCTCACCAACCTATCTGCACGAGGTTTGGTTGTCGACTGACTGAAGAAGCGAAGTGAGCTTTTGAGGTGCGGAGCTGGTGGAAGGGCATCGGTGTAATCTGAGGATGAGTTCCTACTCCCACCCACTACTGGATGAGCCGCGGATTAACGCAAAAGGACGGTGATTGGTAACTGGGCATCCTGGTTGTTGCAGATGAAGAGAGAGACGGCGAAAAAAGGACGAAGTTTTTGTGCGATATATGTCAAAGCTTGACCATCAATAGATCACCCCAGTTTGATCTTTCTGGGTGTTCAGGGCGGCTGATTTATGTGAAGAAAGCAAAATATTACAATTATACACGTTTTTTTAAATTGTAACACAAATAAATTTAAAAATAAAATAGAAAGGCTTTTTACTTGATAGAAGAAATATAACAAAATTTGAATATCAAAACAAATTGAAATATGTTTATCTTCTACAATTTTAATTTCCAAAAGAATTTTTTTATTCAAAAAACTTTTAGAATTAAATTAATGTCTAAAACAAGCACCGCTTACATTTAATAGACGTATATAATCAAAACTCAATATACAATGTCAAATGAATTAAATAACCCAACAGATATACGAAAGTAATTAAAATTAATAAATAAATATTCAAAGGAGAAAAAATTTTGTTTCTGGTTTTATCTTAAGAAATACTACTTGCCTTATAAAAACATGAACACACTTGAAGGACTTCCCAAAGAATATAATTTATTCGAAATATTTAATACATTTAAATATTCGAACAAATTATTTCAAAAATCTCTAAAAAATGTGCACTATATCTTCAAAAAACAAATATAATTCTAGATAATCCCTTCATCAGCCCTTTTTTAATAATCCAAATATCAAAATCAAAAACATAACCTACATCACTCACGTGTTAAAAGACTTAAGCTTCGAACTACAGATCAACTATATATTCAATTCTAACATTTTTTTGAATAAAAAAATTCTTTTGGAAATTAAAATTGTAGAAGATAAACATATTTCAATTTGTTTTGATATTCAAATTTTTTTACAAATAAATTTCTTTAATAGCAATAGTATTGGATTTATTAAAAAATACTTCTATAAATTGTTATTTTTGTTTGGAAACGCTAAACATTTTACAAACAGTTGCCATTAATAGTAGCACTGATAGCTTAATTCATACTCTATCAAAATAATAAATTTTATTCATTAAAAATACAATTGTTTCAGAAAAATTCGGACTTTTCTAAATTTACCTGAAGTTTTTAACTTGCATTAATTAAATAATAAAAAGAGAAATTTTCTTGATAGAAGGATTATCACAAAATTTTAAATATCATACAGATTTATTCTGTTAACAAATTTCAATTTCATAAATTTTCATTCAAAAACTTTAAGAATTAAATTAAATAAATATTTTTGAACACACTGTGTCAATTTGGTAGACATATAGAATTAACACATTTTTCAAAGTACCACAGGGAACAGAAATAAAAAAAAATTATTACTAAATAAATTGAAGAGTACAAAATTTTGTTTCGTTCCTTGTTTTATGAAAACCTAATTCCTTTACAAAAAGGCAAAACAAAACCTCAAAAACTTCTTCAAAAACAACTTGCTCAAAACAAGTCACCTTAAAAAAAATTTCTAAAAAATGCAGAATATCTTCAAAAAGCCATTTAGAATTATAACAATGAAAACTCATCAGCTCTTCTTATATTAAAAAAAAAATTAACAAAAAATATCTTACCAGACAAATTGAATGTAGTTGTAATAATCCTTCTATCAGGAAAAAAACCTCTTTTTATTATTTTTTGTATACATAATAATTATATATGATTGTCTCGTAAGATATTTTTTGTTAATTATTTTTAATACGGAAAGAGATAGAGATTTCAAACTTTCGGGGTAGTTTTGAGGCCTGAATATCTTGGTTGAGTTCACAACTGGCATATCTACATGGATTATTCTTTTCAATAAATTTTATGTTACATTGTCTTGTTGAAACCGAAGTGCTTTAACTTCAATTTTAGTCAATGATATTATATGGACTGTGTATTTCCCGATATAGAATTCAACTATTCGTGCATGAATTTCAGGACACACAGATGTGCGTTATGTGGCGATACAAATAAATTTGGATATTGTTACAAAATTTCATTTATAACAAAAGTTTTGGTTTCTGCTACAAATATTCATATATATATATATATATATATATATATATATATATATATATATCTTTGGATTTCACGATCTCTTTTAACCATTGGTCGATAATTCAATAAAAAATTGAGCACATGGCAAATTCATCGAATTTTATTTTCTTTCTATACTGTTTATATCAATGATTAATATAATATAACAATAGTATAATATTCGAAATATGTTTTCAAAAAATAAAAATGGGATCAACACTGTATCTCCGTCCACATTGTTTATTATATGTATAGATTATTTGTGTTAAGTGGAGTCAATGGTTATTTATCGTTATATTCCAGACATTCGACTTTGAAAGCTTTGTGTGTATTTTTACTTGGATGTAAACTTAAAATCATCCCCATATGAGGTTAAGGAAATATTTTATTTTCAATAGTTTTAATGTTAATTATTTTTAATTTTTCAAATATGAGTAGGGCTGAGGAGTTTTCGTTACGGGAATTCTAAATTGCTTTTTGAATATGTGCTGCATGTTTTAGGAATTTTTTTGAAGGAACTTATTTGAAGTAAGTTGTTTTTGAAGAAGTTCTTGAGGTTATGTCTTGCATTTTTGGAAAGGGATTTGGTTTTCATAATACAAGATATGAAGCAAAAATTTTATATCCTGTATTTACCATTTTTAATCAATAATTTATATTCCTTGGAATTCTTTTATTCCCTTTGGTACTGTGTAATGAGTATTAATTCTATGTCCACAAAATTTAAACAGTGTTCTCCTAAGACATTTATTCGATTTAATTCTAAAATGTTTTTGAATAAATTTTTTTTTCAATTCAAATTTATAGGAGGTTTACAAAATAGATCTGTATGATATTCAAAATATCACAATTTGTAAAAATCCAAATTAAGGAATTAATAACTCAGTCATATTTGAACTTTGAGAGAAGTTCAATAGATCAATAATGCAAATACAAGTATTTTAAAGAGAATTCTAAGCTTACCGACTCGAACCAATATGAAAAAACAATCCTTCAGTCTATTAACGTGCTCACTGAAAACTTGTAGGTCCCCTAAATTTTAGGACCACTGAAAAACAGACAAAATAAATTCCTCTCACAAACCAACTAAACAAGATAAAACAAAAAATATTTCCAGAATTTTGAAAAGTTTTCCAATTCGAAAAAAGTAGATACTGACCCATTTGAAAATGATAAAAAAAAATGAAGTCTGGGTCATAGTGGATAGGGGTTTTTTAAAGTTGAAATCTGAAAATACTCATTTGGAAAAATTCATATTTTTTATAATTAATGAGAAATGTTGAAATATGATTATTTTGTAATTTTCAAAAGGAGCCATTATTTACAAAATTTATAAACCTCCCATGGTGAAAAAATATACCATGTTGATTAATTTTGAAATTCGCGCCAAAACATGACGTTAACTGACGTTACGACTCTGTCAACAGTAAACAGTAGGTGTTAATAATAATTATATTTAGTCATACATGAAATACATTTTTCATAATCTGCCAGTGCTATTTTATTACAAATACATAATTTTGGTGATCCGTAGTTCAGCTATTATCGGGCTTTTTATAACAAAAAAGCTACATAGCTAACTATAAATAGCACCTTTGGTGTTAATGCAAATTTCGAGTTTTCACTGATGTGATTTTCGCCAAATTTTATATATATAAACAAATCATTATTTTGAAACTTTCTATTTGTTATAGCCCATTACTGATTATAATATATATGAGCTGAATTTGTTGGGATATCATATGGTCCATAATACGTGTTACCTGAGAATGGTTCTCTTAAGGCTTTGTTATTGTATATAAACGCCACTTTAGACACAACAGTGTGAATATTTCAAAAAAATTGGTTTCCTATATGGAACGGATCTTTGTTATCCTTTTCAAAATTTATTCCACCATTTCAGCCATTCTGACACGTCTTCCTGTAGGTCCCCCTCAATAATACTTCAATATCCACGTTTATCGGCACCTTTACACCAAGTTCATGAACATTCTTTAAGATTTGAATATCAAAACAAATTAAAATATGTTTATCTTCTACAATTTTAATTTCAAAAAATTTTTTTATTCAAAAAACAAGCATCGCTTACATTTAATAGACGTCTATAACCAAAACTCAATATATAATGTCAAATGGGATAAATAAACCAACAGATATACGAAAGTCATTAAAATTAATGAATAAATATTTAAAGGAGACAAAATTTTGTTTCTGGTCTTACCTTTAAGAACACCAATTGCCTTTTAAAAACATGAACACACTTAAAGGACTTCTCAAAGAATATAATTTATTTGAAATATTTAATATATTTAAATATTCGAATAAGTTAGTTCAGAAATCTCTAAAAACACGCACTATATCCTCAAAAAACAAATATAATTCTAAGCAATCCCTATTTAAATATATTAAATATTTCAAATAAATTATATTCTTTGAGAAGTCCTTTAAGTGTGTCCATGTTTTTAAAAGGCAATTGGTGTTCTTAAAGGTAAGACCAGAAACAAAATTTTGTCTCCTTTAAATATTTATTCATTAATTTTAATGACTTTCGTATATCTCTTGGTTTATTTATTCCATTTGACATTATATGTTGAGTTTTGATTATATACGTCTATTAAATGTAAGCGGTGCTTGTTTTAGACATTAATTTAATTTTAAAAGTTTTTTGAATAAAAAATTTTTTTGAAATTAAAATTGTAGAAGATAAACATATTTTAATTTGTTTTGATATTCAAATTTTGTTATATTTCTTCTATCAAGTAAAAGGCCTTTCTATTTTATTTTATTCTTTAAGAGACTTGAGACAAAAAAATTAGTAAAAAATGTTTCATGGAATAGCTAGTATTCCTAGATCCGTATAACAGTTAATGAAAACTCTAATACTTTGTGATTCTTCTTCTTTGTTAGAGAGGATTCATGGTTATTTTATTTGTTTCGATAAGTTCTACACCCTACAAAAAAATAGCTGTTCCTAAGAATACTGAGTCCTAATTTTTGATATGGCCCGAGTTAATAAACTGAACAATTTATAATAGATTGATCCGAGATTATCAGTTGCAGTAAGCGGAATATTCATTGCACTTTCTCAGGTGCATCCACAATTTATGGTATACTTTCCACACGGATTGAATGCGGGACTTCGGTAAAGCACCACTGCTGTGTAATTTGGTAGCGGGATAGCCTGGGGTCATCCGGGTACCAACACAGATGATGGGCAAAGCTGGTTGCCTAACTCAAGGGGCCCGATCTCCGCTTGCTCATTTCAACATTTAGAAGTTAGGTTATAATTTTTTCTTTTGAGTTATATTGAATGTTATAAGTTATTAACACCAACTAACACGATCTACCAGAAAAAATATAACTTATAAAATTTTTCACTAACTGAAAAGGAAAAATGTGCGAATTTATTAAATTAATTTGTATAAATGGAAAATTACTTGAAAGGATTTTTTCAAATATGTTAGGTATTAACTGGATTAATTATCAGAAACCTAAACAAATTTAATCCAAAAAATTCTCTTAAAAACATTTAAAATTACATTTAATGAAATGTCTAAGAAACATTGTTACTTTTATAGACATATAAAATAAACAACACATATGTGGGGCAGTTAATCAATAAACAATAAAAAAAAGAAATATCGAATAAATAGAGGTTCTTTACTTTTTAGAAGGATTATTTAAAATTTTTTTCTTTAAATATTATACAAATTTATTCTGTTAACCTCCTACAAATTTTCATTCAAGAAAAACTTTTAGAATTAAATAAAGTAAATAAATGTCTAAGAACACACCGTGTCAATTTAGCAGAAAAATAGAATTAAACACTTATCACACAGTATCAAAGGGAATAAAAGAATTGAAATAAATATAAATTATCAATTAAATCCAATAGATAAATATTTGAAGGGTACAAAATTTTGTTTCGTACCTTGTTTCATTAAAACCAAATTCCTTTCAAAAAATGGAAAACATAACCTCAAGAACTTCTTCGAAAACAACTCGTTCAAAAATAAGTTCCTAAAACATGCAGAACATCTTCAAAAAGCAATTAAGAATTATTACAACGGAAACTCATCAGCCCTAATTCACATTTAAAAAACAAAAATAATTAACACAATATATCTTACCACACAATACTGAATATAGCTATCTGAACAAACACTAGAATGAAGTGAACTTTTAAAAATCCTACCTATTCTATGTTCACCACAGAAACTACACAATGTTTGCAAGGTATTTTATGGACTCCTTTAAAACCAAATGATAATATGTTATAAGCGTAATCCAAAATATATAATTATTATAAATACAATAAAATAATAAAAAGAGGTTTTTTTCTTGTTAGAAGGATTATTTAAAGATTTTTTTTAAATATTATACAGTTTTATTATGTTAACCTCCTACAAATTTCAATTTAAAAATTTTTTTTTATTCAAAAACTTTTAAAATTGAATTAAATAAATGTCTAAGAACACACTGTTGGTATCTAATAAACAAAAGAACCTGGCATTAAATTTCGTGTACCCTATTATGAAAGAGAACAATACACAAAAATACTTTTCGTTATCTCATGTTAATGGATCTGAAAATATTGCTTAATATTTCAAAAATATTACAGCTTTTAGAACAATCAATAACCTTAGTTGTTAAGGCACAAACTGCCGCTACAACATGTAATCTCATGCGCAAAATGTTTGCGCATGTACATTCTATAGTATTTCAATATTGTTGTCTAATGCATAATCTTTCTACCGTAGTTGCTTCCAATTTAACTTAATTTCTCTATGAAAGAGGAATAACCACAGAAACCATAGACGAAATTTCATGTAATTCTTGATGTACCAAGTCAATTATTGATTCAATATTCACTATTCACAACACACAATTCACAAGACACAACCACTACACCACTATTGTCAATTCAGTATTTCAACACACACAGTCTCCCAAAAACTATGGGACATAGCACACAGCAGAAATACAGTAAGTTAAATTTGTATACATTATCAGTTTATGACACATATTTTATACTTCAACATTTTTTATACTTCAATATATTTTCTATACTTGTAGTATTCTTTCAATCCCTGAAACCAGGTTCAAATATTTTAGTACAATCATTTAATACAGTCCACTTAATTTTTATCTAGTTTGTTGCTCTATATTATTAGTTATATCTAATAATAATTCCAACACCAAGTCTATACACAGACTACTTATATTGAGTATATCTTAGGGATTCAAACTGCGTATATCTTAGGGATTCCGAAATACGCAGGCTATTTTGATATACTGGCAATATTTCTAACCAGCTACAAATCTAAGGCAATTTCGATCACACAGGAATTCCATTTGCAATAAACTCATTGCAAATTTACATTAGTACTTACATAAAAAAAAAAAAATGAGGATCGAACAAATGAAGAAAATAAATCTGGAGTCTACAAGTGGACTTGCCACGATTGCCCTTTAGTATATATTGGCCAGACAGGTAGATCTTTCAAGAAAAGAACACTAAAGAAGTTACATATCGGATTCCGTACATTCGACAATCATCTTAAGGAATTCAGACATAATTTCAACAATAACTATGAATTTATCCACGTCGAAAGCAAAAGTTCTAGATTACCACTTTAAGAATCGCTTGAAATCAACAAGTACAATGCCCGTAAAATCCTTTTGAATGAACAAACAGATGTGGACGGATCCCCATTACTGAATATCTTTCCCTAATGCCATTTTTAAGCGGAAAACTCCAATAAACACTCTACATTTTTATGATTTGTTTTTTCCATTAGTTTGTCACATATTTAACTGTAATTAAACTCTGTTACATTAGACACCATCAGTCAGTAGAATGTAGATACCTGAAGAAACCACATTTTGTGGAAACAATTGTTGTATTGTAAAAATTTTTGTGGAAATTAAAATACTGTCCCGTATATATATTTTAATTAAAATGAGTTTCCACCAAATAAATCAATCAAACATTTATTATATTACCGTTCATTATTATCTAATGAATATTAAAAATACGAGTATCAACTTTGATAATCTTTTAGTATTTATATTTTCTCAACTTGTTGGATATACCAAACATGTTCTTCTCCTATATATGCGAGTTTATGCATTTAAACCAATAGAATATAGATGAATGATTGGTGATGATGACCTGGACGAACCATTCCCATGAAACACCCAAACATCCATTTAATTTATGATCTCACAGATGATAGCTCCATTGTAACTCTTTCGGAAAATGCTCAAACTTTAACAGTCACCCATAAATCTGCTCTTTTGTAGCGTGTTAAGTGTTGCACATTCGAAGCGTAGCTCCGAATTTTGTTCCAAGAAACGTAAAATATTTTGGTTTAACTTCTCTGGCCGTAAAACAGATTCATAATTTCTGAAGAGAGCAATTGACTTTTGATTTATTGGCTTTGAAATGACTTTTCACCCTCCAGCAGTTAAAGAGATTAAGGATGACTCACTGTCTCATTTTGTGGTGTGGTTAAATAAAAAAAAATGTTTCTATATTTTTTTGGTTCCAGAGGCCTCATCAGACAGGTGAAATATTTGTCTTTTCTGGAAATTTCGAATCTGTGAATTATTTCTTAAAAAAGCTACATATGATGAATAAAAAAAGGCACTAACGTAAAGTTGGGAGCATTTGCACGCTTCTTTTCATCACCCACGATCCTTATGAATTTTTGTATTAGTCTTTTTGTCGTTATTTCACATCTAAATGCTTAATTTAAACTCGATCATGGTTGCTATGGTTTCTTCAGCGCTCAACGATGCTCCGCTCTCGAAATTTTGTCTTTGTTTTCAATTATCTGATCATATAATCCTAATGAGATTTTGCAGAAACATTTGCGTTATCAATGTTCTTCTAAGGCCTTAATTTCAGATAGTAGGAGTTGCAGGTTGGAAAACATCAATAAAAATAGGAAAAAATTTAGAATGCGCTTAACTACGAAACCATTGGACTGATTTGGTCCAGTAACGAAGTCAACTGGAATGTTCAGGCCCCAAATCTACCCTGAAAGTTTTAAGTCTCTATCTCTTTCAATTCGAAAGTTATAGTGTTTAAGGTAGTGTTCATGGCTGATCTGCTCGCAAAATATGTTGTTTTTTGACGATTCTAATTATATGATCCTCATGGACTTTCACACGAACATGCGTGTTATGATTGTACTTCTAACCTACCCTGGCATTTGCCAGTGTTTTCGTTCGAAAGTTGGCGCATTAATGGACGGCCGGTCAGGCAGAATTACTTTTGACCTTGAATTATTCATCAGTGAGTCAAAAAATTTTCGGCTCAAAATTCGAAAATTTCAAGCATCTGGGCGAAACAATAGCACGCTGTTCATCGGAACAAGCGCACCAAAAGGAAAATAATTATCAGATGGTACGCCCAACCCAAATGGGCATCAAAAAGTGGACTAATGATGAGTTTTCATATGAATGGCAGAAACAAAAAGTCAGCCAATATGAACTGACAAAATTTATTTATTGATTCATCCTATCTAAACCGAACTATGAATAATGAACATTTTTTATAGAGCAAGTTTTCAGAGGTTAGTATTTTTTTTTAAAGAAGGCAGATCCAATTCACTAAGAATTCTTTACATAAAACATTCAAGAAGACAAAGATATAAGCCCTTAAAGTTAAATTGTTCAAACAGAATATTTGGTAAATGAAGGCATGTAGACATATTTTATTGGTTTTTTTATTTAGTATCCAAATAACTTCCAACTGAGGAGAAAATGGGTGAGAATTTCAGATTTCCTTTCTGCAGATCGTGCTATCTATCGGCTGTTTTTTTAGAGTGGCTTCCAAAGAGTCTATTGTTTCTGGTTCATCAGCATAAACCAATGACTTGACATAACCTCCAAGAAAATAATCCAGTGGAGTTATGTCGCATGATATTGGAGGTCAATTAATTGGACCATTTCTCGAAGTAATGCTATCGCCAAATCTTTCTTTCAATAAATCAATTGTTACGGTAGCAGCATGAGGTGTAGCAACATCTTGTTGGAACCAAAACACTTCTGGGTCTATACCATCCAAATTTTGAAACAAATAATTATTGATCATCGATCTGTAACGAGCACCATTCACTGTAACATTAGCTCCAGCATCGTTTTTAAAGAAACATGTACCGATGATGCCTTCAGTGTGTAAAGCACACCATACAGTGAGTGCATTTTTCAGGATGCAATGGCACCTGCAGAACTTCTTGAGGATTGTTTTCACTCCATATACGGCAATTTTGCTTGTTTATATAGCCGTTCAACCAGAAATGAGCTTTATCACTAAACACAATTTTACGATAAAAAACTGGATGAACTTCAAGCTGTTCTAGGGCCCAATTCAATTAGCAAACAGACGACTCTTATTAGGGTCAAGTGGCTTTAGTTCTTGAACCAGTTGTATCTTGTATGGGTTTAGACCAAGATCTTTACGCTTAATTTTCCATGTGGTGGATGCACAGAGTCCAACTTGTTGTGAACGTCGACGAATAAACAAATCTGGATTATCATTAACACTATGACTTACAGCAGCGATATTTTCTTCTGTACGTACAGTTCTTTGTCTTGTTGTTGCATCGAGTAGGGAAAATATTCTCCGAAATCTATCGATAGTTCTATGATAATTTGTCAATGCTTACTGAACAGAAATGTCAAAACAACATGGCTTCTACCTTCTGTCAAATCACAGTTATCTCTATCGTAAGTTCTATTACTCTAAAAAAAACACCCGATATTTTTTAAAGAGGGAAAATAAAAAGAAAACACTTTTTGAATTCTATTTGGAGCATTTTTTGGAGATGGAATTTGTTATTTTCGAATACCGAAAACAAATTTGTCTTGAATAATGGATCTAGATGATTGGGGTTAGCACTTTATGTTTCCTTTTGATTCATTAATGATTAACTGTCGCTGATATATGACTTGCATTGATAACATTGTCACAAATATTTTCGACGAAACTTCTTCTTGCGTGTTGATCATACTGCTCAGGTGTTTTTTTTCTCTGCATTGTCGGGAGGTATAAGTAGAAAAAAGAAAATTCGGTCAACCATTCCGGTATTCGTTACATCTTTATGTCAAATAGATTGGACTTTCATTGAGAGTGATTTTTCTTCTAATGTTGATTCATTATGTAATTCATTTCATGAAATCTATAAGAATTTATTCGATGAATCTTTCCCGTTTGTACATATCAGAGAAAATAATATACATATAATAAAATTCCTTCAACACCAAAGGTTCAAGAAATTAAAAATATTTAGATGCTTCATTTGTCATTTTGTCTTATCATTCTGAATTTGTAGAATAATATAAAAAAATTAAATTTCTGTATGAAAGGGAACTAAGAAAATTGAATCAAAATTATTTCAGAATATTAATTAACAATAGTAAAAATAAAAGTAAAATAACTTGGAACATACTCAATAGATTAACTGGTGAAGGTAACTTTGAGAAGAACATTTTCAGCAATATTGAAGATCTTGAAAAATACTTTCAGTGATTTTTTTTCTGGAAATGCAAACTTTGTACGAGATGGAGAACAGATAAACCAGAATCAAACAGTAAATAATGTTAATGGTAGCTCATTTTACGTTTTCCTTATTACCAAGAGAAAGCTCATCAACATAGTGAAAAAGATGTGGGCATAAGGTATACCTATAACTGTTACTAAAAGTACTATACAGGTGGTAGTGGGACCGTTGGCTCATATTATTTACCGCTCATTCACTGAAGCGATATTTTACATCTGCCCTCAAGATAGCTTTAATCAAATCCTTGCATAAGAAAGGAAATGTACATGATGTCAATAATTTCCGTCCAATTAGTTTACTCTGTTTTTTCGAAAAAATTTTCGAGAAACTTTAGATCCGTAGACTTTGCTCATTTATGTACCTATAAGTTCAAAATTTTCTCTGAGAAACAACATGGCTATCTAAAAAACAGAAGTACTACTACAGCAATGTATGAATTAGTATGTGATATTGTTGATGCTTTGGAGAGTGATGAAGTGCTTGTTGGGCTTTTTCTAGATTTATTTTTTTAATTATATTTTTTATTTATTTTTAGGGATTCGATAGCGTGAATCATGAATGCCTTTTGAAGAAACTCTCTTTATGTGGTGTTCGCGATTGTAAACTGGAGTTCCTCAGTAGCTACTTGTCTGATCGAGTTCAGAGGGTTTGTATTGATAGTGAAGGTCTAGTTTTTATGCCAGAGGATAAATATGTCAACGTAGAAGTTCCCCAAGGAAGTAATCTGGACCCTTTTCATTTCTGATATATATCCATGAACTCGACCTCTTGTTGTTTGTTGACGATGCGAGTGCTTTGCTGCGTAGCAGGAATCTTAATTCGAGTATTGAACAAAGTAGATTAGCCTTCGATTCAGTACAGCATAGGTGCATTCGAAATGAGTTACTTCTCAATGTCAGTAAGACTGAGGTGTGATTTTTAGAACGATTCTGTATATGTATCCTCAGTCAATAACTTTGGATATCACCCAGTTCATATTTTTGTCTTCGACAGAATTTCTTGGAGTTTCGTTTGATTGTCACCTGAAATTGAATGATGATGTGAGTCAGGTCAGGGTATTGTTAAGAAGAGTGGCCATGGAACTTTTAAAAACACTTTATTATGCTAATCTTGTTTCACTTCTGAGGTACGGACTTGTCATAAGGGGTGGAAGAAGTGATTCAAATAGATTATTCATTCTGCAGAAATACGCCTAGAGGGCAATAATAGGATTGAAATATAAAGAATCATGTAGAGGTCATTTTAGAAATAATTCCATGCTCACACTTCTATATGTTTTGGAATGTATGGTATTTGTGAGAAAACATTCCCAATATTTTAATGATCTGTTGAATAAAAACAACACAAGAACAAGACGTACTGTTCCATACCACTTTCCGAGGCATTCCTTGACACTTCAAAATCGAAATAACTAAGATTATTGTCGATATAGAACCATTTTTGATTAGGGAATTTATTGAATATTCTTTCAGATCTTGTCGAAGTTGTGATATTATTTGAAGGTTTCCTCTTTTCATTTGTGTGATTGCATTGATTGTGAGAATAAAGTTTATGTTATGTTATTATATGTCTATAACATTTTATTTTAAAGATAATTTTTAGATTAAATTTGCTGAAATTTCGAAGATATAATCCAGCTATTATCTGTAATATTGTTCATATTTATTTGCTATTTTATGATGAAGTACACAAACAAATTAAAATAAAGTTTACGCTTTAAACGTCACTAAGAATATAAAGTAATTTTTTGAAATTAATCAAATTTCCTCGTCCAAGTAATTCAATGATTAATGTATGTTAGGTTTACTTTTGTCAGTTAGATCTCAAAACGTACTATGAGAAACTTTTAAAAATTAGAAGATAATGATATGTGAAGATGCAGATAGATGGAGCTGGTTTCGTATAAATACCATGAAATAAATATATTGACGGTGTTAATAGCTTTTCATGGTAAGTTAATAATGGAAGACGACAGCTCAGCTCCTATCAATATATCTTCGACACCATGTAACGGTTTCAAAATGGGTATAACTCGTCTGAATGAATATACATCTGAAAGAATTCTAATGGGATTTATTTAACTTTGAACCCATCTGAAGATAAGAAGGATAGTTGTATTATAAATTGTGAAATTTATTCTCTTTGAAAAGTATCTTCGTGGGAGATTAGTCATTTCTTGGCTGTGGTAAATGGTTACCCAAGCAAAATTCTGGTGATTTCCTGCCAAAATAGATTCTAACTAGTATCTATTATGAATCACAAAGATAATGTAAAACCTTCTTACTCCTAAATAGTTAAATATATCTTTTTGAAGTTTGCTACACGGATAGAAGCAAGATCACGGGATAATTATTAATTTTACCAAATATTACGAAGGGAAGGCGAGGGGAATGCGATTGTAAGAAACAGGAAAATAAATTATCAAATAATCTTCTTAAGATAAGGATTAAAGTCATATGTCCCATAAAATTTAACCACAATTCACCACCAACCTTAACTTTCTATTCTAAGCCCCATCGGACTTGAAGTGACAAAAAACAGGCTCAATATGTCTTTAAAATTTTATATGAGAATATTTTGTGGAAACATGATAGAAAAATGAAGACATATACAGGGTGTATATGAATAGTTGAAAAAAAATTTACGGGGTTATTCCATGTCAAAAAATAGAGTGGATATTTCATATAAACTCTATTTTTTTGGCCCCCCATGCTAAGTTACAGCCCCCTAAAGATGGCGTCCGAAAAACAGTTTTTGATTTTTTTCTTAAAAACCAAAAACTGACAATAATTGTACCTGAATCAAAGTTAATCAAAACTAGACAGTTGTCATACCAAAGTGACATCCGGCTACTAGATGAATTAGGTAGGGTTGGAGCAAAATTGTCTGAGCTTTTTTTTTTCGTCTAGGGTTTCTAATTAATAAAATTTTGCTGATTCTTTATTTCCCCGAATGGTAAAGGTTTTTCCTAGACAAATAATAAATATTAATATCAACCATTTTTCAAGGTTTTCAAAATATTCTGATTTTTATTTTGTGGGAACATGTGAGTGAAAATAATGCTCAAAATGACAATAAAATAATTAAAAAGTCGTTAAAAATTCTATGAATTTTTTGATCAATTTTCTAATTTGAATCATTCAGATTTTGTAAGTTAAAAAGTTTTCCCAGTAGGGCTGGAGCAGCGTTTTTTGAGCTTTTTATTTTGTTCGTCTAGGGTTTCTGATCAATTAAATTTTGCTGATTCTTTATTTCCTCAAATGGTAAATGTTTTTCCTAGACAAATAATAAATATTAATATTAAATATTTTTCAAGGTTTTCAGAATTTTCTGATTTTTATTTTGTTCGTCTAGGGTTTCTGATCAATTAAATTTTGCTGATTCTTTATTTCCTCAAATGGTAAATGTTTTTCCTAGACAAATAATAAATATTAATATTAAATATTTTTCTAGGTTTTCAGAATTTTCTGATTTTTATTTTTTTCAAAGAAGGAAACATGTGAATGAAAATAACGCTCAAAATGGTAATAAAATAATTAAAAAGTTGTTAAAAATATTATGAATTTTTTTGGATGAATTTTCAAATTTAAATTATTTAGATTTTGTAAGTTAGAATGTAAACTGGAAAGTTTTCCCAGTAGGCTTGGAGCAACGTTGTCTGAGCTTTTTATTTTGCTAGTCTAGGGTTTCTAATGAATTAAATTCTTCATTTTCCCAAATGGTAAAGGTTTTCCATAGACAAATAATAAATATTAATATAAAATATTTTTCAAGGCTTTCAGAATTTTCTGTTTGTTATTTTTTTCAAAGGTGAGAACATGTGAGTGAAAATAATGCTCAAAATGGGAATAAGATAATTAAAAAGTTGTTGAAAATTCTATGAATAATTTTGATGAATTTTCTATTTTAAATTATTCAGATTTTGTAAGTTATACAGTAAAGTGGAAAGTTATCCCAAAGGGTTGGAACAACGTTGTCTGAGCATTTTATTTTGTTCGTCTAGGCTTTCTAATTAATTCAATTTTGATATTGATTTTACGCATATCACTTGGTGAAACATTTTTAAATTAATAAAGTAAATGAAAACAACTTAAGTTTCACAGTGAACCTTAAGCCAAGTTGTTTTTATTTACTTTATTAATTAAATTTTGCTGATTCTTTATTTCTCCTAGACAAATAAATAATATGAATAGAATAAATAGAGGTTTATAGTTGATAGAAGGTATATAAAATTATTTAAATATTTTAATATTAGCCCTCTACATATTTAATTTCAAAAAATTATATTTAATAATTATAACTTCAGGAATTAAATTGAATTAATGTCATATAAGTACCACTTATATCAAAGGACATATAAAATAAACATTCATTATAAGACATCAAAATGATATAACAAAATGCAATAAATAAAAATTGTTAAACAAAATCCTATAAATGAAATATTTTGAGTAGACAAAATTTTGTTCTGCTCATCAATCTTATGAAAACAGATATCTTTCAAAAATGTTAAAAAAAAATTAAAAATTTCATCATAAAACTTCTTAATCTTAGTTAGAATATTCAATATTATTGGATATCTAACTAAGTTACTTTTTATAAAATCTCAAGATATGTAAAAACATTACTAAAAAACAAGTTTTAAGAGAGACTTTGCTTCGTCAGTACTCAATTATATTCATATTCAATAAAATATAACATCAAATCAACAAAAATATTTTCCCACCTTTTAACAATTCAGAAAGCTTCTGGTAAATGAATACTGAAAATTTAAATGGAGTGTAGTGTAAAATCAAATAAATAATTCTGTGGTTTACCATTGATCTAAAAGATTGAAAGGCAATTTAACGGCCTCTGTTATAGCTACATAATTATTTATTTGAGTTAACATAACACTCCATTTAAATTTTCAGTATTCATTTACCCGAAGCTTTCTGAATTGTTGAAAGGTGAGAAAATATTTTTGTTGATTGATGTTATATTTTATTGAATATGTATATAATTGAGTACTGACGAAGCAAAGTCTCTCTTAAAACTTGTTTTTTAGTAATGTTTTTACATATCTTGAGATTTTATAAAAAGTAACTTAGTTAGATATCCAAAATTATTGAATATTCTAAGTAAGATGTAAATAAGTATGATGAAATTTTTAAGATTATGTTAAACATTTTTGAAAGATATCTGTTTTCATAAGATTGATGAGCAGAAACAAAATTTTGTCTACTCAAAATATTTAATTTATAGGATTTTAGTTAACAATTTTTATTCATTGGATTTTGTTTTTTCATTTGGATGTCTTATAATGAATGTTTATTTTATGTCGTTTGATATCGGTGGTACTTGTATGACATTAATTTAATTTAATTCCCGAAGTTATAATTATTGAATATAATTTATTGAAATTAAATATGTAGAAGGCTAAATTAAAATATTTAAATAAATAAATAATAGATATTAATACTAAATATTTTTCAAGGTTTTCAGAATCTTCTGATTTTTATTTTTTTCAAAGATGGAGCATGTGGGTGAAAATAATGCTCAAAAAAGTAATGAAATAATTCAGCGAAGTGGTTAGAAAATATTTTGAAATCAGTATTACTGTAGTTCTCGATGAATGTTTACTGCTTGAAGTGATTCATGAACCATTAATGTTGATGTATGTCCTTAAGGATAATGATCAAAAAAATATATTCCCTTCGATGATTCATCCAAAACTACTCAATCCGAACTTAATTTTGATTGCTAGTGAAACTGGAGGTGTATAACTTTGGACGGTATGTATTCAAACATTCATATTCCAGCATTCCCAAGCTCATTCCAGGATGATATATTCTAAACCAGAATGACATTGTAGACTAATAAATGGACCTGCAGACTCATTTACCGGCATAAAACATTCAAAACGTATCAACCCACATGCAACAACAGCATTCTCTGTCTAAATGGCCGCACAATAAATTACGTGTGAAGCGCTTCACTAAGGGGTTAATTATATTGCACGCTTTCTTTCTTCCTCCAAACTTCATTCACAATCCCACGTGCTTATCATTAGGGTGATTTCCGTATGGTACTAATCTCTGTCTAATTTCAGGGACTTAGTGAAGGCAGTGGCGTATCCGATATTTTTCGGTGACATGTCGAGGTTCCTACTGTCAGTACTTAAAAGGTTGATATATATAGATGTTCTATAAACTCAACGACAGCTTTGGCAAATGTGCCTATTCTAAACATCTTTTCCTATGAACATAGAGTCGATCCGTTTTTGTTTAGAAAATATAAGCATTTGAAAAAATATATCTTCTTGTTTAAGTCAGAATTATTATGATGATACTAATAGTTAAATGAATAATAGAGTTTATTGAACAGTTAATTACAACTAATGCAAATAAACTCCAGAAATTGTGAAGTTCTTCATTCTGGAGGAGGTGAAAACTGTTCATACAAATTAAAATTCATTCTAAACGGCAAAATGAACTAAAATATATACATATCCTTATGTAGATATACAGGGTCCCACAATTGTGCGTTGCGCTTCCAAAGCTGCCGAACCAGACATTTTGTTCAAAACCATCTTCTTGTACTTTCATTTCTGCATCTCAAAAAATTTGTTTATTATATCTAAAAAATTATTTAACAAATGGGTGACTTTTTAAATGGCCAACCCATATATTTTGATGAATAATTTTTTTGGGATCACCTTGAATATTACAGGGTAACAAGAAAAGTTTCGGACAAATTTTACTGTGTTCTGAAACAAAAGCATTTTAGCTCAGCCAAAAAATTTTTATTATATTAGATTCTCTACCCTTTTTTGTACCAATAAAAGCAATCCCTGCGCCGGGAATCTTTATTCAACAAATACAAATTTTTAACAGTTATAAATGGGTATCCTATTAAAAAAGAGAAATAAAATTAATAAAGCTGAAATGCGATAAGTGCTACTGCACTTATATGCAAGCTATGTATCGACGCCAAAGGAAGCCACTTCGAAACCGCTTAAATATATTATTACCAAATGTTTATGTTATTATTATTCGTTGTTGTTTTGTTCAATTTCTTTTGTTTAGTAAAGTAAAATGAAAAAAGTTTGTCCGAGGTTTTTATTGTCACCCTGTAGAAAATAATTTGCTAAGATGTAAAATGAAAGTACTATTATAAGGACCTCGCTTTCGAACGAAATTTCGTAGGACATTTAATTTCAGTTGATTTCCTTTATTTTGTATAGATTCCCCCATGTTTTGGAGTGTTGTAAGATATTTGAAAATTCTATATTTCTATCGGGTGTTTTTTTTAGAGTGATAGAACTTAAAATTGAAATCAAACACATTTAAATTAAGATTAAAGCCAAATTTTTTTTTAATGTGAAAGATGATTTTATGACATTCATGTTTTACAAATAATTTCCGGCATATGTCCATCACAACTAGGTCTAAGGAACCACTTTTTAGAGTAATTCTGGCCTTATTTCATCAATAACACGAGTTATGTTGGCATCCAAAGCGTCTATTTTCTCTAGTTTATCAGCATAAACCAATGACTTGACATAACCCCAAAGAAAATAATCCAGTGGAGTTATGTCGCATGATCTTGGAGGTTAATTAATTGGACCATTTCTCGAAAAAATGTTATCGCCAAATCTTTCTTTCAATAAATCAATTGTTACGGTAGCAACATGAGGTGTAGCACTATCTTTTTGAAACCAAAACACTTCTGGGTCGATACCATTCAAATTTTGAAACAAATAATCATTGATCATCGATCTGTAACGAGCACCATTCACTGTAACATTAGCTCCAGCTTCGTTTTTAAAGAAATATGGACCGATGATGCCTTCAGCGTGTAAATCACACCATACAGTACATTTTTCAGGATGCAATGGAACCTGCAGAACTTCTTGAGAATTGTTTTCACTCCATATACGGCAATTTTGCTTGTTTACATAGCCGTTCAACCAGAAATGAGCTTCATCACTAAACACAATTTTACGCTAAAAAAGTGAATCAACTTGAAGCTGTTCTACGGCCCAATCAGCAAACAAACGACGCTCATTATGGTCAAATGGCTTTAGTTCTTGAACCAGTTGGATCTTGTATGGGTGTAGACCAAGATCTTTACGCATCGTGTAGAGAAAATGTTGTCCGAAATCTATTGATAATTCGACGAATAAGCTGCTCTGATGGACGATTATGTAAACCATAAATTTCACGAAGTGCTCTAAAAGTTAAGCGAATAGAACACTGATTTTGAAAATAAATTTTAAGAATTTGTAAGCGTTGTTGCGGGATGAGTTTTTCCATGATAATTTGTCAATGCTTACCGAACAGAAATATCAAAACAAAATAGCTTCTCCCTTCTGTTAAATCACAGATATGTGATTTGACAGAGGGGTAGAAAAATCGAAAGTTCTACGACTCTAAAAAAAAACACCCGATACTTAAATAGAAAGAGTTTGATTTTTTGAAATTAACACTTGTTGAGGTTTTACAAAATAATTTGTTTTTAACATTTGAAGTTTTATTATTGTTGTTAGATAATAACCTTTTCTGTATCACCGTTGGATCCATTAATTACTATAGATTCCTGTTTAAAAAAATAATTTAACTAACTTGTGTTTGACAATTGAATTGAATCGGTCCCTACTTGACGGTAATTCATTTAAATTAAATAAAATAACAAATATTATATTATTGTAACAATTTATATTGTGGAAATTGTAAAAATATTATTTACTATTTTTTTATACTTCTGTTTCATTTTTATCAACTACCAAGTAGTAGTAGCTGGTTCTTGATTGCATTTTTTATTTTTTGCGAATTATCGAAAATTTCTTATCATTAGTTTTGGTTTTGGAGCAATAAATTTTCTTATACCCATCTTCAATTGACTCCTATTAATCAATATCTCATTATTGTGTTGATGACTCTAATATCATAATGAAATAGCTTTCTTGACGATTTGAGTTTATGAACTTTTAAAATAATTTTTCAAATATACAGGAATAAAATACATTACTCCAGATATTTCTATTTAAGTTGACAAGAAACTAAAACATGGGTTTGCATTAAGCTGATGCTGAAAACTGAAAACACTGTATGGGAAATAAGAAATTCTTCATTAAATCGAGATGCTAACCGATAATTAATGATCTAGGGGCAGGTTTTAGCTTCCACCCTTAGCGGAGTCGCCACTGGAAAAGAGGCTTACCATTTGCAATCGGTTCTCGAAATTAATCCAAATTGTGACAGAATTAAACGATTTTAGTCGCAGGCAGCTTTGGTCTATTTGCGGAGATTCTCGAAGAATTTAAATGGGTCTTTGAAATATCCGTTTGTTGTTATCAGTTGCTTTTTGTTTGAGAGATAAATTTAAATGTTTAATTATGCAGACATAATTACATGAACCTCAGGTCGTTGGCACCTTTTATCTAAGAGATAAGACGGCTCATGTTTAATGTTAAGTAATTATGGGCTCGACTGGCGTTGCTGCAGCAGTTCAATTTGTAATTTCAAAGCTTTATGGGAATGGAATATTTTATAAAACGTGCCATGTTGGTGCAGAGAAAATAATTATACCCATTCGATCATGGAAATGAATTTTCAACTTCTGATGAGAAAAATTCTGAAATAACTATGTTTCAAACCAGAATAATTGAAAAATTAAAAAAAAATTCTGATTGCTTCTGGCATTCGGTAGAGGACTTTTAGCTAATTACTGTTCGCTAAACTTTTCACAGTTTCCTATGAATAAAATCTGGAAGAATATCTGTAATATTTTGCATCCTGATAGAGATATTGAGAGCCATTAAAATTATATGAAAATATACGAGGTTACCAATGAAAAAATTACTCATTCGTTGAATAATTTTTTAGGGAATATCTTGTACTCGTAAATTATAAAATACTTTCCTGAGATGTAGAAATAAATGTACAAGAAGTGTGCTTTCGATGTCTGGTTTGGCAGCTATGGAAGCACAAAGAAACTATTTCAAGACCCCCTGTATATATTTTTTTATATATATTATAAACGTTCTTTATAATTGTGATTCAAATTTTAAGACAATCAATTTCGAAGAAAAATCATTTATGAAAAAATTTAAAGAATAAGAATGATTTTATTCAAATTTAGTATCAATTAGGTAATAATATATGCAATACGCGCCTGAAATCACTACTTTACTTGCTAATTGATTGCTTTTCAACTCAGTTACTTACGTTAGCTTGGTAACAGTATTTATTTTGTTTATTTTATTATTGATAATTTATTGGTATTATGCTGTATAATAATATGTAAAAATCAAAATGACCTTATTAAATATTATTTTAAAAGGATTTTCATCAAGTAAGGACCAATTCAATTAAATATTATGCTGTATGTTTGGTGATATGATTGTTTTGAAGAGTTCTATCTCTTCTTATAAAGAAAAGACACCTTTAAAACCTTCCTGCAGATTAGATTGTGTAATTACCTGCATTAATTGAGAGTTGATATCTGAAACTCTATTCAATGCAGGAACATTCAAGCAAATTGATTTTCGATAATTATTTCCAGTTTCTTGATTTAAAAAAAAATCAATTTCAAAAAATTTCAATATTTTCTGCAATTAGCATTAACCTCATCTGAAAAACATTTATGAAAATACAATATTACTACTTCTTCTCATTTTTCAATAGTTAATGATTAGAATTAAAATTGGTTTGAGTTTTTCAAACTACTTCTATATTTGCTGGACTGTCATTGATTGTTGACATATGAATAAAGATGACTAAAAATCCTCTGTTTATTTAGAATCTGAGTTATTCCTATTGATTCAAGGAACTAACTTAATTAACTTATAGATAATAGCTGGATTAATTCTACGGAACCTCTACAAATTTTAATCTAAATAAATCTCTTGAAAACATTTAGAATTAAATTTTTAAACATGCCATAAAACACTATAATTTTATGGACATATACAGGTTGTATTGAATAGTTGCGAAAAATTTAGGGGGTGATTCCTTGTCAAAAAATAGGGTGGGTTTTCATATAAACTTCATTTTTTGAGCCTCCTCTTCTTAGTTACAGCTCCCTAAAGATGGCACCCGAAAAACAGTTTTTAATTGTTTTCTTGAAAACCAAAGAACTGGTAAGAATAAAATTAGCCAAACATTTAATCTTAACAAATAAGGTCTTTTGTCATTTTACGCTAAAATTAACAGTTTTTGAGAAAAAAAAATATCAACGGATAATATGCTTGAGTCGTAGAGGATGGAATTACTTTCTACCTTAAATTTATCCATTAGGCGGATGTCAAGTTAAAATTTTTATTGAGAAAGGGTACAAATTTAAATAAATGTTTTTACGAAAAAAATTAAAATCTGTTTTTCGGGCACCATCTTTAGGGGGCTGTAACTAAGCAGGGGGGTTCAAAAAAATAAAGTTTATATGAAAGGCCCACCCTATTTTGTGACAAGGAATCAACCTCTAAATTTTTTCGCAACTATTCATATACAGAATAATAGCCAGAACCAGAACCTCTACAGATTTTAATCTAAATAAATCTCATGGAAACATTTAGAATTAAATTTTAAAAAACATGTTCCAAATAAACTGTATCATTTTATAGATATATATATATATATATATATATATATATATATATTATCATCACATGTGGTGGAAATCAACTAATGAAGAATCAAAAGAAATATAAAATAATGATAAAATTATTTAGACATCACCTTATACATATATGTTTTCATTGGATGTTAAAGAATCACAAGTTCCATCACCAAAAAATGTACAACATATAGTTCAAAAAGGCCTCTTTTTATTTTCCTTTTTTAAAGAATATATAGCACATTCTCCAGAAAAAGAACCTGATACATTCGGACGCAAAATCTATATGTCTATAAAGTGATACAGTGTATTTATGACATGTTTTTTAAAATTTAATTCTAAATTTTTTCATGAGATGTATTTAGATTAAAATCTGTAGAGGTTCTGGAGAATTAATTCCAGCTATTTTTCTGTACTATGCAAATACTTCTTCATAGTAATTTTCAATTCATATAACTTAATTAACATACAGATGATAGCTGGATGAATTCTTCGAAACCTCTTCAGATTTTAATCTAAATGAATCTCTTGAAAACATTTAGAATTAAGTTTTCAAACATGCCTTAGATAACACTGTATCGCTTTATGAACATATATATTATTAGCACATGTGATGGTAATTAACTATAATAGTAAAGAATTAAAGTAAACATAAAGTATTGGCCAAATTATTTAAATTCATTCATATATTTTTTGGCGACTGAACTTGTTATTCCTTAATATCCCCTCAAAACAATTGTATTAGGCGATGAATTTAAATAATTTGGTTAATACTATATGTTTCCTTTGATTCTTTATTAGTTAATTACCACCACATGTGCTGATAATATATAAGTTCATAAAGTGATACAATGTTATCTAAGGTATGTTTAAAAATTCAATTCTAAATGTTTTCAAGAAATTTATTTAGATTAAAATCTGTAATATTCAAAACATTCTTCATAGTAAATTTTCAATGTGTATTAATTAACCTAATTAACAAATTTTTTTACCTGTCCAAAGTACTGCTACTCAGAACAAGATCAGGTAGAAAATTTTAAAAATGTTCCTAAAGTTGCTTTGCTACAATAGATTGTTTATTTACAAGGGAAGACAAAAGTTTCTCGTCGAATATTTGGGATATCAAGATGATGAAGAAAACTCAAATTAATAAGCTATTATTGTCTATTCCAACCTAACAAAATCTCAAGAAAAAAAGTAAGAAGACGAAATATATTTCGTCTCCTTCCTTTTAAGAAAAAGTATTGTTACAACAGTACTTTGTCTTCCATTTGGAACTGCCACATTCCGCTATGAAAAAATATATTCATTATACCCTTAACAACCGAACAAGTTCAACGTGTTCTAACAGTCCAAACCCAATTTCACTTTGTCTCTTTCCGATCTAACCGAATGAAAAACTTTCGCACCTTTATCATGAAACTATTCTGAGACTTTCAACGTTTTGGAACCGCCCGTGTACGTGACGAAAAGCAGATTACGGGGATGATCTTAACTAGGAAACACCGTGGAGAGACACGTAGACGCCTTTGATAGTTTTTGTGCGGGTAATATAAAAATAAATCGGACTTAGATCTCGTTTTAGACCTAACTCTGTACAGTAAAAGCTTTACCTTGATCCCCGTGCATCGTTAACGATTTGATTATGTGCCAAATGATTTAATGGTTTTGAATGCTTTTGGATTCTCTTTCCAACCCCTAAAGGTATTTGAGCAACTTAGTGTTCGGCTAATTGTCGATTCTATCATAGGATGGAAGAGATAGATAGATATCGGGTGTTTTTTTTAGAGTGATAGAACTTTCGATAGAGACAACTGTGATTTGACAGAAGGTAGAAGCCATGTTGTTTTGACATTTCTGTTCAGAAAGCATTGACAAATTATCATGGAATACTCACGCCGCAACAACGTTTACAAATTGTTGAAATTTACTTTCAGAATCAGTGTTCTATTCGCCAAACTTATAGAGCACTTCGTGAAATTTATGGTTTACATAATCGACCATCAGAGCAGCTTATTCGTCGAACTATCGATAGATTTCGGACAACATGTTCTCTACTCGATGCAACAACAACAAGACAAAGAACTGTACGTACAGAAGAAAATATTGCTGCTGTAAGTCAAAGTGTTAATGATGATCCAGATTTCTCTATTCGTCGACGTTCACAACCAGTTGGACTCTGTGCATCCACCACATGGAAAATTTTGCGTAAAGATCTTGGTCTACACCCTTACAAGATCCAACTGGTTCAAGAACTAAAGCCACATGACTATAATGAGCGTCGTTTGTTTGCTGATTGGGCCCTAGAACAGCTTGAAGTTTATCCATTTTTTTATCGTAAAATTGTGTTTAGTGATGAAGCTCATTTCTAATTTATTCTGCCTTAAATCATCCATTTTTACACAAATTATCAGCTTATAATAGTATGCTTTATAGAATGGTTGACATACCTATGACAAAATAAAATTCTGATAAAGAAGATAATACCATTTGACTAATAGCTTCTAATAATGATTTCAATCCGTCAATTATAGATGATTTACTTAATAGAATAAATTACAAGCAAGCAATAATACTTGAACATCGAAACTTCAAAATTCAAACGAAACAAAATATATTTCATTATCATACATAGGACAAAAAACTGAAAAGATTGCTAGATATTTAAAGAAAAAAGAAAACTATAACATCTTTTATAGAACCATTAAGTCTTAAAGCCGTTTGATAAAAAATAATCAAGACGTCATTTCTGAAAACAAAAAATCAGGAGTTTACAAGTTAACATGTAGTGATTGCCCATGTGTATATGTGGGACAGACAGGTTGTTCATTCCAAACAAATATACGGAAACATGAAAAATGTTACATTAACAAAAAACAAAATTCAAATTATGCCAACCATTTGTTAGAGACAGGTCATACTTTTAATACAAACTATGAAATATAACATATTGAAAATAAAAGTCATAAACTTAAACTGTTAGAAACTTTAGTGATCAATAGATATAATGAAAGACCAATTTTATTAAATGATCAAATAGACTTAAACAGAACCCCCTACTCAAGATTTTTCAGTGACCTCTTGTCACCCTTCTATTTTTTTGTACCAGAGCTGTGTATTTAATCAAGGTCCATGTTTTGCATTGTATACCTTAGTTTAAATATTCATCCGATGAAGTCATGGTATGATGAAACAATTGCTGTGAAAATTAATAAAATAGCGGAAATTAATATTTGTTTTTCTTATATTATAGATGAATTTCCGTCAAGTAAACACCGAGACAATAAAAAATTCGAATGTACCTACATTGTCTAAGGAAAAGCAGTAACGAAATAATATAATCATGTAGGTGAATAGGTGATACGTGTTGTGTATACCTCCATGCAGATTATTCGTATATTACCATTTTTATCGAGGTGCTCCTGTTTTAGATCTGTGTCACTTCGATTTCCATTTTACAAGGTACTGCGAATTCAGTGGAGTCATGCATTCTGTTTGAATTTTTTCGATAATGTGAACTGACGATGCTTACAAAGTTCTTCGAAGATCAATGGCTTAGTAGTAGTGAATACTGAAATTAGATACAAACAATAACATATAACTGACAATAATCAAAAATAAAATTAATAGTTGATATTACTGACTTAAATGTATTATTATCATATATTCAAATATAAATTCATATTTTCATGAAATTTCCTAATCATTATGATTTTTTTTTGAATAAAATCCTGAATGTATAACTTTTTAAATATATAATACAAGAATAAGTCTTATATTTCAAAACGTTGAAAATTAGGAATACTTAAATCCAAGTATGTATTTTCGAGCGTTCGTATCAGAGCACATATCAACTAATCCTTTAATATGCGTATCTTACGAATTTTGAGACCACTGTGTTATCAGAATGATGATATTAGAATTACTTACTAAGATTTTGAGATCAAATTGATTTTTCAGCTGACTGGCCATGCGTTTTAAATGCCATAATTTTTGAAAGGAGAATTTTAGTTTTCTGAAATTTTTGAAGTAAACTAGCTACGTCAATTACACATTTTTCAATATATCATAACAATGAATATAATTATAACTTTGAAATAATACACGAAGGCAGGATTAAAGTTTTTTATTGTCTTATCTGCAGATTATGTTGTCGTTCATTAGATTTATTAGAATCTTAAAAAATATGATGCGGGTATGACAATCAACTGGTAGCGGAAATGTAGTTTTACTACTGAAATAAATATAAACTTGTCGACTGGATCGATACACTCCCGGACTTGCAAAGTTGCAATTAAATGCGAGGGATCAAGTTTCTACATTGTCAATTTTTCAACCATTGGTAGAATTTAAATATAAAAACAGATTTATTCTGTTATCCTCCTATAAATTTTAATTTCAAAAAATTTTTATTCAAAAACTTCAAGAATTAAATTAATGTCTTATAAGTACTTCTAAAATTCAGTAGAAATATAAAATCAAAACTCATTATATAATATCAAATGGAATAAAAAAACCAAACAAATATAAATTGTAAATTAAAATTAATAAATAAATATTTGAAGGACACAACATTTTGTTTCTGATCTTATATTCATGAAAACCAAATCTTTTTCAAAAGCAAAACATAATTTTACGAACTTCTCCAAAATTGATTTATTTGAAATATTTAATATATTTGAATATTTAAATTAGTTACTTCAAAAATCTCTCAAAACATGCAGCACATTCTCAAAAAACAATTTGAAATCGAATAAGATTTTCGTCAGTCAAATCAATTAACAAGAAATAACTTACCACAAAGACCTCGTGGTATCCTTGTTGAACAAACACTAAAAATAGAGAACTTTAAAAATTCAACGTATTCTATGTCCATAACAGAACTCACACAAAGCTTATTAGGTATTTTATGGTCTTAATTAAAACCAAATGATATTTATATAATGAGATTAAGAAACCAAAATATAATTATATATTATATATAATTGAATAAATTCAATCAAATAATAAGAAGAGATTTTTTTCTTGATAGAATAAATCTGTTTTGATATTTAAATTTTGTAATAATCCTTCTATCAAGTAAAAAACCTCTTCTTATTATTTTATTGGTAGAATTCTCAGAAAGGACCGATGGTGGGTATTGATAACGCATCAGCTGATAAGTTCTGGTCAATTGAAGAAAACACTCTTTCAGGTATTAACTGGATCAATTCTCCGAAACCTCTAGAAATTTAATCTGAAAAATCTTTTAAAAACTTTTTGAAATTAAAATGAATAAATTGCGTTAGAAACACTGTTTATATTTATAGACATATAGAATTATAAACATATATGTGCGGCAGTTAACCAATAAGGAATCAAGAGAAAATATAAAATACTGACAGCTATCATCCTGCAAGCAAATTTCGACACATTTTGATTGCATATTCATAAATAAAATAGTCTCAAGGAAAATCATTTGAAATTCTTACACATATTCTCATTAGTCGGAAGTTATTTGTATAGTAAATAAAAATAATCAATAAAAATATTTACACATACCTTTATTTAAAAAAATATCCTGTTTAGAAGCGAACTGAACTAAACGTGTTCAGCTAACTGAGCAGCATTTATAAAACTCGGATCTTTTACAGAAGAATTTTGAAAATAAGATACGAACAATATCTGAAAACTGCCATGTTTCTTTTTATAGGCATGTAGAATTACAAACACAACTGATTCGTATAAAATAAAACAATAAAAGGAGGTTTTTACTTGATAGAAGGATTATTACAATATTTGAAATATTAGATTAATCAGATTAATTTTGTTAACCTTCTACAGATTTTAATTAAAAAAAATTTTAATACGAAAACTTTTTAGAATTCAATTAAATAAATGACTTAAAAACACAGTTTCAATTTAGTAAACATACAGAATTAACACTCCTTACATAGTACTAAAAGGAATAAAGGAATTCGAAGAAATATAAATTATTAATTGAAAATACTTAATGAATACTTCTACTTTTACTGAATTTTGTATCCTTCAAGTATTTTTAATTAATATTTTATATTTCTTGGAATTCTTTTATTCCTTTTGGTACTGTGTAATGAGTGTTAATGCTACTAAATTGAAAATGTGTTTTCTATGACATTTAATTAATTTAATTCTAAAAAGCTTTTGATACCTTTCTTGAAGAACGATTCATCATTGCTCTCAAAATAGATGTTTTTTCACTTCCTCATTCAAGTCAATTCTTTTTCCAGCCATTTCTTTATGTCTACGATCAATTTAAAATCACTTGGGGTCAAATCTGTAGAATAGTCTAGTTGCGGAAGCCAATCGAAGTGTAATTCAAGCAGTTTTGTCATCGTAGCCAATGATTTGTGACACGGTATTTGCGAAAGATAATTTTTTTATTTGTATATGGGATCACATTTTTTCGAAATTAAATCTTTTAATCAAGCAATAATTCAATAGTGGTGAATTATTGGTCTTTGAACAACCGCATTCAAATCAAGCAAATCAGTCAATAATTGTCGATTTTCTGTTTCAGAATCCAGATAATATTTATCAAGCCAAATGTAATATTTATCAACAGAAGAAATTATTATTTTTTCCATTGTTCTGAAAATCACCAAAGTTATTTCATTAAGACCACTAGAACTTTTGAATCGAACGTTACAACGTCAAGAAGCTATATTTTGACGATTAATACTTTCTAACAAGAATATAAATTATGTATTTGTGACGCCATCTTTGTGTCAGACCAAAAATTTATCAGCCGATTTAATATTTCATTATGTAAGAATGAGTAACTTTCTTAAACAAGCACTTTCATGAAAATTTTATTCGCTGTGAGAAAATTGTAATGTTACTCATTCCTTTTTATAATTATTGAGAAATTGATTTTTTTTTGGGTAAAATTTCAGTTAGTGAAAATTGCGAATATAAAAATTTCTGAAACTAAATAAAAAAAAAGTGTTATCATTTCTCAGCTAGCCTGTATAAAACTTCAAAGAACTTTGCATCAATAAATAGTAGAAAAATTTTTGTAGGCAATAAAAAGAACTTTTACAGCAATTATAAAACAAATTTACTAAGGAAGTTCAGTTACCGGATATCCTGTACAGGAAATGCTAGAGATGGTTATTTTGTTGCAATATTATTGTACTGCCTCTCAGCATGTATCCTTTTGTTGGCGGAATTGTGCCTTCTTACAATGTTATCAGATTTCAAAATTTGTACCTGTATTAGTGTAAGTAATACTTATTATTGCTAACTACCCAAATACCAGACATTTTATGAGGCACTTGTCGACTTGCCCTCCGAGTGTCTCCAAGATAATGCGGTAATCTTATCAACAACATACTTTTGTAGATAATCCTCCAGCACTTCATAAATGAATTGAATTAAAAATACCCACTGAACCACTAGTTTGAACAAGTTTTTGGAAATTACCATGTTTTAGTACCAACCCAAGAAGTTTATATTTTTTGTGTGAATTGAGTTGTTTGAAGATGAAAATAAATTTGGAAATTGCATTGACACAAAATGAAAAAGAAAATAAATAAAAAAGAATTTGAATATCAACACAAATACTATTTTATTTTAAATAAAAAAGACCTTTTTAAATTTTATGTGGAACATTTTTTGGTGACCAAATTAAAATTTGTAGTGAGGTTAGCAGAATTTATTTGTTTGATATTTAAGACATATATGCTGAATAAAAACACGGTTCTGTGATCTTGAAGTTAAATGAAAAAACATTTTTGGCAATTTTAGATCTGTTCTCTAGAAGAAACTGAAAATGCCATGAAAATAAAAAATACATGATTAAAATGCTCCGTTCTTCTCCCTTCGAACTGCATTGTTTCATGAGTGGAAAAAAATATATTGAACAGATCTTCTTATACTTTTCTCACTTTTTGCCGAAATCAAAACACCTGAGATATTAGAATTGGTTCTTTTATAAATATACATTAATTCATTTCAAACGTCCATTTAGAAAATTTTGAAAGTTAAAAAAATAATAAAAAAAGAGGTTTTTTCTTGATAGAAAGATTATTACAAATTTTATTAAAAAAAAATGTTTATTCAGAAACTTTCAGAATTGAATAAAATCAATGTCTACTGTCTATTCCAGTTTGGTAGATGAAATATTGGGTGTTTTTTAAGAGTGATAGAACTTTCGATAGAGATAACTATGATTTGACAGAAGGTAGGAGTCATGTTGTTTTGACATTTCTGTTCAGTAAGCATTGACAAATAATCATGGAAAGACTCACGCCGCAACAACGTTTACAAATTGTTGAAATTTATTTTCAAAATCAGTGTTCTATTCACCAAACTTATAGAGCACTTCGTGAAATTTATGGTTTTCATAATCGTCCATCAAAGCAGCTTTTTCGTCGAACTATCGATAGATTTCGAACAACATTTTTCTCTACTCCCTGCAACAATAACAACAAGACAAAGAATTGTACGTACAGAAGAAAATATTGCTGCTGTAAGTCATAGTGTTAATGATGATCCAGATTTCTCTATTCGTCGACGTTCACAACAAGTTGGACTCTGTGCATCCACCACATGGAAAATTTTGCGTAAAGATCTTGGTCTACACCCTTACAAGATCCAACTGGTTCAAGAACTAAAGCCACTTGACTATAATGAGCGTCGTTTGTTTGCTGATTGGGCCCTAGAACAGCTTGAAGTTGATCCACTTTTTGATCGTAAAATTGTGTTTAGTGATGAAGTTCTTTTCTGGTTGAAGGGCTATGTAAACAAGCAGAATTGCCGTATGTGGAGTGAAAACAATCCTCAAGAAGTTCTGCAGGTTCCATTGCATCCTGAAAAATGTACTGTTTGGGTTGCTTTACACGGCATCATCGGTCATATTTCTTTAAAAACGATTCTAATGTTACAGTGAATGGTGCTCGTTACAGATCAATGATCAATGGTTATTTGTTTCAAAATTTGAATGGTATCAAGTGTTTTGGTTCCAACAAGATGATGCTACACCTCATGCTGCTACCGTAAGAATTGATTTATTGGAAGAAAGATTTGGCGATAACATTATTTCGAGAAATGGTTCAATTAATTAGCCTCCAAGATCATGCGACATAACTCCACTCGATTATTTACTTTGCGGTTATGTCAAGTCATTGGTTTATGCTGATAAACCAGAAAAAATAGACGCTTCAGAAGCCAACACAACTCGTGTTATTGATGAAATAAGGCCTGAATTACTCGAAAAAGTGGTCCAAAATTGATCTGGTCGAATGCGGTTCCTCAGAGCTAGTCGTGGTGGACATATGCCGGAATTTATTTTTAAGACATAAATGTCATAAAATTATCTTTCAAATAAAAAAAAATTGGCTTCAATCTTAATTTAAATGTGTTTTATTTCAATTTAAAGTTCCATCACTCTAAATAAAACACCCGATAGAATAAACACTTATTACACAGTACCAAAAGGAAATAAAAGAATTCAAAGAAATATAAATTATTAATTGAAATTACTAAATAAATACTTGAGGGTACAAAAATATGTTTCGTACCTTGTATTATGAAAACCAAATCCCTTTCCAAAAATGCAAAACATAACCTCAAGTATTTATTTAGTAATTTTAATGAATAATTAATATTTCCTTGAATTCTTTTATTTCCGTTTGGTACTGTGTAATAAGTATTAATTCTATATGTCTACTAAACTGAAACAGTGTTTTTCTGAGATATTCATTTAATTTAATTCTAAAAGATTTTGAATAAAATTTTTTTTGAAACTGAATTTGTAGTAGGTTAACAGAATAAAACTGTATGATATTTATATTTACTCAAAGAAATGTTCGTGATTTATTTTCACAAAATTATGCATGAGTGATCGTGTTGTTATTTCAAATCCAAATACTTCCGAAAATATTTGAAGATTAAAATATTTAATGACAATAACTCAGCAACCATTGAGCCAATTCTGTCATTTTTGGATATATCCTGAAATTTTCAAGTCTTCAGGTCTTACCATTCAGAAATTAGCATTTCACCACCAGTGGTGTTTCCAGGCGGTCGATTCTAACGAATTTGTAATAAATTTTTGTCATAATTATTCACCCAAATAGCATGTTTCATATCGATTGGATAAATAGTTTCGGAACTATTGGGAAAATTAGAAAAAACTAACTGCAGAACTATCGGACCGATTTTGCCAATTAACGGGATATTTATGCCTCAAATCTAACTTGAAAGTTTTATGTCACTTCGTGTGAAAGTTAGTATATTTACAATGTTCCCTAGAAGAAGCGAGCAAAATAAGAAAACTTCTGAAACATGTCAAACGAAAGAAAAAAAATCAATTAGTTGGAGTATTGAGCAATTATCAAGCACTCATATTTGAAGGGGTTGAAAGGTAAACAGATTTACGATGTTACGTTTAATACCCTTAGCGGTCAATATCCTCCGTATGCGACCGTGAAAAAGAGGATTGTAAGCTTCACAAAAGACAAATTTTCCACTGAAGATGAAGACCGATTGGAAACATTAGTTTCTACGTCCGAACTCAACACCGATACATTTCATGGCATCATTTTATCCGACCGCCAACTATAGACCATCATATCGTTCACGTCGTTTTGGAGGTGAGAAATATTTCTGAAAAATAGATCCCCAAATGTCTGAACGCTGACCAGGAAAGAGCCTGCAAGATTAGAAGAAATATCGCATTCGATCTGTGTTTTGTTTGGAAAAGATGCAGGCTTATTAAATCGAATGGAAACACTCTGGTTGCTCAAGGCTTTTGGTCCAAAAATCTGCTCGAAAAGCTCTTCAGTTTTGTAGCATTGCCATGAAGTAATAATGATTGTTTATCTGAATAAGGGAGGAATAATAACAGGGAATTACAATACGATAATCCTGAGCACTCTGTGAGAAAAAACCATGAAGAAAAGACGCGGAAAGTTATCCAAAGTTGTTTGGTTATTGCAGGATAATGACCCATTAACAAAGTGCATGTTTCCATGCAAACAATTCGTGATTTAGGGATGATTTAAACATCCTCCTTGTTCATCTGATCTGGCACCGTGCGACTAGCATATTTTTCCTAAACTGAAAGGGAACCTTACTAAGGTCTTAAAGTTTTTCCAACGAAGAAATGATAGAACCTGTAGAAGCAGGGTTTGCTGAAGATTAGAATTTGTTTTAGATAGTTATAGAGGAGTTTAAGATTAATTGGAATAAATATATCCAAAAAAGAGGAGAGTATTTTGAATAACACAATGTTTTGATTTTATAATTTTTTTGCATTTATTAGACTGGAAAGACCGTAGATTCATCCTAAACCTATACAAGACACAATCTACTATTATAGACATAAACGATCATAAAAAAGAAGCAATATTAGGACAGGGTGTGAGACAGAGTTGCCCTTTGTCCCCATAACTTTTCAACTTTTTTATAGAAATAGTAATCGATGAAATGAAAGAAAAGACTAGGGGCTTCAACATCAACGGTGCAATTATTCACTGCATCCGTTTTGCTGATGAAAATGCACTTATCGCCGAATCACAGGAAGCCATTAACACTATGCTTCACATGTTAGATACATCCCTAACAAAATTTCAGCTGAAAATAAATACGGAGAAAACAAAAGCCATAATAGTAAGTAGATTGGAAAATACTCAGAATTCAAATTTCTATCATACAAATATTCCAATTGAGCAAGTAAAAGAGTTTTGCTACCTAGGAAATCTTGTAACAAGTTATAATAAATCTATTGATGAAATAAGAAGAAGAATCACCCGCACAAAACAAGTTGATGAAAAGAACAGATCCCTCCTTACAAATAAACATCTTAGCTTCGAATCTCGTAAAAAATGCATAAAAACCTACAATTAGCGCATTCTACTGTATGGATGCGAAACATGAACCTTTATAGAATATAAACGAGATAGATTACAAGCAAAGAAAATGTGGCTGTGTAGGGGAATGACCCGAACAAAATGGATTGATAGAAAAACAAACGAGGAAATACAGGGTTATCCATTTTGTGCTTCCGAAAGTAAACGTAAATAAAACACTCTTTCATTTAGATATCGATCAAATTTTTATTTAAATATAATGCTTGAACCATGCCATTAAGTGTGGAATACAATATCCTTTAAATGTCCTCCGCGTGATGTCTTGCATGACACCAATAATTTGACAGAAGTTGGTTTTCAGATCGTCAATAGTCTGGGGATTCGTGAATTCTACCGGTTAGGTTACTGGCATGTGAGAGTGGCTCTTTCACCAGGTGACTACTCAACAGTCTCAATAATCACCCCAGGAAGCAGAAAGTGTGATAAGGGTTACGTCTTATCATCGCCCATTAGCAAGAACCACTCCGAAGATTTTAACTCACCACGCTTGCAGTTTCGGCTACAGTCCGAAATCCTACACCGTGACTGATAGCAGCGAGACACTATCAAACCTCTACTGGCTCTGCAGTGTCAGTACCCGAGTTGTTTTGTGATGCAACTCACTCGCCGAAGAGGCTTATTATCCACCCATCCGAATGCAGTTCCATGAACCCAGATCTCAAGATTTAATGCTTCAATTAATCCTGGTCAATCCGACCTGTACGTCAAGACCCATGAACTCTTGTGAGGTCTTTCAACTGATCCTGGCTTCAAATACCAACAGTCAAGCCATATCGTCGAGATCCACAAACCCTAGAAACGTCTCGCAATCGATGCTGGTTCAGGACGAGGCCGGTCGAATCGTCAAGCCTCGCTTAACCCTGAAGCATTTCTCAAGATATATCCTGAACATGAGTTTCTGCGATTAGACAGATGGAATACCCTTTTAGTCCAGCATGCGGACTTTCAACCACTGCCCCCTCGAGTCCAGTTCTTACGAATACTTCCCTCCGGAGATAACGCAGTATGGTACATAACGCACTCGGCCATTAGACAGAAAAATCCGGAGATTTACTGCAATAGAATAGAGTACGTTTAGTTTCTCATTCCTGGAGAGAAATAGTGTCTTTGTTGAATATTTTCTTTTACAACTGTAACATATTTGCAAAAATATTTGACTGGATTGTTTTATGGGGCTCACCTTGAATATACTCAAACATTATATTTTGAATGCTTTCAGAATGTCTCCATAATTAATTCTTTGTTTCAATAAGTCAAGTAATCGTTTTTTATACTTAATGGATTAATATACACATCATCTTATGCTATTTAAGCTATTGAAGGATCACAGAAGCAAAGTATAATTAATAACTGTAACATGTAAATGCCATTATTTCTGTCAGTAACTTACTAATTCTTTCGAATTTATTTATGACCAGGTGTTCCTAGTCATAACGCCTATTATTCATGACCAGTAGGTCTCAATCAACCTAACATCTATTGAAATAACTTCAGTCCTTGTTGAAGCTTAAGTTCGTTCTGTCTTATATAAGTATCAATTTCTCATCGTAATATCAGCGAAAAATTCGAGAAAACAACTTCTTGAACAAAATGAAGAGGAAATACCTCAAACGTTTAACAATTTCAACGCAGGTGCGCGGTTCTCGAGCGGAGAAAGATGAAAATAAAGCACGAAGACTAATCAAATATTTCCTGATGGAGCTCTGGTATCATTACTGTACCTATAAACAGGTCACTAAGCACTATAACTAATGTTTTTTCCTCGGTTTCGCTGTTTAAAACATTGTCATTTGCAGTAATTTCGTATGATTTATTGAAGTGGTGCTGTCGACTGTGATGTCACGTGATGTGCGCTTATTTTCTGCCATTAATTATTTCGTTAATGATGAGTTTTTAGAAGGATTTTCCGTCCTTGTCTGATTGAAAAATTAAATGGGGTGTATTTATGTCGTAAAATTTTTTTATACGTACCTAGTAGGAGGAATTTTCAGAGTCGTGATTATACTGAAATACTTAGGTAAGGGGAAAACATATTCCGCAGTCAGGTACGGAGAGACACGTGCTTCTTGTGTTTAATTACCTCCAATTATGAAACTTCTCGACACGATCGAACTTTTTGTGGGTAGATGGATCTCTTTGGAATTTTATTCCATAAAGGGATGCTAGAACATGCTAGACATCAAATAGGTAGTCTATAATAAGGGTCACTATAGAAAAACACACTTTTTTGTTGAATAGTAATCTATTGGCGATCGATTTCGGCACTAAGCCATCATCAGGCTAGCTGAAATAAACACATATATAAAAATAAGAATAAAAATGTACACTTTATAGTAAAAACATAGACGATCATTGTTAAAAATATTTTGGGGGGTATTTTTTTGGAATTTATTCATTGTTGTTTTTTTGTCATCCATTATTAAACTAAAATTGTGTCATTCGCACTCACCGCCAGCAGTAAATTACAATATTGTCAAAAATATTAAAAATATACACATATCAGACAGGTGTATGTAGAGGGGTAGCTTTTTTGTTGATGTAATATTTTATGTATAACCCTTGAAAACAGTAAACAATGACGAAAACATACAAATAAGAGGAACAGATAACAATATGCGCATGTTAACGTCTGGCATGTGATGCATACTATTTAAACGGCGCGAAATATGAACAAAACTAAAGCATGAAAACAAATTGTAGAAATTACTATGTTTTACTACCAATAAAAATATATATTACACATTTTCTTTTTTATCACGTTCCGCTTGTAAACCTCTGTACCACTATTAGGTGTTATCTAGAATCTATTGAAATATTCAAAATATTTATCACTTTTGTTTAAATACCTCTGTACCACTGTTAGGTCTTCAGTTGCCTGATGATGGGATAGTTCATTTCCCGAAACTCGAGTCACAAGAAAATGTGTAATATATATTTTTATTGTTAGTAGAACATAGTAATTTCTACAATTTGTTTTAATTATTATCAACTACCAAATAGTAACGGCTGAAACAATTCAGTATCTGAAAACTAAAGCAGTTATTATGTGAGCGTTCCTAGAAATTCAACAAGATTTCTATCTGGAAATTCTGAGACTTCATTCAATAAGTATTCTCTTTGTTTGTTCTTCAGAATTTCATATTGTTCAAGGAGTAATAGTCTTCGATAGTTATCTTCTCTGTGCAGGATTCTAAAATTTTCTATTGTGGTCTTATGATTGAGTTCCATCAAATGATTTCCCAACGCTGAATTTGGTCGATTTTTTACGTGTTCATTGAATCTTTTATTTGCTGAACGGGTCGTCATAACAATAATTTTTCATTCGACGTCTACAGAAAACCAACTCAAACAGACACAATCATCCCCTTTCATTCTTATCATTCCGCCCAAATCAAAAGAACAGCTTTTAGATTTTTGTTCAACCGTCTTCTGAGCATACCTCTATCTAAAGAAAATTATAAGAAAGAATTAAATATCATATACTAAACTGGCGAAAATAATCAATATTGGATATCATACATGGACAATATTTTGAAATCTAAAAAAAGTAAACTGCTCATTAATAAAATATACCTACACCGATCTATCAATCAAACATTACTCTGCCATTTTATAAAGGATTTAATGAAAAAATCAATGCAACTCTCAGAAAACATGACTACACATTAATTAACAAACGACATCAGACCCTAGAAAGCATCTTGATTAATAACACGAAGAAAATGAGTGACGTTCAATATAGTGGCATATGTAAAATAACTTGTGCCGACCGCCCTTCCTTTTATATAGGCATGACCACCCGTTCAGCAAATAAAAGATTCAATTAATACGTAAAAAATCGACCAAATTCAGCGTTGAGAAATCATTTGATGGAACTGAATCATAAGACCACAATAGAAAATTTAAGAATCCTGCACAGAGAAGATAACTATCGGAGACTATTACTCCTTGAACAATATGAAATTCTGAAGAACAAATAAAACGAATACTTATTGAATGAAATCTCAGAATTTCCAGATAGAAATATTTTTAAATTCCTAGGAACGCTCACATAATAATTGTTTTAGTTTTGTTCATATTTCGCGCCGTTTGAATAGTATTCATCACATGCCAGACGTTAACATGAGCATATTGTTATCTGTTCCCTGCTCTTTCATATCTCATTTGTGTGATTGCGCCATTGTTTACTGTTTTCAAGGGTTATACATAAAATATTACATCAACAAAAAAGCTACTCCTCTACATACACCTGTCTGATATGTGTATATTTTTAATATTTTTGACAATATTGTAATTTACTGCTGGCGGTGAGTGCGAATGACACAATTTTAGTTTAATAATGGATGACAAAAAAACAACAATGAATAAATTCCAAAAAAATACCCCCCAAAATATTTTTAACAATAATTGTCTATGTTTTTACTATGAAGTGTACATTTTTATTTTTATTTTTATATATGTGTTTATTTCAGCTGGCCTGATGATGGCTTAGTGCCGAAATCGATGGCCAATAGATTACTATTCGACAAAAAAGTGTGTTTTTCTATATTGACCCTTATTACAACTTTCACACACTTATGGAAGAATTCACAACCTACTTTCTACTTTGTGAACCTACGGCAGCTAAAAATTCCGACGAAATTTGTCGGAACATTCGAAAAATCCCTGTATGAAATCAGGTTCACATTCAATAAATGTATTCAATATATAGTTCGCCTAGAAAGTATCCGGAGTTTATTATTTTTCATAATTTTAATATATATTTTTTGTAACATTCTAAGGCGAAAGTAATGTATAAAATAGGTTGTGCATGGATAGAATAGAATAGTGTTTATTGATCCATTTAGACACGATACAGTGTATAGGAAAAGTCATAATAATGCATACATCTACAAAAAGAAGAGGAAAAAACAAATCATTGAATACTATTGTCACTAAGATATTCATTCACATTATAATAACATTTACTTAAAAGTAAAGATTTAATTTCCTGACAGAAGTCAGACAAATTAAGTGACTTAATTGAATCAGGTAGATGATTACAAAATAATGCTCTTATATCAAGCAGATGTTTTATATTTGGTAGTTCTATGTTTAGGTACAAAATACGTTCTATTATTTCTTGTACTATACTTATGAAAGCTGGAAAGTGTAGGAGTATGACCTTCACTTTTCTTAATCAACAAAAGACATTTATATAAATATATACAAGGGGCTATTAGTATATCATATTTTATAAATGAAGATTTACAGGATGTTCGTGGACTAAGACCGAATATCATTTGAAGGATGCGTTTCTAAGCTATAAATACTCTGATGAAATCCACAGAGCAGCCCCAGACCAAAATATCATATGCAAGGTGACTATACACCAAGCTATAATAAACATTCAAGACAGCAGTGAGTGGGAGAGAATCCCGTATTCGACGAATTGCATAAAAGGAAGAACTGAGCTTCCTCCTAACATATGAGATATGATCAGACCATCTCAAACACTCATCAATATAAACATCTAGGAGCTTTGTAGCCCCTACGGAAATCAGGCCACAATGGCAATGTTTCAGAACCAATGAATTCTCTTTCTTCAATCCAAATTTGATAACTTGTGTTTTATCTAAATTGAGAACAAGTGCATTCATCTCACACCAATTGGCGAAGGCCTCCAAGAGTGATTGACATTATTCTTTGAGCTCCTTCAGATTCTCAGCTGAAGAAACGATGTCATCTAGAAATATAACGACTTTTGTTCTAATATGGTGTGAAAGGTCATTCATAAAAAGTTTGAATAAGAGATGTCCTAAAACTGACCCTTGCGGAACACCAGGATCAACCTCATTTTCATGAAAGACATCATCAATTCTTACATGCAATCTTCTGTCTGATACATAGTGTTTAATCCAATCCAGGAATACTCCATGAAATCCAAGATTGTACAGTTAGCTCATCAAAAACTCTGGTGAAATGGTATCAAAAGCACGTGAGAGATCGAAGAACAAACCCGCAACAATCAATCCCCCATCCAACTAAAACTGAATCGAATGAACAGAATCCAGGACAGCAGACTCAGTTGACCGTCTGGTTCTGAAACCGTGTTGACTATCTGTGGTTATGTTGAATCTTCCCAAAAACTTCATCATTCGATTCAAAACTATTCTCTCAAAGATTTTAGAGACCACACTCAATAATGAAATAGGTCGATAGTTCTTTGGATCATTTTTCTTGAAGACAGGTAGAACAGTGGTACTTTTTAGTACGTTTGGAAAAATACCAGAACAAACTGAATCATTTATAAGATGGGCAATATGATCCATTATATGCTCAGAAATTAATTTTAATATTCTGACAGATAAAAAATCAAATCATGAGGCATAGACAAGTTTCAGGAAGACCGCGTAAGATTAAAGGAAACTATTTAAACGTTTTATTGGCCTTAGGACGACACAATCCGCGCCTGGGGTTTCGCAAATTGGCTAACAGAATTGAAAATCAACGAAAAAATATAATATAAATAATATAATATAATATAAATATAAAATTAAAACATGTCGAGAAACCGTCCGTAAGTCACTGAAAATAAAAGGCTACACATCAAGGAAACAAAAAAAACCCTCTAATGACACCTTTACAAAAGGAACGAAGGATAGAATTTTGTCAACGTTTTCAAGAAGATAATTTTAATAATGTCTTTATTTCTGATGAAAGTTGTTTCTAACTTCGTGGAAATCACTCAAAAATCCTATCAAAACAACATAACTTCATCATGTTTGCCTTTTTATTCTTGTAATGCGAATTAATACTTCATACGAAGTAATTGCAGTCTGTACTGATCCCCCGTAATGGAATCATCAGGTTTTAATAGCTCGTAGTACACAACGCCTTCTTGGTCCCACCAGATACATAACTTTCGAATCACGAAGATTTAGCTTTGTTGTTGATGTTGAGTTTTTTTTTGGGTTGTCGTAGAAGATCCACTTTTCGTCACCAGTCACTTCCAAACAACTACTAAACAAACCTTTTTTTTGGCTCCGAATCAGCTGCTCCCAAGAAAATAATCGCCTTTCCAGATCTCTTGGTTTAAAGTCATACGGAATCCAATTGCCTTGCTCTTGAATCAGGCCCATAGATTTCAAAAGTACAAACACCGATTTTTGGTTCACCCCAAAAGTAAGTGCTAACTCGTCTTGCGTTCGACTCGGATATTCATCGAGTAATGTCTGAAATTCAACGTCTTCGAATTTTTTGGCTATCCCAATAATATCCCAATAAATCTTTTTGTATGAAGATGGATGTCCAATCTGTCTAAAACCTCGGTAATCAGCTGTAACTATTCCAAAATTTAATGTTTTTAGAGCCATCTTTTTAAAACGGTCCGAATTAATTTATACCTTCCAAAGAGGTTGCATGAAAAAGGCGAAGCGAGAGACGTGGCTATCTTAGGTCATGTAGCAAAGAATCCGACCTTGAGTACTAAGAAATTGTCCGATATATCTGGTGATTCACGCACAATAATCATGAGAATCCTGATTTCCATCCTTATAAGATACGATTAGTTCACGAATGAATGAGAATGATCCCGATCGCCGACTCCAGTTCTGTGAAGTGGTCAGTGGAAATGATTAACGCTAATCAAAACTACATGTTCGATATCTGTTTTTCGGACGATTGTTCATTTTACCTTAACGGCATTGTAAACCGGCATAACTGTCGATATTGGTCAGATGAAAATCCAACATTATTTCGTGAGGTGCATACTCAGCGTCCCCAAAAATTAAATGTTTGGGCGGGTATTTATGGAAATCACATAATTGGCCCTTTTCATACCCGGTAATCTCATTGGCCAAATTTATTCAGATCTATTGGAGAACATTATTTATCCAGCCATCGTGCAAGTATTGGAGAATGCAGTAGACCATCAAACAATCGTTTTCCAACAAGATGGCGCAATTCGTTCAACCGGTGCGTCTGTTCTTAGATGAAAATTTTCCTCAAGCCTGGATAGGAAGAAGGGGACATATTGAATGGCGACTCATATCACCTGATCTGGCTCCACTGGACTTTTTTCTATCGGGTCACCTTAAATCCAAGATTTACTCTACCCAGCCTGAGTCACTGGATGATTTACGAATTAGGATCATTAATTAATGCCGTCAAATTACACCAGAAATCTTGAGTAACGTACGTGAACGTTACATCACTGCATGGAAGTGAATTGTGCCAATTTCCAGCATTTAATAAACTGATCACAAAAGTAAGTACTCTTCCAATATTTTACCTGTCATTTCGTTATCGATGCAAATTTTGGAGCGAAATTTCAGGATCAGATAGTACTCGATAAGATCTTCAAAATGAGTTATCGCAAGATCCCTCATCCCTATTCAAAACCAAGAGGTTGTACTCACCCCCGTTAGGGGTTTGCAGTTACGGGGATGCGAAGAGCGGAAAAGTTGTTCCCCCTCGAATCAAAAACTGACGGGTCCGAGAGATTTTCCACATTTTCATTTCAAAGGCGGCAAATCGAGGTGTTAAGTTTTCGTTGGACCACACTGTATGTGTATTATATAATTGAAGTTCTTGGTAAACGCTATTATTCCAAAAGTCGCAATTTTCGGTATTTTCAGAAAACTGGCTATCAGGAAGAACTCCCCAATGGTAAAAAAGCTCTGAAAGAGGTCCCTTTAATCATGCAAATAGGTGAGCATTGCACTAATCAAACCGTTAATCATCGATTCGAGAATTCGTTCCACTCATCATTTGAACACAATATTAGTATTCGTGTATCAACAACCGGTCGTGTTTGACCTCGAAAGTGTAACCTTTTTGATTGAAACGTTGAATCGATAATTAGATAGGTAGATACCTATCAACGTGTTTGCCTGCTAAACCGAGGACCAATCGGTTTGCTCGAAATTATCGAGAGTAGGTGAGACGGCAATTTTGTGTTAATTACGATTCAGAATGGAGTCACAAAGTGAAAATGGCACAATGCGATGTTTTGAAATAAAAAAATACAATTTGCCTCTGCGAACGATGACTTTATCATTACCTATAAATGTTTGTATTATTATTATATTACATTTCAACAACATTGTCCGGTTTCCATTTTAGGGGATATTGAGAAAACAAATATTCAAGCGGTGATATTTCAGGGTCTTTTGAGTGAATTTCATTTATTCACGAACTTAATGTTCCAGTTTGGATTATAAACCTACTCTACAAGTGTCCCAGAAGTCGACGTCAAGCTGAGTCGTACTAGTCATCAGAAAAATATTTAGAAAAATCTATTATAAGTCATGTACTTTTCAAATTATATTGCATTTTTATTATTCGAGAAAATGCACACCCTGTGATGATTTTTGAATTCCTGTTGCTACCATTTTTTACTTTCTTCAAATTTTATTTTTCTTATGTTATCCCGAATAGTGCTTCTGTAACCTGTGATCTTCAATTCTAAACCAATTACTCCAGCTTGAAAAATAATGTTACTTTTTGCCGAATCATGTATTTTTCGCACAGCTTCAACTAGGTGTACTTAAAAAAAACTGTACTACATCAATTTGGCAAATTACTTTAAAATTTAGCGCATTTATTAGGGATTCTAAAATGGTATAACACTTACTACATTATCTCTTAGATCGGTCAAAAAAAAAACGGTCTTCTTAAACACAGTTTCGAACAATTTCTTCGAACTTTCTAAAAATGATTCTTGTGCATCCAATGCTTAAAGAATCTCGTTGGAATGAGATGGGGTGAGTCCTTCCATAAAGTGTGAGTGAGACAGATAGTGATGCCACTATTTGGTATTCGCACACGTAAACGCAATACGCCCCTTGGTCTACTGCGCATCTTTCCGTGTTTGATCGTGTTATTTGTGTACTTGCGACTTTTGGCTCTGTTTATTAGATTTGTTTGCTTGTGATTTGGATAGTTTTGATTTTACCTGGACTAACCTGTGATTGTGTATTGCCATTAGGTCTGTGTACCACACATGAATATGCCAACATGCACCTCATTTATGGGGAATGCAGATGTAACGTTAGTGCAGTTTCCAGAATGTATCGCGAGAGATACCCTAATCCTGATAGTTATCCAGATCATCGAATTTTCAGGAATGTGCACCGTCTACTCTTCACGGCGGGCCGACTTCAAAACAAAGTGCATGGTGAAGAAAGAATTTCCTTACCTTACAACGATATTGTGCTTCAATCAGTTGAGGAAGATCCAAGTACTTCGCTGCGTGAAATTAAGCGAAGCACAAGAGTAAAGTAAAGCTCACCGACTATTGAAAAAACCTAAGCTCCACCCATATCATGTACAGCGAGTACAAGCTCTGTTACCTCGGGATTATAAACCTCGGGTTGCGTTTTGCTACAAAAGAACCGGGAAGACCCACAATTCTTAGAACAAATTTTGTAGTCGGATGAATCAACAATTGAAAAAGATGGTTACATGAACCTACACAATTTACACGAGTGGCATGTAGAAAATCCGAATTTAATGAGACAAGATAGATCTCAATATCGTTTTAAATTAAAAATGTGGACTGGAATTTTGAACGGAAAAGTCATAGGACCTTCTGAGTTGCCGGAGGTTTTAAATGCTGAAATTTATTTAGATTATTTACGAAATCAGTTGCCAAATTTACTTGAAGTATTTCCAGAGAAATATGGTTTCAGCAAGATAGTTGCCTAGCGCACTATGCCATCTCAGTTAGAGAACATCTAAATGAAGAATATCCGGGCAGATGGATAGGGCGATCTGGTACAATCTCGTAGCCAGCCAGTTTACCTGATTTGAATCCCTTAGATTTTTTTTACTGGTGAGCAGTGAAGGAACAAAATTATTTAAAATAAATTGAAAATGTAGCTGAGCTTCATGAGATAATTAGGGAATCAATCCAATTCGTCAATAACGGAAGATTCACCCGTCTGATGTCCCGATCTTTTTTAAGAACATATCGTGCATGTATTGCGGCTGAAGGAGGGCAGTTTGAACATCTTTTGTGAATTCATTAAATCTTGTCATAAAACGAAACTGAATTTCTCTAAGAAAAACCTTTTCTTGTCCAATCTAAAATATAATGTAGTTAGTGTTATAGCATTTTAGAATCCCTATTAAATGTGCCAACTTTTGAAGTAACTTGGCAAACTGATGTAGCACAATTTTTTTCAGTACAGTCAATTGAAGTTGTAATTGTAAGCTCAGAAACAAAATTTTGTTTTTGTGTATTTATTTTTTAATTTTAATTGACAATTTATATTTGTTGGGTTATTTATTCCATTTGATATTTTATTTTGAGTTTTTATTTTATACGTCTATTAAATATAAGCTGTGCTTATACGACATTAATTTAAAAAACCAATTTTAATGTAAATTAATACTTGATAGAAGTAAAATTTAAATGACTTTAAATTCAGAATTATATATTCTAACTTCTACATTATATATTGAAACTATATACAAAAACTATCAAATTGATATATTATATATAATCAATATAAAATATTTTCCAATGTCTCGGAAAAAACCTTTTTACATCCCGACTTGTAATGTATTGATACAAATGTATTATATTAACAAAAACTATATAAGTGTGTATATCAACATACAAATACAAGAAAATCATCTATTCCAAAATTATCTAAAATTATCAAAATAAAACATCAAATAAAAATAATTGAACGAGGACTTGAACATTTGATAGCTATTTCGGCCTATATGGCCTCATCAGGAATGTATTGAATTCGGATTCAAATATATCATATAGGCCGAAATAGCTATCAAATGTTCGAGTTCTCGTTCAATTATTTTTATTTGATCCTTTATTTTGATAATTTTAGATAATTTTGGAATAGTGGATTTTCTTGTATTTGTAAGTTTATATACATACTTATATAGTTTTTGTTAGTACATTTGTATTAACACATTTCAAGTCGGGATGTAAAAAGGTTTTTTTTATCCTTTATATAAGGATATCAATTTGATAGTTTTTCTATATAGTTTCAATATATAATGTAGAAGTTAGAATATATAATTCTGAATTTAAAGTCATTTAAATATTTCTTCTATCAAATATTGACTCACATTAAAATTGTTTTTTTAAATTATGAAATAATTTCATATAGAGTCTTTATATCACCAATATATTCCTCAATTAATTATTATTTTTGAAATTCTGGTTATTTTTCTTATCATGGGACATTATTTGGGGTGAATAAGTTTTGTTATTGTTTTTCTGTGTTCCGAGTACAAATAGTTATAGGTTACACGTAACAATACGTTGATCATTTCTGTTTTATTTTGGATACTTTAAAGCTTACTTCAAGTTTATTCGTTCCATGTATTATCTTATTTTGGTAAGTTGAATTTTGATCTTGTTATATATTTGAATCTGAATTCAATACATTTCTGATGAGGTCATATAGGCCGAAATAGCTATCAAATGTTCGAGTTCTCGTTCAATTATTTTTATTTGATCCTTTATTTTGATAATTTCAGATAATTTTGGAATAGTGGATTCTCTTGTATTTGTATGTTAATATACGTACTTATATAGTTTTTGTTAAAACATTCTTATTGATACATTTCAAGTCGGGATGTAAGAAGGTTTTTTCCGAGACATTGAAAAATATTTTATATTGATTATATATAAGGATATCAATTTGATAGTTTTTGTATATAGTTTCAATATATAATGTAGAAGTTAGAATATATTATATAATTCTGAATTTAAAGTAATTTGACATTAATTTAGTTCTAAAATAAAAAAAAAGGAAATTAAAGTTGTAGGAGACTGACAGATTAAATCTGTTTTGATATTCAATTTTTTCCAAAAAATTATTCGTGAAAAATATCCGATTCCATCACGATCTTATACTTAAAAATAGTTGAAAAAATTTCAGGAATTGACCCAATTATTCACAAGAAAGACAAGGAAGCTGTTCCTCACTTTCAAAAATACACCTGGAAGTGGCTGTGCTACCAACTGTAAACAACATTTTTTATTTTTTGCTCCCTCTCAATTAGTGACCAATATCCGAAGTAAAAGCCTAAAAAATGTCCTTCCTCCACTAAATCATCTTAAGATGTTCGTCTCTAATTACTGGAGGTACAGGAAATACGAATATCAAAATGCAGATGTTTTTATTTTGGTAAAACAGCCGTGTTAAAAAACGTACAAAAAAATGCAGGAAATGCCGTAACCTATATACCTTGGAATTAAATGGGAGAAGTGGGACCCAGAAGAAGGTCTCATAAAAAAGTTCTCCCTTTAGGGTATGAGAGGGTGGCATCAAAGAATATTAGCGCATTACGGAAGTCTAGTTCTTATGTTAGTAGGTAGTTTGGGATGGTAATGGAAATTGATTATATTTCTTTTCAGCATTCGAGTTTGCTACTATGCCTTTTTATAAAAATTAATTGATTTGAAATGATTCATCAGAGATTTATTTTGGGTTTTTGAATATTTTTCGTTCAATGAAAATTAACAAATTCAAAGAAATTTAATTCAAAACAAAAGATGGTAGGTAATAACTATTTACTGAATAAAGTAGTGAAAATTAACTAACAAAGGATCAAAAGAAATATAAAATAATGACCAAGTTATTTAGACATTACCTTATACATATATGTTTCGGTTGGATGCTAAAGAATCAAAAAATTCCATCACCAAATGTTCAACATATAATTCAAAAAAGGCCTTCTTTATTTTCCCTTTTTTTAGAATATATAGCACATTCTCCAGATAAATTCGAACCCAAATCTCTTCAGTAAGGAGTTATTTTTAAAATTTAATTCTAAATGTTTTCATGAGATTTATTTAGATTAAAATCTGTAGAGGTTCTGGAGAATTAATTCCAGCTATTATCGATTTATCATTGTTTTTATTAGCAATGAAAAATACTTTTGTGGAATATAACCTACTTGATGAATATCTAATCCAATAAAAAAGCTGACTGATTCCAAAATATAAAAAATATATAATATTACTTTCAAACTTCCTTCTATTAGTTGTGTACCTTCGCAGAATTATATAAAAAACTGATGGATTTTTAAGTAATATCAAATGAAGTCATTCTGATTCTCAGATATTTTATTATTATTAGGATACAACGATCGTTTCGCTAACACTGTAGCATCGTCAGGTAGGTGGTATATCTTACATTTTTGAATAACTAAATTTGTTCCTAAAATCGGCTTCTATTTATAGTTTAGTACGTACAAAATTCTGTTGAGGACTAAAACCCGAGAAAAGGGAATCTCTGAAAGTTCCAGTTCATCCGAAAATATTTAACAGTGGGGAGTTATTTAGATCTAATTGTTCAAGTTCATTCTGCGTTAGTAAGGCGAAAATATGAGTGTAGGATCATAGTCATTATTAACCTTTATTTGTTTAATGATGTTGAGCTCTAAAATGTTATTTTCTTGATTAATGGGTATGTTAACTAATATGTGAATTTAATTCTGATAATATTTGGTTAATATATTATACACAATAAATCAAATCATCCCATTTACCAAACATTATCAGCATTTAATTCTTTAACCCAGAGATTAGTTAACATACCCACGAATCGAGAAAATTATATTTATTTGTGTATTTTTTTGCCAGATATTCCTTTACATTGATATTTTTGTGATATCGAGTCGAATTAGCCCTCCCAAATGCATAACATCCAGATAAGATTCTTAATTTACTGTCTCAACTTCTTTCTAGGATTCTCAATACTCAACATCGAGATAATCCAAAAAACTGTCAACATCACCTTCACATTCGATTAACATTGACTTGTTTTTTTCGCACGCATACGTTCTTTTTTTTTGATAATGTTACTACACTAAGACTTATGTGACATTTTCAATGCTACCACAAATGAAATTCCATTTGCAATGTAATGTTTAAGAGACATTTCCGAATCGATAGTATTATCTATTATGAAAATAGCAAAGTATATTTGAGATGAACTGAAAAAATGTAGCACTGTAAATAAACTAAACGACAAATGATGCCAACTTGGCGTCAAAAAGACAATTTCCTTAAACGTTTCTCTCGTTTACTTTGATAGTTTTTGATTGTTTCGGTCTTTACTTGACGGAAATTCATCTTCAAAAATATTTTTGTACCAGAGCTGTGTATTAAGGTCATGTTTTGCATTGTATACCTCAGTTTAAATACTCACCTGATGAAGTCATGGAATGACGAAAAAATTGTCTTGTGAATCAATAAAATAGCGGAAGTTAACATTTGTTTTTCTCATATACTTTGATAGTTTTAGAATAGATATTATAATCCAAGTAACTTCGTTTTCTAAAGATTTTAGTTCCTTTTTAACATTGAATAATAGAAAAGCGAATACAATCAACTCAATCTAAATTTTAAAAGAATTTTCGATTTTTTTTTACTAATGTTTAAAGAATTTTCACTCGAGTAGTTGATTTTACTCCGGAAAAGATCTATCTTCTAAATTTTGGACAACCCAAGTGTTTTCGAATTATAAATAGTTCTATTAGAATTGATCTTATTCAAATGTTTCCGATCAAATTACTCTTTAACGAGTTAACTTATATACAAATTAGATTTTCTAACAAGTCATAATATTTGGTTTACAGGGTTTTATTATACAGGGTGTATATGAATAGATGCGAAAAAATTTAGGGGGTGATTTCTTGTCAAAAATAGGGTGGGTTTTTCATATAAAGTTTATTTTTTTGAGTCCCCCTGCTTGGTTCTAGCCCCTTAAAGATGGCGCTCGAAAAACAGTTTTTAATTTTTTTCTCAAAAACCAAAAAACTGACAATAATAAAATTGAGCAGATATTTTATGCGGGCGAGAAGGCACCCAAAAGAAATTTTGGTGGTGTTTCTCTATGATTGCAAGGGGTAGAAAAAGCCACCCCTAAACCTTCTTTCGCGAAAAACTTTTCTCCATATTCCTATTTTACAATAAAAAAAATTATTTTGGATGGCTTGATCCATTCTTAACAAATAAGATCTCTTGTAAATTCAAGGTTTTTGCGAAAAAAAAATTTATCAACATGATAGCGTGAGTCCTAGGGGCTGGAATTATTTCCGAACTAGAATTTATCTAGTAAGCGGATGTGATTTTGTTATGACAACTGATTAGTTTTGATTAACTTTGATTCAGTTACAATTATTGTCAGTTTTTTGGTTTTCAAAAAACATTAAATACTGTTTTTTGGGCGCCAACTTCAGGAGGCTGTAACTAAGCAGGGGGGCTCAAAAAAATTAACTTTATATGAAAGACCCACCCTTTTTTTAACAGGGAATCACCTCCTACAGTTATTTATACTTATATATATTATTTATTTTTACTATTTATATACACCCTGTATAAAACCCAGGACAATACGCTTTCTTCCGAAATATAAAACTTATCATTGAATTTCTTACAACTATTAATATAAATTCTAATCATTCGATTTTCCCTGCCTTTTATCATTAAAACAAGCTCTACCACTCGTATTTAATATTCGGAAATATATCTGTAGAAACAACACTCCTCATCTCAGAATCCCCGACCTTCAAAATGCTCCAGAAGTTCTTCAGAGAGAGGTTCTGGTGTTCCCACCTGTTTGTAAAGAATTGATTTAGAATCATGTGTTGTTTTTAAGACGAGGGTGCAGTTTTTTATCGAAAGAAGGAAACGGATATACTCTGAACTCCGTCCAGGAAATGAACAATATGAGTTGGGTATTTTATTCATAAAGCGTGGGGACTGCATTTGTATTATTCTGGGTGCCACGCAAAAAATGTTTACCGGATTTGACGGAGATTTGAACCAATAGGTAAAATAATCATTTCCTGAATATGACTAAAGATAGGATCTAGAATGAATATAATTTGTGACATTAGAATTTTGTGGGTGAAATATGAAATTACGCTAATGAAAATCACGAGTCTAGGATTTCTATGTAAAAAAGCTGCAAATTTCACACGATCCATTGTTTTATAATAAAAATATCAAAAATAATTTTTTTAAACAATATAATAAATTCACTACGGCAGCTAAGCAAAAGAATCGAACGAAAACATAGTATTGACCAAAATGATCTAAATATATACCCAAGAGAAATTTGTTTCGATTGGATATTCAGAAATAACAAATTTTGTACCGAAAAGTGTTCCAAATAAAATTCAAAAAGGTATTTTTCATTTCCCTTTTTGAAAAATAGATAGCACATTGTCCAGAAAAAGAATCTGAATTCTAAAAGTTGGGATTTATTTGAATATTCACACATGCGCGTGGCAGTTTTCAAATATAGAGTCTATGATCCTATCTTCTTTTCAACATTTTGAACCGAATATTTGGTGAATGAAGGTATGTAAATATTTGTTATTGATTGTTTTCATTTACCATCCAAATAACTCCCAAGTTCAGAGTTCAGATTATTTTTCTGAAGAATGTGATATCTCCTTTTCAAAAGTGGAAATGAAAAGGACCTTTTTAAATTCTATGTGGAACATATTTTAGTGACGGAATTTATTACTCCTGAATATCCAATCGAAACAAGTTTGTCTTGGGCGATGAATCTAAAGAATTTTATAAATTGAAAATTACTACGAAGAAGTATTTGTATATTACAGAATAATAGCTGGAATTCATTCTCCAGAACCTCATCAGATTTTAATCTAAATAAATCTCATGAAAACATTTAGAATTAAATTTTAAAACATTTCCTAAATAAAATTTGAATATCAAAACAGATTTAATCTGTCAGTCTTCTACAATTTTAATTTCAAAAAAAAATTTTATTCAAAAAACTTTTAGAATTAAATTAATGTTTACATAAGCACCGCTCATATTTAATAGATGTATATAATCAAAACTCAATATACAATGTCAAATGGAATAAATAAACCAACAAATATAAATTGTCATTTGAAATTAATAATATAAGAAAAACAAATGTTAACTTCCGCTATTTTATTGATTTACACAACAATTGTTTCGTCATACCATGACTTCATCAGGTGAGTATTTAAACTGAGGTATACAATGCAAAACATGACTTTAAATACACAGCTCTGGTACAAAAAATAGACGGGTGGAAAGAGATGGTATACAATTAATGAAAAATAGTAAGTAGGGGGATCTGTTTAAATCTATATGATCATTCAATAAAATTTGTCTTTTATTATATCTATTGATCTCTAAAGTTTCTAACAGATTCAGTTTCTGACTTTTGTTTTCGATATGTAATATTTCATAGTTCATATTAAAATTATGGGCAGTTATGGTCCATAATTTTAATATGAACTATGAAGTAACTTATTGAAATATCTAAATATTTCAAGTAAATTAGTTTTGGAGAAGTTCTTAAAATTATGTTTTGTATTTTTGAAGAGTTTTTAGTTTTCATAAATATAAGATCAGAAAGAAAATTTTGTCACCTTCAAATATTTATTTATTTTTTTTTTTGAATATCAAAACAGATTTAATCTGTTAGTCTTCTACAATTTTAATTTAAAAAAAAAAATCATTCAAAAAACTTTTAGAATTAAATTAATGTCTACAATAATATATATATATATATATATATATATATATTTAATAGACTTATATACTCAAAACTCAATACATAATGTCAAATGGAATAAATAAAACAACGGATATAAAAAAGTCATTAAAATTAATAAATTAATATTTAAAGGAGACAAAATTTTGTTTCTGATCTTATCATTAAGAACACCAATTGCCTTTCAAAAACATGAACACAACTTAAGGACTTCTCAAAAAATAATTTATTTGAAATATTTAATATATTTAAATATTCAAATAAGTTAATTCAAAAATCTCTCAAAACATGCACTATATCTTCAAAAAACAATTATAATTCTGGTAATCTCTTCATGGACCCTAAATAATACTCCAAATATCAAAATCAAATAACTATCACTATATCTCACCTCCACGTGTTTAACAGGATAAATTCCTTTAATCAGACTAACTTTAAAATTCAAGATAGCCTTAGTTCTTAACAAAATCACAGAAAAGTGTAAGGTGTTATAAGGTTATCTTTAAACCATGGACATTCCATAATGAGATTTATTGAAGCCTAAATATGATAATATATTATATATAAAATAAAATAGAGAAAGGCTTTTTACTTGATAGAAGAAATATGATAAAATTTGAATATCAAAACATCTAACTTCAAAAAACAACTTTGAGGTAAGATATACTGATTTTTAGTTGGTTATGATATTTTAAATATGATTTAGGGCCGATGAAGAGATAATCGGGAAGTCTAGTTGTTTTTTGAAGATATAATGCATGTATTGAGAGATTTTTAATTAACTTATTTGAATATTTGAATATATTAAATATTTCAAATGGATTATATTTTTTGAGAAGTCCTTAAGTTGCGTTTTATGTTTTTGAAAAGGAATTTGTGTTCATAATGGTAAGATCAGAAACAAAATTTTGTCTCCTTCAAATATTTAATTATTAATTTTAAATGACAATTTATATTTGTTGACATTGTATATTGAATTTTGATTATAAACGTCTATTAAATATGAGCGGTGCTTATGTAGACATTCATTTAATTTTAAAAGTTTTTTGAATAAAAATTTATTTGAAATTAAAATTGTGGAAGACTGACAGATTAAATCTGTTTTGATATTCAAATTTTGTTATATTTCTTCTATCAAGTAAAAAGCCTTTTTCTATTTTATGTCCTAAATACACTGTGTTACTTTATAGACATAAATATTATCATCACATGTGTTGGAAATTAATAAAGAATCAAAAGTAATATAAAATAATGACCAAATTATTTAGACATCACCTTATACATATATGTTTCGATTGGATGTTAAAGAATCACAAGTTCCATCACCAAAAAATGTTCAACATATAATTCAAAAAGGCCTCTTTTTATTTTCCTTTTTTTTAAATATATAGCACCTTGTCTAGAGGAAGAACTTGATAAATTCGATAATATTTATGTCTATAAAGTGATACAGTGTATTTAGTACATGTTTTAAAATTAAATTCTAAACGTTTTCATGAAATTTATTCAGACTAAAATCTGTAGAGGTTCTGGGGAATTAATTTCAGCTATCATTCTGTAATATGCAAATACTCCTTCGTAGTAATTTTCACTCATAAAATTCTTGTGTTCATCAGTCATAGCCCTCCAGATCCACAGAATCAAATAGTTTAGATTTCTCTTTATAGGGTCATCTGAAATCTCTAGTGTACATAACGCCAGTGAACACCGTAGGCGAACTGATAAATCGTATAACTTTTGTAATAAATCCTAACTTTTGACACAGGAATATTCCGGGAGTGTTTGAAAGAGTTCGATCGTCTATGAAAAGAAGTGCAGAAGCTTCTATAAGGGTTGGAAAAGGACATTTTCAACAATTGCTGTAGTTCAGTTCCTCTGTTGTTATTTAGTTTTTTGTTATGATTGATTTCTGAGTTTTACGTTTCTTTTAGTTATAAATTTTTTGTGACGATTATACGTGTTTATTGAATCTTTATGAAAAATGGTTAAAGATCGGGAAAATTACCATAAAAACTAATAATAAATTTATTTACCGCAGGTTACTAACTAAATTTTCATGACAATTTGGATTTTTCGGAGGATTTCGAGAGAATGGTTCAAAATTTTTTCTCGAAATTGGTATCAGATACGACAAAACTACAAGAGACTATAAACTTAGATCAATACTTTACGAGATATCGATAACTAGAGTTATCTACCGAAAAAATAATGAATTTATTTCTCCCAAAGTTCAGTTTGTGCGTCATTGATCGAATCCTGGTACTTTTTTGACACTTTAGCACTTAATAAAAATAAAAGTTGTGTTCTGTAATCTAACAGTTATCAAATTCGTCACAACAGTGCTGCCAACTGAATAAAGTTCCGAAATGCTCGATGTTCACATTAGTTCTCACAGTACCTTACTTCAGTGGAATAAATAAATATTTAATATTCATATTCATGTATCTGTTTCATTCCAACTCGGCAATGTTACCTATTCAAACACACCCAATTAAACCTGACATTGTACACCTATAGTTCAGTGACTGAAACCCGAAGAAACGCAGACAAATAATACCCCGTAAGCCCCCCATCACATTGCGTTGCACGATTCGAGTACATGCCCTTCAAAGAGCAGAAGACTGACTTCCGGTCACCGTTCCACGCTTCCTTTGCTGACCGGAAACAGCCGTGCAATATCGGAATAAATATGGAATTCACAGCGATGTGATTTCAATTATCCCGTGCTCGATGCCCGGATGAAAGAACTCAATCCGAGCTGGATTCACGGGGCTGGGGGAACGTTGGGGAATTTAATTGAAAACAGTTTGGCCAAAGGGGTGCACCCATGTAATACAGTGTGTACCCTGCTGGTGTACAAAGAGGTTCATTTCATGCTCGCTCAATTTCAATGTCGATTTCGTGTGAGTTCTTTTCAAGGACCACATGGAAGCGGGATTTTCTTTAATAGGATTGTTGAGAGGAAGGATTAATTTTCGGATAATTGATATAGCAGAGCAAACCAAAAGCTGGCGTTGAGAATTTCGTGTGTTCATGGTTTTCTTTTAAAAATATTGAACTCACTCAGTCGTTACTGTTTGGTAGTTGATTATAATTAATGATAAAAAACAGTATCGTGTACATAGTTCATAAATGTTTAGAAATTTAGGAAAACTGCATAACTTCAGCTAAAAGCTGAATATTACAGATAATAGCTAGATTAATTCCACGAGACCTCTACAGATTTAATCTAAAAAACCTAAAGAATTAAATTCGATAAAATGCCTTGGAAAACACTCACTTTAAAGACAAACAGATTATCAACGCATGTGAGCTGCTAATCGATAAATAATAAAAAGAAAACATAAAGTATTAACCAAAATTATTGAAACCCATGACACAAGACCAATTTGTGTCGATTGGATATTAAATAACAAATTCAATCACCAAAAAATTTTCCACATCGAATTCAAAAAGGTCTTTTTACTTTCCTCCTCAAAAAATAGATAGAACATTCTCCAATGTTCAGGAGTCTACAAGTTGACTTGCAAAGATTGCCCTTTAGTATACATTGGCCAGACTGGTAGATCATTCAAGAAACGTGTCCAAGAACACCAAAGAGGTTATATATCCGATTCTGTACATTCGACATATGCTAATCATCTTAAGGTATTCAGGCATAATTTCAACAATAATTGTGAAATAATCCACGTTGAAAGCAAAAGTTTCAGATTAACACTTTTAGAATTTCTTGAAATCAACAGGTATAATGCCCGTAAAATCCTTTTGAACGAACAAACAGATGTTGATAAGTCTCCATTACTGAATATCTTTCCTAAATGGCATTTTTAATGGCAAACTCCAATAAACACTTAGAGTTTTTATGACTTGTGCTTCCATTATTTGGTCACGTACCTAACAATGTATTTAAACTCAGTTACACTGAATATCATCAGACAGTACAATGTAATACCTGAAGAAGCCACATCGTGATAAAACAGTTGTTGTAGTAGTACAAACATTTTTGTGTAAATAAATTACTAACTCATATACATTTTTTTGAATAACTCTCAACTGTTGAGAATATTGGTTAGAATTCAGATTTTAAATTCAGAATTATATATTATAACTTCTACAATATATATTGAAACTATATACAAAAATTGTCAAATTGATATCCCTATATATAATCAGTATAAAATATTTTTCAATGTTTTCGAAAAAACCGAACTTCTACAATATACAGGGTGTTTGTACAGGCTTTCAGGGCAGATGCAGGACATTTTGGTGATTCTGAATCAGTGCTCGATATATGTCCTAACTATATTCGTTTAAGAGATACAGAATGTTTTATGTATTTTATCAAAAACTTTCAATCGGCATACCTCTTGAACGCCTGCGTGGATCTTCATGAAAACTTGAGGGATGAGTATAGGCCAATGCCAAATATTTGCCCATAATGACTTATTGATAAAATATAAAAAGGCTTTTTACTTGATAGAAGAATTATAACAAAATTTGAATATCAAAACAGATTTAATCTGCTAGTCTTCTACAATTTTTTTGAAATTAAATTTGTAGAAGACTAACAGATTAAATCTGTTTTGATATTCAAATTTTGACTTATTGATAGCACAGGTCCGGAATGAGAAGATTACATTCTTTATCCCACATCTTGTAAGACACTCTGTACATCCAATTTTCAAAAAGCGAAATTTTCTTTAATGGCACACTTCGCATCATCATTTTATGAACCATTGAATATTAAGAATTTTTAATTTATAGTAAACACGGACCTGTGAATCTCCGAATAATGCGTCTATTCATATTGAATCGATTGCAATTCTCAGTTACATGACGTAGGTATTGTGCTGCATCTTATTCCATCCAATACATGAATGTAGGGTAACATCAATTATTTTTTGCAAAACTAAATTTAACCGAAAACTCGAATTAACATTGAACATTTAATTGGACTATTATAAAAAGGACTTAATAATAAAAATAAAAAATGTATCTTATAAACTTGTGTGGTACTGAAAAAAATTGACAATAAATAAGAGAAAAAATTATAACTTGTTTTCGAAAATACCCCCTCTCTCTGCTAAACATTTTCTAGCTTTTATGATCAAATGAGATACAGCTTTCTTCAAAATTTCCGGTCGATTTCGTATTGCTTCACATGCAGCTTGAATACGATTAATCAGATGCTCCCTGTATATGATTTCTTCAGAGTAAACTTCACTTTTAGGTGCCCCCAGAGAAAATAATCCAAGCATGTAAGATCTGGGGATCTTGCGGGCCAGTCATGAGGTCCCACTCTATCAAACCAATGATCTGGATAAACTTCATTCAAATGCGCAACAATTTCACGGGTACAATGTGTTGGAGCTTCATCATGTTTGAAGTACATTCCTCTTGGAATATTACTTCCATCATTCAAGAGCCCTGGCAAATGCTCGATTTAAAATTGTAGATATGTCACTCCATTCAACCTGTGTGGAAGAATATATGGTCCAATTAGGCGATTATTGTAAATTCCACACCAAATATTGACTGAAAAACGATGTCGTGAATTCTGTTTCCTAGTCACTTTCGGATTTACTCTGGAATATATGATCCAATTAGGCGATTATTGTAAATTCCACACCAAATATTGACTGAAAAACGATGTCGTGAATTGTGTTTCCTAGTCACTTTCGGATTTACTCTGGACTAAATATGTGCATTGCGAACATTCAAAATGCCATCTTTTGTCATTTTTTGAAGTTCGCTTCATTGGTAAAAAGCGTTCTGAAGATAGCTCGCTGGTTCCGCAAAACCCATCTGCAAAATCGGATCCTTGGTAGTTCATCGCCTGGCTCCAAGGTTTGGACGAATTGTAAATGAAATGGATGCCACTTTTCAGGGTGCAGAACTCGCCATACCTGACAATGTGGCAAACCTAAAACTGAACCAAGACGCCGAGTGCTGGTTGAGGGATTTTCTTGGACAGCTTCTATTATCTCTTCATGGTTTACCATCGAACTTGCTCTTTCTCGTTTACTTACTGACGGAAAGTGTCCAGTTTCACAGCATGTGAGAAGATAAATAGTGGACCAGAAAGAAAGGCTAATGAAAGCTGCAGAACATTCAATACGAGAGCTAGCAGGTGTCAAAAAGAAATAGAGAAATTTTCGAGAACAAATTACATACGAAAATTGATGGGAGAAGGGGTATAAAAGAATTTATTTACGAAAGTTTAAATAAGATGCCGAAAAGTATATCGTTTTGTATGCGTTTGTCTGATTTCATTCAGTTATTAATTTTCTTAAATATCTAAAATTTTTCCCTTCGGTATGCTCGCACCCCCTTAGGGGGCGCCCCCACAGGTTAGAAATGCTGCCTTAAGTCATGATAATGACTTAAATTCATCCAATATGAATTAACACATCATTCGGAGAAACACAGGTCCGCGTTTACTATGAATCGAAGATTCCAGATATTCAGTAGCTCATAAAATATTGATGCGAAGTGTGCCATTATTTCAAATGAGCTTGTTTGAAAGAGTATCCATTGTAGATTCTGGGGAGAATTTCACTTTTCGAAAATTCGATGTACAGGGTGTTTTACAAGATGTGGGATAAAGAATATAATTTTCTCAATCCGGACCTGCGCTATCGACAAGTGATTAGGTGCAAATATTAGGCATTGGCCTATACCCATTCTCTCAAATTTTCATGAAGATCCATGCAGGCGTTCAAGAGTTATGCCGATTGAAATTTTGTGATGAAATACATAAAACATCCTGTATCTCTAAACTAAAATAGTTAGAATACATTTCGAGCACTGATTCAGACTCACCAAAATATCCTGCATCTGCCCTGAAAGCCTGTACATTATTCGTGAAACACCCTGTATATTGAAACTATATACAAGAACTGTCAAAATGATATCAGTATATATAATCAATATAAATAATTTTTCAATGTCTCGAAAAAAACCCTTTTACATCCCGACATGAAGAGTATTAATACAAATGTATTAACAAAAACTATATAACTATGTATATTAACATACAAATACAAGAAAATCCACTATTCCAAAATTATCTAAAATTCTCAAAATAAAGGATCAAATAAAAATAATTGAACGAGAATTCCAACATTTGATAGCTATTTCGGTCTCTAGGCCTCTTCAGAAATGTATTGAATTCAGATTCGAATTTATCACAAGATCGAAGTTTAACTCACCAAATAAGATAAAAGCTGGAACGAATAAACTTTAAGTATGATTTAAAGTAGCCGAAATAGAACAGAAATGATTAACGTGTTGTTAGGTATAACCTATACCTATTTCTATTCGGAACACAGAAAAACATAACGAAACTTATTCGTCCCAAATAAGGTCCCATGATGAGAAAAATAATCATAATTTCAAAAATAATAAATAAATATACGGTGCATATTTAGACTCTATATGAATTTATTTCATAATTGAAAAATCAATTTGAATGTGAGTCCATACTTAGAAGAATATATAATTCTGAATTTAAAGTCATTTAAATTATACTTCTATCAAGTATTGACTCAAATTCAAATTGTTTTTTAAATTATGATGTAAAGAGAAGTGGACAGCAACGATTCTTATTTGTCTAATATTTTGACACATTTACAGTCTGAGCAAAAAAAAAGGGTAAAGACAAACGAGCAACAATTACTAGAAATCAGGCTATGATGCTGAAAAACACACTGTAATTCTCTTATATATTACAGCAAACAATCTCTGTTTTTATTTTTTATATTTATATACTTGAGATAAGGCGGTAGATTATTGAAAAATTTTGACACAAAAAAGTAGATGTTTCGCTTCATTTAAGCATTATGTAGACGAGGTCTAGTAGTGACTCCAAGCACTGTTTTCTTCCAAGGTAGTGTTTTTAAGTTGATGTATCAATAGTTCAAATGTATAGTGTTTCATAATACATATTTTATTACAATTTGAATACGAACTAGGTTGTTTTAACATTTAATCTATTTTTCGAAATTATGATTATGAAATCTACTTATTGAATTTTTAATATACTTATTAATCTGTTTAAGCAACGCGTTGCAAGCTAATTTTATTATGAAATTGACTTATTATATGAAGTTTTTGTTAAAAATTTTTTTTGCCCTTCTATATAGTGGTTGTATCTTGGGTTGGACTACTATCACTGAAAATTATGGACGTGATCTAGTTTCAGGTGTACCTCGACGTTTAGTTAAGTGTTTACAGTTAAATGGACGTTGTATAAGTTAATAAGATGAATATTTTGTTATAATTTTCTAATTCAAGAATTAAAAATATATACTAAATAATTACAATTGAAAATAATTACATTAAAAATTCACAAATTTCTGGAATATCGAGAAAATGTCGTACCAAACCGAACAGGATAAGAAGCTCTTATCTTTCACATACGGATCTCTGGTGAGCTCATATAAGCGTGGAATTACACTTTTCTTATAACGAAAATCCCATTTCCGAACGCTGGCGCAAAAACTTGTTCCAGGGGAAGAAGCCATTGTTGATTCCTCCGGGAATGTAAACAGAATCTGTACTCCGTAATACGGAATCCCCTATTTTAGAGTGTTGAAATACAGGTTGTGTTCATGACATATGTCACTGCCACGTATAGGTGGTCATGCCTTGTTCTTTATAAAAACTCATAATTCAACGCCCCCTCTATTTACGTGGAAAATCAATATGGCGGAAAGTACGTAGGGCGAATCTGTGAAAATGAAGAGTTATTTTTCAGTTAAGCAGACAGACGTCTATGATATATTACTACTGGTTTTACTCTGTCAGTTTCACAATGAAATACTGTATACTACCAAAATTGAATTCGATAAGGACAATAAATTTATCTTTTCGAGTCAATTCGGTTCATTATTCGAGGATAAATTACTGAAAAATAAGTTTGGTGTATATAGTATGAGATTTTGGGGGGCCTCCAATTGATTAATTTTTTTCTAATGATATTTGTCGTTCAATTTGTTAGTTGAATTAATATTTGATTAATAATTTTTTTAGCAAATTGCGTGTGCCGAGAAAAATCACGAAGCCCATTTTTGTTTGAACGTTCGTTTCCGTAAAAAGCTTCACTTACTTTAAATAAATATAAATTTGATATTATGTTGAAGGCTTTTTTAAAGAAATATTTCGGAGAGATCTTCAAATTCCAAGGTATTCTGTATTCTATGCTCATCACAAAAATCACACAAAGATTTCTATCAAGTAAAAAATCTCTTTTTATTATTTTATTTTATATATAATATATAATTATATTCAGGTTCTTAAAATTTCATTATATAAATCTCATGTGGTTTAACTAGGGCCTTATAAGCTTTGTGTGATTTTTGTGATGAGCATAGAACATAGAATACCTTGCATTTTAAAGGTCTCTAATTTTAGTGTTTGTTCAAACATGGATACTTAGGGGTAAGTTATTTATTGTTAATGGATTTTATATTTGAAATTTGAAGTTGGACTGAAGAAGACCTTATCTGAATTATCATTGTTTTTTGAGAATTTGATACATGTTTTGAGAGATTTTTGAAGTAACTTATTTAAATATCTGAATATATCAAATATTTCAAGTAAATTACTTTTGGAGAAGTTCTTAAAATTATGTTTTGTATTTTTGAAAAGTTTTTAGTTTTCATAAATATAAGATCAGAAAGAACATTTTGTCACCTTCAAATATTTATTTATTTATTTCAATTGACCCATGATTAATATTATAATTAATAATCTGTCAAGGAAAAACTTCCAATTTCATTGAATGAAATAAATTTATCCGGGAATCTATAATAATACCAATTTCCAAATAAGAGAAAAATATATTTATATGTGTTTCTATTAATATTTATACTTTTTAATTTATTATAATTAGTATCTTATATATTTATATTAAAAATAACACTCGGTTTATATTTCACAGTTTATTCAGAAATCTGACACGTGTTTCGGTATTTCAACCATCTTCAGAGGAGTACAAAAAGTAACTAAACTTAAAATCACAGAGGTTCATTTTTATTACAATTACAACATCTGTTGCTTTTTATGGCACATTAAAATAATAATAAAAATGAACCTCTGTGATTTTAAGTTTAGTTACTTTTTGTACTCCTCTGAAGATGGTTGAAATACCGAAACACGTGTCAGATTTCTGAATAAACTGTGAAATATAAACCGAGTGTTATTTTTAATATAAATATTATAATGTTTCACCTAGAACCAACCGCAAACTCAATTCTTCTTATTAGTATCTTATATAATATATCTAATATTAAATATTTGTTTATGCGTATATATTATATATTGTAAATATTTTCAGGATTTTCTGAATGCAATCTCATTTCTTCCAATTCGTTATACTAAAAATACATTAACTGTTTCTAATTTCTTTCAAAAGTTTATTATTTCGATTGTTGTCAGAATAAACCTGTTTGAATATTTGTGATTTTATGTTGAGATTCAATTCTAAATTTTTTCGTCATTTATAATGTAATTGTCACTTATTATTAGCCAAATTCTTAATTTCTACTCGGTTTTGAAACAATCAATTTCTATAAATTTTAATAAATATATATGTAGTACTAAGATTTCTTATTAATTAATATTCGTTCCAAACCGTCATTAGAAAATTTAGGTAACTATTTAGGTAAAGAACTTTATATAGACTCATGGAAAATAGAGTTGTGTATTGATCTGGATAATTTAATTTTATAAAAACTTAAATATAATGAAAATAATATTTAACAATAAGTTTCATGTTTCTGGGAGAAAAAATTTTCTAGCAGAGCGTGGTTTCGATCCACGGACCTCTGGGTTATGGGCCCAGCACGCTTCCACTGCGCCACTCTGCTGTGATGAAGTTGGACAAAATACTGTATATAAACCCAAGAATAAGATAAAATATAAATGGATTAAAAAAAAGTTTAAAAATCATACAGATTTATTGTGTTAACCTCCTACAAATTTTAATTTAAAAAAAATTTGTATTCACAAACTTTTAGAATTAAATAAATGTCACGTCGTGTATATTAGTATTCTGGTAACTATTATTATTATTATTATTACTAAATCAAGAAAATTAATATAATAGATTAATTAGAGTTATTATGTTCTATTTCTATGGTGAATAATATTAAAAGATGTATTTCGTTTATTATCAGAAATATTCATGTACAATAATGAATCTAAAATTAACCGAAAACCCTCACAAAATATTTTTTATATTGGTATAGATATATAGTTAATATTTTCTGTTGTTTCACAGGTACAGATAGACAATTAAAACAATTCTTTTTGTTTATCAACGAAATGCATCCTTCAATATTATTCACCATGGAAACCGAAACAATTTTCTGGATTTAACAGTTATCAGAATAAATAATTTACATGAATTTTCAATATTTCACGAACCAACATATACTTACACTATTATACATAATAAATCAAATCATCCTATAAACCAAAAATTATCAGCATTCAATTGTTTGCTCCACAGATTAGTTAATATTCCCATGAATCGAGAAAATTATATTTATCAACATGACAAAATAAATAGCTTATGATAATGATCACGATCCTACGTCGATAGATAAATTGTTGATGGATAAAAATGATAAAATAGCTTCAAATATGGTATATCACAATACATAAGAAAATTTTAAACACATTTCCTTAAAATATACTAAAGGTATTTCTGGGAAGATTGTTAAATACCTCAAAAATGAATATGATTTAAGAACACCATATAAAACTCATTCAAACCTGATTAAATTCATTAAAAATAGTAAAGATATGACACATAAAGATGATAAATCGAGAGTTTATAAGTTAACCTGCGGTGAATGGCCAAAGCCAAAAATTTACAAAAAAAGCTTGACCCTTTCCAAAGAAATTTGCCAGATGGGTTTTTCGATCTCATATTCGAGCAATGAAACAAATACAAATTGGAGATTAGTCGATTTTTGGCATACTAAGAATCTAATACAACGGAGCAATTAAGCTGGAATCATGCTACAGAAAAGAAACGACACGAAAATGGAACAATCCTGACGAAGTTAACAGTAATGATTAAATTGTTCAGGTTGATATTTATGAGATTTTAACCACATACGTCTACCTATTTTGGCTTATCGTCACGGTATATAACTTAATGATGGTGTAATTAATGATAAGGAGGACGAGGTTCTACTCACTGAACCCAATCGTTGCAATTACAATGCAAGATAATTCTACCATACAGCACAATTTCCATGCAAACTAGTAGCTAACAGCCTATGAGGTTTTGTGTTTTTTTTTTTGCGATTTTGCTATCGTAGAAATACTATAATCATTTCGATAAGAACTATAAACATATATGTTAGAATCCTGTTGTTTGTATTGTTGGTATTAAATATTAAAAACTTATGATAGTTGCCAGGCGTGGTTTGCATGAGTAGTTTTGTCGAAAATTCATCTAAATTCCACACAAATTACTATTATTTCTCCTTCAAAGTGGACCAATTTTCTTAAATTCAGGGATTATTGTATAGAGTGTCTTAAAATAAGCTGAGAATTTGAAATGAGCGCCATTGGTATCGTACAGTAAAAAGAGAAAACGAAAAGTTCGAATACCGACAAAGTTGGAAATTTTTTTTCACTTAATAGGGTGATGAAAAATAGAAAGGAAGGTTTTTACTTTATTTAAGGTTTTTTCAACATCTAAAATATCAAATAGAGTAATTCTGTTAAACCTCGCTACAAATTTCAATTTTATGAATTTTCTTGAAAACTTTTTAAAATAAAATAAAATAAATGCCTCAGAAACACTGTTTCTTTTTAGTAGACATATAATATTAACACTAGTTACATAGCATCAAAAGGATGTGAACGAATCTAAAGAAAATATAGAATATTGATCGAAATTACTCAACAAACTTTTAGTGGAGACACTACACTGTTTCATGCCCAAAATAAATTCGAGAAATTCTTCGAAACAACCTCCCTTTAAAAAGCGCTTTGAGAAATTCTTCAAAAATATGTAGTACATCTTCAAAGGGGCAATTTGATATTCTCACCGATAATCTTAATGATAACTATTCGCATTCTATGTTCGTCCATAGAAAATACACAGAGGTTGTATGAAGTATTTCTCAAGACTCAGTTTTATCCAAAAAATACTGTGTGTATGAGAAAAAAAAATAGATTGTAATTGTAATATATAGAATAAAATAATAAAAAAGGAGACTTTTACTTGATAAAAGGTCAAGTATGATAGATATTTTTATTGATTGTTTTTATTTTGCTGGCATAAAAGTGGGCTGAAGATTATCGATGAGAATCTCAAATCGCCTTTTTGAAGGAGCTCTTTAAAGAGCGGTCGTTCCAAAGAATTTCTCAAGTTTATGTTGAGCAATTTTAGAGTGGAATTCATTTTTCATAATGCCAGTATGAAACAGTCTCCACTGAATATTTCTTGAGTAAGTTCGGTCAATATTCTATATATTGAACTTTATAAAATTGAAATTTGTAGGGAGGTATAACAGAATTACTCCGTTTTATATTTAAGATATTTAATAGAGTGATGGGAGATATTCATTAATGAGTTTACTAATAGCACTTGTCTAATCAAAATACATTGATTTCAATCACTCTAACGTATCAGAAACATTCACCAAAAGAAAATAATTTTTTAATGGTTTCTTTTATCGGATTATATTCAATCATACCTTGTAGACTCTCCTATAATATTATATTTTCTAAAATATTCAACTCAAACATCCATATTACAGACTCTTTCAACTGAAATTTGTTTTGCGTTTCCATAAACAAGAAGTGACCTTTAGATCTAGTATTTTCATGTATATGGCTGACAAATATACAAGTACGACTATTAATGATATTGTGTCAATAAATTATTCAACATTTTATAGCGGAACAACCTCATATTAAAAGCTATTTTTTGACCCACACTCGAAATATTCACATCATTAGACATGTCGTTTTTTATATGCATTTTACAGCCCAAAATAATCCATAAATTTTGGCAATGTATTACATTCAGTTTTATTCAATAAAAGGAAGAATTGTATTTATAAATTTATAAGATTCACAAGTTATTATTTTTCTTTCATCTGAGGTTTTTTCTCATTTAAGTAGATTATTATAATAAAATATTTTGAAATTGTTATTATTGAGTGTTTTTTTATTGCCTATTGGTTTCCAGGAGTTTAATTATATAATAATATATTATATTTGAGTCAAAATACTTGAAAAACACAATACAAATTTTAGAAAACCTACCACTATTGATACCATAATCCTTTCAAAATCAAATCAGTCATGGAAAATTAAAATGTCAACATTCCATGGTTTCATTCATAGACTTTTGAGCATCCCGTTGAACGATGTCAATTTCCGAAAAGAAGTCAATATAATTGAAACTATAGCGGTGAACAATGGCTATATGGCTATAGAACTGAAATCATTGACAAAATGTTTAAAAAGAAAACTTACCACAATAGTTTAAAACAATTTTATATCAATATAAATTATCCTTATGAAGAAAAGAAAATATGGTTTTTATTGGCTTATATAAAAGGTTTCAGCAGTAGGATCTCCAATGGTCTTGATAAAATGGGAATTAATTCTTTAGCAGTAAATAAAAATAATTTAGCTAAGATGTTGGTGAACAATAAAGAAAGGAATCCCAACTTTTCCGAATAGGAGATTCATCAAATTGAATATGATCATTGTAATGCTACATATATAGGACAGATAGGCCGATGTTTAAAACATAGAATCAAAGAACATAGGATGTCCATTTTGAAAAACCAGAAATCAACCGGTTTTGCAGAACATTGTATAGAAAATAATAATTTTTTAATCAGAAAGATGTCACTTTACTATATAATGTTAAAAAGTTCAAATTGATGGACTATTTGGAGATTCTTTCAATCAAAAAAGCCATTGAGATATAGGAGAATTTAACAAATTTCCAAATACTCTTTGGAAGTACCCCTATATTGGATGCTGTTATTTCCATGCGCCATAAAAATACACAGATATCCTCAGTGTAATAAAAGAACCTTTTTTCAATTTTAAGTTAAGCTACTTCTCGTACTCCTTTGAAGATGGTCGAAAGACCGAAACACGTGTCAGGATTCTGAATAAACTGTGAAACATAAAAACTTTCTAAATAAAATTGTTATAATGTTTCACCTAGAGCGAACCGCATGCTCCATTCATTTAATCGAATGATATCGTTTTTCATTAATACATTTCAAGGTTCAACCTTCCTAATGAACTCACAACTTTAAAAAATATTCATTAATTTTTCGTTTGTAGCCGATCAAATATGCAAATATTAAAAGTCCTACGCCTTAGATACCTGAAAATGTTGGGTCTGAATAAATGCAATACGACATAATATAGTATTATCTTTTAAAATTTGAATATCAAAACAAATTGAAATATGTTTATCTTCTACAATTTTAATTTCCAAAAGAATTTTTTTATTCAAAAAACTTTTAGAATTAAATTAATGTCTAAAACAAGCACCGCTCACATTTAATAGACGTATATAATCAAAACTCAATATACAATGTCAAATGAAATAAATAACCCAACAGATATACGAAAGTAATTAAAATTAATAAATAAATATTCAAAGGAGACAAAATTTTGTTTCTGGTTTTATCTTAAAAAATACTACTTGCCTTATAAAAATGGGAAGTCCTTCAAGTGTGTTCATGTTTTTATAAGGCAAGTAGTATTTCTTAAGATAAAACCAGAAACAAAATTTTGTCTCCTTTGAATATTTATTTATTAATTTTAATTACTTTCGTATATCTGTTGGGTTATTTATTTCATTTGACATTGTATATTGAGTTTTGATTATATACGTCTATTAAATGTGAGCGGTGCTTGTTTTAGACATTAATTTAATTCTAAAAGTTTTTTGAATAAAAAAATTCTTTTGGAAATTAAAATTGTAGAAGATAAACATATTTCAATTTGTTTTGATATTCAAATTTTGTTATATTTCTTCTATCAAGTAAAAAGCCTTTCTATTTAATTATCTTTTATCCATAATGAACTTTCTATACTGATATATTATGTTTCAGAAAGCATACGTTTTAAGATGAAGAATCAGACTATATATTTTGCAATAAAGAATGTATTGCAGAGTTTCGGGAAGAAAGTGTGTTACATCTTCGGAAGTTTCCGATCGAAAAACATAATAAAATTTCTTTCTATATTTCAGTAATAATTTAGGTGTTTTACGTGTTTTATATTCATTTTTAAATTTCACATAATACACGGAAAAACGAATTTATAATTAACCATTGAGGTTGGAACGTATATACTGTTGAATTAGTAACTGCGTTTCTAAATATTATTATTTACTCTCGAGTTATCTGAGAAGAATTTATGAAAGCTTGTAAAAAAAATCTTTCAAAAGACCCTCGAAGCTTTTATACTTTGGGATTTTTTTAAAGGTTGAAAATTGGGAGATGCAATTAAAAGAACTATATTCTATTCAATTTATTTGAAATATTTGTATGAAACTGAAAAGAAATATAAGTTTCGTCTTGTTAAATGCATTTTTGGAGCAACATTAAATACTCAATAGGCTGCGAATTATGAGAACAATGGTGGTGGTGAAGAAACAATTTTGAGACATATAGTTTTATATAGATCTTCATGTAGAAAGTTCTTTCAGTGAGTTCAGACGTAATGAGGACATATTTCATCTAATAAATATCGACAGATAAAGTTGCAATTTTCGACACTCTCCAGTCTTTGTCGGACGTTTAAAAAGGAACAAAGATATGCCTACTATCGTATTTCTTGATATTTTCTTTGACCTCTAGCTTTGGCGCCTAACCTATGTTATTTTTGACAGGATAACTGGCGATAAGCTCATTCAAATTGCTATTCGAAACTGAGGTTCCTCCACAAAAGTATCACATTAAAATGTGGTCCATATGTGAATCCTGCACTTACTAACAACATAGATATGGGTTGAAGTGGTAGTTTATCATTGGTTACTGGTTTCTATCATTAGTAGTAATATGGCTTAGTTTTCGTCCTTGTGTCATGGATACTATGAGACTACCTTGTAAAAAGGCATTCTTCAAGAGAGACGGATCGAATTACTTCAAAGGCTGAGAATTGAGCTCTGGTTTAGAGATTCCATCATTTTCGTTAACTGTTTTACATGTATGTTGTTACACGTAGAAATGTTACATTAGCTATTTTGAAATTTTTATTAGTAGTTATAAAGAAAAATATTTTAGAACGCGAAAAAATTGATATATTGACATAAATGGAATTAAAATGAATTGAAACTTTGTTTATACCAATGTGTAATTATTCCAATCAGAAAAATTTTTAAGAAAACTATGCTAACAATTATTATCGTTTTAAAGGATAGAATAACCACTGCATCTGTATTCAAATTTATTATTTGTTGAATACACTCTAAAATAATAGATTCATTCTGCATAAATTTACATTTATGATTACTTCATCCATTGTAAAAAAAATTTCTTCGTGAGTTGTATCAAATATAATAACTTTTGAAATATTAGATTTTTCCTGAAGGTCTGTATGTAAGAATGCGTTAAAATGTATTTATTTCAAACCCTTTTCTCATAAGAATTTTTCTACTTAAAAAATGTATACGTATGCGTTGTTTTTTTTAGAGTGATAGAACTTTAAATTGAAATAAAACATATTTAAATTAAGACGGGAGCCAATTTTTTTTTTATTTGAAAGATAATTTTATGACATTTATGTTTTGAAATTTATTTCCGGCATATGTCCACCACGACTAGCTCTGAGGAACTGCATTCGACCAAACCAATTTTGGATCACTTTTTCGAGTAATTCAGGTCTGATTCAATCAATAACACGAGTTATGTTGGCTTCCAAAGCGTCTACTGTTTCTGGTTTATCATAAACCAATGACTTGACATAAACTGAAATAAAATAATCCAGTGGAGTTATGTCACATGATCTTGGAGGCCAATTAATTGGACAATTTCTCGAAATAATGTTATCGCCAAATTTCCTTTCAATAAATCAATTGCCATGGTAGCACCATCTTGTTGGAACCAAAACACTTCTGGGTCGATACCATTCAAATTTTGAAACAAATAATCATTGATCATCGATCTATAACAAGCACCATTCACTGTAACATTAGCTCCAGCGTCGTTTTCAAACAAATATGGACTGATGATGCCTCCAGCGTGTAAGGCACACCATACAGTGCATTTTTCAGGGTGCAATTGAATCTGCTAACTTCTTGAGGATTATGTTCATTCCATATACGGCAATTTTGCTTGTTTACATAGCCGTTCAACCAGAAGTGAGAATCATCACTAAAAATTTTACGATAAAGAAGTGGATCAACTTCAAGCTGTTCTAGGGCCCAATCAGCAAACAAACGTCGCTTATTATGGTCAAGTGGCTTTAGTTCTTGAACCAGTTGGATCTTGTATGGGTGTAGATCAAGATCCTTACGCAAAATTTTCCATGTGGTGGATGCACATAGTACAACTTGTTGTGAATGTCGACGAATAGACAAATCTGGATAATCATTAACACTATGACTTACAGCAACGATATTTTCTTATGTACGTACAGTACAGTCCTTTGTCTTGCTCTTATTGTTGCATCGGGTAGAGAAAATGTTGTCCGAAATCTATCGATAGTTCGACGAATAAGCTGCTCTGATGGACGATTATGTGAACCATAAATTTCACGAAGTGCTCTATAAATTTGGCGAATAGAACAATGATTTTGAAAAGAAATTTCAACAATTTGTAAACGTTGGTGCGGCGTGAGTCTTTCCATGATAATTTGTTGATGCTTACTGAACAGAAATGTCAAAACAACATGGCTTCTATCTTCTGTCAGATCAGACAGTTATCCCTATCGAAAATTCTATCATTCAAAAAAAACACCCGATACGTCAACAAATTTTCATTTTGTCATGAGGAGCAGTGTTTGTAAGACACATAATTCAATTACATGAAAATTAAACAGATTATTCGATTTTTTCATAATATATTGATGTATTTTTAATATGAGATCGTCAACGTTCTATCGAATTTACAATATTTATTATTTGACTTTTTGTGTTCGTAAGCTATAAAAATTGTTCTTCTGATGCTTCTAAATTTGATCGAAAATTGTTTTCTTCATAAACTAGCATAATTTAATTGGACCTTCAACCAACAGTAAGATGATCTTCGTTTCAAAATTTACATATTATAGACGTTTGGAGGGAACAATATTCGCTCTAGGTAATAATATGTTTTCAACTTTGTGAAATTTTAGATGAAGAAAGTGACGCTTATAACTATGCTGATACCAATGTTAGAATATTGATTTTCGAAAATCTACTAAATCAGGAGGAAATTCTGAAAATGCATTACTAGAGTTTTTCGCCGATAAGGACCAACACAAAAGAGAAAGGCATTATGAAGCTACCTCCAAAATGGCAACAGATTATACAAATTTAAGAACAAAACGGTGCATATTTGACCCAAATCGGAAATGTGAACTCTACCATTTAGTGTATTGGCATGTGAGCGTATGTCTTTCTTCAAGTGACTAGTTGGCAGTCTCCACAGTCTGTCCCCAGAGGTAGAAAGTGTAATAAGGGTTGCGCCTCAAGATTGATGCCTCGATTGATCCTGGTACGAGCACCGTCAATCCAGCCTGTACGTCAAGACCCACGAACCTTTGTGAAGTCTTTCAATTGATCCTGGCGTCAAGCACCAACGGACTAGCCGAATCGCTAAATCCTGAAACATTCCTCGAGATATCCTGAACATGAGTGTCTGTGAACAGATAAAAGGAATACCCTCCTAGTTCAGCATGCAGACTTTTAAACACTGCCCCCTCTTGTTCAACACCAATTGGGTGGCCAGGTCGTACGAATGCTTCCCGAGGGCCTCCACTCTCCCGAGGTAACGCAGTATGCAACATAACGCACTCGGCCATTGGACAGAAAACCCTAGAGATTTACTGCAATAGGGTAGAGAACGTTAGTTTTAAGGGGGAGGCTCTGTGCTGCGACGGACTCCCTTGTCACTGAGTTGATCAACGCGGCTGAGCCCTCAATTCCAGCTTTACGTTGAAAATAGGGCTTCATTCGGTTGATCTTCCACCACACGGGTCCAGGTACTGGCGCAGGTGACATTGCTTTAGGCATCAAGACTTAACCCTCCATTTAACCGGGATGAAATTAGGCTCCTAGTCAAGGCAAGCATCCCCAGCGCGTCAAGCTATAATGCCATGGGGAGTGACCCAAATCGGACATGTGAATTTTGCCAGATTTTCGAATAAGCATTGAGCGTGGCTCTTTCAACAAGTGACTACTCAGCAGTCTCCACAGTCTGCCCCCAGAGGCAGAAAGAGTGATAAGGATTACGCCATATCATCGCGCGAAGCGAGAACTCCTCCGAAGAGATGAAGCCACCAGCTTCCAGTTTGGACTTCAGCTCGAAAGCCTTCCACCGTCTGACTGGTAGCAACGAAGCACTAACTAACCTCTACTGGCTCTGCAGGTCAGTACCCGAGTTTTTGGGATGCAACTCACTCGCCGGAAGGGCTTCTTATCCAAGCACCCGGACGCAGTCTCACGAATTAAGATAATCCCAAGATTGATGACTCAATTGATCCTGGACGAGCACCGTCAACACGGCCTGTACGTCATGACCCACCAACCCATGTGAGGTCTTTTGATTGATCCTGGCGTTAAGCACCAACGGACTGGCCGTTTCGTCGAGATCCACAAACCCTGAAACGTAACGCATTAGATCCGGGTTCAGGACAAGGCCGGTCGAACCGTCAAGTACCGCTAAACCCTGAGTTATTTCACGAGAATATCCTGAACATGGAGGTCTGCGAACAGATAAATGAAATACCTCCCTAGTCCAGCATGCGGACTTTCAACCACCACCCCCTCGAGTGCAACACAAATTGGATGGCCAGGTGATGCAAGTATCACCTGTGGGCATCCACCCTCCAGAAGTAACGCAGTATGCTACATAACGCACTCGGCCGTTGGACAGAAAAATCCGGAGATTTACTGCAATAGGGTAGAGTACGCTAGTTTTAAGGGAGAAGCCCTGTGCTACGACAGACTCCCTGACGCGAATTCGAGAATCTGAAACATGTTAAATAAAGTCTTGAAGTGCATGCAAAAATAATGGGTTTTTTCCCAATTGATGGTACTGTTATTTCATATTACCCATCAGCCATGTCTTCATAGCTTGTATTTTTCCATTGAGGTCTGCTTGGCTCATGTTGTTTGTTTTCAATTTGATGTACTTCGGAATTAAGTTCAAATGTTTTTTCTATTATAGTTTTTCTATCAATAATATCAAAGTATAATAACATAAATAATCCAAGAATTTATTAAGTATTTTCAATTAATAATTTATATTTCTTGGAAATCTTTCATTCCTTTTGTACTTTGTAAAGAATGTTAATTTTATATGTCTACTAAATTGAGGCAGTGTTTTTCTAAGACATTTATTTAATTTTATTAAAAAGTTTTTGAATGAACATTTTTTGAAATTAAAATTTATAAGAGATTGGCAGAATATACCTGCATGATATTTAAAATATCAAATCCGATAGAATGTACTTAGTCTATAAGTTAACTCAGCTTTGAACGAAATGATCTGGCGCTTGGTTTCAAAAATCAAAATTTCTTTAAATCGGTATAATATTGCTGCTGTTCTATCTGAAATTGCCCAATAATTCTGTCGATAACTGCATTCACCCTAACCCTCTCACGTACACATGTCATGGTTACGCACGAATTCAAACAAGAGTAAGTTACCCAAATCACCCCTGGAAAATTCGTTCGGGAAATGTTTGCATGTCTGGTGGAAAAGACACTTTAATAACTTCCACACGGGAGGCAGATTAAGTTCACTTGTTTGTTTTTAATCGAATAGGAACGAGAACTGCTAGACATTTTGCTCTGTTGTCTTTTAATTATGGACGAGGAAAAAACGTCGACCGTTCTTGTTTGAGGGAGTATCTTCAGAGGCGAGATTCCAATTAAGTTTCGGTATTATCTGGGTTTAGTTGGGCAAATATGACAATTCCGGTATTCTTTGGGGTAATTTTCCTGATGGTTTGTGGAATGAATCTCTTGCGGAATTTCTGTTACATCCCTGAATTCTGTACCCTGTCATGGTTTGAATGCGTAAGGGAATTGAATTGAAGACAAATAACTCTGGAACACCCTTCTGAACGTTCTATGTAGCAAATCTTGTAGGAGTTCATTATTTAAAATTATGGACCTTATTTTAAGTTTACGAACTTCTAATTCAAAGAAATCATTTCGTCATGTGGCTAATTTGCGAATACACAAGTGCTTTAGGGTTATGATAAAAGAACAGTTTGAATTTCAGAATCACGTAGGGTTTGATATACAGAATGGTCCACATAAAAGAGTTCAAGTGGATATCTCCGTAATTATGCGTTTTTCCGGAAAATGTCGAGACGCGTCAATATGTTTTTGGAGCGGGAAATCTTATGATTGTAAATTCGTGGATGTACAATCATCCCCTAAGCCAGGTGGCAACCTCTTAAGAATCTTAAATGACAATAGGGTTCGGGTAAAACATCGTTTCAAAGGTCTTATGATTACATTTATGAATATGCTAACAAAGTTCTGTTTGACGTTCGTTTCGGTGTAAAATACTCATTGGAAGTGCATTAAGTGGTCGAATTCCTGAATGAACAAGTATTAGATGTTGAAATTGTTTTTCATTTGCTACTAGGCGGTAATTAAATTGTTATTCAATGTTTTTATCCATATTTTGTTGCACTTCAGATCTGATCATAGGATTAACAATAACAACAAACTCATCAAATGCAAGAAGTGTTTTTCATAATTGAACTCTTGATAAGGTTCAATATGTTCTATATGTTTTCTTCTCTCTAATTTAATACTAATCAGATAATGAAAGTGTTTACAATTGTTTATTTGTAACTTTATTCGAAAGATTAAAGTCATCATGGTTCACACGACTGCGAAGAAAGTAGGAATAGCTTCAAATATATCGAAAAGTCTAGGTAGCGTAAATTTCAACGAACGAAAAGGCAAGAATTCAAGTCTTGGTCCTTATTGGTGAAAAGCTCTATGAATCGATTATTACAATCTTCTCTTTCATAACTACTTATGTTCATTCGATAAATATCCTATTTAGACCCGAACTGAAATAAAGGTTTGAATATCAAAACAGATTTAATCTGTTAGTCTCCTACAATTTAAATTTCAAAAAATTTATTCAAGAAACTTCAAGAATTAAATTAATGTCTAATAAGCACTGCTTATGTTTAATGTATAAAATCGAAACTCATTTTACAATATCAAATAGAATTAAGAAAAAACCAAACGAATATAAATTCTCAATTAAAATTAATAAATAAATAAATGTTCTTTGTTTCGTTGCAAGCATATGTTCTTTTCAGACAAGCGGAAACGCAGCTTTGCTTGTGACAAAATGTTTTGTTTTCTGATCTCATATTTATGGAAACAAAATTTTAAAAAAAATATACAACATAATTTTAAGAACTCCTCAAAAACTAATTTATTTGAAATTTTTAATATATTTAAATAAATTACTTCAAAAACCCCTGGAAACATGTAGCAACATGTATGTTCTATGCTCACAACAAAATCACACAAAGTTTATAAGGCACTTTAAAGATTAAAACATTCAAATTTTGTAATATTCCTTCTATCAAGTAAAATACCGCTTTCTTATTATTTTATTTTCAATATAATATATAATTATATTAGGTTTTTAAATGAAGAAATTTTTTATGCAGTGTTGAATGTTTTAACTAATAACTAAGATCATTAAAGTGCCTTATAAACTTTGTGTGATTTCGTTGTGAGCATAGAACATAGAGTACCTTGGATATTAGATATACCTAGTTTTGATGTTCAACAAACACATATTCCTAGAGATCATATTGGGTAAGTTTATTTATTCTTAATTGATTTTATCTTTTAAATGTGAAGTTGAACTAGTCTTATATGAATTTTAATTATTTTTTGAGGATTTGCTACATGTTTTGAGAGTTTTTGAAGTAATTTATTTAAATATATTGAATATTTCGAATAAATTAGTTTTTGAGAAGTTCTTAAAATTATGTTGGATATTTTTGAAAAAGATTTAGTTTTTATAAAAATAAGATCAGAAAACAAAACATTTTGTCACAAGCAAAGCTGCGTTTCCGCTTGTCTGAATAGTTCAGTACGCTTGCTTGAAAAGAAACAAAAAACATTTATTTATTCATTAATTTTAATTGACAATTTATATTCGTTGGTTTGTTTCTTAATTCTATTTGATATTGTATAATGCGTTTCGATTTTATACGTCTATTAAATATAAGCAGTGTTTATAAGACATTAATTTAATTCTGAAAGTTTCTTGAATAAATTTTTTGAAATTAAAATTGTAGAAAACTAACAGATCAAATCTGCTTTGATATTCAAACCTTTATTTCAGTTCGCGTCTAAATAGGATATCTATCGAATGAACACATGTAGTTATATTTTTTATTGACTCTAAATTCAGAATTATATATTCTAACTTCTACATTATATATTGAAACTATATACAAAAACTATCAAATTGATCTCCATATATATATAGTAAATATAAAATATTTTTTAATGTCTCGGAAAAAACTTTACGTCCCGACTTGAAATGTATTAATACAAATGTATTAACAAAAACTATATAAGTATGTATATAAACATACAAATACAAGAAAATCCACTATTCCAAAATTATCTAAAATTATCAAAATAAAGGATCAAATAAAAATAATTGAACGAGAACTCGAACTCGAACATTTGATTGTTATTGTTTTTCTGTGTTCCGAGTACAAATAGTTATAGGTTATACGTAACAATATGTTGATCATTTCTGTTTTATTTTGGATACTGTAAAGCTTATTATTTGGGGTGAATAAGTTTTGTTATTGTTTTTCTGTGTTCCGAGTACAAATAGTTATGGGTTATACGTAACAATACGTTGATCATTTCTGTTTTATTGTGGATACTGTAAAGCTTACTTCAAGTTTATTCGTTCCATGTTTTATCTTATTTTGGTAAGTTGAATTTTGATCTTGTTATATATTTGAATTTGAATTCAATACATTTCTGATGAGGTCATATAGGCCGAAATAGCTATCAAATGTTCGAGTTCTCGTTCAATTATTTTTATTTGATCCTTTATTTTAATAATTTTAGATAATTTTGGAATAGTGGATTTTCTTGTATTTGTATAGCTCTTGTTGATACATTTGTATTAATACATTTCAAGTCGGTATGTAAAATGGTTTTTTCCGAGACATTGAAAAATATTTTATATTGATTATATATAAGGATATCAATTTGCTAGTTTTTGTATATAGTTTCAATATATAATGCGAAGTTAGAATATATAATTCTGAATTTGGAGTCATTTAAATTTTACTTCTATCAAGTAATGACTCACATTAAAATTGATATTTTTTATTCGTTGGTTTTAATATTGGAGAAAAAGAACCTAATATTTTTGTCATAGAACATAGAGTACCTTGGATATTAGATATACCTAGTTTGGATGTTCAACAAACACATATTCCAAGAGATCGTATTGGGTAAGTTTATTTATTGTTAATTGATTTTATCTTTTAAATGTGAAGTTGAACTGGTCTTATCTGAATTATAATTATTTTTTGAAGATTTGCTACATGTTTTGAGAGTTTTTGAAGTATTAAATTTATTTAAATATGTTAAAAATTTCAAATAAAATGGTTTTTGAGAAGTTCTTAAAATTATAATATGTTGTATATTTTTGAGAAAGATTTAGTTTTCATGAATATGAGATCAGAAAACAAAACATTTTGTCACAAGCAAAGCTGCATTTCCGCTTGACTGAAGAGTTCAGTACGCATCCTTGGAACGAAACAAAACACATTTATTTATTTATTAATTTTAATTGACAATTTATATTCGTTGGGTTTTTTCTTAATTCTATTTGATATTGCATAATGAGTTTCGACTTTATACGTCTATTAAATATAAGCAGTGCTTATAAGACATTAATTTAATTCTTTAAGTTTCTTAAATAAATTTTTTGAAATTTAAATTGTATTATTTTATGAAATAAAAGTGTTTAGTTAACTGAGCAGCATTTATATAACTAGGCTCTTCCACAAAAGACTCCATATCTGAAAACTGACACGTGAATGTGTGAAAATACAAATTATAATTATTATAAACAAATATAAATTAAAAATGAATTGGAAGGTTTTTTTAATATTTTAGAAGGATCAACTCTCCGCAACCTCTACAAATTCAATTGAAAAATTATTCCAGAAACATTTTGAAATTGAATAAATGAATTGTCTTAGAAACACTCATTTTCTTTTTATAGGCATATAGAATTATGGATACACATGTGCGGCAGTTAATCAAAAAAGAATCAAAAGAAAATTAAAATTTTGAGCGCAATCATCCAGTAAACATTATCAAATAGTACAAAGTTGAAAAATATGAAATGATAACTGTAGATTTTTCAAGAAACTGGGTCGAATATAAAATTATTGAAGATTATTTAACCAAAAGTTACCAAGGATGAATTATAAAGTAGTTGGACCCAAACATTTTTTTAGTACTGTTCTATTTTTTGAAATTTTTGGGTACTAACCAAACTTCGTCAAAACCTGTATTTGACATGATGAATAGTTAAATTATACATAAGAAACATTAAGTGATATTTCTAAAATTTTAAGTGTAACTGCCATGGCATTTGAAAAACCCATCTTCTCTGTTAGGAAACCCAATTAGTCACTCTGAGGATACCTTCGTGTTAGGACCATCCGTATAGTAAGTTTCCTACGAGCGAATTGTCAGATCGAAAACCCGATCAATGGAATAGAATAGAATAGTTAGGTACCGATAAAAAGTGGATCAACGATTAGTTCTACACTTCTGGCGTTCTTCCGGTACAGAGCGGATGCAATTAACATATAGAAGAGACCCCTTCTGATATTATCGCTACATTTAATCACCACTCGGATGGTTGCCAATGATGGAAGGTTCGTCTATCCAAGTATTTTTGCTACGGTTACTGGAAACTCGTTAAATGTCAGACAACTAGTTCATACGATTTTGTTGCTATTGGATAACCAAGATACAATGTTGATTAAAATTTCCATTTTTTCGACTTTACTCAAGAAGTGTAGGAGTGAGTAGATTTTTTCCAAATAGTATTTCTTTACAATTTAGTGGAGAAATTTCACATTAGGTGTAGATAAGTGATCGTTGGATTACTTCTAACGATGTCATTTTTCATCACTAGGTCTGGCGACTTTTACCTCAGATTTCCAATTTATTGAATCTTCCATAGAATTTTCAAACAATTCCTTTTGAAATATCCATTGTAGAGAAAATGGCCCTTTTGTCACACACTGATTTGCTAAAGTGAGTCTTTCTCTTGGCACATCTGACCGATAATCCCACAGAAGGCATTTTTCTCAAATTATATGAAAATACTACAGTGAATTGAATCTTCAATATCATTTTCTGAATTTTATAATCAAAAATAAGGCAGAACGGTTCAATTTTTTATGATTCCCAAAATGTAAAGATTGTGATTTTATAATTTTTTTCAGTCAACATTCAAAATGTTTTTAATTTTATCACCCACATTTTTGACCTACTATTGAACTATTTAAGTGAAGAACATTATGAAACAATAGACGCTTTGAAAACCAACATAACTCGTGTTATTGATGAAATAAGGCCTGAATTACTCGAAAAAATGGTCCAAAATTGGTCTGGTCGAATGCGGTTCCTCAAAACTAGTCGTGGTGGACATATGATGGAAATTATTTAAAAAAAATAAATATCATAAAATTATCTTTCAAATAAAAAAAAATTTGGCTGCAATCTTAATTCAAATGTGTTTTATTTCAATTTAAAGTTCTATAACTCTAAAAAAAAATACCCTTTACAAATGTCTTTCTATTTGGTTGTCGTCTGTTGGAAAAACGCAAACCGTACTTTCGAACCACTGCTGTATTTCCATTGGTAAATCATAAATGAACAACATATCGCGATATTCGATGTTTAAAAAAAGGCATAATCTTCTCGATTTTATCTAGAATATTATTATAAAGTGATTTAATTTGTTAGATTCAAGAAAACGTACTAATAACCAAAATTATTAAGCGACGGAAATTGTCAGATTTTAATTTCAATGTTTACATTGATATTCAATCACAAGGAGCTTCAAGATAGAGAAATTTTAGGTTTGGAATATTTCAACTTTTCGTTGTTGTCTTCTTTGCCATGATATTATGGCAGATGATAAGCAGCTAGCACAAAAGTTGATATGTCATTCGAAAGCACACTAAATGAGGTATTTTTTGCTTAAAAGAAAACATGTCCATAATTAATAATTTTTCATCCATAAAACCATTGGAGAAATATGACTAATTTTGTTCATTTCATAATCGTGATATTCATCTTCCTACCACGCCCGCAATAAACATTTTTGGCACAGAAAACTTCTTATCTTGAGCAAATTCAATGTCGTTTCCAGATATGTGGTCAAATTTTATGAGGCTACAAGGATAACTGAAGTATAATTGATTTTATGGAAAAACTTGAAATATTTCGTGAAATCAAGAAATGATAAATTGAATAATAACCATCAACATTCCGATGATTTGTTGTTATACGACATTTTTTGTTGCAAATAACTTGTATGATCTCCCTTTGAAGTTTGGCCCTTTTAAAAGTATATGGATTAAACAGGTAGATCCTTCAAGGAAAAATTCATGAACACCAGAGAGGTTAAACGTCAGACATCTCACACTCAACATATGCCAGTCATTTGACAGAATTTGGACATAATTTCAACAAAAAATACGAAATTAAAAGTGTCAGACTCACACCGTTGGAATTCGTCCAAATCAACAGATACTATAAGCTTAAAATTCTCTTTAACGAACAAACAGATATCAACAGATCTCTCTTGTAGAATATTTTTACTCTTACTTTGAATATTTCCGAAAATTGGCCCCAATATATGTTACTCGTATCCCTGTTTTTGTACATTTCAACTTATCTGTATTTCCGAAAATCGACTGTTATCTTTATCTTCTTTCAATCTTCTGCCTAAACCATAGCTTCATAAGGTGTGGAGTTTTAACTTTTAGAGTAGTTAAAAATGTAAACTTGAAAAAGCCACAGTGTTGTCAAAACAATTGTGGTGACTTAAGAAACATTGGAAATATTCTTTATTATAAAATAAATGGAGGTTTATACTTGATAGAAGGTATATAAAATTATTTAAATATTTTAATGTTTACTGATATATTCTGTTAGCCTTCTACATATTTAATTTCAAAAAATTATATTTAATATTAAAACTTCAGGAAATAAATTAATGTCATATAAGCACCGCTTATATCAAACGACATATAAAATAAACATTCATTATAAGACATCCAAATGAGATAATAAAATCCAATAAATATAAATTGTTAATCAAAATCCGATAAATTCAATATTTTGAGTAGACAAAATTTTGTTTCTGCTCATCCCTCTTATGAAAACAGATATCTTTCAAAAATGTTCAACATAATCTTAACAATTTCATCATGAAACTATCTTACCAAGAATATTCAATATTATTGAATATTTAAATAAGTTACGTCTTAGAAAACCTCAAGATATGTAAAAACAAATTTTAAGAGAGACTTTGCTCGTCAGTACCCAATCACGTTCAATAAAAATATAATATCAATCAACAAAAATATTTACTCACCTTTCCTTAACATTCTTCATACAGATGTCCTTATGCTATAACAGAGGCCGTTAAATTGCCGGTCAATCTTTAAAATCTATGTTAAACCACAGAAATATTTGAGTTCGCATTGGACATCATTTAAATGTTCAGTACTCATTTGCCAAGATGCTTTCTGGATTGTTAAAGGTGAGTAAATATTTTTTGTTGATTGATATTATATTTTTATTAAATGTGATTGGGTACTGACGAGCAAAGTCTCTCTTAAAACTTGTATTTTAGTAATGTTTTTACATATCATGAGATTTTCTGAACAGTAACTTAGTTAAATATTTAATAATATCGAATATTCTAAGTAAGATAGTTTTATGATGAGATTCTTAGGATTATGTCAAACATTTTTTTAAGATATCTATTTTCCTAAGAGGGATGGGCAGGAGCAAAATTTTGTGTACTCAAAATATTTAATTTATCGGATTTTTGTTAACAATTTATATTTAGTGGATTTTGTTATCTCATTTGGATGTCTTATAATGAATGTTTATTTTATATGTCGTTTGATATAAGCAGTTCTTATATGACATTAATTCAATTCCTGAAGTTATAATATTAAATATAATTTTTTGAAATTAATAATTGTAGAAGGTTAAAGGAATATATCAGTAAATATTAAAATATTTAAAAAATATTCTTTATTACTTTAATTAACTAGATCTTCCTAATACATCATAATATTGATTTTTTTTTAGTTTCGGAACTATTGAGCAAATAAGAAAAAGATTCATAGTGGATAACTGCCGAACTATCCTTAACAAACTTAACCGAGATATTTAGGTTCCTGAAAGTTTCAAGTCTCCAGCTCCTTCAGTTCGAAAATTAAAGTGTTCAAGAACGGAACACCTACCAGAATTACTTTTGACCTCGAATGCTTCATCAGTGAGTTCAATCTAGTCGTTTTAGATCATTTTAGAATGAAAATATGAAAATTACAGGTATTTGGGCAAAATGAAAGCACGCTGTTCCCTTGACAAGTGTGCACAAAAGTAGCAGCTATTTCAATTAATTTCGAATTTCTTCTTTGGCAGAATTGCTTGTAGGAACTTACTTGTCTTACATTACCAAGTCGACTTTAGTATCACTATCGTCAACAGAGTGGAAGAGTCGTCACTTGACGTTTCTGTGATTGCTTTTTGGACCAAAATTCAATGAGCAATATTTTTTGATGGTCCACACTTGCCCTTGATTTTTTTTCCGTAATATTCTTGGATCTGCGGTGTACTGTTGAATAGCAGGACTAAGCTTTGATTTAAGATTCGTAATCTCTATACCAACTCCTAATCAAGTCTCATATATCTGATCCAATCACGAAATTTGACTAGTCTTATTACTTCTCTTGTAACTGGACTCTCCCTGACTTGATCCCTAATTCCAAACCTAGGAATTACCAGTGTAAATTCTAGACTGAAAGACTAATACTAGCCAAATCTTCACGAACATGATTGATACAGACCGACGGATATAGAGTAACTCACTGGTATTGCTATTATCTTCCTATAATCCCTTGTAATTTAGTGTGCACCCCTGTATTTAGACCTTGAGCACATGTCCAATGAATCTAATCGCAGAAGGGGGACTAAATAGAGGCAGAGAAGAATTGGGGATTATTTTAATGGCTTACTGATATCGAGTACGATAAATTGAATCATGGAATTTGAATATTTCTAATCAAGTTCCATATACTAGATGATCCGTTTACTTAGTAAGAACAGGGTGTATATGAATAGTTGCGAAAAAATTCAGGAGGTGATTCCTTGTAAAAAATAGGGTGGGTCTTTCATATAAACTTTATATTTTTGAGTCCCCCTGCTTAGTTACAGCCCCCTTAAGAAGGCGCCGAAAAACAGTTTTTAATTTTTTTTCAGATCGAAAAATGATTGTAACTGAATCAAAGTTAATCAAAACTAGTCATTTGTCATAACAAAATGACATCCGCTTACTAGATAAATTCTAGTGCGTATATAATTTCAGCCTCTACCATATGTTGATAATAATTTTTTTTAAATATTTGATAGATTCGGTCTTCACTTGGTGGAAACTCATTTTAATTAAAGAAATGTATATATGACAGTAATTTATTTCCACAAAAATGTTTGTACTAATACAACAATTGTTTCACCACGATGTGGTGACAGTACAATGTAATACCTGAAGAAGCCACATCGTGGTGAAACAATTGTTGTATTAGTACAAACATTTTTGTGGAAATAAATTACTGTCATATATACATTTTTTTAAATAATTTTTTTTCTCTAAAACCTTGAATTTAAGTAAAAATTACAAGAAACCTTATTTGTTAAGAATATATCAAGCAATAAAATAGAAAAAGGCTTTTTACTTGATAGAAGAAATATAACAAAATTTGAATATCAAAACAGATTTAATCTGTTAGTCTTAGAGCAATTATCCGGTTACCACGTGGAGGTAAGATATAGTGATTGTTATTTGATTTTGATATTTGGAATATTATTTAGGGCCGATGAAGAGATTACCAGAATTCTAATTGTTTTTTGAAGATATAGTGCATGTTTTGAGAGATTTTTGAATTAACTTATTTGAATATTTAAATACATTCTGTCAAGAAAGTACCGGGAATTATCGATTTAAATCTGGCGGGGCAATGAGGCAGGTAAAAAAATTTTTTCCTAGGTTGGTACCTCTGTCCTTAATTACTATGCCAAGCTTGAGCGGGATCTGTCAACTAGTGTGTTTGCAACAGCTGATTAAGTCAGTCGATGTCAGAGTGCGTGCCGATTTTTACTATGGGTGATTACGTTGAGCAAAGAATTTGTTTAAAGTTTTGTGTTGCAAATGAATTTTCGTGTGCCGATGCATTGAAAATGTTGCAAAAGGCCTTTGGTGATAATGCTCTATAGAAAACTCGTGCATATCAGTGGTACAGAGCCTTCAAGGACGGTCGTGAAGTGGTCGCCCATCGACGGCTTCGATCGAAGATAACGTCGATAAAATTAAGGAAAGGGTGCTGAAAAACCGTCGTACCAGCTTGAGAGAGATAGCACATGATCTTAAGATATCCCACGAGTCCGCACGTACGATTTTGATTGATATTTTGGGCATGAGAAAGGTGGCCGCACGACTCGTACCGAAAGACCTGAATTTTCTTCAAAAACGTCATCGCGAACAGGTTGCTTCAGACATGCTGGATCGCTGTAATTCCGATTCTACATTCATGGAAAGCAATATAACTGGTGATGAGACCTGGGTCTATGAGTACGATATGCAAACAAGCCAGCAATCATCGGAATGGGTGGCAAAAAATGAGCCGAAACCGAAAAAACCACGCCAAAGCCGCTCGAAAATGAAGGTGATGCTCATTGTTTTCTTCGATATCCGTGGCGTGGTGCACTACGAATTCGTTCCAGAGGGTCAGACGGTAAACAAGGAGTATTACCTAGGCGTTATGGAGCGTTTGCGTGAGCGTATCCGTAAGAAGCGGCCAAATTTGTGGGCGAACAACTCATGGATTTTGCATGACGATAACGCGCCTTCTCACCGAGCTACGATTGTGACTGACTTTCTCGCCAAAAACTCAACAAACGTGCTTCAGCAACCACCGTATTCGCCGGATTTGGCTCCCTGCGACTTTTTCCTCTTCCCAAAACTAAAATTGCCCCTTCGTGGCACCCGTTTTGAGTCGATTGAAGCCATAAAACAAAATTCGGCGCGAGAGCTAAAGTCCATCCCGGAAAGCGCCTATAAAAAATGTTTCGATAATTGGAAGTGCCGTTGGCATAGATGTATTGGAGCAAATGGAGCCTATTTGGAAGGCGACCCAATAAATTTTGACGATTAAATGTAAAAATGTTGTTTTAATTGAAAATTCCCGGTACTTTCTTGATAGAGTAGTATATTAAATATTTCAAATAAATTATATTTTTGGAGAAGTCCTTAAATTGTGTTTCATGTTTTTGAAAAGGAATTGGTGTCCATAATGGTAAGATCAGAAACAAAATTTTGTCTCCTTCAAATATTTATTTATTAATTTTAATGACTTTTTTATATTTGTTGGTTTATTTATTCCATTTGACATTATATATTGAGTTTTGATTATATACGTCTATTAAATATAAGCGGTGCTTATTGTATCATATTTAAATTATTATTATTTAATTATTTAATTCTAAACATTTTTTGAATGAAAACTTTTGTGAAACTAAAATTGTAGAGGACTAACAGATTAAATCTGTTTTGATATTCAAATTTTAATATATCAAGCTATCAAATTGCTTTTTTTTATTGTGAAATAGGAATATGGAAAAAAGTTTCTTGTGAAAAAAAGTTCATGGGTGGCTTTATCTGCCCCTTGCAATCATAGAGGAACGCATCCAATAACCGCATAAAATGTCTGTTTACTTTTATTTTTGTCAGTTTATTGGTTTTCAAGAAAAAAATTAAAAACTGTTTTTCGAGCGACATCTTTAGGGGGTTGCAACTAAGCAGGGCAGGCTCAAAAAAATGAAGTTTATATGAAAGACCCACCGTATGTTTTGACAAGGAAGTACCCCCTACATTTTTTCGCAACTATTCATATACATCTGTTTATAAAAATTAGGAGCTTTACTCGGTATAAGTTATTAACGAATTGAATTGAAATTCAAAATATTCTGAAACCATTCACCAGATAGATAGCTTTTGCGGACTTATTCATATCATCCATGATCCTCACTAATTTTGGATTAGCCTGAATGTCGTTATTTTATAAGAGGTGGGTTATTTAAAATTTGTATATATGATCAGGTGTTAATGAGAAACCAATGAATATTTTCATTTACGAAAAAACAATGTCATTCAAATGACCGTCACAACCGGCGGTCAATTTTCAGAACATTGTCGATTGTTTGGGGGCTCACTCTTATGAATGAAACTTCGATTTCGTGTTTCAAGGCATCAATCATTTCTGGACGGTTAGCGTAACTTTTATCTTTAACGGATCCCCACAAAAAGTATTTATCAGAGGTGAAAAGAGCTTCATCGCTAAAGATGATTTTTCTGGGAAAATGCTCATCTTCGGCCAAGCGAAAATTAGCTCATTGAGCGAAGTTGAAACGTCTGATCACGAGGCTTCACTTCTTGTACTAATTAAATTTTGTAAGTCTTCATGCCGAGGTCTCTATGCAAAATTTTCCTCAGAGAAGTGCGAGAAATATTTAGTTCTTGAGTACGATGTCGAGTTGATGTTGATAGATGTTCGGCCACATTTTGGGCTACAGCAGCAATGTTTTCAGGTGTGCTCACTAGACAAGTATGTTAAAGTGTTATAACGATCTAGTTTTCACGAACAAATTGCTCCACAAATTGCCATGAGGGTATTTCATTTCTATGGAATTTTCCACGTAAATTTCTAACAGTTTGGATTGAAGATTCACAAATTTGGAAATAAGTTTTTAATTTTTGTCACTTTTGTGCAAGCTTAAATCAACCCATTTCATAAATGTCAAATATTAAACTAAATTCCTGTCAAACCACGAATGACAGAAGTGTTGCGAGACTCGAAATAACCACAACTTCAGAATACAAACTCTAGATGGTCCACCTTTTAGCTTTAGCGCTAAATGCTGCTCTATTCCCCTGAAAGGTTCAAGTCTCTATCTTTTTCTGTTCGAAAGTTAGTGTTTAAGAAAGCGATCAACGTTGATCCGCCCCAAAATTATTGGGGCTATTGATACAAAATATATTTCTCTAAGGTACATAAACAAAAATTCCGCCAAATAGCAAGATATTTAAAGGAAAAGAGTAACTGCAACATTACATTCAAAGCAAAAAACACGTTAGGAAATTTAATAAAAAATAATAAAGATTTGATCCATAAAAACAAAAAGTCTAGAGTCTATAGGTTCAACTGCGGTACTTTCCCATGTGTATACGATGGTCTGACAGGTAGATCTTCTGACACTAGGATACGTGAACACCAGAAAAAATATCTTGGTAAAAACGGAAATTCAACATATGCTGACCATCTTTTGGAGACAGGCGATTTTTGACAATAACTACAAAATCTTACACCTAAAAAACAAGAACCTCAGGTTGAACTTCCTTCAAGCCCTCGAAATTAACAGATACAATGAAAAATAGATTCTCCTAAATGACCAGACGAACCTCAATAAATCCCCCTTACTTAACCTTTTCTGAAACTGTTTAATAATAAAATAACAAATTACTGTAAATTACCACTACCTTCTTTTCTGTTTATTTTGAATATTCAAAGAACATAATCTCAAATATGTAGCTAGGACCATACTCACCTGAAGAAGTCATGTTGTAATGACGAAACAATTGTTGTGAAATTAGATAAATTACCGGAAATTAAGTTGTTTTACTTTTAATCATCGTGAATGATATTGTTTCTCATTAGTAAATGTCAAGGTTCAAACTTCATAATAAACCCATAACTTTGAAAACATATTCATTAGATTTTTGTTTATAGCTGATCAAAAATGCAAATTTTAATTGTCCCACCCCTTGTAACAGTAACAGGTATATATTACCATTCAGCCTTAAAACCTACTGTATAAATTTAAAGTCTTAAGGCCGTATCTTTCGAAAGTTATCCTGCTTATAAACAGCTTCACAGACATAATTGAATTAGACCACGAATTTTTTATCTGTAAATGCAATCTAATCATTCGAAGCCATTTTCGGCTACAATTTCGGAAAAATACAAATATTAATTGAAATGATAGGAAAACTGCAAACAAGTGCGCAAAAAAAGATGGAGCCCTTGAGAAAAACACAAATCCAACACTGCATTTCCTCGAACCCCAACATCTTTGACGATTCCGTTTGTGATCATCCAGTTCTCTCGTGGGCATCCGACCAACTGAATCAGACCGACCCACTTGATTATACCTTATCGAAATTCTACATAACCCCAAGGGTTGCTGGGGAAAGGGAAGAAGACAAGGGGAAAACGATTATCTAAGAGAGATTGATTCTCTCGTGTTCGTTTGTACGAATCGATAAATGGTTGACAGGTGATTTTCGATAGATATACAGAGCGGCCCAAATTATGGATTGATTATTATAGGTTAGAAAGGACGCATTGTTAGGAAGAGTTGCATTGTTATATGATAATTGGAGCTACGTGAAGTTATGGATGATAATAAATCATTGACTTTTTGAGTTTCCTCGTAGCAACACTTAAATGCAACATCGCTCATGTCAATAACCATTTGTCAATTGACTGCTGTCAAATATGAGCAATCTGTGTCATTAAGTTGGTCACTGAAAGCAGAGATTCTAATAAATTTCGACGAAAATTTAAAAAAGTAGATTTTGCATGCTCATGAAGCATAAATTTCATCCCCATAAGCAACGATAGGCTTGATAAACACTCTGGACACTTTGCAACATGAACTGAAGGTTTGTTGTAACAATCCACACAGTTTTTATGTTTCACAGGTTATTCAGAATCCTGACATGTGTTTCGGTCTTTCGGTCAACCATCTTCAAAGGAGTACAAAAAGTAACTAAACTTAAAATTGAGAAAGGGTTTTTTTAATGGTTCCTTTTATACATCTGTGATTTTTTATGGCGCATGGAGATGACAGCATCCAATATAGAGGTGTTCCTAAAGAGGATTTGAGATTTTTTTTAAATTCTCCTTTTTCTCAATGGCTTTTTTGATTGAAATAATCTCCAAATGATTATCAATTGACCCTTTTCAATATTATATGGTAAAGTGATATCTTTCTCATTAACAAAATGATTATTTTCTATACAATGTTCTGCTAAACCGGTTAATTTCTGGTTTTACAAAATAGACATCCTATGTTCTTTGATTCTATGTTGTAAATATATATGTAACATTACAACTATCACATTTAATTTGGTAAATTCCCGATTTGGAAAAGTTGGGGTTTCTTTCTTTATTGTTCACCAACATCTTAGCTAAATTATTTCTTTTTACTGCTAAAGAATTAATTCCCATTTTATGAAGACCATTAAAGATCCTACTGCTGAAACCTTTTATATAAGTTATTGAAAACCATATTTTATTTTCTATATAAGGATCATTTATACTGATATAAATTTTTTCTTCAAATATTGTGGTGAGTTTTCTTTTCAATAATATTGTTCACAGCTATAGTTTTAATTATATTGAATTCTTTTCGGAAATTGAATTCGTTCAACGGGATGATCAAAAGTATTTAAATAAACTATGGAATGTTGACATTTTAATTTACCATGACTGATTGGATTTTGAATGGATTATGATATCAGTAGTGTTGTTTTCGAAATTCGAACTTATTGTTACAATGCCTCATATTTTGAAATAAAAAATCAACCAGTTTTGCAGAATATTGTATAGAAAATAAACATTTTTTAATGAGAAAGATGTCACTTTACAATACAATGTTAAAAAGGGTAAATGATGGACAAATTGGAGATTATTTCAATAAAAAAAAACCTTTGAAAAAAAGGAGAATTTGACAAATTCCCAAATACTCTTTGGGGTCACCCCTATATTGGACGTTGTTATTTCCATGCGCCATAAAAAAACACAGATGTTCTAAGTGTAATAAAAGAACCTTTTTTCAATTTTAAGTTTAGTTACTTTTTGTACTCCTTTGAAGATGGCTGACAGACCGAATTCGGATTCGGATTCGGAATAAACTGTGAAACAAAAACTGTGTGTTAAAACAAATTGAAATATATCTTCTACAATTTTAATTTCGAAAAAATTTTTATTCAAAAAACTTTTAGAAATAAATTTATGTCTACACAAGCACCGCTTACATTTAATAGACGTATATAATCAAAACTCAATATATAATGTCAAGTGGAATAAACAACCCAACAGATATACGAAAGTAATTAAAATTATACTACATATAGTTTGAGCAAGTTGTTTTGAAGGAGTTCTTGAGATTATGTTTTGTATTTTTTAGGAAAGGAATTTAGTTTTTATAAAACAAGGGAAGAAACAAAATTTTGTACTCTTAAAAAAATAATTTTTAGTTGACAATTTAAATTTCTTTGAATTTCTTCCATTCTCTTTGGTATTGTGTAATAAGTATTAATTCTATATGTCTACTAAATTGACAGTGTGTATTCTAAAGACATTTATTTTATTTAATTCTGATGGTTTTTGAATGAAAAATTTTTTTGAAATTAAATCTAACATTTTTACGCTTAAATTTCGAAATACAATGAGAATTCGGGATGTCAATATTTTCATTGTCATTTGACCAGCTTTCTGATAGAAACATTGCTTGAATCATTTACGGGATCGCTCAAATCCGACCTCCCTCTCAACTTCCGTTCGCCTCGCCCGATCACACTTTTCGTAACGCTCTCGTCACACATTCACCAGCTTACTACCCAAGTCAAGTGTGCGTAAAGAAGTTTTACTTCAATAATATCAAATTTGTTGGAATGTAAGAGAAACTATTATTATTATTATCCTGATACTCCTAGATCTTCTGTGAAGATCTTTCAGAAGCTTTTTCAGCTTGTGCGAGTTAGCAGTTCAGTTGTGATCTGGGTAGGCTTTGTTACTGCGATCTTGCGCCACTTTAGGTCACACTTTGATCCATCTTCTTCGATATATCTTTAGCAGGATTATTTTTCTACTAGTTTTTCAGTAAACGTATTTCGTTTAGTCAACTGCTACTAATGAATTCATTATTATTTTATCCAATGAATATTTTATTGAAATTTCAAAATGCTGTCATCGTAGGTGGTAAACTTCTTATTCTCAAAGAAAGAAGGAGCGTAGTCCATTTCTATAATTCCCTAAAACGAAATGTCACATTATCATCCAATCCATATCCTATTCATGACCTTCCACGGAAAGAACCACCATCTCTCATCGGTTCACACAGTTTCACTTCGTCACACATGACCAATTTCGATCTCTTGGAGTTAGGCCCATTACAAGTTGCACTCTTCCATCTGTGACGACCATCGGATATTCGATTAGCTCTCTGGTTCACGTTTTACCATAGAACTGGCCCCAGCGCCGGATCAATGAATTGAATGGTCCGATTCTTTCGTGGGGAACAGGAAACTGGCTTTGTTCCGAAGCGTGCCAGCCAGGAGGTTGTGGGATAAGGATTTGTGTAACGTGCAAGTGCGATTTTCCGGACACGTGTGTGGATAAATGACCGCTCGGCGATGACACCCATGATTGGGAATGGATCAATGCCGCTGAATCGTATCGTATGGTTTGGTTATTTATTGTCAAAATATGGATATAGTGCAATATGGTGTGGGAAGTGGTTAATGGCTGTTTCATTGAGTTTCCATAGGGCAAGCTGTACGTCGCGTTGTTATTAATATGAGGGAACTATATATAATCTGTAGTGAGGAACCTCAAGTATGATGACAGATGATCAAACACAATAAGAATTAAATTCAATTAGGAAACTTATTGAGTGTATATTACCCAACGCTTAAACTACCTTAGACTATCAAGTTCTATAGAGTATTTTAGTAGGGCCTTCTGTACTTAAACATTTGAAATGTACAATTGGACGATTTTGAAGGGGAAGTCCTATTTCTGTACTACTCATTGGTCAAAACCGCCTGTCGATATATATCGCCGTTACATTTTTACAAGGTGTTTCCCATAAATGTTCATTTTCAAAATATTGCTTCTGTTGAAAATTTTATTTTTCTGTAAAACATTCCTGTAGCCACTTCTTATATAGAATTCTGCGATGTTAATCAAATTTTTTACAAACTAATATTTTATATCGTTATGAAAATAATTTTTCAAATGGGATACCCCGTATATTTCCACCATTTCGATAGAGCTTCAACTTCAATCTTCATAAGTCCCCATATGTTTTCAATGGGACTAAAATCTGGTGAAGCTGAAATGGTTGTCCCCTGATGTTCTTGCAACCAACCTTGAGTATAAGCTGAAGTATGTCATCTTGCATTATTCTGCTAAAAACCTCACCCCTCTGGATATAAAGCATGCGACGTTTCAAGGAAAAAATCGTTTAGAATGCCACATTACTTTTCACTATTAATGGTACCATCAACTATAAAGAGAGGCGTAGCACCACGCTGAGGTATTGCTCACCAAACCATTATTTTGGTGGGAAATTTGGAAATTTGAACAGTAACAGGTTGTTTTGATAGGATTTTTAAGTGATTTCCACCAATTTGGAAACAACTTTCATCAGATATAAAGACATTATTGAAATTATCTTCTTGAAAACGTTGACAAAATTCTATCCTTCCTTTTGTAAAGGTATCATTACAGGGATTTTTTTTGGTTTTCTTGATATTTAGCCTTGTCTTTTCAGTGACATTCGGTCAGTTTCTGGACATACTTTTATATTTCGTTGATTTCCAAATCTTTCAACCAATTTGCGAAACCCCAGGCGCGGACTGTATCGTCCTAAGGCCAATAAAGCGTTTAAGTTATTTCCTTAATCTTACGCGGTCTTCCTGAAACTGGTCTATGCCTCGTATCCATGCTATTTTTTATCCTCTTTATTGTCTTATATACAGTACTTTTTCTCAGTTCAGTCAATTACACTAATTTTTTAACGTTTCGAAAACCTTTTCTATAAGAATATTCCACCTGTTTTCTTTTTTTCCAGTTGCGATATTATTTCATAAATTGTATACCTGTTTACAATCAACAATATTTGACAAGTCGGCCAGTAAGTTAATATTCCAGGTGACACCATATCTAGATTTTTAGATGTTATTATCTTAATCAAATAGCGTTCTTTTGGGGGTTATTAGTCTTGATCCCCAGTCAGTATACTTTACGTTCCAGTCTCCTCCCAGTAGAAATCTTTTTTTTTGAAAAATTCCACATATTGGTCTTCTGTTATACTCTGTCGAGGTGGACAGTAAATGGCTGATAGATCAAAGCTCCATGTTTTTGGGTAGACCCTAATATTTGTGGCTTGTATCTCATCAGTTATATAATTTGGCAACGTATGGTGTTGTAATGTGGAAGCTGAAAAGCTGTTCTTTCAGTGAAATGTGTTTCAGAAATAAGCATTATGTCTATTTTATATACATTCATGAAAGTTGTCAATTCTTGTTTATGGTTTGGGAGGTCGTTTGTATTCCATAAAGCTGACCGTATAAACTTCGCCATTTTTGATCAAATTGAGTTTGTTAACAAGTGTTGTGAGCAGATTAAGGATAATCTGATTATGGTTCAATATTTGCGATATTATCTCATAACCTGTTTACAATCAACAATATTTGACAAATAGTGTTGTCATGCAACTTTAGTCATGGCCGACTATCTACACAACCTATTTTATACATTACTTTTGTCTTAGAATGTTATAAAAAAGAAGTATCGGGTGTTTTATTCAGAGTGATAAAAATTTCGATAGGGATAACTGTGATTTGACAGAAAGTGGAAGCCATGTTGTTTTGACATTTCTGTTCAGTAAGCATTGACAAATTATCATAGAAAGACTCACGCCACAACAACGTACAAATTGTTGGAATTTATTTTTTAAATCAGTGTTCTATTCGCCAAACTTATAGAGCGCTTCGTAAAATTTATGGTTCACATAATCGTCCTTCAGAGCAGCTTATTCGTCGATCTATCAATAGATTTCGGACATTTTCTCTACTCGATGCAACAACAATAAGACAAAGAACTGTACGTACAAAAGAAAATGTCGCTGCTTCAAGTCACAGTGTTAATGATGATCCAGATTGGTCTATTCGTCGACGTTTACAACAAGTTGGACTCTGTGCATCCACCACGTGGAAAATTTTGCGTTAAGATCTTGGTCTACACCCATACAAGATCCAACGGGTTCAAGAACTAAGGCTACTTGACCATGATAAGTGTCGTTTGTTTGCTGATTGGGCCCTAGAACAGCGTGAACTTGATCCACTTTTTTATCGTAAAATTGTGTTTAGTGATGAAGTTCATTTCTGGTTGAACTGCTATGTAAACAAGCAAAATTGCGGTATATGGACTGAAAACAATCCTCAAGAAGTTCTGCTGGTTCTATTGCATCCTGAAAATACACTGTATTTCTTTAAAAACGATGCTGGGGCTAATGTTACAGTGAATGGTGCTCGTTACAGATCGATGATCAATGATTATTTGTTTCAAAATTTGAATGGTATCGACCTAGAAGTGTTTTGGTTCCAACAAGATGGTGCTACACCTCATGCTGCTACCGTAACAGTTGATTTATTGGAAGAAAGATTTGGCGATAACATTATTTCGTTATGTCAAGTCATTGGTTTATGTTGATAACCCAGAAACAATAGACGCTTTGGAAACCAACATAACTCGTGTTATTGATGAAATGAAGCCTGAATTACTCGAAAAAGTGGTCCACAATTGGTATGGTCGAATGCGATTCCTGAGAGCTAGTCGTGGTGGACAATTATTTTTGAAACATAAATGTCATATAATTATCTTTCAAATGAAAAAAAATTTGACTTCAATCTTAATTTAATTGTTATTTATTTCAATTTAAATTTCTATCACTTTAGAAAAAACACCCGATAATATATTACAATTATGCAAAATAATAAATTCCGGATACTTTCTAGATGGACTATATTGTTGATTCCAACATTTTCATTTAACAAAATACAAATACTAATGAGAACTTCACAGGACATTGAAATAAAATTAGAAAAGGTATCTGATATTGGCAGGACACTTTTAGAATTACGGCTGGAAAGGAAAGGGTTAATATATGAAATGGGTGTTACTTGGTGTTCTTGCAACCAACCTTGAGTATAAGCTATAAAAGTATGGGATCTTGCATCATCTTACTGAAAATGTCACCCCTCTGGATATAAAGTATGCTCCATTTCGAGGAGAAAATTGTTTAGGATGCCACAATACTTTTCACTATTAATGGTACCATCAACTTTACAGAGAAGCGTAGCACCACGCTGAGATATTGCTCACCAAACCATTAGTTTGGTGGAAAATTTGAACGGTTACAGATTGTTTTGATAGGAGTTTTAAGTGATTTCCACCAAGTTGCAAGCAACTTTCATCAGATATTATTAAAATTAACTTCTTGAAAACGTTGACAATATTCTATCCCTCGTTCCTGTTGTAAAGGAGTCATTATAGTGAATTTTTTGGTTTCCTTGACATGTAGCCTTGTTTTTTCAGTGACATACGGACGGTTTCTGGACATACATTCATATTTTGTTGATTTCCAAATCTGTTAGCCAATTTGCGAAATCCCAGGCGCTGATTATGTCTCCTCTAGGCCAATAAAGCGTTTAAGTTGTTTCCTTTAATCTTACGCGGTCTTCCTGAAACTGGTCTATGCTTCATATCCATGCCATTTTTTATCCTCTTTATTGTCTCATATATACTTTTTTCCCAGTTCAGTCATTTGCACTAATTTTGTTAAGTTTTTAAAACCTTTTCAATACAAATATTCTACATGTTTGTTTTTCTAGTTGCGACATTATTTCATTAATTGTATACCTGTTGACAATCAACAATATTCGACAAATAGTGCTACCATGCATAACCTTTTCTATACATCACTTTTGTCTCAGAATGTTGCAAAAAAGAAGTATATTAAAATTATGAGAAATAATAAATTCCGGATACTTTCTAGACGGACTATATAATTTAAATGTTTCAATATTGTCTTTTATTGTCGAATCAACTGGGAACACATAACCTAATGCAACAGAAAAAAGTTAGTAAAAGTCTTTGAAATGAATTATAGGTTACGTAATCGTTATATGTCGTCAAATCATACTCCAAATATCAAGTGAATTATGGTAATTCCAGACATTTAATAAATAAACTACAAAAATCATGTTTTGCTTATTTTTCAACATTGTTTTTTTCACTATTTTTTCCTGATAGAGGGTTGACGTTTTGAGGGAAGAAAAGAGGAGACAAATTCTTTCTCTTTGAAACAGAAATTAATGGGTTCCAGCAATTTTTCAAATTTTCATTTTAAAGCCACAAAATCGGGAGGTCAATTTAACGTTGATCAACCCTGCATCATATATTGATGTACTATGTATGATGTATGATGTATATTGCTGCACATAGAATAGTCCACCTGGGATATTCCCAATGGAAGGGTTTTTCCGGAAAAAGCAAAGATAGGTAAATTATTTATTTCAAGGGGGACATCTGTTGATCGAAAATTTATGAATGTCGGGTCATCTTTTTAAGAAGGGTGACAACCCCCATCTTCATCGTGAAAGTGGGTCAAGTATCACATAATTTTGAAGGTATTTCAAGTTTCGTTCTGAAAAACCAGTAGGGTTAGTATAAAAGTTGAAAAATTTTCAGTAAATGGTGAAATACATCGAACAAATAAGTTTAGGAATTAATTTTCATCAATAACTGTTAGGCCTCATTAGAGACGTCTTTGTTTGCATTAGAAAATAATTTATTTGTTTGTGAGTTTGGAGCCAGCAGCACTTAAATATTTCTGTTTGTAATGAATCATGATATTTCCAAAGTGTTTCTGTCGCATCATTTGCTAAAATTATGGAAATTATTTAGTTTTAAGATACTTAGGTTATTAACCACATGTGTATGACTTTTGAAAATCCTTAACGTGTTGAGAGATTTACTGTGAGCCCACTAGGCTTAAAAATTCATTGGTTTTTTGTTCAATAAAATGCTAATTCCTTTTATTTTATACTCTTCTACATAATATATTTTTTGCCGTTTATATCCAAATGTTTATATAAATAACAAGGTTAAGTTTATTATTGCTCAGTTGTTCACACGAAATGTTACTAATCCATAGGAAAATTATTTATTATTTGGGAGTTCGAATTTTGTACACATTTATTCCTACGCAAAATGGAGAAATGCTGGCATTTTCATGAAGACAATTTTTACCTTCAAAATAATGTGACTTCTGTTTAGAGAAAAATATTGTTCTTAAAATTATGTTTTGTTTTTTTGAAGAGGATTTAGTTTTCATAATTGTAAGATCAGAAACAAAATTTTGTTTCCTTCAAATATTCATTTATTAATTTTAATTGACAATTTATATTTGTTGGGTTATTTATGCCATTTGATATTATAAATTGAGTTTTGATTTTATATGTCTATTAAATATAAGCTTATAAGACATTAATTTAATTCTAGAAGTTTTGAATAAAATTTTTTGAAATTAAAATTATAGGAGACTAGCAGATTAAATCTGCTTTGATATTCAAATTTTGAAAAATATTAGTGTCTCGGAGAATCTCCTTAAATGGAAATATTTTAGATGGACTGTTTTATATGCGTCATCTGCTTATAGATTGAAATATAGAATATGAATAAATTTTATAATCACTATAAAGTAAATGAAATCGAATAATTATAATTTAATCAGAGAAATTTGTAATTTCAGTGTCTTTTATAGGAAAAACGAACCTTCTCATGAATTAGCTTTAGATCTTGTATTAGAGCTCATAAACTTTTATTTCCATTTATTGAATAAAATTTACATAACTGGAAAACCCAAAAAATAATTTAACAGAGAAATATGAATAGTTACAGCTTCCTGTCGAATACTATAAATTTGACATCAGGGTGAAATGAAAAAAAATCCCATTTCACCTGGTGTTCTGAATACGTTTCCACCTGAAATTGAATCTGTCCAAGTCAGCTCACTATATTCTATTGGATTTTCTCCCCCTCAGGGCTGTCGCGCACCCCTTTCATTTCTACCCCCCGACATTCGGTTCACAAAATCGCAAGTTTGGAATGAAAGCATTAAATATGGATTCAGACAAATATCATATCCGATTGGTGTATTAATAACTCATGAGCTGGGGTTGGGAGGACTGAAATTTATTCGAAAATTATGCGGAAAGTGAATGCATAAATGATAGTTCCTTGTTCTGGATGGTACGCGTGGAAATAGACAGGAAAATTCAACAGCGTATTCAAGATCCATGTTGTTAGAGCAATGACCGCGAGCTCGTAATATATATGTAAAGTGCAGTGAATTTTTTTGTTATTTTCATATCGATTTCTTTTACATATAAAATAAAATAATAAAAAGGGTGTTTTTACTTGGTAGAAGGCTTCATCACACAGATTTATTCTGCTAACCTCACTACAAATTTTTGATTTTATAGAAATTTTTTCTGAAAAACTTTTTAAAGTTAGATAAAATGAATGTCTTAGAAAAAACAGTTTCAATTCAGTAGATATATAAAATTAACACTCATTACACAGTATCGAAAGAAAAAAATCCAACGAAAATATATAATAGTATATTAATTTTAATCATTAAATGAATACTTGAAGAATACAAATGATATTTTTATATATTTTTGAATAATTATTTTGTTTATTCAAATAACTCCTTACTGAAGAGATTTTGGGTCGGAATTTATCAGTTTCTTTCTCTGGAGAATGTGCTATATAATCTTTAAAAAAGGAAAATAACAAAAGTTTTTTTTGAATAACATGTTGAACATTTTTTGGTGCTTGAACTTATGATTCTGTAACATCCAATCGAAACATATACTACTCTGTCAAGAAAGTACCGGGAATTTTCAATTAAAACAACATTTTTACATTTAATCGTCAAAATTTATTGGGTCGCCTTCAAAATAGGCTCCATTTGCTCCAATACATCTATGTCAACGGCACTTCCAATTATCGAAACATTTTTTATAGGCGCTTTCCGGGATGGACTTTAGCTCTCGCGCCGAATTTTGTTTTATGGCTTCAATCGACTCAAAACGGGTGCCATGAAGGGGCAATTTTAGTTTTGGGAAGAGGAAAAAGTCGCAGGGTGCCAAATCCGGCGAATACGGTGGTTGCTGAAGCACGTTTGTTGAGTTTTTGGCGAAAAAGTCAGTCACAATCGTAGCTCGGTGAGAAGGCGCGTTATCGTCATGCAAAATCCATGAGTTGTTCGCCCACAAATTTGGCCGCTTCTTACGGATACGCTCACGCAAACGTTTCATAACGCCTAGGTAATACTCCTTGTTTACCGTCTGACTCTATGTATAAGGTGATGTCTAAATAATTTGCCCATTATTTTATATTTCATTTGATTCTTTATTAGTTGATATCCACTACATGTGATAATAATATATATGTCTATAAAGTGACACAGTGTATTTAGGACATGTTTTAAAATTTAATTCTAAATGTTTTTATGAGATTTATTTAGATTAAAATCTGTAGAGGTTCTGGAGAATTAATTCCAGCTATTATTCGGTAATAAAATAAAAAATATCTCCTGTTCTTCCACAAACCAACATACAACAGTAATGATTTTCTAAATGGCAAGCCATAATCATTCCATGTTCGTCCATAGAGAAATTACCCAAAGTTTGTAAAGTATTTTTAAGGACTCAGGAACTTTTCAAAGAGGATTATGTTCGAAGAAATTCTTGAGGTTAAGCTGTGCATTTTTGGAGAGAAATTTGATTTTCATAATATCGTTTGCATCCTTCAAGTATTTATTTAATAATTTAAAATGACATTCTATAATTCTTTTGGATTCTTTTATTCCGTTTGATTCTATATGTCAACTAAATTGAAACTGTGTTTTCTAAAAAAATCATTTAATTTTAAAAACTTTTTGGAAAAAATGTTTTCAATTGAAATTTTTAGTGAGGTGAGCAAATTAATCTGTAGCGGATTATTGAAAATATCCAGATTTATTTCAGAAATAAACTGGATTAATTCCTGAAACTTCTGTGTCTTAGACACATTGTTTATTTTTATAGATATATGGAATTATCAACACATACGAGGAGTGTTCAATGTAATCTCGTTATCGGGGTGATTTGCTAATAATATGAGTAATCTAATTATCTCATTCACTAACGAAACCTTCTAGGAGTATAAATATAAAAGTTCATTAATTTACGATCATCAGTTTTCTAGGAATCCTCAGTGAAAGACGACCAGAATGATTGACGCCACAATGATGAAGAAAATCAAGCATTGCGTTGTTATGTTCCTCACTCAGTAGGGAAAAACTCAAAAAATCATTCAGGAGATGGTTGCTGGTTACCAAGACTGTGTCCAGTTGTTATCCACCGTTCAAAAGTGATCAAGTGAATTCAAAAGAGGCAGAGAAAGCATTCTAGACGATCCCCGCTATGGCGGCCCCGTAAGCTGCACCACCGAAGAAATTGTGAAAAAAGTGAAAAATTCTGATACTTGAAGATGCCAGAATAAAAATCAAGATGTTAGCAAAGGTGACAAACATATACGTGGGTACCATACATGCTATCCTTCATGTCCATCTTAACCTCTCAAAGGTCAGTGCAATATGGGTACCGAGAATGCTCACCGGCTGGTTACTGCGGTTCATCACTATGACCCTGAGAGTAAACAAGAAAGAGTCCATGCAGTGGATTGAAAAGGGTGCACAGCCCCCAAACAAGTTTAAAGTCACCCCATTGGGATTCTAAAGGTATTTTATCGACAGAGTACACTAAAAAGGGTGAAAGCATCCCAGCAGCATCATACGCATCTTCTTCTTTCATGTGCCCTATCCGGTCTCCTGAACTCTGGCTAGAGTATTTCGATCTTCTGCTAAGTGTACGAGTTCTCCTACTGAACATATACTCGTTCTTTTACGCATGTTCCTCAACCATGACTGCCGCCTTCTTCCAGGTCCATGGCGCTCCTCTATTTTCCCCTCCATTTTTATTTGGAATAGTTGATATTTATCTCCTCTTCGTATGTGACCAAGATATGCAATTTTAGGGCATTTCATGGTGGTCATTAATTACCTGTCAGTTTTAGCGTTTCTAAGGACTTCTTCATTTGTTACATGGTCTGTCCAAGGTATGCACAGCATCCTCCTGTGCAGCCACATCTCAAATGCCTCCGATCGGTTTATTGTACCGATCTTGAGTGTCCACGTCTCCGTGCCATACAATAGTACTGACCATATATAATATTCAATCATGCGTTGTCTTATCTTAGGTTCAAATCATCATTGCAAAGAAGCGGTCTCATTTTATTGAACGCTGCGCGTGCCTTCTCTATTCTGCTTTTTATCTCTGTATCAGGGTCCAGTGTTTCCGTTATGATGCTTCCGAGATATTTAAACTTTGTGACACGTTCTAATGGGGTACTATCGTGGTTTAGACTGACGTTATTCTGTACCGTACGACTCACTACCATGAATTTTGTTTTATTAGCGTTGATATTCAAACCGTATCGTTTTCCAACGGTGTTAATTCTGTGTAGCAATATTTGAAGATTTTCTATTGTCATCAGCATATCTAATTGTTGTTATGTTTACATAATTAATTTCAATTCCGCAGTGTACCGGTTCTTCAAGAGTTTCTTTGAATATTCGGTTGGAATAGAGGTTGAAATGAAATGGAGAAAGTATACAACCCTGTCTTACTCCTTTTTCTACTGCAATATCGTCTGTTGTTATATTACCTACTCTTGCATTTGCTCTTTGTCCCCAATACAGATTCTTTATCAACTGAATATCCTGTCTATCTAATCCGCTTTATTTTAACATTACTAGAAGTTTATTATAGTGAAATACGCATACTTTGCGTAATTTAAGAGAAGCAATTAAAGGAAAAAGGCGAGGAAAATTCGCAGGGGGGTGTTGTTGCTTAACGACAAGGCGCCGGTTCACAAGGCTCGCGTGGCGAAGGCTGCTGTGCGGGAATGTGGCTTCGAGGAAATTACTCATCCTCCGTACAGTCTAGACTTGGCCCCCAGTGACTACTACCTATTTCCAAATGTAAAAAGATATCTTCGTTTAAAGCGATTTTCCGACGATGAAGAACAGAAGGTAGCAATTAATACCTATTTTGAGGAGAAGCTGTAAACATATTTTTTACAAGGTTTAGAGAAGATTATTTCTCGATCTAACAAATGTATTGAAGTTCTAGGAGACTTCATTGAAAAATAGAATTTTTCCAAAATTTCCTAAGTTTTCTTTCATGCCTATACCGATAATATATTGAACACCCCTCGTATGTACGGCAGTTAACCAATAAAGAATAAAAAAAAATTATAAAATATTGGCAAGAATCATCCGAGACTGCCGGTTTCGATTGGATATTCATAAATAACAAACACCATTCCAAAAAATGCTCAAAATAGAATTTAAAATGTCCGTTTTTCAAAAAATATATAGCACATTCTCCCGAAAATGTATTTGAAATTCTTACCAATATTCTCATCAGTCCAAAGTTATGCTAACTAAAAACAAACAATAGTAAATATCAGGTGTTTTTTTTAGAGTGATAGAACTTTAAATTGAAATAAAACACATTTTAATTAAGATTGAACCCAAATTTTTTTATCTGAAAGATAATCTTATGACATTTATGTTTTAAAAATCATTTCCGGCATATGGCCACCACGACTAGCACTGAGGAACCGCATTCGACCGGACCAATTTTGGACCACTTTTTCGAGTAATTCAGGCCTTATTTCATCAATAACACGAGTTATGTTGGCTTTCAAAGCGTCTATCGTTTCTGACTTGAATGACTTGAATTAACAAAAAAAAAATAATCCAGTGGAGTCCTGTCGCCAATTAATTGGACCATTTCTCGAAATAATGTTATCGCCAAATCTTTCTTTCAATAAATCAATTCTTACGGTAGCAGCATGAGGTGTAGCACCATCCTGTTGGTACCAAAACACTTCTGGGTCGATACCATTCAAATTTTGAAACAAATAATCATTGATCATCGATCCGTAACGATCACCATTCACTGTCACATTAGCTCCAGCATCGTTTTTAAAGAAATATGGACCGATGATGCCTCCGGCGTGTAAAGCACACCATACAGTGCATTTTTCAGGATGCAATGGAACCTGCAGAACTTCTTGAGGATTGTTTTCAATTCATATACGGCAATTTGGCTTGATTACATAGCCGTTCAACGAGAAATGAGATTCATCAGTAAACACAATTTTATGATAAGAAAGTGGATCAACTTCAAACTGTTTTAGGGCCCAATCAGCAAACAAACGACGCTTATTATGGTCAAGTGGCTTTAGTTCTTTGCGCAAAATTTTCCATGTGGTGGATGCACAGAGTCCAACTTGTTGTGAACGTCGACGAATAGAAAATCTGAATCATCATTAAAACTATGGCTTACAGCAGCGATATTTTCTTCTGTACGTACAGTTCTTTGTCTTGTTATTGTTGTTGCATCGAGTAGAGAAAATGTTGTCCGAAAGCTATCGATAGTTCGACGAATAAGTTGCTCTGATGGACGATTATGTAAACCATAAATTTCACGAAGTGCCCTATAAGTTTGGCGAATAGAACACTGATTTTGAAAATAAATTTCATTGATTTGTAAACGTTGTTGCGACGTGAGTCTTTCCATGATAATTTGTCAATGCTTACTGAACAGAAATGTCAAAACAACATGGCTTCTACCTTCTGTGAAATCACAGTTATCCATATCGAAAGTTCTATCACTTGAAAAAAAAAACCCGATATATCTGCATATCTTCATTAATTCATTCAATTTAGAAGCGAACTAAAGTAAATATATTCAGCTAACTGAACAACATAAAACTGGGCTCCTCCAGTGAAAAATCTTGAAAAGAAGATACGATCATAGATGCAGTATCTTAAAACTGTCACGTGTTTGTGTGAAAATACAAATTATAATTATTATAAATAAATAGGAATTGAAAATGACCTGGAAGAGTTTTTTTCAAATATTTCGGACATTAACTCAATCAATTCTCCGAAATCTCTAAAAATTTAATTTAAAAAAATCTCCTAAAAACTGTTGAAACTTAAATTCAATAAAATGTCTCAGAAATTATTTTTTGTTATCGACATATAGAATTATGAACCGGTTTTATCTTAAAACACACTTGACATTAACTAGTAATGTGGACCACTGTAAGCAAACTAAATGACGGATTGCGCTTAGAGGACAGCTTTACCAACTTAGCTACAAAAATCGACGATCTTTTTAAGCGCGCTTTAAAGATCAGTTCTCGGTACTTCCTAGAAATAATATATGCACCGTTTACTTTGTAGGTAATATTCAAAGAAAGCATCTTTCAAGCTGGAACTTTGTTTTCACATAACCGTTTCATTTTCTGCTGCAAAAATTCCGCTAATGACTCCAATTTTCTAAAAATCGCTACTCTCCAGTAATACCAATCACCACTAATGAAATTGTACAAGAACCGTGACAAGAATACCATACATCACCACCAGTCTGAGGAGCTGATTTATTTCTGCAGTAACACACATATGTACCGGGCGTGAAACAACTACGTGTGCTTTATTATACACTTTTACATTTGTATTGAAGTCATAGTTCAGATAAGTACCTCTTTACAGTTAGACAGTTTCGTGCGTTCTAGATGGCTGTCGTTAAACGAGTAGACTTGTTGTTTACTGCCTTAATTTCGGGTTTGAAATCGCTCCTTTGTTATCTTTTCATTAAATTAATGTCTATCTAAATTGTTTCGCCACTAGTTGTTGTTGAAGTTTTTCTTGATACTGGAATGCCAGGATACATCAATACGGTATTTTGTCAATTGTCCGAATATATGTTGTCCATTTGAGGTCGGTTTACGTACGAAAATTGACGGAGTCGTGGGAAAATGACCATGATTATTTTGTGCGTTAATTCCTTGTCACTTGTCATTTGTTTATTCTGAAGCAACGGATTTTAACCGGCATTGATATTTTAAGGAATCCATTTCAAGAAGGAGTTTTTATTGTGTTTCCTGTAAACTTACAGCTTGAGATATTTATGTTTTCAGTAGCAGTTCAATCGAATAACCATCTCGGCTTCGTTTGAAAGATTGATTTCCATCAATCCAATTTTGCAATTCAGCTGAAATTATTTCATTAGTGCAAGGTTCGAAATTAAATTTTTAAGCGTTTTTAGTTGGATGTTTGTTTACCTATACTAACGAACTTAAATATCAAAAGAAACGCAAAGGTATTAATGACAAACTATGATGATGTTAAAGACAGTGGTGGAAATCTGTCAATAAAACACGTAATATTCATCCAAATTTATTGTATCGCCTTTAAAGTAGGCTTCTTCAATTAATAACGCAATTATTTTTAATGCATTTTCAGGAATCGTCTTCAGCACTTTATGCGAATTATTTTCAATCTTCTCTATCGACTGAAAACGTTAACTTGAAGTGGTAATTTGCGTTTTGAAGAGGTAAGTTTTTGATTAGAAACTCGTATACCTCGTGATAGCCTTGTGATTCACGTATTTCGATACCAGAAGAGTGTCAACGTGTTTCATACCCAACAATCGTTTGAAATGGTACGAATTCATTCATAAAACACAGTCATTTCATCGTCCTAAAAGACAATTTTTAATCATTTCCTTCATTTTAACGACCGTGTGCAGTAGAACACGTCAATGGCCGGTCAAAGTGAAGCAAATTGTAAAGAGTTTTCCAATAGCGAGTTTCATTTGGCCCACTGCCCACTGTCTGGCCAACTGCCATTTTTGAAGCTATCATCTTTTGACATTTGACAAATATAAACTACACCATCACTAAAAATGTAACGATACATGCTTCAACAACGCATTGAAATTGTTAAAATTCACTAAAAAATTGGTGAAACTTTTGCAGTCACAGTTCGCAAAACTAAGGCACTTTTGGATCGTTCTGAAGCAACTTCTCGGCCGGCAATAGTGAAATTGGTACATAGCACCATATAAAAAATTATAATTTGGGAAGAAGGAAAATAGCAAAACAGGTTATTTTCGAAGTGATATAAATCAAATAAAAAGGGGAAAAATTGGTTCAGCATGCATTTCTAATAAGACAGGCTCTGAATATAAACCACGGTTCCACAAAAAACATCGTCAAGAAAACATGTTATACTAAGGTCCCAGGTTTTATAGTCTCCTTACCTATGAATTGAAGGCATCATTTAATATAGGAAGTAAAGCACGTAAAATTCGTCTTCGGATATCCGTTACGTCGAATTTTGTTGAATTCCAGACCATTATTTCTGTTTGATTTTTTTTATTTTTTAGGTTAAATTTTTCTTTAGTTACGTTTTTGGTAATTTTTCCAAATATTGAACTTTATAAAATCGTATTGTGATTTAATTCCAACTGGAATAATTCTTCATAATTTGTTTGCTGAACATAACAGTTACAAACTTGCCTAGACTGTATATTGCTGTACACGAAAATTCAGTATTCTTTGTATGAATGTGTATTTTTTGATGAATAAACCATACTTAATTGAGTTGAATGTAACAGTTCAGAGATAAAATCGACACGAATAGTTAATAGTTGGATCTATAGGTCATAAAGAGCCAGGCACCTATTTTCACCCTGCATGGAAATGCTAAAGTTAAACCAAAATGTCATAATCATCATCATGATGATTGCTCCATCCGGAGCAAGAGCCTCTCCAAATTTCTTCCACTGTTCCCTAGTTTGAGCGATTTGTGTCCATAATATCCCTTTCTTTTTTTTTAATAGAATCCTGCCATCTTGTTGCTAGACGACCAGGGCTTATTCTACCATCTCTTGGATACCATTCCTGCACCAACTTGGTCCATTTTTCAGTTGACATCCTTGCTACATGGCCAGCTCAAATCCACTTTCTCTTGAACAGTTCTTTGCCTACATCGTTTATTGATGTTTTTTTTCTGATATCTACATTTCTTATTCAGATTTTTCATTTGGTTCCTAATAAACTTATTTCTATTCTTCTTTGACATACTTTTAACTTTAGTGCTTGTTTTTCAGTCAGAGACCAAGTTTCAGCTTCATATGGTAGGTTAGGAATTATACACATATTCATCACTTCCCTCTTGATATCCATGGGAAAGTCACCCTTCGGGATAAACGCAAGTGACCAGTACTGACTCCAAGCGTTTTCTATTCTTCTCTCAATCTCTTTGTTCTAACTATGTGTAAAAGATACGACCTGGCCAAGATAACAATATTCCTGAACCATTAATTTAATCATCCAGTTTTATTTATTTTTCTTCACTGTTTGTCATCACTTTAGTTTTGGCTTCATTAATCGTTAGTCCAGCTTCTCTATTATGATTATTAAGTTCATAATTAAAACAAATTGTAAAAATTACTAGGTTTTACTACCAATAAAAATATATTATATATTACACACGAAACTCGAGTCACAAAAAAATGTGTAATATATATATTTTTATTGGTAGTAAAACATAGTAATTTTTACAATTTGTTTTAGTTATGATCAACTACCAAATAGTAACGGCTTAAACAATTCAGTATATTAATTAAAAAAAATGTATATGAGACAGTAATTTATTTCCACAAAAATGTTTGTACTACTACAACAATTGTTTCACCACGATGTGGCTTCTTCAGGTATTACATTGTACTGTCTGATGGTATTGAGTGTAACCGAGTTTATATACATTTTTAGGTACGTGACCAAATAATAGAAGCACAAGTCATAAAAACTCTAGGTGTTTATTGGAGTTTGCCGCTAAAAATGCCATTAAGGAAAAATATTCAGTAATGGAGAATGATCGACATCTGTTTGTTCGTTCAAAAGGATTTTACGGGCATTATACCTGTTGATTTCAAGAAATTCTAAAAGTGTTAATCTAGAACTTTTGTTTTCAACGTGGACAATTTCATAATTATTGTTGAAATTATGCCTGAATTCTTTAAGATGATTAGCATATGTCGAATGCACAGAATTGTATATATAACCCCTTTGGTGTTCTTGGACACGTTTCTTGAATGATCTACCAGTCTGGCCAATGTATACTAAAGGGCAATCTTTGCAAGTTAACTTGTAGACTCCGGATTTATTTTCTTTATTTGTACGATCTTTATTGTTTTTTATGTAGGTACTTCAAACCACCCCACCAACCAAAAGATGTCAGCATATAATAGTTTTATTCATAGATTATTGAATGTCCCTTTAAATTCAGAAAACTTTATGAAAGAATTAAATATTATTAAACAAATAGCGTCAAACAACGGTTACAATCCCTTTCTTATAAACAAAATGGTATCCAATAAACAGAAGAAAATGGCATTAAACCTCGTGTACCCAATCATGAAAGAGGACAATACACAAAAATATTTTTCTTTGTCTTATATCAATGGATTATCTGAAAATACTGCTAAATATTTCAAAAGTTGTTTCAGTTATAACGCGGCTTTTAAGACAATTAATAACCTTAGTACTTACATAAAAAACAATAAAGGTCGTACAAATGAAGAAAATAAATCCGGAGTCTACAAGTTAACTTGCAAAGATTGCCCTTTAGTATACATTGGCCAGACTGGTAGATCATTCAAGAAACGTGTCCAAGAACACCAAAGGGGTTATATATACAATTCTGTGCATTCGACATATGCTAATCATCTTAAAGAATTCAGGCATAATTTCAACAATAATTATGAAATTATCCACGTTGAAAACAAAAGTTCTAGATTAACACTTTTAGAATTTCTTGAAATCAACAGTTATAATGCCCGTAAAATCCTTTTGAACGAATATTTTTCCTTAATGGCATTTTTAGCGGCAAACTCCAATAAACACCTAGAGTTTTGATGACTTGTGCTTCTATTATTTGGTCACGTACCTAAAAATGTATATAAACTCGGTTACACTCAATACCATCAGACAGTACAATGTAATACCTGAAGAAGCCACATCGTGGTGAAACAATTGTTGTAGTAGTACAAACATTTTTTTGGAAATAAATTACTGTCTCATATACATTTTTTTAATTAAAATGAGTTTCCACCAAGTAAAGACCGAATCTATCAAAAAAAAAAAAAAATCAGTATATTAAGTTCATCTTAGCTTTCTCAAAAGAGGACAATATCGGCCGTGAATTTAAGATTAGATAAATACTTCCCATTGATTTTGATGCTGTTCATTTCCCCAATCAACGGTTCTGAATATTTGCTCTAACAATGCTGTAAATAGCTTTGGGGAAATAAGATTTCCTTGACGTACACCTTTTTCGATTTTAAAAGGCTTTCCATGTGATAAATTTGTTGTAGGATATGAATATATGGTTCTGGTATACCTTGATTTATTATAGCATTCACATTGCACCATATCCAAGGAATTGTTGTAATCTACAAATGCTAGGTACAACTTTTTGTTGTATTCTTTGTATTTTTCAACGACCTGGGTTACAGTGAATAGGTGGTCCATAGTTGAGTAGCCAGTTCTTAATTCTGCGTGCTCAGGTGGTTGATTTTCATCTAAAATGTTGGTTATTCTTTTCAAGATGATTTTTGAGAATACTTTGTACACAGTTGACATTAAGCTGATTGGGCGATAATTTTCAGTGTTTGTTTTTGGCCCTTTATTATGTAAAAGTACTATTTCGCAAGTAGTTCACTTTTCTGGTAGGTTTTGGCTATGGATAACTTTACTAAAAATATATATGTAATATTTTATAACCAAACACTAGCGCCACCTTAATGCACGTGAATCTTAATTATCAGCATACCCCACTAAGCTAATTTAAGCAATGAACTGTATTCCTGAATACTTCTATAGTTACAATACTAACTGTAGAAAACCTACTTCTTGCTCAAATAATATTCTGTTGCGCTGTGATTCCAATAATTAGCATTTGTATCCGAATGAACTGAATTATTGGAGAACGTTTTTTCCAAATAAACACACAGATGTAAGTTGTACTGTACCTATTCGAAGAACTTTTTATCAGCATAGCTTACACTTCTCATTCATATTGTTATTTGTAAATAAATTCTTGTTTCTTTTTGATACTACTCATAACATTCATTACATGGATAAGGTTTTCCTAGACGTAGTATTTATTTCAATATTAATCATTTTTTCACGATGTTCAGAAATTTCCTGAATTTTCATTTGTCAATTTAACAATATATCTGAAAGAGACATATGAAACAAGACAAATTATTATTATTCACAAAAATGAGAAAGAATTGGGGGGAGTTTATTGAATATTTTAAATATCAAGCAGAATAATTTTCTGAAACATCTACAAAATTAAATTCTAAAACATCTCTTCAAAATTTATAAAAATTAAATTAAATAAAATGTCACAATGTGCTGTGTAATGTTTGATAATTCTAATTGTTTACTAAAAGGAAAGTGTTTTTAAACTTTTATTTGTGCAATGTTTGATAATTATATATGTCTATTAAAAAGAAACAGTGTTTAATGAATGAAGTATGCGTTTGGCTCCCAAAGAGTATTTGGGAATTTGTTGAATTCTCCTTTTTCTCAATGGCTTTTTTGATTGAATAAACCTCCAATTTATCCTTTTTAATATTATATAGTAGCGTGACATCTTTCTCATTAAAAAAATGATTATATTTATACAATGTTCTGCAAAACCAGTTGATTTCTGGTTTTTCAAAATAGACATCCCATGTTCTTTGATTTTATTTCGAAAAACCAGAAATCAAACGGTTCTGTAGAACATTGTATAGAAAATAATTTTTTTTTTTTAATGAGAAAGATACTATATATTGTTAAAAAGGATAAATTGATGGACTATTTGGAGATTCTTTCAATCAAAAAAGCCATTGAGAAAAAGTAGAATATAACAAATTCCCAAATACTCTTTGGTAACACTCCTATATTGGATGCTGTTATTTCCATGCATCATAAAATACACAATGTCCTAAGTATAATAAAAAAATCTCTTTTCAATTTTAAGTTTAGTTACTTTTTATACTCCTTTGAAGATAGTCGAAAGACCAAAACACGTGTCAGGATTCTTAATAAAATGTAAAACATAATTTCTGTGTGAATTTTTTTTAATAAAAAAGAACCAGTGCTTCTTAACTTCTATTTTAATTTTAGAACGGTTTTTAAGAGAATATTTTAAATTAAATTTTGTAGAGGCTTTAAATATTCTGCTAAGTATTTAAAATATCGAAAAAACCCTTTTCGGAGATATACAGTCGACTCTCGTTAATTCGAAACTCGAGGGACTCTTGAAATATTACGAATTATCGAGTGTTTGAAATATCAAATGGTTTGAAATTTGTGAGAGAAAATAAATAAAACTTCGAATTATTAAGTGTTGGTTAATTTTTATTTATTAATATAAAAATGACAAGAATTAAGAGGTACATTCGTGTACATACATGTATTCGTAATGTGAATTAATTAATCTTTCGCAAGAACTTTGTTATACTGGTTTGCTTTAAAGCACAGTTCTGCTGCTCACACTGCTCAATAACTTTTTTTAAGAGAAAAAGTGCCTGAAATGCTTTTTCATCACTTTCGTTTTGTAGACAGAAGCTTTGTAAGGTATCAAATGAGGATCTTGCTTCCTTAACTGACACCTCTGTCAAAGGTTCCGATGTATCGTCCTCATCTTCATCGTTACTTTGCGTATCTGTCGCAGATAAAATTTCGCCATCGGTTAGTGAACCTGAGACAGCAACATTTTCATCCACTTGAACAAAATCAGAAAAACTCACACCGCTGATGTCAACTAATGGTTCTATTGCTGGTTCTTCATCATCTATAAGTATTGGAAGATTTTCTTGATTTTCTTTTAAGAAACCGGATTTTTTGAAGCAGTTGAGAATCGTTAGGGGTGTTACAGCTCTCCATGCTTTGTCAATTAGTAAAATAGCTGTCAGAACCGTGATATTTGCAGTTAGCTGTTTGTCGAGAGATTTTAAAACGATCTTAACAATTTCTTTGCGATAGAACGTCTTAAAATTATGAATAATCCCTTGGTCCAATGGTTGCAATTTGGAAGTTGTATTTGGCGGAAAGAAGTAGAGTTCCACGTTAGACAATGTAGGAGGACTGTTGTGGACAGTGCAGTTGTCTAAAAATAGTAAAATTTTCCGCTTTTGTCGTTTCATGTCCCCATTAACTGTTAAAAGCCAATTGTTAAAAAGTTCTGTCGTCATCCAAGCTTTTTTGTTAGCACGATAATCAGTTGGAAACGATTTCACTCCTTTGAAACATCGCGGTTTCATTGCTTTTCCTATCACTAAGGGTTTAAGTTTTTCCGATCCATCCATATTTACTGCAAGTAAAACTGTCAACCTCTCTTTACTATGTTTTCCTCCGTGACATTTTTCATCTTTAAAAGTAAGCGTCTTGTCTCGGGCATCATAGTTTTCAATCAAGGTCTTCAATTTACCGTGCCAATCTAAACAAACTGCATCATCAACACTTCCACTTTCCCCACAAACTTTTTTAAAAACAACTCCATTTCTCTTTTTGAAATTTGTAAGCCACCCTTCACTTGCCGCAAAGTTTTTGATGCTTAGAGTAGACGCGAACTCTTTTGCTTTTTCCTTCAACAAGTTCCCGCTAATAGACACTTTTTGTCCTCTACACTGTCTTAGCCAAATGACCAGGCTTTCTTCCAGACGAGGAAATTCACCTTTAGTAGTTCTTTTCCGTACTCCAGCAGTTTGAGCAGCATTAATTTTCTCCTTGTGCTTTATTTTTGTTGAGAGAGTACTCAGAGGAATCTTAAATTCTTTTGCAACATCACTCTTCTTCTCACCTTCTTCTACTTTTTCGATTAACTTTTTCTTTTCAGCAATCGTCAAACATCTATACTTTCTAGGGCTCATAACTAACACTAACTTTTAATCTGCATACCAACGAAAGAGTAACAGTAACTGAATAACTAAACAAACCAATTCGTAAGAAGTGTGTGCGTCAAATAGTCAAACTAATCATAACAAAAACAAAGGCTCGTGTATCTTGATACAAGTTTGAACTTGTCGCATACAAGTTTGAACTTGTCGCAAAATGTACTTACAATCTTTCCGCCTCTTCTCTCTGCAACTTTGAATTGTCAAGTGTTGGACGCTGATGAGTTCGAATTAACGCGTCGTTTTGTTAAATAGCAATGATTTTTTCGTTCGAATTACCAAGTGTATGAAAATGTATTGATTTAGTTCGAAATATAAAGAGATTCAGTAGGGAACTCATGATAACTTTGAATTATAGAGAGGTTCGAATTATCGCAGGTTTGAATTAACGAGAGTCGACTGTATATTCTTTCAGTTAAATTTTAGTCCACATGTTATCTACCTTTCTTCATCAGGGTCCTGTTTCGAAGTAAATTTCAAACTATATTTCCCATCTGATCATAAAAAACCGCATAATTCACACAGGACCCAATGCACTTCCGGTGTTATCTTCACCCATCTATAGAAAACTCCCAGAAAAGGCCTTGTACATCAAACAGGCGATCTTCAAGTGGTAGAAGGTACAGAAAGTATCGTATTATCAGACCTGCACTTTGTAAGCGGCGTTCCACCCACTTTTCTAGATAAAGAATACGTAACACATGTGTCAATGTGGAACAGGAAGATGAGCTTAGGAGAGTTTTTATAGGGGTTGGAAACTGCAGGTCCATACGTTCTCAAACAAGTAGTTCATTTCGTTTCCTAGGTCCCCGTTCTATTAATAACAGGTAGGTGAAAAAACTGCGCAAAAGAGGGGTTGATATTTATATTTTTGTTTTTGGGCAATATGTGCGGAGTGTGAGAAAGCGGGGTTCATACTCGATTTTTTCGGCGCTATGGGAACTATAGGCAGGTGCGTGCAAGGATTTGAGAATAGGCCGACCGATATTCTAATTTTATACTTCGTTAAGTTGTTAACTTCCTGATGGAGAAAAAAACGATTCCCCATAACTTATTACTTCCTCTGCCAAATATAATAATTTTTGGTTGATATTTTCAGTTGAAGGTTCATTAGATATTGCCGAAAAAGTTTTTTCCGAAATCGGTAGCTTATATTGCAGTAGGTACAAAAAAATTTTATTGAGTACTAAAAACCGTGAAAGTCTCTGTAAATTCTAGCTTATTTGAATATATTTATCAGGGGTGAGTTATATTTAAATCTAATTGTTCGTTGAGTAATATTCCAATTTTATTGTGTTTTTTTATCTCAAGGGATTCTAGCAGAATTGAGGCATAATTTTTACTTTCTATATGAAGAATATAAACATTATGGTTGAAAGTATGTCCTGTTTCTAACAAATGGTTAGAATATGTGGAATTACTTTTATTATTTAGAAAACTGCTCAAATATTCACAAATTCTTCGTACGAAAGTTCTCTCAGTCTGTCCTATGTAAACTTTTGGGCAATCACTGCAGGTTAACTTATAAACCCCTGATTTATCATCTTTATGTGTACTGTCTTCATTATTTTTAATGGATTCATTAAAGAAGATTTTTCTCAATAATGAAAGTTATTCCACATATTCTTTCAATTGTAAGAAACAGAACAATCTTAATTTTGAAATTCTACATATAGATAGTAAAAGTTATGCCTTAAACCCGTTAGAGTCCTTTGAGATAAATAAACACAATAAAATTGGAATATTAATTAATAAATAATTAGATTTAAATAACCCACCCCAGTTAAATATATTCAGATAAGCTGGAATTTACCTTTTTTGGGTATTAGTGCTCAATAAAAATATTTTGTACCTACTGTAAAATAAATAACCACGGATTTCGGAAACAAATTTAGTTATTCAAAATGTAAACTTACCTGAAGATACTACTGTGATAACGAAACAATTGTTGTATTAAATAACAATAAAAATTTGTGAAAATCAGAATAACCTTATTTAATATGAATATCAGCATTCAATTGTATGATCCATAGATTAGTTAATATTCACATGAATCGAGCAAATTATATTTCAGAACTTAACATTATTAAGCAAAGATCTATTAATAATGATTGATCCTACATTGATAGACAAATTGATGATAAATAAATATAATAAAATAGCTTTATATATGGTATATCCCAATATAAAAGAAAATGTTGAATACATTTCCTTAAAATACACTAAAGGTATTTCTGAGAAAACTGTTACATACCCCTAAAATAAATATGATTTAAGAACTTCATTTAAAACATATTCATACCTGAGTAAATTCATCGAAAATAATAAAGATAGTATATATAAAGATGATAAATCGGGGGTTTATAATTTAACCTGCGGTAATTGCCCATAAGTTTACATAGAACAGACTGGAAGAATATAATTTAACCTGCGGTAATTGCCCATAAGTTTACATAGAACAGACTGGAAGAACTTTCCGACATAGAATTTGTGACCATTTGAAGCGTTCCCTCAATAATAAAAGTAATTCCACATATTCTAACCATTTGTTAGAAACAGGACATACTTTCAATCATAATTTTGGCAAATTCTACATATAGAAAGTAAAAGTTATGCCTTAAACCTGTTAGAATCCCTTTAAATAATTAAATACAATAAAATTGGAAAATTAGTTAACGGACAATTAGATTTAAATATAACTCACCCCTGTTAAATATATTCAGATAAGATGGAATTTACAGAGACCTTTTTTGGGTTTTATTGCTCAATAAATTTTTTTTTTGTAACTACTGTAAAACAAATAGCAACGAATTTCGGAAACAAGCTTAGTTATTCAAAATGTAAACCTACCTGTAGATGCTACTGTGATAGTGAAACAATTGTGTTAACATATAACAATAAAACCAATGCACCTATAAACAGCTTTAAGCAATCAGCAATTTCATTTCGTATCTCCTGGTATTGATTTTTTGTGATATTGACGCTTATTCCAATCGTCACTTTCAGAATGATAGAATAACGTGGAATAGAATACTGTTGAAACAAAACAACCAGATTTGCTGTAAAAAAATGCTTAGATGCTTCACATAATTTGTGAACTACATAGAAACGTTGAGTTATTGTTTTTATGGCGAAAATATAACATGAAAATGGGACATTCTTAGACCTTTGGGGATCCATTACTTTCAAACTAAGACAAAGTACCTCGTTTCGACTTCAGATTTATGCCCAGGAGATGTAATAATATAATACAACACATTTTTCGCGATATATGCATAACTAAAGATATTCACCTAATTTTCTACTTTGTTTTTCTTTTAACGCTAAAACATGTCACGCTTTACATATTCAATTGAGTTTTTCATTAGTTTTGCTTGAAAGAGAACATTTTTTGATGAGGATTTCATTACCCTAAATTCGTCTAAGCTGTTGGACGTGGAATGTGAGTCGAATAACAAATCATTCCGAAGGTGTTCTCAATCTGAGTAGGAAAATGTATGAGTTTTTTGTGTTTCCCACAAAGATCTTTAATCTGTCTTAAGAACATTTTTCTCGATGATTCACCATTTAAACTAACTAAAATTTATAATAACAGATCATCTAATATTTATTTCACTACAATCGTTTCGTCATACCATGACTTCTTCAGGTGAGTACTACTGGATACTGATTTTACAATGTTCGAGAATTTTTATATATAGTACAGGTTCATAAAAAAAAATAGAGGGGATGAATAAAGCTTTACAATTCTTTGGGAATTCCGAAGAAATTTTCAAAAAAGATTCAATAAGGGGGAGCTACTTCATTCTGTTGGGTTGTTTAATAATATATGTTTTTTATGATATCTATTAATTTCTAATGTTTCTAATAGGTTCACATTGAAACTTTTATTTTCTAGGAGTAAAATTTCAAAATTACTATTAAAAATATGTCCTGGATGTTTTGACGGTTGGTCTGCAACAAAATTATTTCACGTTCAACGACAAGATTTACATAGATAACGATAGCATCACTATGGGAAATCCTTTGAGTCCATTACTATTCGAAATTTTTATGGATTCTTTAGATCCTAGAATAATACAAAGCCCCTACTTTAAATGCTTCATATATGATAACATAAAAAGAGGTAAATTCTTGATAGAAGGTATATAAAATTATTCAAATATTTCAATATTGCCTTCTACATATTTAATTTCAAAAAATTATATTTAATAATTATAACTTCAGGAATTAAATTCATAAGATTGATCAGCAGAAACAAAATTTTGTCTATTCAAAATATTTAATTTATAGGATTTTGGTTAACAATTTTTATTTATTGGATTTTTTTATGTCATTTGGATGTCTTATAATGAATGTTTATTTCATATGTCATTTGATATAAGTGGTACTTATATAAGATTATTTTAATTTAATTCCTGAAGTTATTATTATTAAATATAATATTTCGAAATTAAATATGTAGAAGGCTAATATTAAAATATTTAAATAGCTTCATTTATGGGTATAGATATGTAGATGATATTCTATATTTATTCAATGGCACTAATAGACATTTTTCTTTATTTGTGGATTTCATAAACAAATTATCCGCAACCATACAATTTACTTATGAATTGGAAAAACACAATAGTATCAATTTTTTGGACTTAACCATCACAAAAATTGATAATAAACATGATTTTTAATATACCGGAAAGCAACCCATACTGATAGCACAATTCATTTCAGTTCAAATCACTCATTTTCACAAGAATTAGCAGCATACAATATTCTGTTCTATAGATTAGCCAACACACTTATGTCACGTGAGAATTTTCACAAAGAATACAATATTATTAAACAGATTATGTTGAACAACGGATTCAATGTTCTAATTATCGAAAATCTCTTCGCAAAAATACAATTAAAACTGGCTCTGTCATTAGTATATCCCAAAATCAATAATATAACTGAAAGAAAAAACAGTTCATTAACATACTTAGGATTAAAAACAGAAAAGGTAGCTAGATATCTAAACATGAATCACAACTTTAAAATTTCTTTCAAAACTAACAATTCGTTAGGAAAACTAATTAAAAAAAAAATAACAAATCAAGAAATCAGGTGTTTATAAGCTAACTTGCGGTACAGGGCATTTTGTATATGTTGGTCAAACACGAAGACCTTTCCAGACGAGACTAAGGTAACATGAAAATGTTATTGTAACAAAAAATGAAATTCAACAGAACACCTATTGGACACAGGACTTTTTTTTAATAGTAATTTTGAAATTTTACTCCCAGAAAATAAAAGTTTTATATTAAATCTATTAGAAACATTAGAAATTAACCGATATCATAAAACAACATAAATAATTAAACAACCAAACAGAACTAAGTAGCTATTCCCTCCTATTGAATCTTTTTTGAATATTTTTTCGGAATTCCCAAAGAACTTTATTCATCCCCTCTATTTTTTCATGAACCTGCACAATATATAGAAATTCTCGAACTTTGTAAAATCAGTATCGAGTAGTACTCACCTAAAGAAGTCATGGTATGACGAAACGATTGTAGTGAAATAAAATATTAGCGGAAATAGAATATTGTATTTCATTAATAATTTCAAGATGAATTTCTGTCAAGTTAAGACCGAAACAATCCTAGATATTAATATCTTAATTGTCACTAATGATGATACACTTTTTAAACTTACCTGAATTCATAAACAATCATCTAGTAATGTCTTAATTATTATTCGAAGTCGTTTGTTGTGAAGTGTGAAGAATATTCGGTTGAAATCTGAATGTTATGTAGGAAATTATGGTGTTTAAGTTTAAGAAAGAGATTGGATTGTTAAAATCTGTTTTAAAAACGTGAGTGGTGTATATCAGTTTTCTATGAGAATTATGTGTTTCAAAAGATTCATAACCAGAATAAAAGTGTTATAAAATGTCGTCATAGTTAGAGACAAGGGATTATGTTGGTTTGAGTAACATGTATTGAATGTTTTAGATTTGTGTAGATCAGTTTTGTCATTCATTATTTTCAGATTGTTACATGATGAACTAATTTGAAAATTTCAATGAACTCCAAATAGTTAGTTTTGTTCCTATTGATTCAATAGGTTAAATTTCTAGACAATCTGTTGCAGGAAAAAGATTACCGTTTTCTACAAAATAAATTATTTGGGTGGAAGTTTGCTTATTTTTGTTGAATATTAGCTTAAAAGAAGATCCTGCCTGCCCTATTTATTCTCTATTGAAAGTTTAACAGGTAATCTTATAAATTCTTGATTAATACGAACTTTAGTTTATATATTTTCATATTTCAAGAATGATATTTTGATTTGAAGTTTGACAGCAACGTTAATATCTAGTTATAGAAAATTTGAATATCAAAACAGATTTAATCTGTTAGTCTTCTACAATTTTAATTTCAAAAATTTTTTCCAAGAAACTTTTAGAATTGAATTAATGTCTCATAAGCACTGCTTATATTTAATAGACGTATAAAATCGAAACTCATTATACAATATCAAATGGAGTTATAAAAAGAAATATAAATTATATAAAGAAATTTATTATGCAGTGTCGAATGTTTTAACAAAGACCATTTAAATGCTTTATAAACTTTGTGTGATTTTGTTGTGAGCATAGAACATTGAGTACCTTGGATATTAGATGCACCTAGTTAGAATGTTCAACAAACAGATATTCCTAGAGGTCCTATTGGGTAATTTTATTATTGTTAATTGATTTTATCTGTTAAATGTGAAGTTGAACTGGTCTTATCTGAATTCTAATGATTTTTTGAGGATGTGCTACAAGTTTTGAGAGTTTTTTAAGTAACTCATTTAAATATATTAAATATTTCAAATAAATTAGTTTTTGAGAAGTCCTTAGAATTATGTTGTATATTTTTGAGAAAGATTTAGTTTTTACAAATATAAGATCAGAAAGCAAAACATTTTGTCACAAGCAAGTTTGTGTACGCTTGTCTGATGAGTTCAGTACGCATGCTTGGAACGAAACAAACAAACATTTATTAATTTTGATTGACAATTTATTTCTGATCGGTTTTTGTAATTCCATTTGATATTGTTTAATGAGTTTAGATTTCATACATCTATTAAATATAAGCAGTGCTTATAAGACATTAATTTAAATCTAAAAGTTTCTTGAAAAAATTTTTCGAAATTAAAATTGAAGAAGACTAACAGATTAAATCTGTTTTGATATTCAAATTTAGTTATAGAAGACTACTCGACAACTTTGTGAAAATGAACTCTTAATGTAGACAAAATGTAAACTCAATTTTTTTCCTAGTAATCATGGTAATTTTTAAAGAATTTCTTTCAATTTTTATCGAATAAAAAATAGTAACCATGAAAACAGTTCAATATTTTGAGAAATGTGCCACCATAAGATATAACTAACTGAAAACAGAAACACCTACAAAATATTTTAGAATTTGAATATCAAAACAGATTTAATCTGTTAGTCTTCTACAATTTTAATTTCAAAAAAAATTTTTATTCAAAAAACTTTTAGAATTAAATTAATGTCTAAAATAAGCACCGCTTACGTTTAATAGACGTATATAATCAAAACTCAATATATAATGTCAAATAGAATAAATAAACCAACAGATAAAAGAAAGTAATTAAAATTAAATAATAAATATTTAAAGGAGACAAAATTTTGTTTCTGATCTTACCTTTAAGAACACCAATTGGCTTTTAAAAACATGAACACAACTAAAGGACTTCTCAAAGGATATAATTTATTTGAAATATTTAATATATTTAAATATTCGGAATAGTTAATTCAGAAATCTCTCAAAACATGCACTATATCTTCAAAAAACAAATATAATTCTAGGTAATCTCTTCTTCGGTCCTAAATAATATTCCAAATATCAAAATCAAATAACTATAACTATATCACAACTCACACGTGTTAAGGATGGATGCTTCAAACAGACTAACTTTAAAATTCAAGATTGGTCTATGTTCAAACAAAATCACAGAACAGTGTAAGTTATTTTTAAGGTAATATTTAAAATCATTGACATTCCATTATGAGATTTATTGGAGCCTAAATATAATTATATATTATATATAAAATAAAATAGAAAAAGGCTTTTCACTTGATAGAAGAAATATTATATTATATTATATTATTTTATATGATATTCAAATTTTGTTTAATTTTTTCTATCAAGTAAAAAGCTTTTTTCTATTTTAAATATTTTAGAAACAATGTTGAATATAGAAATTGAATTATTTTCCCAAACTTTCACATAATTTATCTAATTGAGTAATAAATAAATCAAATGATCTTATAAAAACTCAGTTTCTATTTCAATAGGAGTATAGAATTCTAAATGTCGTACAAAAAGCATACAAATATTTGGAATCTATAGAAAACAAAGGAAATTGATAGTAAACATAAAACGAAAGTGATTGATAAAATATGTTTACATTTAAAAAATTTTATTACAAAATTCTGAACCATCTTCCAGAATGAAGGATAAAAGATATCAAAAAAAAATATTACATTGCCTTCAAATATAGCATCTGCAACTTGACATATATTGTGAAAAATTCTTTTATAAAATGAAAATCTCGAGGCAGGAGCGCCTGCACCCTCTGAATGTGATAAGGATATAGCAAGGAATGCCTGAAGATCTGCCAAACAACTTGTATTTAAAGTAACACTATTTTTTCTCTTTTTCAACTAGTTCTTCGATGTTCTTCTATTTCGTTCAGAACTGCCTCTTCAGGTTCTCACACTTCGCGGTCTAACCTCATTAATATTTTTCGCAGAAAGAGATTTTTATAACAATTTGGATTTTTCTGAGGATTTCGAGAGAATCGTTCAATTTTTTTTTCGAAATCAGTAACATATACCACAAAACTATAAGAGACCATAAAGTTAAGTATTACAACAAAGCCTCTTTTCAAAATTTCTCAAACTAACAGTGGTTCACCAAAAAAAAAGTTCTGGCGTATAACAAGGAACAGTGTTTCAGAAAAAATATCAGCCTGCCAAATTTCAGTTGAATATCTTGTGAAATGCAGATACTTCGAGACAAAAAATTCTAAATTTTGTACATTAAAATAAACTCCCATTAAATTACACCCGGTATAAATATTATATAACTTATAAATTATCACCTCTTTTACAGACCATAAATTTTTTTCCTGAAATTAGTAGGATAGAAAATCGCAATTCCTCTAAAGCGAATCAGCATCCCCATTTAACTTCACAGCAAGAAAGGATAATGGAGTAACAGTTAAACGAACGTTAATTCCATTTTAGCACGTTTTTGCCCATAATGTAGGAAAAAGAGCGAAAGAAACGCCTCGATCCATTGAAGTCAATTGTCGAGGTAAAAATTGATGGACCGATACCAATTAGGATGTAAAATCGTTTTTTCAACATTCCACTACCGCCTGTATCTTTACGATCGTTTCGTCGTCAACACGTGCCTCTGGGACCTAGCCGCAAATTAAGAACTGGCATTCATTATAAATTGGGTATGCTACTTGTTTTACTCTTCGGAATTCATTATCTTCGAGCTGGGATTCAAGCTTTGACCTTGAAGAGCATGAGAATTTGTCAATATTTACGTTAATTTTGGTTAATTATTCCATATATAATAGACCTTTGGAATTTAAAATTGAGTAGAATAAAATAATACAAGGGGAGTGTCTTACTGGATAGAAGGTTTCTTCAATATCTTAAGTATCAAATGAATTAATTCTGCTAACCTCAATACAAAATTTTAATTTTATTAATTTAAATTTATTGATTAAATAGATGCCTTAGAAAACACAGTTTCAATTTAGTAGATATACAGAATTAACACTCATTACACAGCATCAAAAAGAATAAAAGAATCCAAATAAAATATAGAAATTATATATCAAAACAGATTTATTGTGTTAACCTACTACAAAATTTAATTTCAAAAAATTTTAGAATTAAATTAATGTCTTAAAAGCACAGCTTAAATTTAACACACATATTATATAAAATCATACCTCATTATATAATATCAAATGGCGAAAAAAAAACCCAACGAAATATAAATTATCAATTAAATTATTAAATAAATACTTTAAGGAGACACAATTTTGTTTCTGATCTTATATTTATGAAAACCAAATCTTTTTCAAAAATGCAAAACATAATTTTAGAAACTTCTTCAAAACTTATTTATTTTAAATATTTAATATATTCAAATATTTAAATGAGTTACTCGAAAAATCTCTCAGAACGTGTACTACATCCTCAAAAAACAATTTGAAATTAAATAAGATCATTTAAAAGATAAAAGCAATTAAAAAAAATATCTGACCAGACAGACCTCGTGGTATTCTTGTTGAACAAACACTAAAATTAGAGAACTTTAAAAATCCTACGTATTCTTTGTTCGTTACAAAAATCACACAAAGCTTGTAAGGTATTTTATGTATTCAGTTAAAACCAAATGACATTTATATAATGAGTCAGGAAAACCAAAATATAATTATTATTATATATTATATATACAATAAAATAATAAGAAGAGGTCTGCCTGGTAATATTTTTTGTAAATTGATTTTAATTTTTAAATAAGAAGTAGGACTGATGAAGATCATATTTAATTACAGATTATTTTTTGAGGATGTATTACATGTTTTGAGAAATTTTTGAAATATACTTATTTAAATATTTAAATATATATGGTATTTAAAAAACATTAGTTTTGGAGAAGTTCTTAAAATTGTGTTTTGCATTTTTGAAAAAGATTTGGTTTTTATAAATATAAGATCAGAAACAACATTTTTTCTCCTTCAAGTATTATTTAGTGATTTGAAATAATAATTTATATTTCGTTTGGTTTTTTATTCCATTTGATATTATATAATTAGTTTTGATTTTATACCTCTACTAAATTTATGCTTATAAGACATTAATTTAATTCTAAAAGTTTTTAAATAAAAATTTTTTGAAATTAAATTTATAGGATGCTAACAGAATAAATCTCTTTTGACATTTAAATTTTGTATTATAATAATCCTTCTATCAAGTAAAAAACCTCTTCTTATAATTTAGTGTATATCCTATATATAAAGTTCTCGTGTCACAATGTTCGTTTCCGTACTCCTCCGAAACGGCTTGACCGATTCTCATGAAATTTTGTGAGCATATTGAGTATGTCTGAGAACCGGCCAACATCTATTTTTCATACCCCTTAGTGATAAGGGTTGTCCACCCTTAACATTTTTCTTTAATTTTTAGACATTTTTTTAATTTCTTTATTTTTTTCATTATGTCGCATTAAAAAATACATTATAATTTTTACCCTTTATCACCAACCTCTATTTTTTAATAGCCATTTTAGTAATTTAATCTTGTTTGCCGGGTCAGCTAGTATAATATATAATTATATTTTGGTTTTCCTGAGTCATCATATAAATGTCATTTGGTTTTAACTAAGGCCATTAAATACTTTACAAGCTTTGTGAGATTTTTGTGATGAACATAGAATACGTAGGATTTTTAAAGTTCTCTAATTTTAGTGTTTGTTCAACAAGAATACCACGAGGTCTGTCTGGTAAGATATATTTTGTTAATTGATTTTAATTTTTAAATGTGAAGTAGGACTGATGAAGATCATATTTAATTACAGTTTTTAAATAAAAATTTTTAGAAATTAAAATTTATAGGATGCTTACAGAACAAATCTCTTTTGACATTTAAATTTTGTAATAATCGTTCTATCAAGTAAAAAACCTCTTCTTATTATATTATTGTATATATAATATATAATTATATTTTGGTTTTCCTGACTCATCATATAAATGTCATTTGGTGTTAACTGAGGCCATAAAATACTTTACAAGCTTTGTGAGATTTTTGTGATGAACATAGAATACGTAGGATTTTTAAAGTTCTCTAATTTTAGTGTTTGTTCAACAAAAATACCACGAGGTCTGTCGGGTAAGATATATTTTGTTAATTGATTTTATTTTTTAAATGTGAAGTAGGACTGATGAAGAACTTCAAATTTTTTTGAGGATGTACTAAATCTTTAGGGAGATTTTATAAGTAACTTATTTAAATATATTAAATATTCAAAATAAATAAGTTTTGGAGAATTTCTCGCATTTTTGAAAAATATTTGGTTTTCATAAATATAAGTTCAAAAACAAAATTTTGTCTTCTTCAAGTATTTATTTAGTAATTTTGAAATCAATACAGATAAGCCCAATTAATATATTTGTCCTGTTGAGAGTACAAAAAAAAGTTACTTGTTTCTTCTGTCGAAAGATCATTAAATTTTGATTTGTTGTTCTCCAGGAAATCTAAGATATATATTTTACGATATTCCAACAGAAGTAATAGTTTCGATTCGACTTTCAGGTATTCAGTTCGAAACTTCCGACTTGATTATTTGCAAAGGCGAATTCATGGAAGTGAATTATTTTGATGGATTAAATATTTGTTCAGCCAATATTTGCAACGCAAATACAACACCGCCCAATGTTTACTTCATTCAACGAATGCAAAGTGAATTTTGAATCATTATATTTCCTTATGTTTGTTTGAATTCTGATTGTACATGAATGTTTTCCGTATGACATGCGTTTCCTCATTCCTGGCAAAGATAAAATCGTAAATTTAATATCGCTCTCTTTTATGACAAAAAAATTCACTGCTAGCAGTCTTGCTAGGTTCATGAAAATATCGTTCAATTTTCTAGAGCATAGTCTTTCAATAACGGGTTTTCTAATAGAGACTTTCGAAATTTCACAGTTGATAGCGTCTATATCGATGAAACTATATCTCTCGAATTGGCTGTCATTTATTCACTCTATTTTGCCGAATCATCATGGGCAGATAAAGCATTCTACAACACCTACAAATGATTTAATTGTTATATCAATTATCTTGTATATTAGATGTACCTACCTAGTTTAATTGCATTCACAGATTTTGCAGAAATAGTTTGGTAAGATTACAAGTTTATTTATTTTTAATTGAATTTATATTATAAATGTAATGTTGAACTGACCTTATCTGAATTTTTAATTGTTTTTGAGGATGTGCTACACGTTTTTGAGAGTTTTTGAAGTAACTCATTTAAATATTTAAACATATTAAATATTTCAAATAAATTAGTTTTGGAGAAGTTCTTGAAATTATGTTGATTTATTTTCATAAATATATGACCAGAAACTGAACATGTTTTCAAATGTTTGTCAAAGGCAAAACATACGTACCACGTGCCTTTCTGAAGAGTTCAGGTGCGTATGTTTTGAACGAAACATTCGATATTACTTATTTTTAATTTTAATTAATAATTTATTTTTTGGTTTTTTTTATTCCATTTGATATCGTATAGTGAATTTTGATTTTTATACGTCTATTAAATATAAGCAGTACTTATTATTAGACATTAATTTAATTCTAAAAGTTTTTCAAAAATATTTTTTTTAAATAAAAATTGTAGAAGGCTAACAGATTAAATCTGTTTTGATATTCAAAGTTTGAATTCAATACATTTTTGAATAGGTCTAGAGGCCGAAATAGCTATCAAATGTTGGAGTTCTTGAACAATCATTATTATTTGATCCTTTATTTTGAGAATTTTAGATAATTTTGGAACAATAGACATTCTTGTATTTGTATGTTAATATACATACTTCTATAGATTTTGTTAATACATTTGTATTAATACGTTTCATGTCGGGATGTAAGAAGGTTTTTAACGAGACATTGAAAAATAATTTATATTGATTATATATACTGACATCATTTTGATAGTTTTTGTATATAGTTTCAACATATATTGTAGAAGTTAGAATATATAATTCTGAATTTAAAGTCATTTTAAGTTTACCATAATCGTCCTACTGGGAGAACTATTCTCAGTGTGATGAATAAATTTGAGTCTATTACTTCATTCAACAATAAACCAACACTCGTACTATGACGAAACGAAAGAGTTGCTGAAAAAATCGTCACTGTCCATGAGAGTGTGAAGGAGAATCTGAGGCAATCGATTTCACGTCGCTTACAAGAACTTGGCCTTTCGCACACTACAAACTTGGCGAATTTTGCGTCGTGACTTAGGAATGCACCCGTACAAAATTCAACTGACCCAAGAGCTGAACGTAAACGACCATAGACAACGACTGAAGTACTGAATAGGCCCTGCAGCATTTGGAAATTGAGCCTTATTTTCAGCAAAACATCATCTTGAAATAAACAAAATTTTCTAATTTGGGAAAATACCAATCCACAAGAGATCCAAGAACGTTCAATGGATCCAGAAAAATTCACTGTTTGGTGTGGATTTGGCGGTCCATATTTTGTCGAGAATGACGTTTGCCAGGTTATCACCGTCAACAGCGAGCGCTATAGGTCCATGATTACCAACTCTTTTTGGCCTTAAATGGATGATATGAGCACTAACGACATGTGGTTTCAATAGGCGACACTAAATTCCACACAGCTCACTAGCTTCCACACAGATTTGAAGACATGATCATCTCACGTGCAGGTGATTGTAACAGGCTACCGAGATCCTGCGATTTGACCTCTTTGGACTTTTTCTTGTGGTGTTATGTTAAGTCACAGGTCTATGTGAATGAGCCACAAACCACAATGGCCCTCAAAGCTATTATAATCCATGCAATGGTCAAATTCAGCCTGATTTTATGCGCCAGAGTCGTGGAAAATTGGATATTTAGGTTGCGCAGCGAGGTTGCAAGATGTTATATTCCACACACAATGGCATGGAGAACATTCTAAAATTAGAAGAAATCACGTTTATTTGAATTTTGGAGGACAGAACACAGAATACTGGTACGTTGATGTCTGAATGGATCACCTTGGAAAAATAAGGAATAAACAAAAAATGTATCGATTTGTAATTTTCCAGATCATCTGAGAATTTCAATCTAAGCTGCTATGTAAGTAGGCATTCATAATCGAAGTTTATTCGCATATTTTAGTCATATATCAGTAATCCTATCGGTAACCTGTTTGCTAGCTGATCTTCGGCGATAAATCTATTACAAGCTATTAATCTGATAATATTTCTCATGATGGCCATCCGCAACGCTAAAGAACGCAGGTGTTTGAATTGGTAGATATCGAAGACGACAGTTAGTTCTATGCAAAAAGCTGAAATAATTTATGATTTATGCCTTCAATATTATAGTTGAGTGCATCGAAGAATACCTTCTGTATTTATTATTCTTGTCATCTCATTTCAATTTTCTTTTTATTAAGGATGCATTGATTTCTTCACAGTTATTTGAACAAGGAAATTTTATCTTATATCTTTTTAATTATAACAGATATTTATCATATCTATAGTCCAATTAGATACAAATGATTTCCTCTGTGAAAATAAGTATCGGGTGTTTTTTTAGAGTGATAGAATTTTCGATAAGGATAACTGTGATTTGACAGAAGGTAGAAGACATGTTTTCTGTCATTTCTGTTCAGTAAGCATTGACAAATTATCATGGAAAGACTCACGCCGCAACAACGTTTACAAATTGTTGAAATTTATGGTTTACATAATCGTCCATCAGAGCAGCTTATTTGTCGAACTATCGATAGATTTCGGACAACATTTTCTCTACTCGATGTAACTACAACAACAAGATGAAGAACTATACGTACAGAAGAAAGTATCGCTGCTGTAAGTCATAGTGTTAATGATGATCCATATTTGTCTATTCGTCGACGTTCACAACAAGTTGTACTATGTGCATCCACCACATGGAAAATTTTGCGTAAAGATCTTGGTCTACACCCATACAAGATCCAACTGATTCAAGAACTAAAGCCAGTTGACCATAATAAGCGTCGTTTGTTTGCTGATTGGGCTCTCGAACTGCGTGAAGTTGATCCATATTTTTATCGTAAAATTGTGTTTAGTGATGAAGCTCATTTCTGGTTGAATAGCTAAAATACCGTATATGGAGTGAAGAAAACAATCCTTAAGAATAAAATAGAAAGGCTTTTTACTTGATAGAAGAAATATAACAAAATTTGAATATCAAAACAAATTGAAATATGTTTATCTTCTACAATTTTAATTTCCAAGAGAATTTTTTTATTCAAAAACTTTTAGAATTAAATTAATGTCTAAAACAAGCACCGCTTACATTTAATAGACGTATATAATCAAAACTCAATATACAATGTCAAATGAAATAAATAACCCAATAGATATACGAAAGTAATTAAAATTAATAAATAAATATTCAAACGAGACAAAATTTTGTTTCTGGTTTTATCTTAAGAAATACTACTTGCCTTATAAAAACATGAACACACTTGAAGGACTTCCCAAAGAATATAATTTATTTGAAATATTTAATACATTTAAATATTCGAACAAATTATTTCAAAAATCTCTAAAAAATGTGCACTATATTTTCAAAAAACAAATATAATTCTAGATAATCCCTTCATCAGCCGTTTTTCAATAATCCAAATATCAAAATCAAAAACATAACCTACATCACTCACGTGTTAAAAGACTTAAGCTTCGAACTACAGATCAACTATATATTCAAGATTGATCTATGTTCTAACAAAATCAAAGAACAAAGTGAGTTATTTTAAGGTTTACCTAAATCCATTGACACCGTATAAAGAGATTTATTGAAGCCAAAATATAATTATATATTATATATAAAATAAAATAGAAAGGCTTTTTACTTGATAGAAGAAATATAACAAAATTTGAATATCAAAACAAATTGAAATATGTTTATCTTCTACAATTTTAATTTCCAAGAGAATTTTTTTATTCAAAAACTTTTAGAATTAAATTAATGTCTAAAACAAGCACCGCTTACATTTAATAGACGTATATAATCAAAACTCAATATACAATGTCAAATGAAATAAATAACCCAATAGATATACGAAAGTAATTAAAATTAATAAATAAATATTCAAACGAGACAAAATTTTGTTTCTGGTTTTATCTTAAGAAATACTACTTGCCTTATAAAAACATGAACACACTTGAAGGACTTCCCAAAGAATATAATTTATTTGAAATATTTAATACATTTAAATATTCGAACAAATTATTTCAAAAATCTCTAAAAAATGTGCACTATATTTTCAAAAAACAAATATAATTCTAGATAATCCCTTCATCAGCCGTTTTTCAATAATCCAAATATCAAAATCAAAAACATAACCTACATCACTCACGTGTTAAAAGACTTAAGCTTCGAACTACAGATCAACTATATATTCAAGATTGATCTATGTTCTAACAAAATCAAAGAACAAAGTGAGTTATTTTAAGGTTTACCTAAATCCATTGACACCGTATAAAGAGATTTATTGAAGCCAAAATATAATTATATATTATATATAAAATAAAATAGAAAGGCTTTTTACTTGATAGAAGAAATATAACAAAATTTGAATATCAAAACAAATTGAAATATGTTTATCTTCTACAATTTTAATTTCCAAGAGAATTTTTTTATTCAAAAACTTTTAGAATTAAATTAATGTCTAAAACAAGCACCGCTTACATTTAATAGACGTATATAATCAAAACTCAATATACAATGTCAAATGAAATAAATAACCCAATAGATATACGAAAGTAATTAAAATTAATAAATAAATATTCAAACGAGACAAAATTTTGTTTCTGGTTTTATCTTAAGAAATACTACTTGCCTTATAAAAACATGAACACACTTGAAGGACTTCCCAAAGAATATAATTTATTTGAAATATTTAATACATTTAAATATTCGAACAAATTATTTCAAAAATCTCTAAAAAATGTGTACTATATTTTCAAAAAACAAATATAATTCTAGATAATCCCTTCATCAGCCGTTTTTAAATAATCCAAATATCAAAATCAAAAACATAACCTACATCACTCACGTGTTAAAAGACTTAAGCTTCGAACTACAGATCAACTATATATTCAAGATTGATCTATGTTCTAACAAAATCAAAGAACAAAGTGAGTTATTTTTAGGTTTACCTAAATCCATTGACACCGTATAAAGAGATTTATTGAAGCCAAAATATAATTATATATTATATATAAAATAAAATAGAAAGGCTTTTTACTTGATAGAAGAAATATAACAAAATTTGAATATCAAAACAAATTGAAATATGTTTATCTTCTACAATTTTAATTTCCAAGAGAATTTTTTTATTCAAAAACTTTTAGAATTAAATTAAAAATTAAAATTCTCTTGGAAATTAAAATTGTAGAAGATAAACATATTTCAATTTGTTTTGATATTCAAATCCTTAAGAAGTTCTGCAGGTTCCATTGCATCCTGAAATATGCACTGTATGGAGTGCTTGACACGGTCATCGGTCCATATTTCTTTAAAAACGATGCTGGAGCTAATGTTACAGTGAATGGTGCTCGTTACAGATCGATGATCAATGATTATTTGTTTCAAAATTTGAATGATATCCACCCAGAAGTGTTTTGGTTCCAACAAGATGGTGCTATCATGGCAATTGATTCATTGAAAGAAAGATTTGGCGATAACATTATTTCGAGAAATGGTCCAATTAATTGGCCTCCAAGATCATGCGACATAACTCCACTGGATTAATTTCTTTTGGGTTATGTCAAGTCAGTGGTTTATGCTAATAATCCAGAAACAATAGACGCTTTGGAAGCCAACATAACTCGCGTTATTGATGAAATATGGTCTGAATTACTCGAAAAAGTGGTTCAAAATTGGTCTGGTCGAATGCGGTTCCTCAGAACTAGTCGTGGTGGACAGATGCCCGAAATTATTTTCAAAACATAAATGTCATAAAATTATCTTTCAAATGAAATGAAATTTTTGGCTTCAATCTTAATTTAAATGTGTTTTATTTCATTTAAAGTTCTATCACTCTAAAAAACACCGGATACTTAAGTGGCCTGAAAATAGAATACATTCTACGAAAATAGGAAATTCGGAAACAAAAACAAATTCTAAAAAATGCAGAATCGAAGGTCGTCAAATTTAAACTGAATGTTGAAAAAATGTATATGAGACAGTAATTCATTTCCACAAAAATTTTTGTACTACTACAACAATTGTTTCACTACGATGTGGCTTCTTCAGGTATTACATTGTACTGTCTGTTACTGTCTCATTTAAATTTTTTAAATTAAAATGAGTTTCCACCAAGCAAAGACCGAATCAATCAAATATTTAAACTTAATTTACAAATAATCTACCTTGTTGAGCCAAACAGTAGCCAAAGCTATTATAAAGATATAATCTCATATTCTTGAGCGGATAGTTGCTATTTTGGCACAAAGTTGGATTATTTGGAACCTCAATTCATTAATATTCGTTACTCTATCAATTCCATGCCTACAAACCAAAAAAAAAAAATCATTGGGAGATGAATTTGGTGATCAGGGAGACCGTATGATCGTGCTTTTTGTAGAAATGACAAGGTCCGAACAGGTTGTCCTGAGATATTGTGTGACTTGCGTTGTGACTTGGACATATTAAATATTCATATTAAAACCAGACATCATCGAAATTAATGGGTAACTGTCGAACTGTCGGAATAATTTGATTCTCTAAAAGCTCCAGATATTTAGCAGCGTTTAGATTACCATCGATAAAAAATGGCCTTATGATGTAATTCCCCCATATTCCTGTCCAAACATTAAGTTTTTGGGCATATTGGGTATACCCAGAAATACTCAGTTGCTTATTCTTCCTATACCAATATCTTACTACTGATGGGTTATGTTTTCTATTCAAGGAAAACCATAACTCATTGGTGAATAAGATATTGTTAAGGAATGAATTATTTTCATTCACTTTTTCCATCATAGTTTCACAAAATTCCGTTCGTTTGATATGGTCTTCTGCGGAAATTTCTTGGTTTCTTTGAACCTTATAACATCGGTAACCATTCCTTTTCAAATATTCCGAACACTTCTATCGCTCATATCCACTTGTTCAGCAATTTGTTTACTCAAACAAGGTGCAATGGTTTCAACAGCAGAACACACTTCTACTTCTTTTTTCAGGCGATTTTTACTAATGGTTTTTGGTGGTTTATTAATCTTGAAATGCCAGCATGTTCGTAAATACCCACATTTCTCTAATTTTTTAATTATTTCAGAAATAGCCGAACTTGAAGGAATCGGCCTATCTTCAAGACAACAATAAATGAATTTATTTTCTCTTGAATTGATTGACCACTTAAGTACCATTTTATGATCTGAATTTTTTCTTCTACACTGAACATTTCGATTTATTTGAATATCAAAACAGATTTAATCTGTTAGTCTTCTACCATTTTATTTTCAAAAAAATTTTTTTTCAAAAAACTTTTAGAATTAAATAAATGTCTACAATAAGCATCGCTTATATTTAATAGACGTATATAATCAGAACTCAAAATATAATGTCAAATGGAATAAATAAACCAATAGATATAAAAAAGGTATTAAAATTAATAAATAAATATTTAACGGAGACAAAATTTTGTTTCTGATCTTACCATTATGAACACCAATTCCTTTTCAAAAACATGAAACACTACTTAAGGACTTCTCAAAAAATATCATTTATTTAAAATATTTAATATATTTAAATATTCAAATAAGTTAATTAAACAATCTCTCAAAACATGCAATATATCTTCAAAAAACAATTAAAATTTTGGTAATCTTTTCATCGGCCCTAAATAATATTGCAAATATCAAAATCAAATAACAATCACTATATCTTACCTCCACGTGGTAACCGGATAAATTGCTTCAAACAGACTAACTTTAAAATTCAAGATACTCTATGTTCTTCACAAAATCACAGAAAAGTGTGAGGTATTATAAGGTTTTCTTTAAACCATTGACATTCCATATTGAGATTTATTCAAGCCTAAATATAAATATATATTATGTATGAAATAAAATAGAAAAAGGCTTTTTACTTGATAGAAGAGATATAACAAAATTTGAATATCAAAACAGATTTAATCTGTTAGTCTTCTACAATTTTAATTTCAAAAAAATTTTTATTCAAAAAATTATATTTAGGCTTGAATGAATCTAATTATGGAATTTCAATGGTTTAAAGAAAACCTTATAATACCTTACACTTTTCTGTGATTTTGTGAAGAACATAGACTATCTTGAATTTTAAAGTTAGTCTGTTTAAAGCAATTTATCCGGTTACCACGTGTAGGTAAGATATAGTGATTGTTATTTGATTTTGATATTTGCAATATTATTTAGGGCCGATGAAGAGATTACCAAAATTTTGATTGTTTTTTGGAGACATATTGCATGTTTTGAGAGATTTCTTAATTAACTTATTTGAATATTTAAATATATTAAATATTTCAAATAAATTATATTTTTTGAGAAGTCCTTAAGTAGTGTTTCATGTTTTTGAAAAGGAATTGGTGTTCACAATGGTAAGATCAGAAACAAAATTTAGTCTCCTTTATTTATTAATTTTAATGATTTTTTTTATATCTATTGGTTTATTTATTCCATTTGACATTATATATTGAGTTTTGATTATATACGTCTATTAAATATAAGCGGTGCTTTTGTAGACATTAATTCTAAATGTTTTTTGAATAGAAAGTTTTTTGAAATTAAAATTGTAGAAGACTAACAGATTAAATCTGTTTCGATATTAAAATTTTCTTATATTTCTTCTATCAAGTAAAGAGCCTTTTTCTATTTTATTTCGATTTACTTTATTTTTAACCGATATGATCTAACGCATCTCACGTTTGAGTTGCGAATGATTCGGTGGTACTGAAATCAGACTGCAGAGCCTCACTGCCATGGAGAGAACAGCCGTTTATTCGTCATCGCATCGCCCTGAGGTTTTGATTCTTTCACTGCTCTACAGGAAATTCGTGGTCCTCTAGATTAACGTTGAACTTCCTATGTTTCCGACTGTCTTTTCCATACCTGCATGTTCAATGTAATTAAATGAAAAATAAATGTTTTTCTAAAGGAATATTGGAATGAAATAAGAAATTACTTTGTTTTCTATAACTTTTATTTACTGATTATACAGTGACTACAGTTTCGTAGTGAAACTACATTTTCAAACCGAATAAACAAATAATGTCTCAACTATTATATAGAGTGTTTTTTCTAGAGTGATAGAACTTTAAATTGTAATCAAACACATTTAAATTAAGATTGAAGCAAAACTTTCTTTTTACTTGAAAGATAATTTTATGACATTTATATTTTAAAAATAATTTCCGGCATATGTCCACCACGACTAGTCCTGAGATTCCGCATTCGACCAGAACAATTTTGGACCACTTTTTCGAGTAATTCAGGCCTTATTTCATCAATAACACGAGTTATGTTGGCTTCTAAACCGTCTATTGTTTCTGGTTCATCAGCATAAACCAATGACTTGACATAACCCCAAAGAAAATAATCCAGTGGAGTTATGTCGCATGATCTTGGAGGCCAATTAATTGGACCATTTCTCGAAAAAATGTTATGGCCAAATCTTTCTTTCAATAAATCAATTGTTACGGTAGCAGCATAACGTGTAGCACCTTCTTGTTGAAACCAAAACACTTCTGGGTCGATAACATTCAAATTTCGAAACAAATGATCATTGATCATCGATCTGTAACGAGCACTATTCACTGTAACATTAGCTCCAGCATCGTTTTTGAAGAAATATAAACCGATGATGCCTCCAGCGTGTAAAGCACACCATACAGTGCATTTTCAGGATGCAATGGAACCTGCAGAACTTCTTGAGGATTGTTTTCACTCCATATACGCAATTTTGCTTGTTTACATAGCCGTTCAACCAGAAATGAGCTTCAGCACTAAACACAATTTCACGATAAAAAAGTGGATCAACTTCACGCTGTTCTAGGGCCCAATCAGCAAACAAACGACACTTATTATGGCCAAGTAGCCTTAGTTCTTGAACCCGTTGGATCTTGTATGGGTGTAGACCAAGATCTTAACGCCATACAGGTGAATTCTACCAGAATAGTTATTGGCTATTTGAGGCATGGCCTCTTTTCCAAGTGACTACCAAGCAGTCTCCACAGTCCACCCAGAGGTAGAAAGTGTGATAAGGATTACGCCATATCATCGCGCGTGGCGAGAACCCCTCCGAAGAGATGAACCCACCAGCTTCCAGTTTGGGCCCCGACTCGAAAGCCAGAACCGTCTGACTGGTAGCAGCGAAAGCACTATCCAACCTCTACTGGCTCTGCAGGTCAGTACCCGAGTTGTTTGAGACGCAACTCACCCGCCGGAGGGAATTCTTATCCATCCACCCGAACGCAGTCCCAAGAACTAAGATAAACTCAAGATTGACGACTACAATTGATCCTGGTACGAGCACCGTCTAGCGGACTATACGTCCTGACCCACCGAACCCATGTGAAGTCATTTGATTGATCCTGGCGTCAAGCACTAATGGCGGAGCCATTTCGTCGAGATCCACAAACCCTAAATAGTTACGCACAGATCCAGGGGCCAGGACAGGCCGGTCGAACCGTCAAGTCCCGTTAAACCCCGAGTCGTTTCATGAGAATATCCCGAAAATGGGGGTCTGCGAACAGATAAATGAAATACCCCCCTAGTCCAGCATGCGGACTTTCAACCACTGCCCCCTCGAGTCCAACACCAAGTGGGGTGGCCAGGTGGTACAAGTAACACCTGAGGGCAAGTCCACCCCCCCGAGGTAACGCAGTATGCTACATAACGCACTCGGCCATTACACAGAATCCGGAGATTTATACTGCGATAGGGTAGAGTACGCCAGTTTTAAGGGAGAAGCCCTGTGCTGCGACAGACTCCCTTGTCACTGAGTTAATCAACCGGCTCAGCCCTCCATTTCACCTGAGTAAAACTAGGGCCCCATTCGGAGATCTTCCACCATACAGGTCCAGTGACTGGCGCGAAGTGGCATTACGTTAGACACCAAGACTTAACCCTCCAATTCGCCGGGGCGAATTTAGGGTCCTAGTCAGGAGAGCGCCCCCATCACGTCAAGATCTAATGCCTGGGGGGCGCTTAACGCCATACAGTGCATTTTTCAGGCTGCAATTGAATCTGCTAACTTCTTGAGGATTATGTTCATTCCATATACGGCAATTTTGCTTGTTTACATAGCCGTTCAACCAGAAATGAGAATCATCACTAAACAAAATTTTACGATAAAGAAGTGGATCAACTTCACGCTGTTCTAGGGCCCAATCAGCAAACAAACGATGCTTGTTATGGTCAAGTGGCTTTAGTTCGTGAACCAGTTGCATCTTGTATGAGTGTAGACCAAGATCTTTACGAAAATTTTTCTATGCACACAGTCCAAGTTGTTGTGAACGTCGACGAATAGACAGATCTGGATCATCATTAACGCTATGACTTACAACAGCGATATTTTCTTCTACAGTACAGTTCTTTGTCTTGTTGTTGTTGTTGCATCGAATAGAGAGAAAGTTGTCCGAAATCTATCGATAGTTCGACGAATAAGCTGCTCTAATGAACGATTATGTAAACCATAAATTTCACGAAGTGGTCTATAAGTTTGGCGAATAGAACACTGATTTTGAAAATAAATTTCAACAAGTTGTAAACGTTGTTGCGGCGTGAGTCTTTCCATGATAATTTGTCAATGCTTACTGAACAGAAATGTCAGAACAACATGGCTTCTGTCAAATTACAGTTATTCCTATCGAAAGTTTTATCTCTCAATGTATTTCTTGCTGGCTTCGGCAAAACTTCAAAAAGTGGGGTTTGCCATAGGTCCATCTGCTCATTTAATAGTTTTATTATCGGTACGTGCTTTTTGTATTTGTGGATTTTTATGGATTCCAGGATGTCTAGTGAAGATATGATCAAAATTTGAATATCAAAACAAATTGAAATATGTTTATCTTCTGCAATTTTAATTTCCAAAAGAATTTTTTTTTTATTCAAAAAACTTTTAGAATTAAATTAATGTCTAAAACAAGCACCGCTTACATTTAATAGACGTATATAATCAAAACTCAATATACAATGTCAAATGAAATAAATAACCCAACAGATATACGAAAGTAATTAAAATTAATAAATAAATATTCAAAGGAGACAAAATTTTGTTTCTGGTTTTATCTTAAGAAATACTACTTGCCTTATAAAAACATGAACACACTTGAAGGACTTCCCAAAGAATATAATTTATTCGAAATATTTAATACATTTAAATTTTCGAACAAATTATTTCAAAAATCTCTAAAAAATGTGCACTATATCTTCAAAAAACAAATATAATTCTAGATAATCCCTTCATCAGCCCTTTTTCAATAATCCAAATATCAAAATCAAAAACATAACCTACATCACTCACGTGTTAAAAGACTTAAGCTTCGAACTACAGATCAACTATATATTCAAGATTGATCTATGTTCTAACAAAATCAAAGAACAAAGTGAGTTATTTTAAGGTTTACTTAAATTCATTGACATTAATGACAGTAATGTCAATGAAGATATGATCGGTCATATACTCCTCATTTCACGAAAATATCTGAGTAAATAATATATGTGATTTCTTCATGAGATATACCTCGTTAAATATAATTTAAAGATTTTTTTCCACCCTGTTTTCATTCCTCACTGCCATTCAAATCTCGATAACCAATTTATTGGCTGGAATTTTTAATATCACTCCATATCTTCAGTGAAGCAATCAACTACCTTTAGAAATATCTGAAGTTATAACAACTCTACTTATCCCGAACCTAAACAAAGCTTATTGTGCTCGAATGTCCAATAATTTAGGATCTCGAGTTTTCCGGAATTAACGACTGTTTGATATGAGAACCTACTCAGGAATTTTCTCAAATCTATAAATCTAAGGGCGCAATGCTCCCCTCGCTTTCATTAGGGCATTCCGTTGGGAAATAACCGGTAAGCCAGGCCTTAGAAGGGCCATTGTGCCCTCAAAGGTAAACAGAAAATGTAATCAGAAAGAATTTAATATTCATGAAACTGCTGAGGGTTTTCTATTCGCAGAAAGTGTGGTAGATATATGAACTTTTACAGACTCACGAAGTTAGTTGAAAGAGTTTTTTCGTACGCAGTTAACTGGTATAAAATATTCATATTTGGATCGTCTGGAATTGACTTCACGTGCTAAAGCTCTGACGAGGGTACGAATATTTATTTCATCATGGATAATCTCTTGAATTATGTATTCACCGAACGTGAAATGGTTCTGGGTGGTGTTGAGGGACTAGGGTTAATTTATGGCGCAGAAGGAGATAATGATGATTGGGTTTTCTGAACATTTTTCCTCCATTCAATTTCTCTGGAGAAAAATCACTGAAATTGATAGGGATTAGGGGGTAGAAGTAATATCATTCATTCATTCCACATTCTTCCAAAGAAGATTTCAGTCTGTGAATCTCCAACCCCAAGATATCCTATCAGACATTTAAACGAGCAGTTACTTGATGCCGGGAAATTTAGCGCATTCTAATTTAACCCTTTCCTTTCCAGCCGTAATTCTAAAAGTGTCCAGCCAATATCAGATACCTTTTCTGATTTTATTTCAATGTCCTGTGAATTTCTCATTAGTATTTGTATCTTGTTGAATAAAAATTTTAGAATCAACAATATAGTCCATCTAGAAAGTTACCGGAATTTTTTATTTTGCATAATTGTAATATATTATCGGGTGTTTTTTTTAGAGTGATAGAACTTTAAATTGAAGTAAACACATTTAAATTAAGATTGAAGCCATTTTTTTTATTTGAAAGATAATTTTATGACATTTATGTTTTGAAAATAATTTCCGGCATATGTCCACCAAGACTATTTTCGAGTAATTCAGACCATATTTCATCAATAACACGAGTTATGTTGGCTTCCAAAGCGTCTATTGTTTCTGGGTTATAAGCATAAACCAATGACTTGACATAACCCCAAAGAAATTAATCCAGTGGAGTTATGTCGCATGATCTTGGAGGCCATTTCTCGATATAATGTTATCGCCAAAACTTTCTTTCAATAAATCAATTGTTACGATAGCAGCATGAGTTGTAGCACCATCTTGTTGGAACCAAAACACTTCTAGGTCGATATCATTCAAATTTTGAAACAAATAATCGTTGATCATCGATCTGTAACGAGCACCATTCACTGTAACATTAGCTCCAGCATCGTTTTCAAAAAAATATGGATTGATGGTGCCTTCAGCGTGTATAGCACACCATACAGTGCATTTTCAGGATGCAATGGAACCCGCAGAACTTCTTGAGCATTTTTTTTACTCCATATATGGCAACTTTGCTCATTTACATAGCCGTTAAATCAGAAATGAGCTTCATCTCTAAACACAATTTTACGATAAAAAAAGTGGATCAATTTCAAGCTGTTCTAGGGCCCAATCAGCAAACGAACGACCCTTATTATGCTCAAGTGGCTTTAGTTCTTGAACCAGTTGGATCTTGTATGGGTGTAGACCAAGATCTTTACGCAAAATTTCCTATGTGGTCTATGTACAGAGTCCAACTTGTTGTAAACGTCGGCGAATAGACAAATCTGGATCATCATTAACACTATCACTTACGGCAGCGATATTTTTTCTGTACGTACAGTTCTTTGTCTTGTTGTTGTTGTTGCATCGAGTAGAGAAAATGTTGATCGAAATCTATCGATAGTTCGACGAATAAGCTGCTTTGATGGACGATTATGTAAACCATAAATTTTACGAAGCGCTCCATAAGTTCGGCGAATAGAACACTGCATTCGAAAATAAATTTCAACAAACTGTACGTTGTTGCGGCGTGAGCCTTTCCATGTTTATTTGTCAATGCTTACTGAACAAAAATGTCAAAACAACATGGCTTCTACCTTCTGTCAAATCACAGTTACCTCCATCGAAAGTTTTATCACTCTAAAAAAAAACGCCCGATTTCATGGAAGGATATACATAAGTTAATTCTATCTTTTTCTGTTTATTTTTTATTATTCCATGTATAAGAGTTGGGCTGAAACTATTGTTAAATCCTATTTGATTTATTATATTAAGTTCTTCAGAAAAATTTTGAGGGTTCATCGGTACTTTTAATAATCTATGGATAAAGCTATTATAGGCTGACATTTTTTGATTGAAAGGATGATTAGAAGTTGAATTTTATTTAATACTAGTTAATGTTTGATAATTTCTATATGTCTTTTTTCAACATATCATATTTGCTTAATACTTAACAAGTAAAAAAAAGTAAAAAGTAGATTGTAAATTTCAATGAATGTTACAAAAAAAATTGTCTATTCGATCTGTTCCATACAATTGTTTTAGATGCATTTCCGACAAGTAAAGACCGATACAATCAAACATACAATTGTTTTCACTGAAAGGATGCAATAAATTCTTATTTTGATTGCATAGCCATATGAAAATCTTTGATGTTTTGCATTTATGAAATAATAATTCATAAGACTTTTTTTGTGAATTCTTCCATAAGTGTGTGAAAGTTCTAAAAAGGGTCAATATAGAAAAACACACTCTTTTGTTGAGTAGTAATCTATTGGCGATCGATTTCGGCACTGAGCCATCATCAGGCCAGCTGAAATAAACACATATATAACAGATATAGACTTATTACTGAACAAAATTTCTTTACTTTCGATGACATAATATACACAATGCAAGACGGTGTACTACCCATGGGATTTCCATTCAGTGGACTGATGGCTGACATTTATGTCAGTTATATTGAACGACAAATCATGCAACCATTTGGAAAATATATAAGACTTTGGAGGAGATACGTAGATGACATACTGTATGTATTTTGTATATGGGCTGGAACTGAGGATGAACTCACAACATTTTTTACTAGCTTGAATACAAAGTTCCAAATTCACTTCACTCTGGAAAAATCCATTAATAATTCCATAAATTTTTTGAATCTGAAGATTGAGCTCGTAGATAATAATAATTTTTCATTCGACGTCTACAGAAAACCAACTCAAACAGACACAGTCATCCCCTTTCATTCTTATCATTCCGCCCCAATCAAAAGAACAGCTTTTAGATTTTTGTTCAACCGTCTTCTGGGCATACTTCTATCTAAAGAAAATTATAATAAAGAATTAAACACCATATACCAAATTGGGGAAAATAATCAATACTCGATATCATACATGGACAATATTTTGAAATCTATAAAAGATAAACTGCTCATCAATAAAATATACCCACACCGATCTATCAATCAACGATACATTTCTCTGCCATTTTATAAAGGATTCAATGAAAAAATCAATGCAACCTCTCAGAAAATATGACTACATATTAATAGCAAACGACATCAGACCCTAGAAAGCATCTTGATTAATAACAAGAAGAAAATGAGCAACATTCAATATAGTGGCATATATAAAATAACTTGTGCTGACTGCCCTTCCTTTTATATAGGCATGACCACCCGTTCAGCAAATAAAAGATTCAATGAACACGTAAAAAATCGACCAAATTCAGCGTTGGGAAATCATTTGATGGAACCTGAATCATAAGACCACAATAAAAAATTCAAGAATCCTGCACAGAGAAGATAACTATCGGAGACTATTACTCCTTGAACAATATGAAATTCTGAAGAACAAACAAAGCGAATACTTATTGAATGAAATCTCAGAATTTCCAGACAGAAATTTTTTTAAATTCCTAGGAACGCTCACATAATAACTATTTTAGTTTTGCTGATATTTCGCGCCGTTTGAATGGTTATTCATCACATGCCAGACGTTAACATGCGCATATTGTTATCTGTTCCCTGCTCTTTCATATCTTATTTGTACGTTTTCGCCATTTTTTACTGTTCACGAGGGTTATACATAAAATATTACATCAACAAAAAAGTTACCCCTCTATATACACCTGTCTGATATGTGTATATTTTCAATATTTTTGACAATATTGTATTTTTCTGCTGACGGTGAGTCCGAATGACAAAATTTTAGTTTAATAATGAATGACAAAATAACAACAATAAATAAATTCCAAAAAATACCCCCAAAATATGTTTAACAATGATTGTCAGTGTTTTTACTATAAAGTGTACATTTTTATTTTTATATATGTGTTTATTTCAGCTGGCCTGATGATGGCTTAGTGCTGAAATCGATCGCCACTAGATTACTATTCAACAAAAAAGTGTGTTTTTCTATATTGACCCTTATCATAAGACTTTATTGGAAAGTAAAATAATTTTTCAGTTACGCCAATCAGATCGAAGCAAAAGTATGTTATTAATGATTACTTCTTTGGCTGTCGGTCTAGTAGTTAGGAGACATTAGTCAGCGGCTGTAGGCGACTGACAGTAACCATCTACATGTCACTCTTCTGTGAGAATACTAAGAACCAGTTCATACAATATCGCGCCTATTTCAACTTTGAATATCTTTTACCTAAAAGGAAGTTTTTCGCAAAAATATTTCCGGCCTGTATCTTATTTCAAAACTTCAAATCCATCCTTATTTCCATCAATAAAATCTCAGTCGCCGCCTCACGTTCTTGTACACGTGTTCTCAACTCGGAAAAAAGCACACAGGACAGGAAGCGGAATTTTAACTGTAACGCCCACCTCGCCGCTGTCTCTAAGGTACAATAGAACCGAAAGGGGGCTCAAATGATGGTCCCCATTCGGCACCATGAATGTATGAATGTTATATTTCATTTCAGATTCACATACCGGCCCGGAATTGTATTTCACCATACTCGGACGGCAGAGACAACTTCATTGGTACCAATATGTCTCCTCCAGACAATTGAATTGAGTAGGAATGAAAGGATGATCCGCTTTTGTTTGGGAAGAGGCATGTAATTACCGAAGATGAAATTTCAGTGTCCGTAATGAATAGGTTTATTGAAATGTTGGTGAGATTTGTGGATTGTTCGGGTTGATTATGGTTTATTTCGGCGGACTTGAGATTTCTCCTATTGTCGGATCAACAGCGCTAATTTGGTATTTTATTGTTTTTGCCCGCAGTTTGATTGAACGAACCATTAAATGATCATTTCGTGCTATTGAAGATATTAAAGGATCAATGACTGGTAATGCACACTTTGAGTACCGGATGAATAGAATTTGAGATGAGTTTTTGAGAAATATTTCTCAAAAATTCTTCACTTTGAAACCAAAAATCGCTAACCCACCACAGCGAAGGCTATGATAAAAGGAAATTTAACTAAAACACTCTAATTTGCGTTAGCGATTTTGTCCGTTCGCACATGAAACATCCTACTTTGTAAAATGCCTCATAGTGCGCCAATGAAAACAAAAATAAGACTTGTCTTTCCTGAATGAATCCCAAATTGTCAACCTGATAGTGAAAATGCAAACTTTTACTCCCTATCTTTTTATTTGAACTTTATAATTGGAACAGTGACTCTTATTTACAATATAATACAATTTTACAGTTAGTTCGAGGTCCGAGATTTACGTAAGAACTTACCTTTGAGGTTCTCCTGGAATATTGTTCTCCAAGTTGTCGGAATGATAGTACTTTCTCCAATAATATTTCCTATTCTGCATATAATCAGCAGGTGTTTAGTTTCAAATTGTTCCAAATGACCAGTAGATCGTCCGGAACCAAGATGGTGCGGTAATAAGATACTCCAAATCCGGCACAAGGAAGATTGTCTGGCATTAAGATAATCCAAGCAAAGAGGCACTGCAGCAAGATTGTTCAGTTCTAAGATCATCCGGTACTAAGATTTCGGGTACTAAGATCTCCGGTATTAAGACGCCTTCTGATTAGACGTCTTATAAAAAACAATAAAAATTCAATATTTCGCGATTTTCATGGATTAGGCACGTTAATGCGATAAAAATACCACAATGTTTGTCTTCGTGTAACCTTATAATAGGACAGAAAGAAATCTGGGAAATTATACGCTCCTTAAAAACAATAAAACTCTACAGCGCATGCGATAATTGCGTCGATTTTCATTCCGGAAACTCCAAACTTCTTAATGGTCTTAGTTTAATCACACTATTAGAGCATTTATTAGCGATTGAAATCCAAATCAATAGTAGAGCGTTTTTTAACGTTACAACTACTCTATCTTTAGAACGAATCGATCCGAAGATTTGAGGGAGTTTCGGGTGCAACCTGTTTTTGCGTCTTTGTTCTAAAGGGTTTTCCAATAAGAGGTTTCATCTTGAATAGAAGTTAAATCTTCTTGAATATTTGAGTGACCAAAACGAAATCAATAATCACCAGGTATAATAATAGCAAACCTGATGATGCAATATTAAATTTTTATAAAAGTAACATCTTGCAGGGAAGGAAGGAAAGTTTCGAGTTAGTAACCTAAAAGTTAGTGCGCCTGAAAGAGGTGCGCGAGATAATAAATAATATTAGAACTGAATGCGTTAGATCTCGACTACATCAATATAAGCATGATCAGGCTATGTTGCCCCTTCAACATTCCTTATGTATATAACTCACAATATTACTGAGTGCATTCTCGAATCGTTTTCCCAGACTATGGAAATCTGCACTTGTGTTCTCCTACCAAAAATTGATAACCCTAGGGTTATCAAGTTCAGTCACGTCAGATGATTCATAAGCATTACGCCTACTGTTTTAAAAGTTCTTGAGATAATCATGAAGGGCCAGATTAGATCTTGGCCGGGCCATCACCCTCAACAGTGAACGTTATATGACGATGATTATATAATTTGGGCTGAATTGGATGGCATAGACATCAGCGTCATGACCATGGTCATCTACACACGTAGAGGTGCTGTGAACTGACCTCCGAGATCGTGCAATTTGGCCTTGTTAGAATTTTCTTTTGGAGTCATCTTAAGTTGCAGGTCTATGCAAATAAGCCACAAACCAAAGCGACCCCTGAAAACTACAAAAACTCATGTTATTGGTCAAATTTAGCCTGATTTATGCGTCAAAGTCATTGAAAATTATATATCGGGTGTTTTTTTTAGAGTGATAGAACTTCAAATTGGAATAAAACACATTTCAATTGAGATTGGAGCCAATTTTTTTTTATTTGAAAGATGATTATATGACATTCACGTTTTAAAAAAAAATTCTGGCATATGTCCACCACGACTAGCTCTGAGGAACCGTATTCGACCAAACCAATTTTGGACCACTTTTTCGAGTAATTCAGACCTTATTTCATCAATAACACGAGTTATGTTGGCTTCCTAAGCGTCTATTGTTTCTGGTTTATCAGCATTAACCAATGACTTGACATAACCCCAAGGAAAATAATCCAGTGGAGTTATGTCGCATGATCTTGGAGGCCAATTAATTATACCATTTCTCGAAATACTGTTATCCCCACATCTTTCTTTCAATAAATCAATTATTGCGGTACCAGCATGAGGTGTAGCACCATCTTGTTGGAACCAAAACACTTCTGGGTCGATACCATTCAAATTTTGAAACAAATAATCATTGATCATCGATCTGTAACAAGCACCATTCACTGTAACATTAGCTCCAGCATTGTTTTCGAAGAAATATGGACTGATGATGCCTCCAGCGTGTAAAGCACACCATACAGTGCATTTTCAGGATGTAATGGAACCTCCAGAACTTCTTGAGGATTGTTTCCACTCCATATACGGCAATTTTGCTTAATGACATAGCCGTTGCACTAAAAATGAGCTTCATCACTAAACACAATTTTACGATAAAAAAGTGAATCAACTTCACGCTGTTCTAGGGCCCAATTAGCAAACAAACGATGATTATTATAGTCAAGTGGCTTTAGTTTTTGAATCTTGTATGGGTGTAGACCAAGATCTTCACGCAAAATTTTCCATGTGGAGGATGCACAGAGTCCAACTTTTTGTGAACGTCGATGAATAGAGAAATCTGGATCATCTTCAACACCATGACTCACAGCAGCGATTGTTTCTTCTGTACGTACAGTTATTTGTCTTGTTGTTGTTGCATCGAGTAGAGAAAATGTTGTCCGAAATCTATCGATAGTTCGACGAATAAGCTGCTCTGATGGACTATTATGTGAACCATAAATTTCACGAAGTGCTCTATAAGTTTGGCGAATAGAACACTGATTTTGATAATAAATTCCAACAATTTGTAAGCGTTGCGGCGTGAGTCTTCCCATGATAATTTGTCAGTACTTACTGAACAGAAATGTTAAAACAACGTAGCTTCTAGCTTTTATCAAATCACTGTTATCCCTATCGAAAATTCTATAATAAAAAAAAAAATCACCCCATATTTCGGATGTGCGCCATCCAGTGAAGTTGCGGGGACATTCGTAAGATGTTATTGCTCAGGAAACATATGGCGATTTGGAAAAATTAAGTAAGAGGTCTTCGCATTAAATACACCACAAGCATATATGGGATATCGAATAGAAACGGCTCTTAGTTCGCTGAATGTTAATTTACGCTGAAGTACAACTTTGCCCTTATTTGAATTATTGATAGTGACAATTTAGACATAACTCTCTGTAGACATAGTGAATGAGAGAAGTGCCAATTCTTCTGCAGGAATGAAGAATGTTCTCCAGAAGATAGATCTACCCTTGATCAAAAAGTGAGTTTGTTGATACCATCGCAATCGCTTTTAACCTTTGGTAATACCATTAATCTCTACTTCATCTGATCTATCATTTCCCGCGCAGTTATATTGAATACAAAGCGGCAATAGGCCTTTCAAACAAATAAAAATGTTGATGATATCTCACACAAACTTCGTTTCATTTAAATTTAAGGATAGGAAGCGCTTAAAGAGAGACCTTCTTTCTCTCGGAAATTCACAGTTGTAATCTATCAGAGTTCCCAAAATATTCGATTCAACTCATCTTCATTTTCGGCATATCATTTCATTCATTGGCACAAACACCCCTAGCATTTTGCATAAACCGATTCACGCTGATAAATTCGTCAGTGGTTGACGGGTGTAACTGGTTCGTTATGCTCCCCCTAGATACCCCACATATCAGAAAACTTGTTAGAGCACAAAATTCTTTTCGGCGAGTTTCACGCATCCAGCGGCAGCCCTCAAAAAAGTAATAAAAGACATCTAGACAACATGTTGCAGCGAAATCAATCAGATTACGTTGGACGTCACTCTAATGGCGATCGTTGCAATATGAAGGGGGAAAACGTGGAGTTTTCCGCGTGTATTGGCGACACGAGTGTTTCCGGTATCCTGCTGTTCCTTTAATCCCACAGAAACCGGCAAACAAGAGGGTCCTTCGGTCGTCTTATACCCGAAAACAGGCACGGATTAGCGGACTCCGTTGAGGACTCTCAGGATAGAGTGTGTTTGGATAAGTATTTCGGGAAATTTCTGAATGAATTTTTCGGAAGGGCTATTGGTATTGTAAAATTATTTTCTTTGGAAGGGGAGGATTATGTGTTAGTTGAGTAGTTGGAATGAAGGGAAGTTTGTAAAATACATAACTATTAAATGACAACGATCAAAAATTTCCAAAGTATCCGTAGAGCTTTCAAAATTTTTTACAAAACCGTTAGCTGTAAACAAACTAACGACCATTGTGACTCAAATTTTCAACAATTCAGAACAGTTTACAAAATTACACGAAAAAATTTGTTGAGGGCACTCTTTAACTATGAGGTTTGCAACAAAGTACTATCTGATTTGAAATGTAAATAAGTAAGAGTTTCCTTTGAAGGATTTTTATGGATTTTATGGATTTGATGGATTTTTATACACCGCTCAAAAATTGAAGTAGATAATTTGCGTACATCTGATAATATATAAAGCGGTTTTGTATATGTACTGATGAATTCAGTTAGGTGTCTATACACGGTTAACTTGGCTGAAATGGCAACATTAAGCAAGATTGCTTTAGAGCGACAACAAAGTAGAGAAATAAACAAAATGAAGATTCTGATCTGATGGAGTCTGCTTCTGTTAGAAACACATTGAAATCATGGTTCAGTATCGGGTGGGGACATCCTCTAGCTCTTCGTTGTGATCTTACTCTATTCGGCATTGCATCAATGAGGCAACCAATTAAAGCATTAGGAATGTTTTGCCAAATGTCCTTCAAAGCATGGGCAAGCTTTTGTAATCTCTGTGGCGGGTTAGGTAAACGGTGTAATTGCTGTAAGATTGTAGACCAGACATGTTCAATTCAATTTTGATCTGGAGAGACAGCGGGCTAATTCATTCGGTTAATGCCATGTATTTCTATGCAGTCGTTGATAATTCTTGCCCGCTGTGGATGAGCATTATAGTCGATTAATGTAAAATTGTCAGCAATGGCTACCGCAAAGGAAACAGCATTGGATTTTTCAATCAAATCACGATACCATACCGCTGTCATGGTTGCATTAATGCGGATAATATAATCTGTGCGCATATTAAAAAAAATGCTTCCCCAAACGCACACTGAGCCGCCACCGAAAGGGTTATTGGCGTCATGAAATGATCATTATACCGTTGACCCCGTTCCCGGCACACCAACTTTCGCCCATCAGGCTGATACAGACGAAATCTCATTCGTGTACAGGCAGGATCTCCATCTGTGCGCGTTCCAGTTCTCAGGTTCAAGTGCCCAACGATATCTTACAGCCACTGCTCCCACTCAATCTCGGGTACCTAGCAAATATTCTTGTTCTCAAATTGAAACTGTGCTACCTATTTCGGAAGGTTGACCAGAAACTATCCTACCGGTAGATTGTCTTGGTTGAGGAATATCAGAGCATGGAGTGGTCAAGGTTTCGAAGAGCCGATAAGAACGGCTGAAGATACGGATACGTTTGCCAGGGTGGTCGCTGACCTTCACTAATGGGTAAAGCACTGAAAGAAGAAGAAGGTAGCTTGCCGGAATGAGCTTTTAATTCGGGATGCTGTGAAGAAGGAATTTCATTTTGCAGGTATGTCATATAAGCCCATCTGGTGTAAACGTTGTAGCTCTTGCTCTTTCACCCCCTTGAGTATATGCAGAACTTCCACTAATACGATAGCGATTCCACTGTATACTAACTATACTTTGCAAACCTCAGAGACGGTTAGCAACTTCTTGTTGAGTTAAACCTTCATTTAACCAAAACACTGATTATTACAGTTGGACGGCTTCTGAACGCATGTTAAACTTGTGACACTTAATCCATAAATAATAATATACAACACTAGATCGATTGCAATTGCACATTATCGCACAAGTGGCTTTAGTTCTTGAACCAGGTGGATTTTGTATGTATGGGTGTATACTCAGAACTTTTCGCAAAATTTTTCATGTGGCGGATGCACAGAATCTAACTTGTTGTGAACGTCGACGAATAGACTGGATCATCATTAACACTATGACTTACAGCAGCGATATTTTCTTCTGTACGTACAGTTCTTCGTCTTGTTGTTGTTGTTACATCGAGTAGAGAAAATGTTATCCGAAATCTATCGATAGTTAGACGAATAAGCTGCTCTGATGGACGATTATGTAAACCATAAATTTCACGAAGTGCTCCATAAGTTTGGCGACTAGAACACTGATTTTGAAAATGAATTTCAACAATTTGTAAACGTTGTTGCGGCGTGAGTCTTTCCGTGATAATTTGTCAATGACCACTGAACAGAAATGTCAAAACAACATGGCTTCTCCCTTTTGTCAAATCATAGTTATCCCTATCGAAAGTTCTATCACTCTAAAAAAAACACCCGATACAAATGCATTATGGAAGTACGGAATGGAGTCCTCTGCCTAACTCGATCATCCAATGCTGGTAGAATCCTCAGTTTCCTGCTAAATATATTTGAAGATTACAAACGTCTCTTTCCGACGTTTTGAAAATTAATTACCCACGATCCTCACAAAATTTTGCACAAGGCTTCTTGTCGTTATTTTATATGTGCATGCTTAATCAAAACGCAATCGTACAAGTGTTTCTCTGCTAATATATCTTTTTAAATCTTCTGATTATATGATTTCGTATTACTATTTGTGTCTTTATTTTACATCTAAATGCTAAATTTGAAATAGATCCTGGGACTAGTGCTATGGTTTCTTCAGAGCTCAAGGCTGCCCCGCTCAGAAAATTTTTGTTTGAATCTTTTAATCATATGATCTTCATGAAAATTTACAGATTTATTACTATTCTTCTGGCTTCGAACCTACTCCGAAAATTTCAGGTTTCTGTCTTTTTCCTTACAAAGGAAAGGTAGTTCGCTCAAAAAATATTATATAGTTTTTTCGAAACTTCTAATAATTTGATCCTCACGAAATTTCGCATGAACTTGTGCGTTATTATTTTATTTCTAAATGCCGAATTTTAGATCGAATAAGTCTTCGAAAATATTGGAAAATATTCGAACCAGAAAAAACCCGACCATAAATAATTACTCCTAACCTCGGATTCCTCATCAGTGAGTGCTACGATAGAAGTTGAATTTGGCATTAAGATGTAAAATAACGACAAAAAGGCTAGTGCAAAAATTTCGTAGAATTGTAGGCGATATGAACAAGCGCCTTAAAGCTCCTGAGTTCGCGTCAGTGCTTTTCTGGATTTTTTATAGCAATGTTTTCAGTGAAATAGCGTAATAATCGCTTTGCCTTGTTTTTATACAGGGTGTCCCAACGAAAATTTGATCCCCCAGAACTGAGAATCGAAGAATTTTCGACGATTTTAGAAAAACAGGTCAACTTAAGGGGGACGAACTTCCATCATGAAGATATAGTGCACATTTTTTAGAGATTTTTGAAATAATTTGTTCGAATATTTAAATATATTAAATATTTCAAATAAATTATATTCTTTGAGAAGTCCTTTAAGTGTGTTTATGTTTTTATAAGGCAAGTAGTATTTCTTAAAGGTAAAACCAGAAACAAAATTTTGTCTCCTTTGAATATTTATTTATTAATTTTAATTACTTTCGTATATCTGCTGGGTTATTTATTTCATTTGACATTGTATATTGAGTTTTGATTATATACGTCTATTAAATGTAAGTGGTGCTTGTTAGACATAAATTTATTTCTAAAAGTTTTTTGAATAAAAATTTTTTTGAAATTAAAATTGTAGAAGATAAACATATTTCAATTTGTTTTAATATTCAAATTTTGTTATATTTCTTCTATCAAGTAAAAGGCCTTTCTATTTTATTTTATATATAATATATAATTATATTTTGGCTTCAATAAATCTCATTATAGAATGTCAATGAATTTAAGTAAACCTTAAAATAACTCACTTTGTTCTTTGATTTTGTTAGAACATAGATCAATCTTGAATTATATAGTTGATCTGTAGTTCGAAGCTTAAGTCTTTTAACACGTGAGTGATGTAGGTTATGTTTTTGATTTTGATATTTGGAATGTTGAAAAAGGGCTGAAGACGGGATTATCTAGAATTATATTTGTTTTTTGAAGATATAGTGCACATTTTTTAGAGATTTTTGAAATAATTTGTTCGAATATTTAAATATATTAAATATTTCAAATAAATTATATTCTTTGAGAAGTCCTTTAAGTGTGTTTATGTTTTTATAAGGCAAGTAGTATTTCTTAAAGGTAAAACCAGAAACAAAATTTTGTCTCCTTTGAATATTTATTTATTAATTTTAATTACTTTCGTATATCTGCTGGGTTATTTATTTCATTTGACATTGTATATTGAGTTTTGATTATATACGTCTATTAAATGTAAGTGGTGCTTGTTAGACATAAATTTATTTCTAAAAGTTTTTTGAATAAAAATTTTTTTGAAATTAAAATTGTAGAAGATAAACATATTTCAATTTGTTTTAATATTCAAATTTTCATCATGAGTTTGTTCAGAAAAAACCACCCCCATGAAGGTGGCATGAACCCTCAACATTTTTTGAATAGGGAAGAGATGTCTGGCGTTGGTTAGTTTGAAAGTTATTCATGTTCTGTACACAACCCAGTTAAAATTTTCAAAATCGGTTCATTATTCACGAAATAATGTAATATTGAACTTGCAGTCAAAAGGTGATGTGCAGCAAACTCAAGAACCTAAGAGTTTTGAAGAACCCAAAAATAATTTCCAAGTTCTGTATTGGGGAGAAAGAATTTCTATGATGACATTTTTCCGAAAAAAACACCTGAGGATGGCAACAACGACCAAAATTTTTTGAAGAGTAAGGAGATGTTGAATGTGATTTAGTTGAGAAGTTTTTTTGTTCTCTAAACATCGCAGTTGAAATTTTCAAATTTGATCATTTAGTAGAAGATTTTAAATTTTTAATGTTTTTTCTTTAAAAACATTCGATTTTCTTATCGTTCATGATGGAAAAATGTTCTGATTTCTGATGGGTCAAATTTTCGTTGTGACAGCCTGTATATAATACTATTATTGACATAACTGTTTCAATTATTAGATTTTAAGTGACACATTTAATTCTATTGTGAAAATATTTCCACAATTGTTAACGAAATGCTAATGTAACAAAATGTTGAAAAGCATTGCTCGTTCCAAGAAGATATTTCTGTAAAAGTGACCATTCGCAAAGAAAAGCTGACATTAATGTTTTCACGCTTTCTCGGCAATTTACCTGCCAAGATATATATGGAGAAAAATATTGGATACAAGTCTGGACAGTATGGGGCTACTATTGCAATGAAATGAACAATGAACTGTGGGAAACCATGATCATGAAAAAATTGTTGTGTCAGATGAACTCTATGAACAGGCCTGGAGTTATGCTCAGTGATTTGTATTGGTTGCGTTCCCTAGAGATCAATGCAATTAACGTTTTAATCAATGAAAACCGGCAAAGAGATTTACTTGTAATTAATGTAGCTCACATCATCGCAGAAGCAGATTTTTGTTCACGAAGTCAATACGGATTTGTGAGTTATTTTTAAATTTGGTCTGCAACAATACACGCTCGTATACCGGGTGTTAAAAAACAACGTTTCAATATTTTGGGAGCTAACTCTAGATCTCAAAATAAGTAAAAAGTTTCATATAAATATGGGTTCGCAAGTGAGCCGTTTTGGAGATATGGGAGATTTTCGGTTTTCAAAATATTCAGTACTAGCGCAACCAAATACGAAATATTACAGAAGATATTGAATTTATTTTTGACTTCTAGTGTTTTACAGAAGATGTTATATATGACCACCGTTCATAAGTACATCGTCGCATGAAGGAATTACGTACTCTTTCGAAAAGACATGGTTGTGTTAGTATCGTTTGACAAGATAGTCCAATCCGATATTGCTACTATTCGATGTTATTCACTGACGTTGTATACACTGAACTTTTCAAATAACCCCAAGTACAAAAGTCCAAAGGATTCAAATCGGGACATCTAGCGCGCCACGGTACTGGGCCTTCTCGTCCTATCCATCTTCTGGGAAATTTTTGATCTAAATGTTCCCTAACAGCAAGTGTATAATGTGGGGGCGCTCCATCTTGCATAAACCACATATTCATCCACTGATTTACAGGTACCACGTCTGGAAAATCGGGAAAATTATTTTGAAGAAAGTTAAGGTATGTGGCTTCTGTTAATCTCCTTAGTGAAACTACTGGTCCTAACAAACGATCTCCTAAAATACCTTGCCAGATATTTATACTGAAACGCTGTTGATGCCTGGATTCATGAATTGCGTGTAGATTTTCATCCGCCCAAATATGGGTGCTATGAAAGTTAAAAATTTCATCTTTGGTAAAGTCGGCTTCATCAGTAAAAAGGATATTAGAAGTAAAATGCGGGTGTTCAGCAGTCTTTGTTAAAATCCATTAACATAATGTCCTTCTGGCTTGATGATCAGGAGGATTAAGAGCTTGCACGCGTTGAATATGGAATGGATAGAGAAGTTGTTGATGCATAGTTCTCCAGACAAGGGGGCCACTTATTTCTACTTCCGCTGAAATTCTTCTTACAATTGTAGCAGGAAGCACTTACAGATCTTGGACGTCCAGTATCACGAGCGTGTTTTTTTTAAGGAACCAGGTTCCCTCAATCGTCTGAAAACTTGATTGAACGTCACATGATAAGGAAGTTAACGAACGGGATAAGCCTCTGCATAAAAGCGACGCGCTTCATGCAAAATACTCGATAAAAGTACGTTAGTGTCATATGAAAACCAAATGTTTGATGCCAGCTGTAATTTTTTTTTAATGAAAATCATTTTAATTGTGAGTAAACAAGAGATCTATCTGGAAGAGGAAAATAAATCGAATATCATATTTGGTTGCGCTAGTAGTAAATTTTAAAACCGAAAATCGCTTATATCTCCAGAACGGCTCATTTACGGACCCATGTTTGTATGAAAATTTTCACTTATTTTGAGGTCTATAATCAGCTTCCAAAATATTGGAATTTTTTCACTCGTTTCTTCTGCAACAAAACACGCTGACATATTCATTCTGCAACAATACCATAAGCGCTATATCACAGGTATAGTGAGAATTCCTTCATGAAAAATATCAAATTTTGCAGGTTTAAGGCTACGTTTGAGGCTTTTACTTTAAAACTATTTTATTTTCGGGGTAGTATTGAATCCTGTGATTTTGGTATTTCGTTTACCTCATTTTTGAGTATATGACTTGGGTTTAAATCGGTTATGTTGATATCCTAAAACAATTTTGCTGCGCTCTAACGTGACTTTCTGTCAAGAAAGTAACGGGAATTATCGATTTAAATCTGGCGGGGCACTGAGGCAGGTGAAAATTTTTTTTCCTAGGTTGGTACCACTGTCCTTAATTACTATGCCAAGCTTGAGCGGGATCTGTCAACTAGTGTGTTTGCAACAGCTGATTAAGTCAGTCGATGTCAGAGTGCGTGCCGATTTTTACTATGGGTGATTACGTTGAGCAAAGAATTTGTTTAAAGTTTTGTGTTGCAAATGAATTTCCGTGTGCCGATGCATTGAAAATGTTGCAAAAGGCCTTTGGTGATAATGCTCTATCGAAAACTCGTGCATATCAGTGGTACAGAGCCTTCAAGGACGGTCGTGAAGTGGTCGCCCATCGACGGCTTCCATCGATAATAACGTCGATAAAATTAAGGAAAGGGTGCTGGAAAACCGTCGTACCAGCTTGAGAGAGATAGCACATGATCTTAAGATATCCCTCGAGTCCGCACGTACGATTTTGATTGATATATTGGGCATGAGAAAGGTGGCCGCACGACTCGTATCGAAAGACCTGAATTTTCTTCAAAAACGTCATCGCGAACAGGTTGCTTCAGACATGCTGGATCGCTGTAATTCCGATTCTACCTACATTCATGGAACGCATTATAACTGGTGATGAGACCTGGGTCTACGAGTACGATATGCAAACAAGCCAGCAATCATCGGAATGGGTGGCAAAAAATGAGCCGAAACCGAAAAAACCACGCCAAAGCCGCTCGAAAATGAAGGTGATGCTCATTGTTTTCTTCGATATCCATGGCGTGGTGCACTACGAATTCGTTCCAGAGGGTCAGACGGTAAACAAGGAGTATTACCTAGGCGTTATGAAACGTTTGCGTGAGCGTATCCGTAAGAAGCGGCCAAATTTGTGGGCGAACAACTCATGGATTTTGCATGACGATAACGCGCCTTCTCACCGAGCTACGATTGTGACTGACTTTCTCGCCAAAAACTCAACAAACGTGCTTCAGCAACCACCGTATTCGCCGGATTTGGCTCCCTGCGACTTTTTCCTCTTCCCAAAACTAAAATTGCCCCTTCGTGGCACCCGTTTTCAGTCGATTGAAGCCATAAAACAAAATTCGGCGCGAGAGCTAAAGTCCATCCCGGAAAGCGCCTATAAAAAATGTTTCGATAATTGGAAGTGCCGTTGGCATAGATGTATTGGAGCAAATGGAGCCTATTTTGAAGGTGACCCAATAAATTTTGACGATTAAATGTAAAAATGTTGTTTTAATTGAAAATTCCCGGTACTTTCTTGACAGAGTAGTATTTCTTTGAAATGGAGCTGTCAGTTTTTGGACCATTCCTGATGATGCTGCTATTTTTATGAACCACTGTAAAGCATTTAGTGTACTACCCTGATCAGTGTGATACTTATTGTGCTAATATATAAATATTTTATTCAATCGCAAGTGCTTCTATTCGAGGAAAACGGTCTGGAAACAATATACCTACCCAGTACAAAGCATTTGCACCTATGCTTTTAAATACCATTTCGTATATTCACTCTAAGAACGGCATAAAACGTTTAACTTCCTTATGATTGTAAACAACTAAATAAACTGTTAACTTATTTACAAGTATGAACAAACTCCTCATCAGTAATACCAATACTAAGTTTTTAACACTTTATTCCAAAGGCAGTGTATACACATCCATATCTCCCAAGTTTGCTACATTCCTTTCAATTTGTAATCATTGAAAATTCCTGAATCCGTTGCCTCTAATTTGTTATTTTGCTAAATAATTCAATGAGACCAAAAGTGATCCGAAGGCAAGATAAATTCAACACAACTAACAAATTCAAGACGCATCTCACCCTCATCCATTAACTGCGTTCTTGGCACACCCACGATCATTAAGAATTCCGCACGAGTACGCCTCTGTCGAGATTAATTCTGGCATCCCGCAACCCCACATGGGAATCATACTAATTGTTACAAGAAGACCTGGTCCGTCGAGTGAATCAACTTAGCCGGTATAAAAAATACCCCCGTGTCCTGTTCTAAGTTACAATTTTGGGGAGGCGAGCACCTATGCGTACAAACCTACTTCAAAGAATGAGTGCGTCACTTCCAAATTTGCGGAAAATGAGAGGGGGTTGCGATGACACATTCGCCTTTGATGTTTTCCTCCCGGGAGTTATTTGTTTCTGATGTTTGAGGAGGATCTGGATGAATGACTGGCGAATTTCTGCACCCTTGGGTGAGTATTAGTTATCCGATAAGGGTTTATTAATGTTATTTATGAATGAAGTTACGGAATATGCACCATAAGCAACGTAAATAAGGCATTTAGGAAGAGAATTATCATGTTCTGCTTGATACTGTTGGGGGATTTGTTATACCATATTAGTAAACATAATAATGATAATAGCAGAGTTAATCCTAAATGTTAGATATCCGAACAAGGTAACCTAGCAGTATGTCGATTTTTCTGCTGAGATGGCTTTTGGAAGATTGTTCCCTGATATAGAAGATATAATTTCAATAAAGAACTTTGGAAAAACAATATCTCCTGGAAATTAATTCAACGAAAGGAGTTGGCCATCCAGTTCGAGATTCTTCATTCCGAAACAACATCCCATAATAAGAAGCAGTTTTGGAAAAGAAAACAAAACCTTCACTGAGACCGCACTGTACTCATAAATTATATGTACAGGATGTCCCAACGAAAATTCGACTCCTTTCAGAAACGAAGAATTTTCGAAGATTTTAAAGACACAGGTAAGCTTCTGGTTTGAAGGGGACGAATTTCCACCATGAGTTGGTTCCAAAAAAAGCAACCCTATGAAGGTGGCATCAACCAACAACAAATTTTGAATAGGGAGAGATGCGGAGTGTTGGTTAGATTGAAAGTTATTTATGTTGTGCACAACCGACTTAAAATTTTTAAAATCGGTTTATTATTCTCGAAATAATGTAATATTGAACTTACCGTCAAAAGATGTTGTTGAACAGACAGTTGAACCGCCCAAACTCAAGAATCTAAGAGTTTTGAAGAATCCAAAAATAATTTTCAGGCTCTGTGTTAGGGAGAAAGAATTTCTATGACGACATTGTTCCCAAAAAACCACTTGAGGAAGGCATCGAATAATATGAACAACGAGTACCGAAAAAAATTGCTAAAAATCCGGAAAACTCTTACAATACCGAAAATAAGATATATTGGGTGTTTTTTAAGATTGATAGAACTTTAAATTGGAATAAAAAACATTTAAATTAAGATTGAAGCCAATTTTTTGAAATTTGAAAGATAATTTTTAGACATTTATGTTTTAAAAATAATTTCCGGCATATGTCCACCACGGCTAGCCACCCATTCGACTGGACTAATTTTGGACCACTTTTTCGAGTAATTCAGGACTTATTTCATCAATAACACGAGTTATGTTGGCTTCTAAACCGTCTATTGTTTCTGGTTTATCAGCGTAAACCAATGACTTGACATAACCCCAAAGAAAATAATCCAGTGGAGTTATGTCGCATGATCTTGGAGGTCAATTAATCTTTCTTTCAATAAATCAATTATTACGGTAGCAGCATGAGGTGAAGCACCATCTTCTGGGTCGATACCATTCAAATTTTGAAACAAATAATCATTGATCATCGATCTGTAACGAGCACCATTCACTGTAACATTAGCTCCAGCATCGTTTTTAAAGAAATATGGACCGATGATGCCTCCAACGTGTAAAGCACACCATACCGTGCATTTTTTAGGATGCAAAGGAGCAGGCAGAACTTCTTGAGGATTGTTTTCTTTCCATATACGTCAATTCTGCTTATTTACATAGCCGTTCAACCAGAAATGAGCTTTATCACTAAACACAATTTTACGATAAAAAAGTGGATCAACTTTAAGCTGTTATAGAGCCCAATCAGCAAACAAACGACGCTTATTATGGTCAAGTGGCTTTAGTTCTTGAACCAGTTGGATCTTGTATGGGTGCAGACCAAGATCTTCACGCAAAATTTTCCATGTGGAGTCCAACTTGTTGTGAACGTCGACGAAGAGACAAATCTGGATCATTATTAACAATATGACTTACAGCTGCGATATTTTCTTCTGTACATACAGTTCTTTGTCTTGTTGTTGTTGCATCGAGTAGAGAAAATGTTGTCCGAAATCTATAGATAGTTCAACGAATAAGCTGCTCTGATGGATGATTATGTGACCCATATATTTCACGAAGTGCTTTAAAAGTTTGGCGAATGGAACACTGATTTGAAAATAAATTTCAACAATTCGTAAACGTTGTTGCGGCTTGAGTTTTTCCATGATAATTTGTCAATGCTTACTGAACAGATGTGTCAAAACAATATGGCTTCTACCTTCTGTCAAATAACAGTTATCCCTATCGAATGTTCTATCACTCTAAAAAAAACACCCGATATAATAAATTGGAGCCCATCCAGAAGAAACCAAACAGCTAATATAATCGGCAATATTTTTTCATATATAGCGCGCGAGTGATATTATAGAAAATTGTTTCACTGTATGTTGCTAATTGAATATTTAGACTATAGCTCAGTTATTGCCGTACCTTGAATTCATTAATCATGTTGTTAATGCATTTTTACGCGCTTGTTCTAGGGGACAGCGTGCGTTTTGTCCAATGTCTGTAATTTTCGAATTTCAAGCCGAAATTGATGATCTCAAACGATATTATCTGCTAAATGGTTCCTCGTTTTCCTCCTCAAAAATTGCAGGTTCGATCCAGTTAAAATTTAGTATTTAGATGTGAAATAACGACACGAAAACTCATGAGTTTTTCCGTGACAATAAATGGAGAGAATATTTTGGCATCTGATTTCGGCAAAGGGTATGAAAATCATATAGAGATTTGTTCGTTATAATACGATATATTCATTTTAAATTATTTTTTTTCAGTATGTAATGTAGATCAAAGGGAAAGTCTTTTAACCATGTATTTTTATTATTAATGAGATTTTCCGTGTCTTCAGTAGAATAGTTCTGAAATTGCAAAAATATGTTTATTTGACTTTAGGATAACAGAACATATAATAGAATTCTGGGTTTGCATTCATCATATGCAATTTCTTTAAAAATAAATTCACATATTTTAAATTTTCAGTGAAAATGGACTGTTCAACAACCGCGCATTCTTTTTCAATTCTTCCTTGCCAATATGTAACGATACAGAACGGGGGAAAGTGTTTTGACCATATATTGTTATTTTTCATGAAATTTTCCGCGTCTTCAGTATAATAGCTCTAAACCTCTAAGAAAGACTTTTATTTGAGTTTAGGATGACAGAACAGATAATAGAATTCTGGATTTGCATTCATTGCGTGCAGTTTCTTCGAAAATTAATTCAAAGATTTGTAATTTTTAGGGGAAATGGACTGTTCAACAATCGCGCAAAAGCTTCTGACTTCAGGTCAGTGCTTTTCACCATTTTTTACCGTTAATTTATTCTAATTTCGTTGGTTTGAAGTAAACTGATTTTAATGGAATATTCACAAGTAATCCTCATTCAGTAATAAAATTCATACAAAATTTCAATTAACCGAAACATCTAGAAATTCAACTTAAACACTCTCTTGAAAACTTTTTTCCAATTGATTAAAATGCCTTAGAAATACTGTTTGACATTCTAGAAATATAGAATTTTCATCACATACGAATGGAGCCATCCAATAAAGGGTCAACAAAAAACTTTAAGTACTGATGCAATCATCCAGATTCATTATCCAAGACAAGCATGTTTCGCTTGGATATTCGGAAATAACAAACTCGATCACCAAAAAGTGATGTACATGAAATTCAGAAAGGTCTTTTCATTTCCCTCTCTAAAAACAGATAGCACATTTTCTAGGAAAGTAATCTGAAATTCTTACTCATATTATCCTCAGTTGGGAGTTATTTGGTTGCTAAATAAAAACAATCAACAAAATATACCTACATACCTTCATTCACCAAATAATCTGTCTGAAGGCGAACCTTAACAAACGTGGTCAACTAGTTGAGCACCATTTAAAAAACTATGCTCTCTCCCAGAAAAACCTTGATAAGAAATACAATCATAGACCCAATATTTGGAAATTGTCACGCGCATGTGTAAAAATAAAAATTATGAATAAAACAAATAAATATATCAAAAATTTACTTCGAATAGTTTTTTTTTAATATTATAGATAATAGCTCTAAAAGTCTGTTTTCAGAGAGGGAAATAAAAAAAAAACGTTGTTGAATTCTGCATCATTTTTAATGTTGCCTGAACATAAACTAAAGTTCGAAACTAGTTGCAAAAATGTAAAAAACAACTAAAAATTGTTGGTAGTAAAACATAGTAATAAAAAATTTGTTTTAATTATGATCAACTGAAACATAGTAACGGCTGAAACAGTGAAAGTCTGTCTGAAGCATTTTATTCAATTTAATTCTATACAGTTTTTAAGGTTTTTTAGATTATATATGTAGAGATTTCGGAGAATTAATCCAGCTATTTTCTGTAATATTTCAAAAAAACCTTTCAAAGTAAATTTTCAATCTGTTCTCAAGAATTTCATAAAATATATTAAAATTTTGAGTATGTATTAGGATACGCAAATCGGAATTACTGATAGTATCGAAAGAAATTATTGCTGCACGGTTCCAAAAGATTCATCAGAGAAATTTTTTTACTGTTCAACTAGTTATTCTTTTAGAAAAAAAAAACCGTGTGAAACCTCTTAGAGTTCTCAGAGAAAACAATAATTCAGATACATAGAACCCTATATAAAATATCTATCATTACTTTCGAAGAAATCAAGAAACAAGACACAACAAACCTTCGTCTACAAATTTAAGGTCATTATTTTTTCTTAATAGCTACTCGAGCCTCTAACCTGTGAAGTTTAATTATAAGGTACGAACTAGCGGATCAAGGTTCCTTTGTGCAATACAAAACGTAGGGGTGGTATTTGGACTTTTGTTTTTGCCGGTAATCACCGGAGAACATCAATCAAAGTTGGCTGTCTGCATTTTGGGCTGTTTCGGGCGAGTGCCGTTATTATAATTTGTCTGTCAGTGTATCTTTTTAATTCCTGGTTTGTTATGAATAGAGGCCATTATCTAAACGTTCAGGATAATTAGTAGGTGAAATATTTGAGGACGAAAAGTGTTACAAGTAAGATAAAACGTTGTGTTTTGTAGCTTTCTTTAATTTGATGGTACGATAACATAAACCGGTAAACATTGTTATTTGAGAGAAATATTCGTTAAAACTTGATGAAAAAAGGGAAAAGCTCTGACGAGAAGTCAGGAGCCTCATTCATAGCACTGAGTATCCTCACAAAAAACTTAAAATCCTAGAAAGGATTGGAAGAATAGATCCAATTGAACGTACTTCAAGATCTTCTGCTTTGACACCTCTAGACTTTTTACTGGGGTCATCTGAAGAGTATCGTGCTTAAGACTATCTATAAAGAAAGGATATATAAGATGAATATTAAATATTGAATTGAATCAGTCCTTACTTGGTGAAAATCCATATTAAATAATATTTAGGTAAGGTTATTCTGATTTTCACAAATTTTTATTGTTATGTTTACAACAATCGTTTCGCTATCACAGTAGCATCATCAGGTACGATAACATTTTGAATAACTAAGCTTGTTTCCGAAATCCGTTGTTATTTATATTACAGTAAGTACAATAAATTTTTATTGAGCACTAAAACACAAAAAAGGGTCTCCGCAAATTCCAGCTTATCTGAATATATTTAACAGAGGTGAGTTATTTAAATCTATTTGTTCGTTAAGTAATATTCCAATTTTATTATGTTTATTTATCTCTAGGGATTCTAACAGATTTAAGTCATAACTTTTACTTTCTATATGTAGAATTTCAAGATTATGTATGAAAGTATGTCCTGTTTCTAACAAATGGTTGAAATATGTAGAATTACTTTTATTATTGAGGAAACTCTTCAAATGTTCACAAATTATATGTCGGAAAGTTCTTCCAGTCTGTCCTATGTAAACTTTAGGGCAATCACCGCAGGTTAACTTATAAACTCCCGATTTATCATCTTTATGTGTACAGTCTTTATTATTTTTAATGAATTTACTAAAGTTTGAATTGGTTTTAGAGGAAGTTCTTAAATTATATTTATTTTTGAGGTATGTAGCAATTTTCTCAGAAATACATTTAGTGTATTTCAAGGAAATGTATTTAAACTTTTTTTTTTATATTAGGATACACCATATTCAAAGCTATTTTATTATTTTTATTCATCAACAATTTGTCTATCAACATCATTATTGATAGCTATTTGTTTAATTATGTTAAGTTCTGAAATATAATTTTCTCGATTCCTGGAAATATTAACTAATCTATGGATTACACAATTGAATGCTGATAATTTTTGATTTAAAGGATGATTTGATTTATTAGGTATAATAGAATCCGTATAGGTTGGTTTGTGAAATATTGAAAAATCATGTGAATTATTTATTCGAGTAACAGTTAAATCAAGAAAATTAATAGAATTATTATGTTCGGTTTCCATAGTGAATTTTATTGAAGGATGTATTTCATTGATGAATAAAAAGAATTTTTTTAAAAGTCTGTCTGTACCTGTGAAGCAACAGAAAATATCGTCCACATATATATACCAATATAAAAAGTATTTCTTTAGGGGATTTTGGTGAATTTTAGTTTCAATATTGTCCATGAATATTTCTGCTAATAAAGGACTTAAAGGATTTTCCATAATAATAAAAAAAAAATTATAAATCTGAAAACGGTTTGATTATGGGAAGGCCCTTAAGTCCTTTATTAGCAGAAATATTCATGGACAATATTGAAACTAAAATTCACCAAAATCCCCTTAAGAAACGCTTTTTATAGTGGTATAGATATGTAGACGATATTTTCTGTTGCTTCACAAGTGCAGACAGACTTCTAAAAAAATTCTTTTTATTCATCAATGAAATACATCCTTCAATAAAATACACTATGGAAACCTAACATAATAATTCTATTAATTTTCTTGATTTAAATGTTACTCGAATAAATAATTCACATGATTTTTCAATATTTTACAAACCAACCTATACGGATTCTATCATACACAATAAATGAAATCATCCTTTAAATCAAAAATTATCAGCATTCAATTGTATGATCCATAGATAAGTTAATATACCCATGAATCGAGAAAATTATATTTCAGAACTTAACATAATTAAACAAATAGTTATTAATAATGACTATGATCCTAAGTTGATAGAGAAATTGTTGATGAATAAAAATAATAAAATAGCTTTAAATATGATGTATCTTAATATAAAAGAAAATTTTAAATACATTTCCTTAAAATACACTAAAGGGTTTTCTGACAAAATTGCTACATACCTCAAAAATAAATATAATTTAAGAACTTCATTTAAATCCAATTCAAACTTGAGTAAATTTATTAAAAATAATAAAGATTGTACACATAAAGATGATAAATCGGGGGCTTATAAGTTAACCTGCGGTGATTGCCATAAGTTTACATAGGACAGACTGGAAGAACTTTCCGACATAGAATTTGTGAACATTTGAAGAGTTTCCTCAATAATAAAAGTAATTCTACATATTCCAACCATTTGTTAGAAACATGACATACTTTCAACGATAACTTTGAAATTCTACATATAGAAAGCAAAAGTTATGCCTTAAATCTGTTAGAATCCCTAGAGATAAATAAACATAATAAAATTGGAATAGTACTTAACGAACAAATAGATTTAAATAACTCACCTCTGTTAAATATATTCAGATAAGCTGGAATTTGTAGAGACCCTTTTTCGGGTTTTAGTGCTCAATAAAAATTTATTGTACTTAGTTTAATATAAATAAAATAAATAGCAACGGAGTTCGGAAACGAGCTTAGTTATTCAAAATGTAATCTTGCCTGATGATCCTACTGTGATAGCGAAATGATTGTTGTAAACATAACAATAAACATTTGTGAAAATCAGAATTACCTCATTTAAATATTATGAATATTAAAATTTCAAAAAACAGGGGGTCTGCTTTTAAAAGGGACAAACTTCAAGGGGAGATCATACTAGTTATTTGCAACAAAAAATGTCATATAATACATGGTAGATATGTTGATGGTTATTCTTCACTCTAGTCATTCTTGATTTCACGAAATATCTCAAGTTTTCCCATAAAATCAATTATACATCAGTTATCTTTGGAGCCTCATGAAATTTGAATTTGCTACAAGATAAGTTCTGTGCCCAAAATCAGTCATTCTTCCAATAGTTTTATCGATGAAAATTTATTAATTATGGAAATTTTTCAGCAAAAAATACCTCATTTATGGTGCCTTCGAATGACTTATCAACTTTTGTGCTAGCTACTTGTCCTCTGCCATAATATCATGACTAAGTACAACGAAAAGTTATAATATTCCAAACCTACAATCAAGAAATGTTAAATTGATTTAATTATTTTATTATTGATTATTTAATTCCTTTGTTGCAAATAACTTGTTTGATCTCCCCTTGAAGTTTGACCTTTTTAAAAGTTTTATAAGAAACGGGCAGACAAACTCAAGTTTGAATCAAAATTACAACAATAAGAATTTCATGCTTTAATGCGTTTCATACGAATAATATTATTTCTGTTTAAATCTTCTAATTTATCATTTCGGATAAATAGTATAGTAAAGAAAGATTCTTGAAGCAGGAATTTCTCAGATTACCTTCCTGAAAAATTCCTTACAAATAACTGGAATCCTCGACAGATACAGTATTCATCTAATCGTAACAACGTTAATTAGCGGCACTAAGGATCCTCTCTGGCTCCGGAGTTCTAAAGACAAAGAATTTGAATAATGTGAAATTCGAATTTCGAATCTCTAGGATCTAGAATTGTTGCGAATCGTGCTGAAGGAACGCATTGACCAGTCAGTCAATTGTCAATTGTTAAACGAAGGATGAACAGTCACGAGTGCCGCCTTGATTGTTTGCAGAAGTTACTTAATAAATATTCAGTGTCAGTGGACACGGTGGATAAATGTTTAATTGAATCCGATGAGATTGAAAGAAACGCAGACTTATGTGATGTCCACGGTCGGCTTTTCAATGACTTAAAGGTACGATTGTATTTATTTAAATGCAGGAATAACCTGTACTAAAATGACCGGCATAAATTAACGTTGTTCACAGTTGCAATTCGGAGCCGATTTCTAACCAAGTCAAGTAAAGGGTTCTCCAAAGAAAGGTCTGGGCAGCTGTCGCCATTAATAAAAATTGAACGATACATGCTTCAAGAATGCACTGAAATCGTTAAAATTCACTACAAAAATGGTGAAAATTTTGCATTCACAAAACTGGGTCATCGTGAAGCACCTTTTCGGCCACTAATAGTGAAACTGGTGAAAGAAATTGAGCTGTTGCAACAAGTAAGTAATGTAGAGAATCGAACCGTGTGTCTCGCTTAATAACAATAGAGATCACTACAAAAATAAGCATCTTTTCGGCCACTAATAGTGAAACTGGTAGAAAAAATGGAGCTGTTGCAACAAGAAATGTGAAGAATCGAAGCCGTGTGTCTCGCTCAATAACAACAGAGAATATTGCTGCTGTAGCCCGTAGTGTTCTCGAAAACTGAGGTTTGTCGCTTCCTCGTCGACCTTTGGAATTCTAAAAACGACATTACATCGTATTTCGCATAAAGACTTGGGTCTTAAGGCTTTTAAGTTCAGTTAACACAAGAACTCACCAGAGATCACCAAGTAACGTCGTATCTCCGCTGATTGGGTCCTTGAAATGCATCAAAATGATTCGGATTTTCATCGAAAAATCATTTTCAGTGATGAGGAAAATTTTCATCTCGGAGGCTACGCTAATAAGCAGAATGGTCGCATTTGAGGCTCCAAAATTCCAAGAATGATTGTTGAAGAGTCTCTACATCATCAACGTGTCACTATTTGATGCAGTTTTATGAAAAATCGCGATCTGTTACTCTAACTTTACGTGCTTTAACTGCAATATTTGCTCGTTGTAATCGTCCGGATAAAAGAACAATTGAACGGTGCCAGTGAGATAAAAAAATGCAAGAAGTAAGGAGAATATTGCTGCCATACGTGAAGACCAAAATTCACCGATTTCTCGACGTTCACAAGAACAAGGCATCTTTCTGATGTCTTTGTGGCGAATTTTACGAAAAGACCTTGGTTTACATCCATACAAAATTGTTTTAACCCAAGAACTCAAACCAACTGATCATTTAAAGCATCGCGTATTCGGTGATTCGATTATTTCAAGAAATGAACCGATAAATTATCCGCCTCGTTCCAGCGATTTACCTCCATTGGACTTCTCTCTTTGGTGTTACATTAAGTCATTGGTTTACAGCAATCATCCGGCAAATTTGGACGATTTACAGACCAATATTTAACGAGCAATTGCTAACATACGGCCTGATTTGTGTGAGAGAGTCATGGAAAATTGGGTTCAACGACTTTATTCCTGCCAGCGTTTCCGTGGTAGACATTTAAATGATGTTTCATAACTAATGGTATCCATTGTACTTCATAATAAAAGAAAATTTCGGTAATTCTCAAATAAATAATGTGTTTTATTTACAAAAAAAATGGGGCGCTGTTAATGAAAGACTCTTTATTTGAGATTAGTAGTACATACTTGTAGTTTTAATTTGAATCCAAGACGATATGAATACTGCCTACTGCTACTGGAATACAGGTAGTGGATTTAGCCAAAATACTGGTTTTACACATTTGCTTGATCCATTTCACAATCGGTGACTTCATTCCACGAATTCACGATTAATCAGCAAATAATCATTCAAAAAATCAATAGAGAGGAGTGTAACAGAAAACTCTAACATTCCCCTAGGAAAATATTGACTTTTTATGTCGAAAAATTATAAAAACTGCTTTCAGTATTTCATAAAAAAACGTCCTTATACAAGATCGAGAATCAAATCCCCTGTGGCTTCACTTCTGCTTTGTCCGGTTTGTTCTTGCAATAAAAGTCAACTGACTAGCTACGATCAATAAATAAGCTCCTCTATTCACTCTTTGTTTTTAATCATAGAACGACATCTTCGAGTTCATAGCGCTCTACGATTATGTCGCATATTTGCCTTTGCTTTACTCTCTTCTTTTCTTGCGAACTGTAACGACTTCTAGTTGGAATTCCGACATTCATTCCATAAATTTCCGCGCACCTGCGCTTGTTTCCAGTTATCTCTACATTTATTCCATATAAAAATATAAACAGCTACATAGTTGACTCGAGCTTGTTCGCATCTGTGTAAAAAATTCTAGGTTTGCTTATGAACGAAAATGATATATATGCCTTCAGCAAAGGATCACTTTTTAAGATCCCACAACATTTTATAGCATAATTTTGTTTCGCTTCATATAAAAAAATTGAATTGAATAATAAGAACGATAATTTTCAGAGATATCAAGGTAAATATTCTAGTTTTTGAAAAATAATGAAGGCGAAATACACTCTTCAACAAGAATCGGCTAACATGCACCAAATATATGCAGATAATGGTTGTTGAAATTCAACCTGATCTTCTCGAATATTATGGTCAACATATTTCTCCTTGTCGAATTCTGTGGAATTTTTACAAAACACCAATAAGATAACGGAAGAAAAGATACCAAGTAATACAACTTTCAAAAATGACAATTTGGCCTGTTTTAAGAGAGAATTTTTGTGAAATTTCGTGCCATTTGACCATCATAAGCATTTCGTCATTGTTGACTGACTTTAACTATAAATTAAAAAAGATTCTGCATTTTTCAAAAAACTTATCTGGGAATTAATTGATGTGAACATTTCACTTTGAAAAAACTCGACCTTTCAATATCGTGAGAAGAAAGAATATTTTGAAAATATTGATAGATATATTGGGTATTATGAAATGAAATAAGAAATTACTTAGTTTTCTATCACTTTTTATTAATTAACTGAATTAAGTGATTCGAGTTTCGCAGTGTTTCTACATTTTCCAACTGATTAAAACCAATTGTATTTGAACTATTATATATTCGTTGAAGACTTCGCTTTGTGCAAAACTTAAAGAAGTGCGGTGTGTCAAAGGTCCGTCTGCTCATTTAATGGTTTTATTTTTAAAATGTGCTAGTTTTTTCCTTTCGCTTCCAGGTGCATTATTTCAAGATTGGTTTCGAAAAAATGTTTCGCAGAATTAGAATTAACTGATCGGTTCCTACATAAAGATTGATGTTCTTTTAACTTTTTCGGAAAGATCTCCTCCTGGTTTGCGCTACTGCACTGTTGACAACTTAATTTATAAACTCCAGAATTATTCACCTGGTTGTTTTTGTCTTTTGCATTAAAAAAAAATCGGAAATTTTATGTGAGGGTGTGAAAGCTGTTTTTATGTTAGTTTTTGACAATATTTGAACTATTTTTTGCAAGATTGATCCGAAATATGGTACTTTCGCAAAATTTTTGTCATTATTATCTACTGAATATTGAATTGAATCAGTCCTTACTTGGTGAAAATCCATATTAAATAATATTTAAATAAGGTTATTCTGATGTTCACAAATTTTTATTGTTATGTTTACAACAATCATTTCGCTATCACAGTAGCATCATCAAGCAAGTTCACATTTGGAATACTTCATTATTATCTGTTTTGCATGTGGTGTATATTTTTTTAGAATAAGTTGTTTTTCTTTCTTTTTGTTTCGAATTGATTGTTTGTGGCTATTTTTATGATTGTATTCAGCTTCCTTTTCAACGTAATATTATTTAAAGGAATTGAAGATGCTTTATGTATCATTGATTCATTATTATCCTTAATTGAAATTATGTCCAGAAAATTAATTTTGTTATCTGGGATCTCTTCATAAAATTCAGCGAGTACTGTTCTATTGTGTTGAAAGTAACTTTCCTCTACGCAAAGTTCGCAAAGGGTTGAAATTTCGTTTTTATTACAGGAATGGTGTTAGTTTTTGTTAACATATTTTTTATTATATTCATACATTCTGCATTTGGTATACTGGGGAATATATTAACTGCATCAAACGATACTAGAATTCTCTAGTGAGCTCAATTGAATTTTTTATTGAATATGATGAGTTGAAGAAAAAATTCTTTGAAAATTTTGTTTAATGTATGACACAAAAAGGCGTATTGGTAGATTCTCTTTATGGGTTTTAATTGTGCCATATAATTTAAGAGGAGTAGGACATGTTTTAATTTCTCACAGTTTGTTAGAATATTTGGATATCTTTGAGGTTTGTTTTTAGGTGGGGTGGGATGGATGTCCTTTTAGTTGTTAAGTAGTTCTTTAGATAGAGTAACAAAAGAATTTTTCTTGTCAGCTTTAAAAAATCACCCAAATAGAATCCTAAAGAAAAATCATTATTAAAATCAATTTTAAACAAAATTGGTAATAATAGTTTGATAATGACTAAAGCAGACAGAGGAAATTTTATTGTGACTCTATCCAAAGAAGAATATGACCAGAAAACAAACAATTCTCAAGAGAATGAATCATCTATTCAACTAAAAAGAGATCCCACCCTAAAAATTCAACTAAAACTAAAATCAACCGGCAAAGGTATCCCAATCATTCTAATAGATTATGATAAATTCAAATTTTTCAATTTTCCCAAGCCTCCTAAATTATTATTATTAGTATATGGCCTTATTAAAATTCATAAAGAGAATTCACCAATAAGCCCTATTGTATCATACATTAATAGTCCTCTTGCGAAACTAGCCTCTACATTGAACAAAATTTTTAAAGAACTCACAAGTCAACTCACCATATTCAATAAAAAATTCAATTGAGCTCACAAGAAAACTAAAAAATTTTACCTTTCTTTTTAACAATATTCTTGTATCGTTTGATGTAGTTAATATGTTCCTCAGTATACTAAATGCGGAATGTATGAATATAATCGAAAATATCCTAACAAAAAATGATATAAATCCTGTCTTAAAAAACGAAACTTTAACCCTTTTCGAACTTTGCGTGCAGGAAAATTATTTTGAACACAATAGTAAATTTTACAAACAGAAGGATGGACTTGTCGTGGTTTCACCTCTCAGTCCACTAGTCGCTGAAATTTTATTTCCTTTCTCGAAAGAAAAATCCTAAAATCCACAGAAATATGTCCTACTTCCAAAACGGAACAAAATGACAAAAAATTTGTAAAACTAACATATTTTGGACCAATCTCACAAAAAGTAGCTCAAATATTTTCAAAAACTAGCACAGAAACAGCTTTCACACCCTTACATAAAATTTCTTACCTCTTTTTTAATGCAAAAGATAAAAACAACCGGCTGAATAAATCTGAAGTTTATAGATTAAACTGTCAACAGACGTATTTTGTAGCGAGTATAGAAAATGTTTTTTTTGTTTCTCAAAATTTGATGAAACTATTGAGTTCCAGCTGAAGAATAAGATATTCATGGAGGTTTTTAACTCTCAGATAACATTCAAAATCACATTAATATACATAAGTCATTCTTTTTTCCTCTGTGTACGTCTCAGTGGAGTTAAATAAAAATTATTACTCATTATAGAAACTTCAACGTATTTCTTATCACTTGTTTATTTTTAATTTAAAATCAAATTTTGTTTGAGAATAGCATAATAAGTGAATATGAATAGTTCGAATCTTCTTTCATTTTTCTCCCCATAGAATGCTCATTTGAATTCTAGCTTTTTTCTTTCTTCAGCCTCGTTACCATAAATCACCAATAATGTCACAAAATTTGCAGAACTTGTAGGTTACGCCTCTTCAGAAGTCATCAATATCATCCCTATGAATTGTTTGATTTTCTTTGGAGCTTAAGGATATCGGTAAACATCTGCCAGTGGTAAATCTCAAAGGGAGTTGACCACATTAGGGCGTCTTACATAGTCTTTCCCTTTGGAGTTAAATCCATTGTGTACTGCGGATGATCCAATACATATTGTCGTTCTATAATATTCTTGAGAATTTACTGACCATCGAGAATCGATCGAAAGGAGAGGCTCTTTTTCATCCAGGTAACAAATATGATGACAGTAGCTGAGAATCACTAAAATAATTCATTTAATATTTAAGTGACATGTTTATATTTGGCTGTTAGTGGAATTAGTTATAATATTGCAATCCATTATGACTAGTTGAATACTAATCAAACAAATTACTTATGTATCATTTCGTTTGAACACGAAAATCTCTGCATTGTATATAACTTGTGTACTGTGTATTGAACATTTTGTAGTTTCTGATGACAAGTTTTGTATTATTAAAATTAAGAAACCATGGAACGAATTACTACTGCAAAAAGCTCTAAATAAAAAGCCAGGATACTTTTACAAAATGATTAATATCAAACATTAATACTAGGTTCACGAAAAACTGTCATTTCAATGGCAAGAAAAATATGTGGAATTTTGCATTATTGGAAGAATTTAAAAAAATAAGAGATTAATTTAAAATATACATGATTCAAATAAAAGCTTGTATATACCATATGTTCCACTTCTATGTTAGATAATTTTGCTATGCATTTTTTAACAGAAAATAAGAAAAGTCTCTTTTAAATCTATGGGGAGCATTATTTGGAATGAAATTTATTAATCATTCATATCCAATCAAAACAAGCTTTCTAGGATTATGTTCGCTAATCGCGGTCAAAATATTTTTTTTTTATTTTATATCGGTTGATTGCAGCATAAAAATATAAAAAACAGTGTTTCTAGGACATTCAAATTTATTTTAATTTAAAAAAAATTTTGAGAGGTTTTTTCAGATTAAATATTCGTTAAAAAACTTTCGAAGTAATAAATTCATGTTCATTTATAATAATTAAAATTTGGCCTTTTAAAACATGTGCATGACAATTTTCAAATATTGTATAAAATAATAAGAAAGCGGTTTTTACCTTGATAGAAGGAATATTATAATATTTGAATATCAAAACAGATTTAATCTGTTAGTCTTCTAAAATTTTAATTTCAAAAAATTTATTCAAGAAACTTTAAGAATTAAATAAATGTCTTATAAGCACTGCTTATATTTAATAGACGTATAAAATCTAAATTCATTATGCAATATCAAATGGAATCAAGAAAATCCAACGAATAGAAATTGTCCATTAAAATTAATAAATAAATGAATATTTTTTGTTTCGTTTCAAGCATGTGTACTGAACTCTTCTTCAGACAAGCGGAAACGCAGCTTTGCTTGTGACAAAATGTTCTGTTTTCTGATCTTATATTTATGAAAACTAAATCTTTCTCAAAAATATACAACATAATTTTAAGAACTTCTCAAAAACTAATTTATTTGAAATATTTAATATATTTGAATAAATTACTTCAAACACTCACAAAACATGTAGCAAATCCTCGAAAAATAATTAGACTTCAGATAAGACCAGTTAAACTTCACATTTAAAAGATAAAATCAATTAAAAATAAATAAACTCACCCAATACTATCTCTAGGAATATGTGTTTGTTGAACATTCAGACTAGGTATATCTAATATCCAAGGTACTCTATGTTCTATGCTCACAAGAAAATCAGACAAAGTTCATAAGGCACTTTAATGGTCTTAGTTAAAACATTTAACACTGCATAATAAATTTCTTTATTTAAAAACATAATATAAATATGTATTATATATAAAATAAAATAATAAGAAAGCGGTTTTTTACTTGATAGAGAGAATATCACAAAATTTGAATACCAAAACAGATTTAATCTGTTAGTCTTCTACAATTTTAATTTAAAAAAAATTATTCAAGAAACTCTAAGAATTAAATCAATGTCTTTATAAGCACTGCTTATATTTAATAGACGTATAAAATCGAAACTCATTATACAATTTCAAATAGAATAAGAAAAAACCCAACGATTATAAATTGTCAATTAAAATTAAGGAATAAATAAATGTTTTTTGTTTCGTTCCAAGCATGCGTACTGAACTCTTCAGACAAGCGGAAACGCAGCTATACTTGTGACAAAATGTTTTGTTTTCTAATCTTATATTTATGAAAACTAAATCTTTCTCAAAAATATAAAAATTGATTTTATCTTTTAAATGTGAAGTTGAACTGGTCTTATCTGAATTCTAATTATTTTTGAGGATTTGCTACATGTTTTGAGAGTTTTTGAAGTAGTTTATTTAAATATTTTGAATGAATTAGGTTTTGAGAAGTTCTTAAAATTATGTAGTATATTTTTGGGAAAGATTTAGTTCTCATAAATAATAGATCAGAAAACAAAACATTTTGTCACAAGCAAAGCTGCGTTTCCGCTTGTCTGAAGAGTTGAGTACGCATGCTTGGAACGAAACAAAAAGCATTTATTTATGTATTAATTTCAATTGACAATTTATATTCAATGGGTTTTTGCTTAATTTCATTCGATATTATATAATAAATTTCGATTTTATACGTCTATTAAATATAAGCAGTGCTTATAAGACATTAATTTAATTCTTAAAGTTTCTTGAATAAATTTTTTGAAATTAAAATTTTAGAAGACTAACAGATTAAATCTGTTTTGATATTCAAATTCAGATATTGAATCTGTGATCGTGTTTTGTTTTCTGTGGAAGCTTAGTTTAATGAATGCTATTTAATTCGCTGTAAATGTTTCTTTTAGTCTGTTTCAAGCCGGATTTGTTGAAAAGAAGGTATGTAGATATATTTTTTATTGATTGGTTTTATTAATCGTCAAAATAACTACTGTCTGATGAGAAAATGGGTAGGGTTTCAAATACTTTTTCTTGAAAATATGCTGTATATTTTTTAAGGAAATAAAAAGGACTTTTTCAAATCTATGGGAAGCATTTTTTGGAGGTGACATTTGTTAAATCGAAACAGCTGTCTGCGAAAATATTTATGAATGACGGTCAATATTTTATATTTTCTTTTGATTCTATATCGATGAACTGCCGCACATATGTGTTGATAATATTTTATGTCTATAAGAAGAAACATCGTTTCTAAAACATTAATTTATTTTAATTTAAAACAACTTTTAGGAAATTTTTCATATTGTTGAAGTATTCAGAAAAAATTTTTAATCAATATTTTAAATATTTGTTAAGAAAACTCTTCCCAAATAATTACTTTACCATTCTAATTGGCGGCAAAAAGCTCGTCCTCGAACAGATCCAACAGCTGCTCCATCTGATACGTCGTCGATGGTTTTCAAGGGTAGTTCAAACACCACCGAATCTTCTTTAAAGTGTTCCAATAGGGCCGGAATAAGATGTATCGGTTTCTCCTAGATGACTTTAAGTTACGAGCGGTCTTTTGTACCTCATACCTTGGAAATTGCGAACAATGGCCGTGGTAGAATGCGTTAGTTATACCCACAAAACAGTCACTTTCAATGTCTTCTCCCTCGGTTTTCGATCTAAATGAAGGCATGTGTTCTTTTGAATATCGAATCTTTTGTAGAAAGAATCGGGAAATGGGTGTTACGTATTTATGATGAGCATTGTGCCAGTTGGGCAAGAGGTCTTGCGGTTTTTCGCTGTGATTTCTTCCTATTCAAGTCATGGTAGGCAGGTGGAAACCTGGTGGGCAAACGAACATACAAATTTTAAAAATATTACGAAAGCAAAGAATGTTCAGTAACTTTCTTTTCGAATGAGAAAAATTATGATTAAATATATTATATATTTAATATACTACTGGACGTATGTTTCGTCGAACTAGCTGAAGGGGGCTGTACCCCCCCCCCCCCCCAAAAATACAATTTATAATATTCCTAAGTTCTTCGTCAAACATTGAAGATCGAATTTAATAGTAGAAATAAGTAATTGTTAATATTCTCCATTTGTTTGGTGTTAAACTATCTCAATCTCAATCAATACACATTCACTCGTCGTATTTACTCAGAATCATCAAGTTACGATTTGGTTCTTCAGCTGAATTCTATTCAATTCTATTTAAAAGATGAATTTCATTGTTTCTCTCAAAATTTTGGAAACATTATTTGGATATAGCATCGGCTAAATTCTACAATAAGAAGATTTGGACCTGAGTAAAGCTTTTCACCATGCTTGCTCTGAAGATCCCCTGAAAGATTTGAGGAGAAATGCTGATGATCAATTTCTAATGATTTTCAATAGAGTGCAAAAAGTATAACATTCCTCCTCATATGTCCAGAAAAACAAATAAACAAACACATAGGACAAATATAAAAACAGATGATGTGCAACCATATCATAAAATTAGTATTTTCTTGCCATTTTTGGATTTATATTACACAAATCAGTAACAGATTTCTCAATTATCAATCTGCTTAATCATCATTCATGTGCTTGATTGATAGAAATATTGACCCTTTATATAACTAATAAAGTTATATGAAATGGATTTAGAAACAGCCAACGAAATAACCCTTGAATGTGAATTTAAGATGTGGAAGAAGGAATTATCGAGAATTCCCTATTCAAACCTTAGTTCAATATCAGCATTTTCTAAATGTGATTTCAGTTATTTCCTAACATATTTATATATTCTCGAAATATTTTGTACGTTACCGGTATCGGAAATGCAGGAAAGAACTTATTCTACCCTCAAAAGATTGATAACGTATTCAAGAAGTACAATGGGAACTGAGAGATTGACTGGGTTTGCACTGTTGAATATATATTTCAATTTTGAATTCGATATTGAGAATGTATTAGATAATCTAGAAACATCTGAAAAAGGATTGAATATTTAAAATTTCTTATTTGTATTATCTTTAGTAGATATTTACTTCCTTCGTTTATTGCTTCGACCTTCATTTTTGTAATAAAATATTGAATTTTAATTTTTTCATTTTGATACATAGGTAATAATGATTCAGATTTTAAAAAAAGATTTCTAATAACAGTGGCGCTACATCTGGAGCCTAACAAATTTTGAACAATGATTGGTTGCAGATTTTCTATTCAGCTTTGTAACTTCACAAAACAATTATATAAGATTATTTTTAAAAGCATAACAGAATAATAGAAGAGAAAAGATATTTATTGCTCTAGCAAATTGCTTACTACTTGCGTCTTTCTGTCAGTATGAAATAGATTTTTTTATTTACATAGTGTTTTATTAAAAAGGAAGTGTATATAATTATTGAAAAGAAAATTCAAAGTGTGATGAGGGAGTCATCTATCGTCTCTACCCGATAGGTTCATTATTGCATCATCCATTAGGGGTTTGAGGTTGTGTGGTCGGCTCACAAAGGTTTGAAATCTACTTTGAGCCAGGAATATCTTAATTTTTTCATAGAGAAGGTCATTTGGTGGGTTATGTAATGGATTTCCTGAATGGCATATTTTACTCTAAGTTCTCAAACTATTGCGTTCTGTTACTTCACTAAGAGTGTGTCTTCTTCAGTTTTTATACTATTCTGTCAAGAAAGTACCGGGAATTTTCAATTAAAACAACATTTTTACATTTAATCGTCAAAATTTATTGCGTCGCCTTCAAAATAGGCTCCATTTGCTCCAATACATCTATGCCAATGGCACTTCCAATTATCGAAACATTTTTTATAGGCGCTTTCCGGGATGGACTTTAGCTCTCGCGCCGAATTTTGTTTTATGGCTTCAATCGACTCAAAACGGGTGCCACGAAGGGGCAATTTTAGTTTTGGGAAGAGGAAAAAGTCGCAGGGAGCCAAATCCGGCGAATACGGTGGTTGCTGAAGCACGTTTGTTGAGTTTTTGGCGAGAAAGTCAGTCACAATTGTAGCTCGGTGAGAAGGCGCGTTATCGTTATGCAAAATCCATGAGTTGTTCGCCCACAAATTTGGCCGCTTCTTACGGATACGCTCACGCAAACGTTTCATAACGCCTAGGTAATACTTCTTGTTTACCGTCTGACCCTCTGTAACGAATTCGTAGTGCACCACGCCACGGATATCGAAGAAAACAATGAGCATCACCTTCATTTTCGAGCGGCTTTGGCGTGGTTTTTTCGGTTTCGGCTCATTTTTTGCCACCCATTCCGATGATTGCTGGCTTGTTTGCATATCGTACTAGTAGACCCAGGTCTCATCACCAGTTATAATGCGTTCCATGAATGTAGAATCGGAATTACAGCGATCCAGCATGTCTGAAGCAACCTGTTCGCGATGACGTTTTTGAAGAAAATTCAGGTCTTTCGGTACGAGTCGTGCGGCCACCTTTCTCATGCCCAAAATATCAATCAAAATCGTACGTGCGGACTCGTGGGATATCTTAAGATCATGTGCTATCTCTCTCAAGCTGGTACGACGGTTTTCCAGCACCCTTTTCTTAATTTTATCGACGTTATCTTCGATCGAAGCCGTCGATGGGCGACCACTTCACGACCGTCCTTGAAGGCTCTGTACCACTGATATGCACGAGTTTTCGATAGAGCATTATCACCAAAGGCCTTTGCAACATTTTCAATGCATCGGCACACGAAAATTCATTTGCAACACAAAACTTTAAACAAATTCTTTGCTCAACGTAATCACCCATAGTAAAAATCGGCACGCACTCTGACATCGACTGACTTAATCAGCTGTTGCAAACACACTAGTTGACAGATCCCGCTCAAGCTTGGCATAGTAATTAAGGACAGTGGTACCAACCTAGGAAAAAAAAATTTTACCTGCCTCATTGCCCCGCCAGATTTAAATCGATAATTCCCGATCCCGATCTTGACAGAATGTATATTAGATGTCCATATTCTTATATCGGTCTGCATATTGTGTGGTGAATTCTTGAAGCTGATGTGTAGATTATGCCGCGGTTTTTGTAGATGAGAAATCGTAAGTGCTTTGATCTAGCAATTATTTCTCATTTTTTCATTATAGGTATGAGTTTCTACAGTTAAAGTGTTATTATCCACTGTGTTTTAACTGTGTATTTTGCATGTTGAACTGGTTTTATATTGTGTTGAAGGATTCTGATGCTTAGTGAGTTATTTATTATTTCAACATTTCCTTCAGATACAAATAAACTTCTATGCATTATTCAAGATACATTAAGAGAAAAAAACTATATGATAAAATATGAAGTTGCAGTCAGTCTCCCTCCATGTAAGAGATTGAGTATGGAAGAGCACTGCATATAGGAAATTATCATTATAACTAAATGTATCACTCATAAAAAAATCAAACCAAATTATTTAATTAAAAATGATTCAAATAAACTAAACCATTATCATATTAATAAACAGAAAAACTGAAACAAAATATGCAAGTTCACTGCTAAACAATAAAGAGTATCATTGTCAACGGAACAACTTGTTTACGGCACTTTAAACTCCATATTTCAACCACTGTTTGGTCTTGCATTTTAAAGAATGTTGACTCTGCTGAGTCCTCAAGCATATCTAAATAAAAATATTATTAATTTAGATTTTAGGTTTGATTCTTCATTTTCTTTAATGTTACGATTTTATTACATAGGTTTAACAGTTTTTTCACTGTGTTTTACAGTTTCTTGCTGTGTGATATGAGCGCTCTATCATCAGCGTATTGAATAATGTATTTTTTCAGTTCTTCTGTTACTTTGTAGATATCGTGTACGTAAATATTGTATAGAAGTGGTGACAATAAAAAATACATCTTGCTGAGGAGTAAACGATGCCCGACTTTCGCCTTTAACACTCATGCTTCTGTCTCTTACGAACTTTTCTATTTAATAGGTGAACTTCATTGCACAATATCAAATGCTTACTTGATGTCCATTAATATGGCTGCTGACTTCTTTATTGTAGTTTCTATGTTCGATATTAAAGCTACTAATGAGTGGATGGTTGAATTATTGTTCTTGAACCCAAGCAGTGAAAGAGGGGTGTTTTGTCCAGTTGAATTTTTGATATCAATCCCACAGAATAAGATCAGTCCGAATTGACAAGAACGTTGGGATTGTTTCTTAGGGTACAGATTCTAAATGATCGAGTTGCTGAAAAAAGGTTTATGCATATAAATTCTCCCCTGTAACTGATATACAAATATTCCAAATTGATCAGAATCATGTACTGATTCTATATTAAAATCTTACTCTTAGATATAATCTTGGTGTACTGTAAGATATAACGGAGACAAAATTCCATATTTTCAGGTCTAATTGGCAAATTTTACACATACACAAACATAATTTCTAGACAAAAGTTAATTATCTATATACAGAGAAGAAACAAAAAATTCAATGAAGTGATTAATTAGTTAGGCAGATATTCGATTAGAATTAACAGTTCACAGAAAAATTGACTTTTTCTTGTGGTTAAACTACTATAAATATTATTTATATATTAGGAGTACAAATAAGTTTCCGCCGTTTTTTAACACAAATTTATCATAGAAGAACGGTTGTAAACGATGTGAGACTGCTTGCTGAGTGACTTCTAATGTTAGAGCAAGTTCTTTTTGTGTTTGAGATGGATCTTCCTCCAATAATTCCTCCAATTCTACATCCTCGTAAATTTTTGGCCTTCCACTGCGATCTTTGTCTTCTACGTCGAAATCACCGTTTTTAAACTTTTGAAACCACTCTCGACACGTTCTCTCACTCAAAGCACCCTCACCATATGCTTCTACGAGCAATTGATGCGCCTCAGCAGCAGATTTCTTTAAATTAAAGAAGTAAACTAATATTTCCCGCAAATGATGCTTACTTGGCTCAAATTTTGACATTTTCAACTTATAAAAATTATATTTTACCAATACAAAATCAATGATATAAATAGGTTATGTTGTTCTTGAATGTCCAAACTATTTTTTAAGCCGGTTATCACCTGCGAATGCTAACCGAAATTTCGTGCCGCGCCATCTACAATAAAACGGCGGAAACTTATTCGTACTCCTAATATAATTTATTTTATTAGCAAGTTATATTAACTATAGATAACTGTATACACAAATTTCAATCCGAATCTACTCAATTATTCTTGTAAAGTTCTGATCTGATTCGAATTAATTAAATCATATGTTCGGAAATTCGGACGAATTGAGAAAATATAGACATTCTGATTTAACCAATTATTTCCGAATGCTTGATCAACCAAACATGATATACGTAACGTAAAAATCACCACGGTTGTAATTCGACACTTAATTTGTGTAATTTAACACGATCCCCGTCGTCCGTTGTGACTTATCTATGATCTACAGATTTTAATGACCCCCAAATATTCTATGGACCCAATACAAATAATAGTTGAGCTGACCTAGCGTCGTGACAAGACATACCAGATAATATCTGAAATGTGGTTCGTGCAGTGCAGGATCCGAAGAGAAGATTTATGTTTGGAAGTTTAGTAGCTCTTTGGTTTGATTTCAAACACCTCATATACAGCATTGAAACAATCGATTCTCAAACGAAAATTTCTTCTTGTAAAAATATTCAAAATAGATTCAGTCCAAGAAGTACCTGGAATGGATACTTTAAAATGCATTGTCAAAATACTTAAATGCACTGTCAAAATTTATTTTATCGCTTAGTTATCACAACTGTCCAATATACGCAGAGTTTTAGCGTCATCTGTCTTTGTCTGTTCAACTCAAGTGTGTCTTGATATTTAAGAAAAAATTTCTGATAAAGAAACTGTCTTAAAGTGTATAATTCAAATAAAATTTTGGGTCGGATAGTGCTGAAAATTTGACAAAAAGTTCACGAGGATTCGGTACTCCATCAAAAATACGTGCGTAGGTGCGAAAAATCAAGTCGGCCAAACTGAAGGTTTTCTTTCTACTATCTTGGTGTTGTGCACTCGAAATTCGAACCAGAAAATGAAAAAGTGAATGAAGAATATTATCTGAGCGTATGTAGTGTCTGAGGGTGCATATTCTTCGAAAATAACCAGATTTGTGAGAAATGAATCGAGGATTTTATACTACGATAAGGTATCATCTCTCAAGGCTATCATTGTTAATAAATTTCTCGGCAAAAACTCAACAAATCTCATCGAACAACCACCGTTTTTTCTTAATATGATTCCGATTGAAATTTTCTTTTTTTTACATTGGTGACAATTCTTCACATTTTTTCCGCTAAATTTTCTACTTTCTATGTAAGTTATTCTGAAATATTATTGGACTTCTTTTTCCTCTTACTGCTGGCTTTGCTTAGGTTGACAATTTTCTTTATGAACTTGGTCGAATAGCCATTGTTTTCTAGGATTGATGGTATTTAATGATGTTATTTTTGTGAAATTCACTATCAGAAAGTTTTAGCGCTCTATGTTTATATTTCAAATTATTTATAATATTGATTTTTTATATCATATTATGATTTAAATGTAAAGCCCAGGAAATGTTGGTTTCTGGTACCAATCTGTTATAATTTTATCTTTTCTACTTATTATTATTAGTAGTGCATCTAGGAAATCTAGTGAGTTGTTCTGTGTTTCTAATTCAATGATGGATTTTAATCGGGGATGAATGCTGTTGAAAACTGTTGAGATTTCATCTGCTCGGTCAAAAGGAATAGACGTGACAATATCATCAACATATCTCTTAAAGAGTAGTCATTCAAAGCTTAATATTTTAATTCTGAACTTCCATCATAACTATTTCGCATGTTATTGGTGTCAAATTAGTTCCCATACCTAGTCCAAAAATTTGTTTGAAAATTGTGTCATTAAATATGAAATAACTATTTTCAATGCAAAATATGAAAAGTTGTAAAAACTCTTTAATTGACATAGAAGAACCTAAGCAAAGCCAACAACCTGAGGAAAAAGAAATCCAAAAATTTCTCAAAAAATAATATATATAGAAAATTGAGCGGAAAAAATTAAAAGAATTTTCACCAAAATAAACATAAACGTAGGATTCAAATCTGACAACACAATTGAACAAACTTTCAAGAAATCTAAAAGTGCAACTTTGAAAGAATTCATGAGTGATACCATATATAAATCATTCTGCAACGACTGTCAATCAACATACATTGGAGAATCTGGTCGGTATATAAAGGACATGATCTCTGAACACAAAAGAGACTCCTTGAATATCCTTAATCCACTGAAAAATAAAAAAGAAAATAACACCGCTCCAGCAGAACATGTGAAAAACACCTTTTATTCCTTCAATTTCGATTCAGGATCTGTCAAAAGTTCAGGCAAACAAAACAATTTGAAAAATCGTTCAATGCATGAGATGATATCTAGCAAACAAATGGAAAATAAAAATTTTCCCTACTTATTATTGCTGTGTAACAATTAAAAAAACAAATACACGAACTCATATGTATTGTAATTTTTACTTTTGGATAATTAATTGTAAGAGAAACAGGCGTAGTAGTTCAACCATTATCCTGAACGAAACTTTTAAGTAGCTACAGAAAAAGTTCTAACAGAGAAAAATGTAAATTCCATTATGGTCTAAACAAGTCTGGAAAACCTCAATCTAATCTGATTTGCCAAACTACGAAATTTTATTACAATTCTGGAACTCCTTCTTGAGTTGAAATAAGTTCTAGAAATCACTAGTTTTTAGTAGTAGAAAATTCAAAAATGTTTACATTTTTCTGTGTTGTTGAGCACTATATCGATCCATCATGATTTGGCAAAATATACTGAATAAATGAGAGCCAATTCGACAGATTTAATTAAATGAATGGGGTATGCGGTTTGCTCTAGGTGAAACATTATAACAATTTTGTTTAAAAAAAGATTCACACAGTTTTGTTTGACAGTTTATTCAGAATCCTGACACGTATTTCGGTCTTTCGACCATCAATATTACTAAACTTAAAATTGAAAAGGTTTTTTATTACACTTAGGACATCTGTGTATTTTTATGGCCCATGGAAATAACAGCATCTGATATAGGGGTGTTCCCAAAGAGTGTTTGGGAATTTGTTAAATTCTCGTTTTTCTCAATGGCTTTTTTGATTGAGAGAATCTCCAAATAGTCCATCAATTTACCCTTTTTTTAGTAAAGTGACATCTTTCTCAACCAAAATTTTATTATTTTCTATACAATGTTCTGCAAAACCGGTTGATTTCTGGTTTTTCAAAATAGACACCTATGTTTTTTGATTCTATGTTGTAAACATCGGCCTGTCTGTCCTATATCGGGTGTTTTTTTTTAGAGTGATAGAACTTTGAATTGAAATAAAACACATTTAAATTAAGATTGAAGCTAATTTTTTTTATTTGAAAGATAATTTTATGACATTTACTAGATCTGAGGAACCGCATTCGATCAGAACAATTATAGACCACTTTTTCGAGTAATTCAGGCCTTATTTCATCAATAACACGAGTAAGGTTGGATTCCAAAGCGTCTATTGTTTCTGGTTTATCAGTATAAACCAATGACTTGACATAACCCCGAAGATTAATTGGACCATTTCTCGAAATAATGTTATCGCCAAATCTTTCTTTCAATAAATCAATTGTTACGGTAACAGCATGAGGTGTAGTACCATCTTGTTGGGAGCAAAACACTTTCAGATCGATACCATTCAAATTTAGAAAAAAATAATTGAAAATAATGATTGATTATCGATCTGTAACGAACACCATTCACTGTAACATTAGCTCCAGCATCGTTTTTAAAGAAATAGGGACCGATAATGCCTCCAGAGTGTAAAGCACACCATACAGTGCATTTTTCAGGATGCAATAGAACCTGCAGAACTTCGTGAGGATTGTTTTTACTCCATATACGGCAATTTTGCTTGTTTACATAGCCGTTCAACCAGAAATGAGTTTCATCACTAAACACAATTTTACGATAAAGAGTGGATCAACTTCAAGCTGTTCTAGGGCCCAATCAGCAAACAAACGACGCTTATTATGGTCAAGTGGCTTCAGTTCTTGAACCAGTTGGATCTTGTAGGGGTCTAGACCAAGATCTTTACGCAAAATTTTTCATGTAGTGGATGCACAGAGTCCAACTTGTTATGAACGTCGACGAATAGATAAATCTGGATCATCATTAACACTATGACTTACAGCAGCGATATTTTCTTCTGTACGTACAGTTCTTTGTCTTGTTGTTGTTGTTGTATCGAGTAGAGAAAATGTTGTCCGAAATCTATCGATAGTTCGACGAATAAGCTGCTCTGATGGACGTTTATGAAAAACATAAATTTCACGAAGTGTTTGGCGAATAGAACACATTTTGAAAATAAATTTCAACAATTTGTAAACGTTGTTGCGGCGTGAGTCTTTCCATTATAATTTGTGAACGCTTAGTGAACAGAAATGTCGAAACAACATGGCTTCTACCTTCTGTTAAATCACAGTTATCCCTATCGAAAGTTCTATCACTTTAAAAAAACATTTGATATATGTAGCATTATAATCATCACATTTAAAATGATAAATCCCCGATTCGGAAAGGTTGGGGTTCCTTTTTTAATTGTTCACCAACATCTTAGCTAAATTATTTCTATTTACTGCTAAAGAATTAATTCCTATTTTATGAAGACCATTAGATATCTTACTGCTGAAACCTTTCATTAAACCATTGAAAACCCTATTTTCTATCCTTTATAAGGATCATTTGTATTAATATAAACTTTTTTTTTAATATTGTTGTTTTTTTTTAATCATTTTGTGAATGATTTCAGTTCTGTAGCCATTGTTCAGCGCTATAGACAGATTCATTTTCAACAGTAAAGCCGCTGTTAATTGTCAAAGTTCGGAACTATTTATTGGAAGACTAGTTACTTATTTAAGTTCGAAACCAACTATATGCCAATTAAATTTTCTCATGAACTCCTTCTCTGAAATTTGATCTCACATAAAAACGATCGTACGGTGGAAAGGATGTAAATAACTTTGATCATAAGTTTCACTCTCAATCTTGGCGAAATTGTTATAACTATATTTTTTCCAAATTCCGATTATGTTACGGTTTAATTTGGTGCATAATTTCATAATCACTCTTGTCCTTAACAATCCTTCAAGTCTAGACACAACGCATCACAAAATTCAATCTCAACCACAACATTCTTATGATGCTGGTTTGTTTGGGACGGGCCTAATCCAACCCAGTACTTCATAGATAAGATCAAAATGTCCCCTAATGCATTAAAGCAAAGTGTTTGGGTGGACAAATGCTTGTAACTTTTGATCTGATAAATGGTCCTTTCGGACACGAAAATAGTATTTTTCTGGTGCCGTACGGAACATATTTTAAGCCTTTCAGCCTTCATTACAGAAATGTTGATAAGGACCACGGTCCATCTTTCTATTCTGTATCGTTTAGAGTACCTCAGTGTGTTTTGATGGACATCGATTGTTAGTTTATGGTTTCGGATAAGGATTTATATTCAGTGTTAATAAATGGCGGCCAGCTGGCGAATATGATTAGAACGAGGTGAAAATATCTGGAGAGCATATCATAAATATCGAATAGAGACATTCTGAAATATCTACTACAAATTTTAATTTTATGAAATTTCTCAAGAAAACTTTTTAAATTAAAATGAATAAAAGCCTCAGAGAACCATCCACTTTTTAATAGATATAAGAATTAACATTTATCACACAGTATCAAACGGAGATAACTGAATCCAAAGAAAATACAAAATGTTGATCGAATTTACTGAACAAAAATTTTGTGGAGACAGCTGTTTCATATCGGTTTTTTGAAAAAACAAATTCCATTTAAAAATGTCCAACGTATAATTAACAAATTCTTTGAAACAACTTTTCTTTAAAAAAGTTCATTCAATATATCCTCCAAAACTATGTAACACATCTTCAAAAAGACATTTCCAATAACTCACCGGTAATCATCAGTCCACTTTCAAATTCGCCAAAGGATGTCACTGACGAAGAAATCATCCTCATGTTCAAGTAATATCCAATTAAGCCGCTATGCCAAAATTAGTATATTCTCCAAATAAATATCCGCCTATTCAATTAATTCTTTCTGGGACATCTGTATACTAACCTCAACTTATGTTTTTGAAAATTTGGTAAAAGATGTTTCGCTCTCTGAGATGATACCATTCAACACAAACAATCGGGTGTTTTTTTAGAGTGATAGAACTTTAAATTGAAATAAAACACATTTAAATTAAAATTGGAAAAAATTATTTTTTTATTTGAAAGATAATTTTATGACATTTATGTTTTAAAAATTATTTCCGCCATATGTCCACCACTACTAGATCGGAGGAAACGCATTCGACAAGAATAATTTTGGACTACTTTTTCGAGTAATTCAGGCCTTACTTCATCAATAACACGAGTTATGTTGGTTTCCAAAGTTACTATTGTTTCTGGTTCATCAGCATAAACCAATGACTTGACATAACCCCAAAGAAAATAATCCAGTGGAGTTATGTCGCATGATCTTGGAGGTCGATTAATGGGATCATTTATTGAAATTATGTTATCGCCAAATCTTTCTTTCAATAAATCAATTGTTACGGTAGCAGCACAAGGTGTAGCACCATCTTGTTGAAACCAAAAGACTTCTGGGTTGATACCATTCAAATCTTGAAACAAATAATCATTTATCATCGATCTGTAACGAGCACTATTCACTACAGCATTAGCTCCAGCATCGATTTTGAAGAAATATGAACTGATGATGCTTCCAGCGTGTAAAATACAGTGCATTTTTCAGGATGCAATGGAACCTGCAGAATTTCTTGAGGATTGTTTTCACTCCATATACGGCAATTTTGCTTATTTACATAGCTGTTCAACCAGAAATGAGCTTCATCACTAAACAAAATTTTACGATAAAAAAGTGGATCAACTTCAAGCTGTTCTAGGGCCCAATGAGCAAAGAAACGACGCTTATTATGGACAAGTGGCTTTAGTTCTTGAACCAGTTGGATCTTGTTTGGGTGTAGACCAAGATCTTTACGAAAAATTTTCCATGTGGTGAATGCACAGAGTCCAACTTGTTGTGAACGTCGACGAATAGACAAATATGGATCATCATTAACACTATGACTTACAGCAGCGATATTTTCTTCTGTACGTACAGTTCTTTGTCTTGTTGTTGTTGCATCGAGTAGAGAAAATTTTGTCCGAAATCTATCGATAGTTCGACGAATAAGCTGCTCTGATGGACGATTATGTAAACCATAAATTTCACGAAGTGCTCTATAAGTTTGGCGAATAGAATACCGATTTTGAAAATAAATTCCAACAATTTGTAAACGTTGTTGCGACGTGAGTATTTCCATGATAATTTGTAGATTCTTACTGAACAGAAATATCAAAACAACATGGCTTCTACCTTCTGTCAAATTACAGTTATCCCCCGATACCTTTACAACCTTTGTGTATTTTCTATGGACGAACATAAAATGCGATTAGTTTACCCTCTGGAAACCATTAGAGTTCTATCTTAGTTTTTGAAAAGACCACGAGGTCTTCGGGTATGATATATATTTTTTGTTGATTGTTTTTATTTTGTGGACACGAAGTTAGACTGAAGATTATCGGTTAGAATTTCAAATGGACTTTTTGAAGATGTGCTACATATTTTTGAAGAGTTTTTTAAAGAGATTTATTCACGAAGAAATTCTTGAAGTTATGTTGGACTTTCTAAGAGCAGAATTTGGTTTTCATAATAGAAAACGTTATTCAACAACGTTGTTGCCATCAAGTGTATTGTAAGTAAGTAGTAAGTAAGTATTGTAAGTTTAATCAATATTTAATATTTTCTTCGGATTCTTTTATTCCTTTTGATGCTGTGTAATAAATTCTACAGTGTTCCAGAAGTTGACGTCAAGCCGGAATCGGGTAACAGGCTGAGTCATACCAGTCATCAGAAAAATATTTAAAAAAATTTAAGTCGTGTACTTTTCAAATTATATTGCATTTTTTAATATTCGCGTAAATGCACATCCTGTGATGATTTTCGAACTCCTGTTGCTTCAATTTTTCACTTTCTTCAAATTTAATTTTTCCTATGTTATCTCGAATAGTGCTTCTGTAATCCGTGATCTTCAATTCTAAGCCAATTACTCCACTTTTGCGGAACAAAGAATTCAAAACCAATATTTCGCACAACCTTAACTGACTGTACTGAAAAAAAAACTGTGCATCAATTTGGCAAATTACTTTAAAAGTGTGCGCATTTATTTGGGATTCTAAAATAGTATAACACTTACTACATTAATTCTTAGATCATTAAAAAAAAGGTCTTCCTTAAAGAAACACAGTTTCGAACAATTTCTTCGAACTTTCTGAAATGCTTCTAGTGCATCCAATACTTTAAGAATCTGGTTGAATGAGATGGGGTGAGTCCTTCCATATAGTATGAGTGAGACAGATAGTGACGCCAATATTTGGAATTGGCACACGTACACGCAATACAGATCAGTACGCTACACCCCTTGGTCTACTGCGCATCTTTCTGTATTTGATCGTGTTATTTGTGTACTTACTACTTTTGGCTACGTTTATTAGATCTGTTTGCTTGTGATTTGGATAGTTTTAATCTCTTTACGACGAACTTTGATTTTACCTGGACTGACCTGTGATTGTGTATTTTGTCGCGACGAAAATGTCCACATGCACCTCATTTATGGGAAATGCAGATGTAACGCTAGTGCAGCTTCGATAATGTATCGCGAGAGATACCCTAATGATGATCGTTATCCAGATCATCGAGTTTTTACGAAAATGCACCGTCTACTCTTCACACCGACTTCCAAACAAAATGCATGGTGAAGGAAGAATTTCCTTGCCTTACGACGATACTGTGCTTCAAGCAGTTGAGGAAGATCCAAGTACTTCTCTACGTGAAATTCAACGAAGCACAGGAGTGCCCAAAAATACAGCTCAGCGACTATTGAAAAAACGTAAACTCCACCCATATCATGTAGAGCGAGTATATGCTCTGTTACCTCGGGATTATGAACCTATGGTTGCGTTTTGCCAAACCATGCAACAAAAGAACAGGGAAGACACACAATTCTTAGAAAAAATTTTGTGGTCAGATGAATCAACATTTAAAAAAGTTACATGAACCTACACAATTTACACGAGTGGTACGTAAAAAATCCGAATTTAATGAGACAAGATAGATCTCAATATCGTTTCAAAGTGAACATGTGGACTGTAAATTTGAACGGAAAAGTCATAGGACCTTTTGAAATGCCAGAGGTTCAAAATGCTGAAAATGTTTAGATTTTTCACGAAATCAGTTGGCAAATTTACTTGAAGACGTGCTACTTAGTATTTTCAGAGAAATATGGTTTCAGCAAGATGGCTGCCCAGTGCACTATGCCTTCTCAGTTAGAGAATATCTAAATGAAGAATATCCTGGCAGATGGATAGGGCGATCTGGTACAATCTCGTGGCCAGCCCGTTCACCTGATTTGAATCCCTTAGATGTTTTAACATTGGGGGGCACTGCAGGAAAAAATGTATTCAAAACAAATTGAAAATGTAACTTAGCATCGGGAGAAAATTAGAGAAGCAATGCAATTCGTCAATAACGGAAGATCCGCCCGTCTGATATACTGATCTTTTTCAAAAAGATGTCTTTCATGTATTGCGGCTAAAGGAAAGCAGTTTGAACATCTTTTGTGAATTTATTTAATCTTGTCATAAAACGAATCTTAATTTCTTTAGAAAAACCTTTTTTCGTCCAATCTAAAAAGGTACTGTTATAACATTTTAGAATCCTTATTAAATGTGCTAACTTTTGAAGTAACTTGCTAAATTGATGTAGTACAATTTTTTTTCGGTACAGTCAATTGAAGTTGGGCAGAATTTTAATTTTGAATACTTGGTTCGGCAGAGTGACATTATTTTCCAAGCTGGAGCAATTAGCTTAGAATTGAAGATTACAGGTTACAGAAGCACTATTCGGGATAACATGGGAAAAATAAAATTCGAAAAAAGTAAAAAATTATAGCAACAGGAGTTTGAAAATCATCACAGGGTGTGCATTTTATTGAATAAAAGAAAGTGCAATATAATTTGAAAAGTACTGGACTTGGATTTTCTTTTATATTTATAATAATAATAATAATTTATTCATTCCCAATACAGTACATATCACAGAATATGAATAAATTTTAACCCACCAAAAATTTCATGGGGAGTCAGGTACAATTTTGTCTAAAAAGACACATAAATATATGTAAAATAAAAAATGTATAAAACAGAACATTAATCAAACAAACAATAAATAAATATATATAATATATTTTTTTAAAAAGCATCATTCAGGTATTCATGTGTTGAGTAGTAAGCTTTAATTAAAACAAGTTGTAGAAATTACTATGTTTTACTACCAATAAAAAGATATATTACACATTTTCTTGTGACTCGAGTTTCGGGAAATGAACTATCCCATCATCAGACAACTGAAGACCTAACAGTGGTACAGAGGTATTTAAACAAAAGTGATAAATATTTTGAATATTTCGATAGATTCTAGGTAACACCTAATAGTGGTACAGAGGTTTACAAGCGGAACGTGGTTAGAAGGCCCCCATTTTTTAAACCTGGTTTTTTATCACGTTCCGCTTGTAAACCTCTGTACCACTATTAGGTGTTACCTAGAATCTATCGAAATATTCAAAATATTTATCACTTTTGTTTAAATACCTCTGTACCACTGTTAGGTCTTCAGTTGTCTGATGATGGGATAGTTCATTTCCCGAAACTCGAGTCACAAGAAAATGTGTAATATATCTTTTTATTGGTAGTAAAACATAGGAATTTCTACAATTTGTTTTAATTATGATCAACTACCAAATAGTAACGGCTGAAACAATTCAGTAATATTCTTTATTCATTAGGAGACATTTCAGTTCATTCTTGAGTTTTATTCGATTTAATTCCTTTATTCTGGACGACAATCTGATGACTATTATGACTTAACCTGTTACCTGATTCCGGCTTGACGTCGACTTCTGGGACACCTGTATATATTTATTAAACTGAAACTGTGTTTTGTAAGGTACTCATTCTATTTTATTTTAGAAAGTTTTTGAGAAATATTTTTTTCGTAAATTAAAATTTGTAATGAGGTTAGCGGAATTAATCTGTTTGATATTTAAGATATTCAACACACAGTTTGAAAGTTCATTCAGTGCTGCGGGAATATAAGTTGAATTTAATTGAACACATTTCGTCCTTCGGAACAAGCATTCGGTCATTCAGAATAAGGAAACTAATTCGATTTGGAATCGAAAAAAGTCACACACACGGACACATCCAATTGAAAAACACAATTTATTCATTTCACGCATCTCCCGAAAACAATCTCACTTCTTTCATCTCAAGAAACTATTACTCAAATTTGTTATGGCGTAGCCAATTACCATCCACACGTTCGAATGAATAATTTCGTCTGTTGCCTGGATTACCTACGGAAAATCAGCCTGGAATTATATAAATCGGTTTTTCCCTGCGGGTAGTGAATAAGCTTCAGATTTGGTACTTGAATTCAAATTGAATATAATTCCGTCATGGAACATTTATGGATTTTATTATTGCCTGTCACGAATGTTGATGTGGGCATAATCTAAAAAATTGAAGCACATACGTAACGTCAAGAATTCTGGAGCGATCATAGAACGATAGTCAAATGAACTTTATATCGTATGGAATATTTGATTGAATCAGTCTTCACTTGATGAAAATCCATATTGAATAATGTTAAATGGGGTTATTCGGATTTTCAAAATTTTAGTGTAAATACAATACAACGATCGTTTCACTAACACAGTAGCATCTTCAGGTTGGTGACATATCTTACATTATTGAATAACGAAATTTGTTTTAGAAATCTGCTTCTATTTATACACTGGCGAACAAACCAAAGCGGGTCACTAAGGAGACATACTCAGAGTTGTACATATCAGCATAAGAGCAGAGCTCTTCACAAACGTTAAAGTACCATTCTCATCATTGCTGTCCCGGGTTTCTGCTCAAGTTTTGACACTCCAGCAGACCCCCGATAAGCTGAAAGGGAAAGATAGGAATTTTGAAGGAAGATTATAGAGAATTTTGCGCCAGCACAACTAGGTGAGGGACCTCCACAAGTTACGTTCCTCCTCCAAAAAGGATCGCCGTGTCAATCCCACCGCACAGTCATTTGAGCAGAGTGTCTCTATGGCTGTGAAAGATTGAAGCATCGAAACAATATAAATAATAGCTTCCCAGCATGAATCCCCAACCTCTTAAGGACCACTGTTGCTGTTCGACTGCTAAAAGCGAAACTCCGAAGCATCGTAGAGGATGGGCTTTAGGATCAAAAAGTGAGACCAGAGTTGGGGGCGAGCAAAGTGAATCTTCCGAGATCTCACCCCGGTCGAAATGCCGTAGTCTCCCTTTTCCTTCAATGGACCATTTCCAATCCCGCAGCAAATAAGATACGCTTAAGGATCCACGAATGGGGCCGAAGTTAAGGGTGAGCAGAGCGATTCTTCCAAGTCCTCCAAACTTGGTCGAAACGTCGTAGTCTCTCTTCCAGCGGACCAATCAGGACCCCGCAGCGGGAGCTCAAGGATCTAAATATAGAATCAAGTTTGAGGGAGAGCAGAGCGAATCTTTCGAGATCTCACCCCGGTCGAAACGTCGTAGTCTCCCTTTTTCCTTTAACAACCATTTAAGATCCCTCAGCGGATAAGTAGACCAAGGTTGGAAAACCCACGCTGAAATTCAACAGGGTATCGCCTTCACCCGTGTATGGATTACAAAACTCTAATCGGTCGCAGGATCGCGTGATTCTGGTCGTCAATCAGATCCACAACTTCCCAGCTCGATTCCAAGTCTTGCAGAAGGAAATGGGTGGAAGTGAGACAACATGATGGAATGGTATGTGAGTAAGAAATAAAGTAAGGAAGTTTGGATTACGAGTAATCTGTTTTAGGCATCATAACCATATCCTCCATTTCATAAATGAAACTAGGACACTCGTTATAACAAGCTCCTCCACCACGGCAAGGTACAGAGACAGGGGGGCAAGGGTATCAGGAGACACCTGAATTCTACCAGGTTTTCATATTGGCATGTGAGCATGGCTCTTCACTAAGTGACTACTCAGCAGTTTCCACACTCCACCCCTAGAGGTAGAAAGTGTGAAAAGGATTACGCAATATCATCGCGCGAAGCGAGAACCCATCCGAAGAGATCTGCCTACCAGCTCCATTTCGCCGGGACGAAACTAGGTCCTAGTCATGACAAGCGCCCCCATCTCGTCAAGATCTAATGCCTGGGGGGCGGGTATCAGGAGATATACTCAGAATTGTACAAGGCGGTATACGAGCAGAGCTATTAACCAACGTTAAAGTGCCATTGTCATCATTGCTGTCCCGGGTTTCTGCTTAAGTTTTGACACTCCAGCAGACCTCCGATAAGCTGAAAGAGAAAGATAGGAATTTTAAAGGAAGATTATAGAGAACTTTGTGCCAGCACAACTAGGTGAGGGACCTCCACAAGTCACTTCCCCTCTTCCAAAAGAAAAGAAGGATCGCAGTGTCGATCCCAATACTCAGTCATTTGAACAGAGTATCTCTATGGTTCGTAAAGTTTGTAGCAACGAAATAACAGCTTCCCAGCATGGATCCCCCCGCACGAAGGACCGGCAAGGTCCAGAACTTCTCAGAGAGCATCGAATTCTGCATCCACCACATTGAAAATTTTTCGTAAAGATCTTGGTCTACACCCATAAAAGATCCAACTAAAGCCACTTGACCATAATAAGCGTAGTTTGTTTGCTGATTGGGCTCTAGAACAGCTTGAAGTTGATCCACTTCTTCATAGAAAAATTGTGTTCATAGATAAAGCTCATTTCTGGTTGAACGGCTATGTAAACAAGCAAAATTGCTGTATATGGAGTGAAAACAATCCTCAAGAGGTTCTGCAGGTTCCATGTCATCTTGAAAAATGCACTGTATGGTGCGCTTTATACGCTGGAGGCATCATCGGTCCATATTTCTTTAAAAACGATGCTGGAGCTAATGTTACAGTGAATGGTGCTCGTTACAGATCGATGATCGATGACTATTTGTTTCAAAATTTGAATGGTATAGACCCAGAAGTGTTTTGGTTCCAGCAAGATGGTGCTACACCTCATGCTGCTACTGTAAGATTTTATTTATTGAACGAAAGATTTGGCGATAACATTATTTCGAGAATCGCTCCAATTAATTGGCCTCCAAGATCATGCGACATGCGACTCCACTGAATTATTTTCTTTGGGGTTATGTCAAGTCATTGGTTTATGCTGATAAACCAAAAACAATAGACGCTTTGGAAGCCAACATAACTCTTGTTATTGATGAAATAAGGCCTGAATTATTCGAAAAAGTAGTCCAAAATTGATCTGATCGAATGCGGTTTCTCAGATCTAGTCGTGGTGGATATATACCGGAAATTATTTTTAAAACATAAATGTCGTAAAATCATCAAATTATCTTTTAAATAAAAAAAAATTGGCTTTAATCTTAATTTAAACGTGTTTTCTTTCAATTTAAAATTCTATCACTCTGAAAAAAACACCCGATATATTGACGTCATTTCATTTAATTTATATCTTTATTGCTATCAAATAATCTTAAATAAAATTGTTATTATTATTAGCATTATGCAGGACAGTAGTTAGAAAACGACGTAAAAGTGACATTACTGTGAGAAAGCAGAATGGACAATTGCTGGAACTAGATTAACATTGCGTCTAATTGTGCGATAGAACACACTAGCCACTCGCTAAAAGGGTAATAATTTAACGGTTTCGAACTCAATATATTTAGTTACGCTCAAAACAAAAAAGACAGAGAAACAGCTATTTGCTCTCTTAAGCCGGTTTCTTCACGAAAAACTTGGTGATAATATTTCGTTTTTGAAATAATTCACCAAAGATAAAACGTTCACATTATATTATAACTATGATAGGGTTTAAATATAGTGAAAAAATCAATTTGAAGTAATAATTTTTTTGATGTAACACTTCCAATAGTACTGAGTTTTCTTCTGAACAATTTCACATCAATTTATTTGGGAAATTATATTTCATCCTCCCAGGAACTAGGATGAAATCTTGTTGGCTAATATTCATATGTCTATGCCGGAAATTGCCCTACTATTCGATCATCAGAATGAATTCATTCGAATGACTTGGCTATAAAGAAATATGTTCATCTGACCGATCATTTTGGACGACCATTTCAATCATAACGATAAATTGCCGATTGTTATTCTAAGAATATCTTTGTCTATCTTACCCTTAAGCAGTAAGAAATGGTTACAAGATCGGAAATGGACTGAAATATTTCACATGGCATTGACACTGAGAACTTATGGGTCACATAAAAAATTTATCGGCGTTTGTAGACGTTGCAACTATAAAATTGTTAACGATTGTTAACAAAAGTGATTCTGAAATCTAAACAAACCTAAGGATGTATATGTCTTTTCTCGAAATGGATATGATCGTTAACAACGAAGAACATCTTGTGGAAGTGATTCAGTTCGTTTCGAATGGTATTTTATTCGGAAACCCGATATTTTCTCTATTTGGTTTATTTTTGTGATCGACCTGTTACTCTTAAGTTTAACCCTCTTCCTGCAATTTTTGTGGAATATGTTTTGAAGTATGAGAGTTTCACAAATCTAGGATAATTAAATTTCAGTTTCTCCAAAACTAAAAGAGTAAAATTCATTATACTTATCATTTATTAACTAAGGATATTCCGGCATTTATTGGAATGAATTAAGCCTAAGAGTTGAAATGTTATGATGAAAGTAGGAAAAATATTTCTCAAGAACTAATCCATGTGGTAAAATTTGAATATCGAAACAGATTTAATCTGTTAGTCTTCTACAATTTTAATTTCAAAACAATTTTTATTCTAAAAACTTTTAGAATTAAATTAATGTCTACAACAAGCATCGCTTATATTTAATAGACGTATATATTCAAAACTCAATATACAATGTCAAATGGAATAAATAAACCAACCAATATAAAAAAGCCAATTAAAATCTTACCATAGTGAAACCAATTCCTTTTCAAAAACATAAAACACAACTTAAGGATAATCTCTTCATCGGCCGATGAAGAGATTATCCGTATTCTAATTGTTTTTTGAAGATATATTACATGTTTTGAGAGATTTTTTGAATTAACTTATTTGAATATTTAAATATATTAAATATTTCAAATGAATTATATTTTTTGAGAAATCCTTAAGTTGTGTTTTATGTTTTGGAAAAGGAATTGGTTTCACTATGGTAAGATCAGAAACAAAATTTTGTCTCCTTCAAATATTTATTTATTAATTTTAATTGCCTTTTTTATATTGGTTGGTTTATTTATTCCATTTGACATTGTATCTTGAGTTTTGAATATATACGTCTATTAAATATAAGCGGTGCTTATTGTAGACATTAATTTAATTCTAAAAGTTTTTTGAATGAAAAAGTTTTTTTTAAATTAAAATTGTAGAAGACTAACAGATTAAATCTGTTTTGATATTCAAATTTTGTTATAATTCTTCTATCAAGTAAAAAGCCTTTTTCTATTTCATTTTATACATAATATATGATTATATTTAGGCTTGAATAATTCTCATTATTGAATGTCAATGGTGTGAAAAAGACCATAGAATGCCTTACAGTTTTCTGTGATTTTGTGACGAACTAACTACCTGGTTTTTTAAAGTTAGTCTCTTTCAAACAAGACACGTGTTAAGTTCTAAGGTATGATATAGTGATGGTTAGTTGATTTTGATATTTAAATGTTATCTAGGGCCGATGAAGAGATTATCCGTATTCTAATGGTTTTTTGAAGATATATTACATATTTTGAGAGATTTTTTGAATTAACTTATTTGAATATTTAAATATATTGAATATTTCAAATAAATTATATTTTTTGAGAAATCCTTAAGTTGTGTTTTATGTTTTTGAAAAAGAATTGGTTTCACTATGGTAAGATCAGAAACAAAATTTTGTCTCCTTCAAATATTTATTTATTAATTTTAATTGCCCTTTTTTATAGTGGTTGGTTTATTTATTCCATTTGATATTGTATATTGAGTTTTGAATATATACGTCTATCAAATATAAGCGGTGCTTATTGTAGACATTAATTTAATTCTAAAAGTGTTTTGAATGAAAATTTTTTTTTTAATTAAAATTGTAGAAGACTAACAGATTAAATCTGTTTTGATATTCAAATTTTGTTATATTTCTTCTATCAAGTAAAAAGCCTTTCTCTATTTTATCTTAATCCATGTGGTTATATGAAAATGGAGAAAAGTACTGAAGGCTTTTGCGGACTTATTCAACAGTGTTTCATTGACCTGTAAATCTGGGAAATTTTCAGGTAGGAAAGACGCTGTCAATTCCTTGCTGAAGTTTTAAATTTGTGAACAATGAAACAAGATTACCTGTAACATATGGATGATCACTAAATTTATACTCCAACTGTTTCTCTTATGCTTCCTCCAATAATCCCGGAAATTGTTGGAAACCCTCAATTATTAGGGAACTTCAACAGATTGTTCATACAATTGAGAAATCTATCCTGTAATAGACGACAAACGACAGTCATTAGCCATATTAAGATGTCCACACACCGTAAAAGTTCCGAAACGTGTAAAATTCCACCTAAAAATCTTCATCATCCTAGGAAGAACGAACCGCAATTTCCTGCCTCTGCACGACACGATGCCGTATTCCTAATTGGTTTAATTTGACCTTTCCTCAATTCTTCAACCACCATCCTAATTTGTCGGTGGAGCGTCGCCTACCTGATAGCTCTTTCATAAGCTATATTAAAATTTTTAAGAGCCACTTCAGTCACCTCGAAATTGCCAGCATATGTTACAGTTTCGTCGCGGTAGACATCAAAGATGAAATGTTATGGCAAAAAACTTCGTAATTTTTATCTGGCACATAAAAGGGTTGCTGGCAGGGTGGTGATAGTATCCATTTAATCTACCACACAGCGTGAGGTTCGTGGCATACCCTCTGTCTTGCAGATGTTGCCGTAACATCTTGTTGAATGAGAGAGTTATGTCGAACAGGGATGGTTTAGTTTTTTTTTTATTTGGTTCGCTTCTGAAGAAATATTATTGCACTGACTTACAGTTATCAGCTATACTGCAGTTCTTTAGTACTTCCCAACAAGTACGATTCAATAATAAAAAAGGTTTTTTCTTGATAAAAGGATTATTACAAAATTTTAAATATCATACAGGTTTGTTCTGGTAACCTCCTACAAATTTTAATTTCAAAAAATTTTTATTCAAAAACATTTTAGAATCAAATAAAATAAATGTCTTTTAAACACACTCTGATAATTCAATAGACATATAGAATTAACACTTATCACATAATACCAAAGGGAATGAAAGAATTCGAAGAAATATAAATTGTCAATTAAAAATCATTAAATAAATACTTGAAGAGTACGAAATTGTGTTTCGTACCTTGTTTTATTGAAACCAAATTCCTTTCCAAAAATTAAAAACATAACCACAAGAACTTCTTCAAAAACAACTTGCTCAAAAAAAGTTCCTTCAAAAACATTCCTAAAACATGCAGAATATCTTCAAAAAACAATTCAGCTCAACGGAAACTCATCAATTCTACTCCATATTTAAAAAATAAAAATAATTAACAAAAAATATCTCACAATATAAACTGAATGTAGTTAACAGGACAAACACTTGAATGAAGTGAACTGTTAAAAATCCTACGTATTCTATATTCGTCACAGAAATTACATAAAGTAATTATTAAATTAATAAGTAAAGTTTGCAAGGTATTTTATGGACTCCTTTAAAACTAAATGATAATATGTTATAAGTCCAAACCAATAAAAAAAAGATTTCTCTTGATTTCTTCTTATTATTCAATCGTATATATAATAATTATATATTTTGGTTTAACACATTATCATTTGGTTTTAAAGGAGTCCATAAAATACCTTTCAAAGTTCATGAAATTTCTGTGACGAACAAAGAATACGTAGGATTTTTAAAAGTTCACTTCATTCTAGTGTTTGTCCTACATTCACTTTGTCCGGAAAGATATTTTTTATTAATTATTTTCATTTTTCAAATATGAAGTAGAGCTAATGAGTTTTCCTTGTGATAATTCTATATTACTTTTTGAAGAGGTTCAGCATGTTTTAGGATTTTTTTTGAAAGGAACTTATTTTTAGCAAGTTTTTTTTGAAGAAGTTCTTAAGGTTATATTTTGCATTTTTGGAGAGGAATTTGGTTTTAATGAAACAAGGTTCGAAACGAAATTTTGTATTTATATATTGATTTTCAATTGACAATTTATATTTCTTTGAATTCTTTTATTCCCTATGGTATTATGTATTAGGAGTACAAATAAGTTTCCGCCGTTTTATTGTATATGGCGCGGCACGGAGTTTCGGTTAGCTTTCGCAGATGATAACCGGCTTAAAAAATAGTTTGGACATTCAAGAATAACATAACCTATCAATATCATTGATTTTATATTGGAAAAATATAATTTTTATAAGTTGAAAATGTCAAAATTTGAGTCAAGGAAGCTTCATTTGCGGGAAATATTAGTTTACTTCTTTACTTTAAAGAAATCTGCTGCTGAGGCGCATCAATTGCTCGTAGAAGCATATGGTGAGGGTGCTTTGAGTGAGAGAACGTGTCGAAGAGTGGTTTAAAAAGTTTAAAAACGGTGATTTCAACGTAGAAGACAAAGATCGCAGTGGAAGGCCAAAAATTTACGAGGATGCAGAATTGGAGGAATTATGGGAGGAAGATTCATCTCAAACACAAAAAGAACTTGCTCTCACATTAGAAGTCACTCAGCAAGCAGTCTCACATCGTTCTTCTCTAATAAATATTTAATTTGTGTTAAAAAACGGCGGAAACTTATTTGTACTCCTAATACTAAGTGTTGATTCTATATGTCTACTAAAATGACACAGTGTGTTCTAAAGACATTTATTTTATTTTATTCTAAAAGTGTTTTTTTCTAAATTGAAATTTGTAGGAGGTTAACAGAATGAATCTGTATAATATTCAAAATTTTGAAAAGGTATGCTTCATTATTGAATACAATGTAAAATATTTGAGATTAGAGTATAGTTTATTATAGAGTGAAAGTTTTGATAGTTTTGATTTGAAAAACATATCAATTAAGTATTGGATATTCAAATATTGGATGGAGTCCGTTATTTTGTGATAGTTCATTGTAAAAAGGAATGAAATAAGAAGTTACTTTGTTTTCTATCACTTTACATTACACAATATACATTGATTCGATTTTCGTAGTGTTTTAAGTTTGAAAATTTAGTATCAGTTTGAAGATGTGATACACACTACAAAGCTCGGGTACTGTATAATGCAGTAATGAAAAGTTGAAAAAACGAAGTTATTTCCTATTTCATTCCATTTTACAATGAACTATCACAAAGTAACGGACTACTCCATCCAATATTTGAAAAAAAGTAAGTACAGCAGAACAGTCTAAACAATATATTCAACTGCGTCTCAAACGCCAAACAGCAATCCAGAATGCCTGGTTTACCCAGGAGTGACTCCGGAGTAAAGTTTTTCCAAAATTCATTCAATTAAAAAACATGACGTAAACTTCCCAGTCCTGAAGAACAATGAAAGCAGTGAAAGACATATGGCTGAAAGAGAAAAGTAGAAAATGGTTCATCATGAAAAAATGCATCAGACACAACTTGTCCATACATATAAAGGTACTGTATTCAGAATAGAACTTTCTTATAAACTTCACACGGTTGAATTCGACTTATAAGACCATGCAACCAGAAGTATGATGTTCATTATAAATTTAAAAAAATATAGTATTCAATCGAAAAAACTGAAGAGCCTTATATCAAAACAAAATACCCCCATAATAAATTCTTAAATTATTCTAATACTATTTTTTCCACAAAAGAAATTCGGCATCTTGAAAATGGTTCAAATAATAATCCACACATACCCTAAATAAATATCATGGAAACATTAATTTGCCAAACCGAATTAGCATTAATGGATTCACTGGACTCAAACCTCACTAAAGAAAAGATTAAAAAATTAGTATTAACACAAAGAAACCATACATAATCACAAAATCATTAAGAAAAATCAATAATCAAATCAATTCAAATGATAATTTGATGACTAGAGCCGACAAAGAAAATTCTTTTGTTACTCTATCCAAAAACAACTCTCAAAGACATTGAAATCATTCTAACAAACATTTATATATTAAAACTTGACAATATGAATCCTTCCCATACTTAATTAAACGGCCTCATTAAAATCGAAAAAGTAATAAATAAATAATAAATTTAAAATATCATACAGATTTATCCTGTTAACCTCCTAGATATTTTATTATAATTTCAAAAATTTTTTATTCAAAACATTTCAGAATTGAATTAAATGAATGTCTTAGAACACACTGTGTCAATTTAGTAGACATATAGAATTACTACTTATGTCACAGTACCAAAGGGAATGAAGAAAATTAAAAGAAATATAAATTTTCAACTTAAAATTATTGAATAAACATTGAAAGGTACAAAATTTTGTTTCATTCTTCTTTTATGAAAACTGAATTCCTTTCCAAATATGCAACACATACCCACAAGAACTTCTTCAAAGACAACTTGCTCAAAATAAGTTCCTTCAAAAAAATTCCTAAAGCATGCAGAAAATCTTTAAAAAGCAATTTAGAATGATCGCAACGGAAACTCATCAGCTCTAATACATATTCAAAAAATATAAATAATCAACAAAAAATATCTTATCAGACAAACTGAATGTAGTTTACTGGACAAACACTAGAATGACATGAACTCATAAAACTCCTACGTATTCTATGTTCGTTACAGAAATTACATGAAGTTTGCAAGGTATTTTATGGGCTCCTTTAAAACCATATGATAATATGTTATAAGTGTAAACCAAATAACCTTAACTGAAATTAAAACTGTAAGGCAATAGTAATGAACTAACGTTTTAAATCATAATAAAAAGTGGATTTAATGAAACTTTAATAATTTTTAATATTTATGAATGAAATGTACCCTATTATAAAAACTGAAAAAATCGATAAAAATAATTTCTTTATCATATTCCGGTGTTATAAGAAACAACTGGATAGTAGTTTTTCAAAGTTAGATATTAGCATTGTTTTAAACCACAGGAATCATCCTTAATATTCAATCTACCAGATTCGACTCCAAACATACCTATTGCAATAAAGTAACAATAAGTGATAATTTAAACAACTTAAAGAGAATGTCGAAATTCTATATATGTATGCTTATGTAGGCACATATAAAGGTTGAATCTATACATTTGTAGGTACAGATATAGAGGACAGTTGGAAACTTAGGAAATTCAATGTTAATCTAGAGAATGAGCAGGGTCCAGTGGAGCAGTGGAAGAATCAAAACCTCAGCGCGATGTGATGACGAAAAAACGACTGTTCTCTCTCAATGGCAGTGGCGAGTGGAGGGGATGATTCGATCAAAACGAGGCTCTGCACTCTAAATCAGAATTTGCGCTGAATCCGCTTACAAAATTTTGTTTTTTAATTTTGTACTCATACGATTCTCACAAAATTTCGCACTAAAATGCGCGTTATTATTCTTCTAAATGCTGAATTTCAGATCAATCGAATTTGTAGTTTCGAAAATATTGGGAAAAATATTACAAATTTTCAAACATGAATAACTGCAGAACTATTAAACTGATTTTGCTGTTTGACAAACAAAGCCAAGATATTTAGACACAAAACATTATATGATAGTTTCAAAGTTCTCATCCATTCCGTTCTAAAGTAGTCGGGTTTATAGAATTACTGGGATTCTTCATCAGTGAGTCCAACCAAAATGGACGTTTAAGATCATTTTTGGCTCTAAATTACAAACAGTTGGGCTAAACGTTACCAAGTTGTTTCCTGGAACTAGCGTGCAAGAACACTTACAGGCATCTTTCAACTATTCCAAATAAACTAGATCTTGTTACAATTGTTTCAAATTCACGTCGAATATAAAAATAATATCATTAGTTGTTTATAGGGCGAAATTTTTATAATTCCAATAACACTATGATAGCTTCGAGTAGAAGATCTATTTTCTGAATGTAAGTGATCTACAAAATTTGTTATGGTACAATATAATTGGTGTGAAAGGGTATATTTGTTGCGGATTAACGCTTGTAAATGGTCTTAAACACAACAATATACGTAAATGACAGTTTCAGGTACGAGTGGAAGGGAAAAGAAAACAGATCTGGTGGAAATTGGATCTTGCCATACTTCAAGGAAGGAGTTAGTATAGGTTGAAAAGCTCAAGGTCAAGCAAGGAAGATTTTTTATTGATCTATTACGGTCCTGAATCAATCTCCAAGTGCCCTAATAAAAACGCAGAAACGTAGGATAGTGCACAGCAGAACCGGTTCTATGGCCAAGAAATCTCTCAAGGCGCAATATTTCAGGATGGCTAGATTGTTTTTATTTGATTCAAGTGTCCCGCTGATCTTAATATCTCTCTCGACATGACTTCGAATTCCAATTTAATAACCCTTATTTTAGTTTTATTTTCTCCAATTCACGTCGGGTTTAATTCCTAATGTAACTTTCAATAATAGACTGGAATGCCACTACAAAGAGAACATCATCTTATTACATTCTAGTCAATACAGATAGATATTCAACTCTCTCTTCGTTACCACTTTAGCTAGTTGATCATAATTAAAACAAGCTTTTAAAAGTAACTATATTTTACCATCTAAAAAAAAAATTCATAAATTGTTGCAATTTAAAACACTAATCGATATAAATAAAGGGTGTTTTTTTGGAGTGATTGAACTTTAAATTGAAATAAAACACATTTTAATTGAGATTGAAGCCATTTTTTTTTAATTGAAAGATAATTTTATTACATTTATGTGTTAAAAATCATTTCTGGCATATGTCGACCACGACTAGCTCTGAGGAACCGCAGTCGACCATACCAATTTTGGACCACTTACATTTAAATAAAAATGGATTCTTAAAAACAACTAACTAACCGTATTAGCTGCACCTTTCAAGTGATTTCCTACAGATTACGATTTTTTTCACCAGCAGACGAAATCGAATCCAGTAGGGGAAATTTTACCTATATCTAAATCGCCAATCAACCAATTAGGTTCACTCAACCGCTTTAATCATGTTTCGAATAGAATCTCAGACCAGCCGGACATTCCATAAAAAAATTAGACTCAACCCTCGATGACTCTACAGGATGACTATGGTAAAACCATTGTAAACCGTTGTTAGATTAACCCGTGTCTTATCTACACGAGCGCAGCGTGATCATGTAATGAAATATCGGGGGTTATACATAGCATAGTTCTGAAACGAGATTTCTGGCTCGATTAGAAGTGTTAATGGCTTTTATAAAAGGTGTATCATTAAATTAAAAGGTCTTTATCGAGCAGGCACGCCTTTCGGCGGTTATAGTTTTATAGACCATTGTTTTGACTGTTCGACTGAGGTTTTTCATTGATTTCGGCCTTTTTTGTAGACATAAAATATGATTCAGTGACAAAAAAAGGTGCAGATTTTACACGGAGCTTTATTATTTTATGATGAAAGGAATCAGTTAATATGTTTCTGGAAAGTAATATTCAAATATTAATTTGAATGAATTAATTTGGCAATGAGAAATCATTGTTGGGCAGCACCCAGTATTTGTAATTTGAAGAATTTCCGTATGATAGCATCAATAAAAAATTCGAGACGGCCTTAGGCTGATGGACAATTTTTTTATTCGATTTTCAAATGTATAAACAGTGCAAGCTCCTTAATATGAACACTTACTCGCGAAAGTTATACTAAAACCTCTAGGGGATCTATACATAGGATATCTAGAACAATCAGTATAAAATCAATATCAAAAAGAAAAGTTTGGCTTTAAAATTGAATAAATAATTTATAAAAAATTAATTGGACTATAACAGTGAAGAATTCTTGCTTGTTCATATTACTCACTGTTCATATTTGAAAAGGTCGAGAAATATGAATTTTTTACATATTACACTTCGAAACATAATTTGTGGAAATTTTAAGGAGGTTGAAATTTTTGTTCTTCTGATCACATTCTGCAAAATTTACAGGAAATATTTATGAAAACTTCACTTCTTCATCGAAATATCTAAATTTGTCGTGTTCTTCATCTGCACAATTGTTCTTACGTTCAACAGCCCTTCTTGGTAACTCGCGAAATACTCTCAGTTATTTTTTTATATAAGAAAATATTTCAAATTATAACAATCACAATCAGGTTTAATTAAAGAATATTAAAAACTTGAAATACATGCAGTAGGGAGTATATGAAAACGGCATAGGATGGAAGTAAAATAAATTGATTAATTACTATTATTTTACAGAAGTAATATGTTGTTCGTGAATCTAGGAGTTACTTTTAATAAAAACTATTGATACCTAGTTGGGATCTACGAGTCTAACTGGATGTACACTTATTTATTCATTCATTTATTTTCTACAGTAAGTATGCATGTATCAAATATTTTGCCATCAAAATTACATGACACGTTAAGCACAAAAAAATTTTATATGCAAATATAAAATATTTAAAAATTGTAATACATTCTATAGACAAAAATATATATAAATATTGTGAGAAGAATAAAAACATTGATTAAGGAACTCGTTCACATGATGAATTTTATTGTGCTAACCAGCGAAAGAATTTTTTTGAATTGTGTTTTTCCTACCGAAGTTCATAATGTCATCTGGCTGTTTGTTTTAACATTGAAGACAAATATAATTCGCCCCTGCTCTTCCCTTCCAATACGAAGACGTATAAAACATACTTATTATTTCCTTTGGTGTTATGGGAATAAATATGAATTAATTAATTCACATTTATTTTGATTACTATGTATTATCATGAAATGAACATGTGGTACGTTTCGCTACATTACAGCTTCTTCAGATGCGTTTAAACAATTAGTAAAAAATTTGGTGGACAATATTTAAATGGATTCAGAGTTTTGAGATATAGGAACAATGAAGTTTTTATCGCTTCTGGGAAAACCAAGTCTACTATAATCTGAGACACCTTCCCATTTAGTGATTTCACGTGAGAGCTATGATTGTAGATACTAATGCATCGTAAAATTTTTGGATATATTTTTGAGATCATATGTTCTTCCATATGAATCTTAATTTATAGTCGAAACCCTTAGTTTTCTAATAAAAAAAATATATGTTCATCCCACTTCAATTATGATCTTTGAAAATACCAAGATATTTTTTTAACATGTCTGAAATGTTTAATTGATTCACTCGAACAAGCCCCAAATTAGGAAGTGCAAGATGAGAAAGTACTTATATTTGTTGATTTGTGGTAAGTTTATCGATATCAAACAATTTTTCCCAAGCATTAAATCCTGTATTAATTTTTGTTTCAGATCTTACAAGACACATCATTGTATCGGGTGTTTTTTTTAGAGTGATTGAACTTTAAATTGAAATAACACATTTTTAAATTAAGATTGAAGCCAATTTCTTTTATCCGAAAGATAATTTATAGACATTTATGTTTTAAAAATGATTTCCGCCATATGTCCACCACGACTAGCTCTGAGGAATCGCATTCCACAAGATCAATTTTGGACCACTTTTTCGAGTAATTCAGGCCTTATTTCATCAATAACACGAGTTATGTTGGCTTCCGAAGCTTCTACTGTTTCTGGTTTATCAGCATAAACCAATGACTTGACATAACCCCAAAGAAAATAATCCAGTGGAGTTATGTCGCATAATCTTGGAGGTCAATTAATTGGACCATTTCTCGAAATAATGTTATCGCCAAATCTTCTTCCAATAAATCAATTGTAACGGTAGCAGCATAAGGTGTAGCACCATCTTGTTGGAATCGAAACACTTCTGGGTCGATACCATTCAAATTTTGAAACAAATAATCATTGATCATCGATCTGTAACGAACACCATTCACTGTAACATTAGCTCCAGCATCGTTTTTAAAGAAATATGGACCGATGATGCCTCCAGCGTGTAAAGCACACCATACAGTGCATTTTTCAGGATGCAATGGAACCTGCAGAACTTCTTGAGGATTGTTTTCACTCCATATACGGCAATTTTGCTTGTTTACATAGCCGTTCAACCAGAAATGAGCTTCATCACTAAACACAATTTTACGATAAGAAAGTGGATCAACTTCAAGCTGTTCTAGGGACCAATCAGCAAACAAATGACGCTTATTATGGTTAAGTGGCTTTTGTTCTTGATCTTGTATGGGTGTAGACCAAGATCTTCACGTAAAATTGTCAATGTGGTGGATGCACAAAGTCCAAATTGTTGTGTACGTCGACGATAGACAAATCTGGATCATCATTAACACTATGACTTTCAGCAGCGATATTTTCTTCTGTACGTTCAGTTCTTCTTCTTGTTTTTATTGTTGCATCGAGTAGAGAAAATGTTAGCCGAAATCTATCGATAGTTCGATGAATAAGCTGCTCTGATGGACGATTATGTAAACCATAAATTTTTCGAAGTGCTCTATAAGTTTGGCGAATAGAATACTGATTTTGAAAATAAATTTCAACAATTTGTGAACGTTGTTGCGGCGTAAGTCTTTACATGATAATTTGTCAATGTTTACTGAACAGAAATGTCAAAACAACACGGATTCTACCTTCTGTCAAATCACAGTTATCCCTATCGAAAGTTAAATCACCACAATTTATTTACATAAAAGAAAAAAAGAATGAGTCCGAACACATTTCCTTGTGGAATCTCATAAGACGATACATTTGTTCTATTGAATTCACCATTCAATTATACAGTTTGCTTTCTCTCTAAAAGGAAAGTACGATTTAGTGTATTTATTTTTCCCTAAATCTATAATATGAAAAATTCCCTAATAATCTTTGATGATTGACTGTGTCGAATACCTTTGCCAAATCGATGACAATTGTTGAAGATGGAATATTTTTTTCGATGTTCTAATATATACTTTCAGTTACTCTTCTTATAGCGTTCCCCTTTCGAAGTCAGAATTGATTGTTCGAAAGAATACTATATTTAAAATAACGTGTATATACTTGATAACTTGTGACATATGTAGTTGTATTGGTTTTCATACTGAAATTTTTGTTGAGTTTTGAAACTACATTTTTGTAATTTTTGCAATGTCTATAGTGTCGTTGATACGTTTGTATATTATTATATATTATGATGACATATTTCAAATAAATATTCTTCTTCTTCTCAAAAATTGAATAATATTAAATCAAAATGTCTAAGAAACACTATTTCGTCATAAGCAGATATAATATTATCAAACATCACATAACACCCTAAAAGGATAAAAAAATTCAAAGAAAATATAGAATATTGACCAAAATTATCTAGCAAACTTTGACCAATACAGATGTTACAAATGGATTTTATGAATAACAAATTCTATTCCAAGAAAAAAAGCTCCTAAATTTAAAAAGTCTTTTAAAAATATCGCACATTCTCCAGAATAGCATTTAAAACTCCCACCCATCTTCATCGGTTGAACTTTTTTGTATGATAAATAAAAACAATCAACAGACATATATCACATACCACGTGGTCACAGCTAACACTATCAAGAAACTGGACTAAAACAAACTGTTTTAGAAACATTAATTGAATTCTTTGTTCCTCTGGATAACCTCACGAAATTCAATTTAAAAAAATGAATCTTAGAAATATTTTTCATTTTAAGATATTATCAAGAATTATCAAAATTCACAAAACATTCTTAAAAGAAAAAAGAATGCAAAGAAAGTATAGAGTATTGATCGAAATTCGAGAGGCAGCCGATGAGAATGGGTAGGAGTTCTAAACGCTATTCTGGATAATGTGCTAAATTTTCTAAACACTTTTTTTGGAATAGAATTTATAAGATCAATTTGAAAGAGCTATGTCGGCTTAAGCTTACTAGGTAATTTCAGTCAATATTCTATATTTTCTTTGGAAGCTTTTATCTTTTTGTGTGTTTTGTAATATTTGATAATTCTATATTTCTACTTAGAAAAAACAGTGTTTCTGAGACATTTTGTTTTGGTTTTTAGAAATTTTCTAGAATTTCTCAAATTGAATTCTGTAGAAGTTTTACAGAATTATTCTGATAATGTTCAAAAATAGGCAACCTGATTATTATTTAAATATTTTAATATTACCCTTCTACATATTTAATTCCAAAAAATTATATTTAATGATTATAACTTCTGAAAATAAATTGAAATAATATCGTATAAGTACCACTTATATCAATTGACATATAAAATAAACATTCATTATAAGACATCCGAATGGTATAACAAAATCCAATAAATAAAAATTATTAACCAAAATCCTATAAATTAAATATTTTGAATAGACAAAATTTTGAATCTCTTGATCAATCTTATGAAAACCAATATCTTTCAAAAATATCTAACATAATCTTAAGAATTTCATCATAAAACTATCTTACTTAGACTATTCAATATTATTGGATATCTAACTAAGGTATTTTATATAAAAAACTCAAGATATGTAAAATATTACTGAAAAACAAGTTTTAAGAAGGACTTTGCTTCGTCAGTATTCAAATAATTCATATTTAATAAATATAACATCAATCAACAACAAATATTTACTTACCCCTCAATCTTTTGTTGATTGATGTTATATTTATTGAATATGAATTATTTGAATACTGACGAAGCTAAGTCCTTCTTAAAACTTGTTTTTCAGTAATGTTCTACATATCTTGAGTTTTTTATATAAAGTACCTTAGTTAGATATACAATAATATTGAATAGTCTGAGTAAGATAGTTTTATGATGAAATTCTTAGGATTATGTTAGATATTTTTGAAAGATATTGGTTTTCATAAGATTGATCAGCAGAAACAAAATTTTGTCTATTCAAAATATTTAATTTATAGGATTTTGGTTAATAATTTTTATTTATTGGATTTTGTTATACCATTCGGATGTCTTATAATGAATGTTTATTTTATATGTCAATTGATATAAGTGGTACTTATACGAGATTATTTTAATTTATTTTCAGAAGTTTTAATCATTAAATATAATTTTTTGGAATTAAATATGTAGAAGGCTAATATTAAAATATTTAAATAATTTTATATACCTTCTATCAAGAATTAACCTCTATTTATGTTAACCTGATTATTGTCTGAGCCTTCATTTAGTTGGTTTAAAGTTTCAATTTCCGGAATTTCATATGATTTTTATAATTATTCATGACTGGATATTGTTTTTCATATCATTAGTAAAAAGATATGACATTTATTTTAGTAAATTTAAATCATGTTCTAAAAGTTTTCAGATAATTCATATTTTTCCTAAATTAATCAGAATAAATTGTGTATATATGCTGGATAAAAGAAAAGACCATTTATGAGTTTTTCAACATTTTTTTGTATAATTAAATTGAGGGATTGTGCAGAAAAAGATTTTATACTTTCCAAATGTTTGGACTTCTGCAACTCTGGTCAGTGACTCATAAAACGTTACTTTGTCAATAATCGCAAAAAAGAAGAGAGGATTCATGTCTTATCTAACTCCCTGGGTTTCCTTGTAACGAACTGCAAGCCGGTAAACTCAACTTTATGGCCCGTGGCTTCTTGTGGGACGAAGAGCCATTTCAATTAGATACACATTACAGTCGAGCCAACGCGCTTCGGGTGGTCCTGATTTCTTCCGAGGCTCCAGTCCCGCTTCTTCCTTGGCCACCTTTATTGGTCGAATGTAAGAATCACTGTTTTTAATTGAGTATTATTATTTCTTGGAACGTGACAGGATTTTCTCGGTGTGAATGCAGGAATTGTTATTGCATTTTGTATACATTAAATTGTTTATGACGTCTTGAAGGTCATCATAATTTTTTGCGCAGCTGTTTAAATAATTCAATCGGAATGGTGGATCCAGAAGAATAAGATGCTAAGTTTAATATAATCTTTATTTAGAAGTGAAACAAAATTGTTTTCTGGAAATCATCATCATGAGCTCTGTACAATCCCCATCCCGAGCAGGCCTCTCCAAATTTCTTCCACTGTTCTCTATTTTGGGCAATAATATTACTTTCTTTTTCTTAATAGAATCCTGCATTCTTGTTGATGGACGGCTACGGCTTCTTCTACCATCTCTTGGCTACCATTCCTGCGCCAAATCGTTCCATTTCTCAGTTGACATCTTTGCTACATGGCCAGCCCAAGTCCACTTTTTCTTGAACAGTTCTTTGCCTACATCTTTCACTTTTGTTTTTCTCCTGATATCTACATTTCTTATTCACTTGCGTTGTTACTTGGACAACCATCCTGTTGAAACGAGACGTCATCAAAATTAACCGATAGCTGTCGAACTGTCGGAATAATTTGATTCTCTAAAAGCACCAGATAGTTTACGTTATCATCGATAAAAAATGGCCCTATGATGTAATTCCCCAGTATTCCTGTCCAAACATTAAGTTTTTGGGATACTGGGTACGCACAAGAATAATCAGACGCTTATTCTTCCTAGACCAATATCTTACTACTGATGAGTTATGTTTTCTATTTAAAGAAAACGATGACTCAGTAGTGAATGAGATATTGCTGTGGCATTAACTATTTTCATTTAAAAATAAATGGAGTTTCATACTTGATAGAAGGTATATAAAATTTTTCAAATATTAAGAGATATATTCTGTTAGCCTTCTAGATATTTAATTCCAAAAAATTATATTCAATATTATAACTTCAGGAATTATATTAATGTCATATAAGCACCGCTTATATTAAAGGACATATAAAATAAACTTTCATTATAATACATCCAAATGAGATAACAAAATCCAATAAATATAAATTTTTAACAAAAATCCTATAAATTAAATAAAAATAAAACTCTCTTACTTGGAATATTCAATGTTATCGGATATCCAACTGAGTTACTTTTCAGAAAATCTCAAGATATGTAAAAACATTACTTAAAAACACGTTTTAAGAGAGACTTTGCTCGTCAGTACCCAATCATATTCAAAGTAATATATAACATCAATCAACAAAAAATATTTACTCACCTTAAAAATCAGAAATATCTTGGCAAATGAATACTGAACATTTAAATAGTATCCTATGTGACCTTCAACAAATAGTTTTGTGGTTTACGGGGATCTTAAAGATTGGCCGGCATTTTAACGGCCTCTGTTATAGCACAAGGAGATCTGTATAAAGAATGTTAAGGAAACCAAATAATTATATATTATGAATAAAATAAAATAAATGGAGGTTCATACTTAATAGAAGGTATATAAAATTTATTAAATATTTTCATATTAACAGATATATTCTGTTAGCCTTCTACGTATTTAATTTCAAAAAATTATATTTAATATTATAACTTCAGGAATTAAATTAATGTCTTATAAGCACAATTAAATATCTGATCTAAATTATTCTTGGATTCAGTAGGAGTAGCTTAGGTGAACTCCGACTTAGATTCTTCTTCTTATTTTTTCCTGTATGTTGCATTGAGTAAATTCATTTATTATAAAAAATGTATGTGTCATACTATGATATGCTGATAACTGGATGAGACGAGCTTTTGAGGTATGCTATTTCTGTACGAGAAGGATCATGAAAAATGGAAAAATCAATGCTTGTTATTGACTCTAGTTATTGTTAAATCTAAATAATTAAGTGCTTATCAGTTCCTTCTTCATTATTCATCTGCGAACTCAAATTTTCATATAACGAATTTAGGTTATAGAGAAAATCATTAAGCTAACTTTTAATTATAATATTATTTGTACCAATAAACAATATTGTTAGTGATTCTATCTTTATTTTCATAAATAGATTTTTCTAAAGTACCCAGGAACATTTCCACTTGAAGTGAGCTCAAGAATCTTCCTATAATTAAGCCATGTGCACTACTGTAAAACAAATAAAATCAGCAGTAAAACGAGCATGTTGTAAAATTACACAAAGATATATAAACAAACTAGTATCAATGAACCTACAAGTACCACAGTCATATTCCCCAGTCAAACTTCAAAAAATAGAATACCTGATAAGACAGTAGTTTCATATTTCAAAACCTCAGCATACAAACTTTATAAATTCTTTATCAATCACAAAAATACTTTCTCTAATTTACAACCTCATTCTTCAAATGAAAATTCACTAGTACTTTTGAAATCCCACCCAAATTGTAGTTAATTAATTTCCAATAGTACCACCTGATGATGTAATAGCTGATGAGTAGACAAAATTTTGTTTCTGCTCATCCCTCTTATGAAAACAGATATCTTTCAAAAATGTTTAACATAATCCTAAGAATTCCATCATAAAATTATCTTACTTGAAACCAAAACACTTCTGGGTCGATACCATTCAAATTTTGAAACAAATAATCATCGATCTGTAACGAGCACAATTCACTGTAAGCTCCAGCATCGTTTTTAAAGAAACATGGACCGATGACGCCTTCAGCGTAACATGAAGTTATAATATTAAATATAATTTTTTGAAATCAAATATAAAATAAAATAGAAAGGCCTTTTACTTGATAGAAGAAATATAACAAAATTTGAATATCAAAACAAATTAAAATATGTTTATCTTCTTCAATTTTAATTTCGAAAAATTTTTTTATTAAAAAAACTTTTAGAATTAAATTAATGTCTAAAACAAGCACCGCTTACATTAAATAGACGTATATAATCAAAACTGAATATATAATGTCAAATGGAGTAAATAAACCAACAGATATACGAAAGTCATTAAAATTAATGAATAAATATTTAAAGGAGACAAAATTTTGTTTCTGGTCTTACCTTTAAGAACACCAATTGCCTTTTAAAACATGAACACACTTAAAGGACTCCTCAAAGAATATAATTTATTTGAAATATTTAATATATTTAAATATTCGAATAAGTTAATTCAGAAATCTCTCAAAACGTGCACTATATCTTCAAAAAACAAATATAATTCTAAGCAATCCCTTCTTCGGTCCTAAATAATATTCCAAATATCAAAATCAAAAAACTAACCTATATCAACAACGCACCACGTGTAAAGAAATGAATGTTTCGAAACACAGATCAACTTTATAATTCAAGATAAATAAAATAGAAAGGAATTTTACTTGATAGAAGAAATATACCAAAATTTGAATATCAAAACAAATTAAAATATGTTTATCTTCTACAATTTTAATTTCAAAAAATTTTTTTATTCAAAAAACTTTTAGAATTAAAATAATGTCTAAAACAAGCACCGCTTACATTTAATAGACGTATATAATCAAAACTCAATATATAATGTCAAATGGAATGAATAAACCAACAGATATACGAAAGTAATTAAAATTAATAAATAAATAATTAAAGGAGACAAAATTTTGTTTCTGGTCTTACCTTTAAGAACACCAATTGCCTTCTTTGAGAAGTCCTTTAAGTGTGTTCATGTTTTTAAAAGGCAATTGGTGTTCTTAAAGGTAAGACCAGAAACAAAATTTTGTCTCCTTTAAATATTTTATATTTATTCCATTTGACATTATATATTGAGTTTTGATTATATACGTCTATCAAATGTAAGCGGTACTTGTTTTAGACATTAATTTAATTCTAAAAGTTTTTTGAATGAAAAAATTTTTTGAAATTAAATTAAATATGTAGAAGGCTAACAGAATATATCTGTTAATATTAAAATATTTAAAAAATTTTATATACCTTCTATCAAGTATAAACCTCCATTCATTTTATTTTATTCATAATATATAATTATTTGGTTTCCTTAACATTCTTTATACAGAATTCCTTGTGCTATAACATAGGCCGTTAAATTGCCGGTCAATCTTTAAGATCTATGATAAACCACAGAACTATTTGTTGGAGGTTACATGGGACACCATTTAAATGTTCAGTATTCATTTGCCAAGATGTTTCTAGATTGTTACGGTGAGTAAATATTTTTTGTTGATTGATGTTATATTTTTTAAATGTGTTTGGGTACTGACGGGCAAAGTCTCTCTTAAAACGTGTTTTTTAGTAATGTTTTAACATATCTTGAGATTTTCTGAAAATTAACTTAGATATTCAATAATATTGAATATTTCGTGTAAGATAGTTTTATGATGAAATTCTTAGGATTATGTTAAACATTTTTGAAAGATATCTGTTTTCATAAGAAGTATGAGCAGAAACGAAATTTTGTCTATTCAAAATATTTGATTTATAGGAATTTTGTTAACAATTTATATTTATTGGATTTTGTTATCTCATTTGGATGTCTTATAATGAATGTTTGTTTTATATGTCGTTTTATATGAGCGGTGCTAATATGACATTAATTTAATTCCTGAAGTTATAATATTAAATATAATTTTTTGAAATTAAACATTTAGAAGGCTTACAGAATATATCTGTTAATATTAAAATATTAAAAAAAATATTTTCATTTACTTTTCCCATTATAATTTCACAAAATTCCATTCCTTTGATATGGTCTTTGTTTACTCGAACAAGGTTCACCGGCTTCAACACCAGCACATACATTTACTTCTTTTTTCAGACGATTTTCACTAATGGTTTTTGGTGGTTTATCAATGTTGCAATGCTTGCATGTTCGTAAACGCTCTTTCTCGAATTTTTAATTTTTTTAAGAAATAGCCGAACTTGAACGAATCGGCCTATCTTCAAACGCAACAATTAATATTGACCACGAAAGTATCATCTCATGATCTGTACTTATTCTTCTACACTGAAAATTTCGATTCACTTAATTTTCAACCGATATGGACAAATAAATCCCACGTTTGAAGTGCGAATGGTTCTAATTGCTGAACTGAAAGCAGTGCAGAGCCTCGTTTCGATCGAAGCATCCCCACTAGCTATTGCCATTGAGAGAGAAAAGTCGTGCATTCGTCATAGTATCGCGCTGAAGTTTTGATTCTTCCACTGTTCCACTGGACATTCATGCTCCTCTAGATTAACATTGAATTTCCTATGTTTCCGACTGTCTCTTTTATACCTGTATATTGTGAAGTGAAGAATGAAAATTCGCGAAAATTCATAGTGTTCTTTATATCTGATGCAACACTCATCCATCAATGATCCTCAACTGCAAAGGAATTAATTTTTATTTATAGATGTGGCACCCAAAAACCGAGACTACTAAGCGATTTTCCACAAATTCCCAAAATAGTGTGATTGTTATTATTAATCTAAACGGTGCAAGATATTTGATTCACGAGACACTCTGTATTTCTCATACAGACTCAAACCGACATAGGAACGATAATCTTTCGTGGTCTGCATTCAGATATTCAGTAGCATATCTCGTAAAATATGAAGAACTGAAAGAATCAGGCATTATTCTTGCCTTCATAAAATCTGACATCCCTAAAACATTAAACTTGTCGTAAAATTAAATCTTTTGAATGTCCCAAAAACCGCTTCAGGACAAGCAAACGAAACAAAGCCAAAGAAGAAAGAGACCGTTAAACACATCCTGTTTACGACAATCCAGATTTTTTTTAATGGTTAGCCGCCTTAGTCAATCTTCGAACTTTTGAAGTCTTTTTTGAATATAAAATCCAACAATCCCCCTGATTTAATGTAAATCAGAGCGTTTCCCTGCATGAGAAAGATTTTATTATTATTTAATCCTATAACTATGTTCGGAACCATTAAATCATGTCTGTACCCTATTCATATTTAAAAAATGAAGCAATGTGAAAAATTGAATTTTTTTATGAAAAATGCATTATTCACTAGTTGTTTCCGAACACAACATCCATACCGGCTACTTATGAATAATATTAGGAATAATAAATCAGAGCATGAAAATTAGGTTTATTATTTGAAACTTCCTCAGTCGCGTGATATTCTTCGACGTACATATAATAATGCAAAAAATATTCACAGTTTTCTGCACTTGTTGCAGAAAACAGAGTACTATAGTTTTGCCCAAATATCTGTAATGTTCGAATTTTGATTGAAATAAACAACTAGTTTTGTGGAAAATTATGTTTATTTTATTTTCGAATAACAAAACAGAGAATTCAGTGCTTTTATTCATCAAACGTAGCTTCTTTAAGAAATAATTCACAGATTTGAAATTTTTAGAGAAAATTATACTCAGATTTTTCTAACATGGAACCGGCCCCTAAGACAGGAAAATTTTAAATAATAATAAGCAAGTACTCAAATTAAAAATGAAACACTCTGTATGGTAAAACATTAGATCCAACCTTATACTAGGAGTATTTTAGAAAGAAATAAAATGAAAACTTCCAAAATACAACTTAATTGATATACAAATCGATATGGAGATTTTTAGAATCACTGAAATTACAAATGATATTTCCGTTCGTTTTTAACTCTAAGTTTAACTCAACTTCTTTCATCTTATCCCTTGAGGATAAGGTGTTAAAATATATTTATTCATAATTACTAGAAACATAATGAGGCAAAAGGGCATGCTGTGAATATTGGAAGGTTGTAACACCTGCCTAAAGTTATGCTTGATACTATTAAACTCCTAGATTATACGAATTTTCAATTTATTAATTCATCTTCTGTTTTTAGTTCCCCATACTCGTAGAGTGACTAAACTTAAATTTGAATCCAGCTTTAATAAGCTCAATTCAAACTCCATCAAGAGTCATAAAATGAATGAGTTTTGAGAAGTTCGAAACAAATAATATACCCAAGTGTTTTATTTTTCATCTTCTGAATATCATCACCATTGTTATAATATTTTTTTAAGAACAATACTTCCTAATAAGTATTCACTGAGGTAAACTATTTTCATGTTGAAAAATCACCTCTATATGATAATATGCATCAATTATTTTGAAGAATTTTCCTATAATGCTAGGGAGAATTTACTTTTTTCTTATTATTCTTATTTTTGTGGGAAAAGCGTTTCGTTGATATTGTTTCGCCATTTCTGTATTTGTCAATAGTACGTGCGAATACAACAGTTGAGATATTTTGTGTATTAGATTAATTTGTTGGTTTCGTTGAATCTCGATTATTTTTATATTTCTCGTGAAACTCTTCATTACTCCTAATATTTCATGGCATGCTGGAGATTGGATAATTCTTTTCAGTTGCATATTTTGGTTTATTTTTTGGTTGATGCAATTAACTGTCCCAACATGAACAAATTAATCGTAGGTAAATTGAGCTATTTGCCATGGTAAATCCTTGTCAGATGTCACCTATTCAAAGAAAATATTCAAACCAACATCACGTTTATACAGGAGTGACGTAATTCCCTTGAATATTGCTCACTGGTGTTTTCATAAGTTTTTATATTCCCTGAATCATATATCATTACCTAAATACCTGACTTCTGTGATTCTTAGCTACTTTCATAATGTCTTTTGTAGCTTCGTTTAACATACACACAACGTCAAGAGTCTTGCCCCCCCCTATCAACGCTCAACTTGTAGAAAGTAACATGAATTTTTTGTGCGTGGGATCTTCACTATCTTATCACTCAAATGAAAACAATATATCAGCAAAAATGTTTCTTGTTCGGGAGAATACAGGTATATACGAAGTCAATCGGTTTTCAGCGGATAAGGAGAGTTGTAGTATTGAGAATATTCCGTGGAAAATGCCGGGACATCCAATTTCTCAGTTTTACCGGGCAAGAATAGTAGCCCAACATCAAGAAGCTTTGTCGAACCACCAGATTGCGCAACGTTTGAATATTTCAAGGACTTCAGTAAGGCGCATAGTGGCCCTTTTCCTGGAAACCGTCAGCGTTGCCCGGAGACCGGTGCCTGGTCGAACCAGGGTAACATCTGCAAGGGAAGGCCATTATACCTCAAATTTCACTCGAAGGAATCGAACGGTATCTGTAACAGCCCTTCAAAATAATTTTTTGAGGACCTATAGACGGGTAAACTCAACCAGTATCATAAGAAGGTGGTTGCATTCCTCAAATTTAAGGGCAAGAAGACCTTCAAGAGTATCACGGCTATCACCTGGACATAGAGCTACCCGTCGGCAATGGACAGAACACCAGTAAGACTGGCTTTTACCACAATGGCGCAACGTACTTTTTTCGGACGAGTTACAATTCGTTTTACAAAGTGATAGTCGACGAAAAGGGGCAGACTAGAGCGACTCAATTTCGCCCGGGAAGTTGTGCCCTTTCAAGGCAGATCAATAATGTATACATAAAACTTCAAACCACCCCACCAACCAAAAGATGTCAGCATATAATAGTTTTATTCATAGATTATTGAATCTCCCTTTGAGTTCAGAAAACTTTTTGAAAGAATTAAATATTATTAAACAAATAGCGACAAACAACGGTTACAATCCCTTTCTTATAGACAAAATGGTATTCAATAAACAAAAGAAAATGGCATTAAATCTCGTGTACCCAATCATAAAAGAGGACAATACACAGAAATATTTTTCGTTATCTTATGTCAATGGATTATCTGAAAATATTGCTAAATATTTCAACAGTTGTTTCAATTATAACGCGGCTTTTAAGACAATTAATAACCTTAGTACCTACATAAAAAACAATAAAGATCGTACAAATAAAGAAAATAAATCCGGAGTCTACAAGTTGACTTGCAAAGATTGCCCTTTAGTATACATTGGCCAGACTGGTAGATCATTCAAGAAACGTGTCCAAGCACACCAAAGAGGTTATATATTCAATTCTGCACATTCGACATATGCTAATCATCTTAAGGAATTCAGGCATAATTTCAACAATAATTATGAAATTATCCACGTTGAAAGCAAAAGTTCTAGATTAACACTTTTAGAATTTCTTGAAATCAACAGGTATAATGCCCGTGTCCAAGAACACCAAAGGGGTTATATATCTAATTCTGTACATTCGACATATGCTAATCATCTTAAGGAATTCAGGCATAATTTCAACAATAATTATGAAATTATCCACGTTGAAAGCAAAAGTTCTAGATTAACACTTTTAGAATTTCTTGAAATCAACAGGTATAATGCCCGTAAAATCCTTTTGAACGAACAAACAGATGTTGATCAGTCTCCATTACTGAATATTTTTCCTTAATGGCATTTTTAGCGGCAAACTCCAATAAACACCTAGAGTTTTGATGACTTGTGCTTCCATTATTTGGCCACGTACCTAAAAATGTATTTAAACTCGGTTACACTGAATACCATAAGACAGTACAATGTAATACCTGAAGAAGCCACATCGTGGTGAAACAATTGTTGTAGTAGTACAAACATTTTTGTGGAAATAAATTACTGTCTCATATACATTTTTTTAATTATGAATTAACTTTTTGAAAATGTTATCAGGACATTGAACGGACATGCAAATGTTTATGTCGTATTGGCATATAGACCATTATGACATTTCGTCAACTGAACCAGAGCAGTAAGTAGTACCATTGACATATACAAGATATCTAAAACAAGAGTCGATAGGATTCAACTCAGGAATAAGTGAAGACGGACCATTTGATAAATTATCTCTTGTAGGTTTGTAGGGAAAATTTAAGAATTTGAAGGAGATAAGTAATCATGTTTCCTGTGGCTTCATCTTGACCAAAGCATATCTTATGAGATATCAAGTAAATATTAATTTACTTATTGTTTAAAAATGTATGGAAGCAAAATTTATAGAAAATAAAAGTCAGTTGGAAATTTCCCAACAACCACTTTATGAATTTTCAGCAGTAACGTGTAAATGAGCATCAATTAAGAGTGAATAAATGCTCAACCAGAACTTCCATAAACCCGATTCATTAAATTGTCCATACCAGATAATGTGATCTAAATTAGAATGCTGATAATCTGTCAAATACACAAGCCACAATATTGTTTAAACAAACGCATACGTAGGAGTACACAGTTCTAGAATTGATTGAATTATAATACTTGATGAAGGTCCAAATTATAGTAATTTATTAGTTATCGTGATGTGGACCAATTTAAGGTTGAATTGAGGTGCTCAAACTCGTTCAGGCCGTTCCCATTTTCGGAATTGGATAATTTGACGAATTAAGCATAAGCAGATTAGGTCGACCATTGCTGTTGACATTTTTTTATTCGAAGCGAACATTTTTCTCTGGATTTAAATTATATTATTACGACAGGTGTGGCAGGATTAGGTAGCTGTTGGATGTTCAGGCGAGGTTAAAATAAGTGACAGAAGGTGGAGTGTTAAAGTAAGATTTTTAATGAGATCGTTTGTATTTCTGTATGCAATTTTGATTGTTTTTCAAAAATTTATCGCATCATTGAAATTGTTTCTAATGCAATGTATGAAAGTTTCAAGTAATATTCGGAGTGTGAAATATCGGGTGTTTTTTACAGTGCTAGAACTTTAAATTGAAATGAATGTCCACCACATCTAGCTCTGAGAAACCGCATTCGATCAGACCAATTTTGAACCACTTTTTCGAGTAATTCAGGCTTTATTTCATCAATAACACGAGTTATGTTGGCTTCCAAAGCGTTTATTGTTTCTGGTTTATCAGCATCAAACAATGACTTGACATAACCCCAAAGAAAATAATCCAGTGTAGTTATATCGCCAAATCTTTCTTTCAATAAATCAATTGTTACGGTAGCAGCATGGGGTGCAGCACTATCTTGTTGGAACCAAAACACTTCTGGGTCGATACCATTCAAATTTGGAAAGAAATAATCATCGATCTGTGACGAGCACCATTCACTATAATTACCGCTTCTGGGAAAACCACGTCTAGTATAATCTAAGACTCCTTCCCATTAAGTGATTTCATATGAGAGCTACGATTGTAGATACTAATGCATCGTAAAATTTTTGGAGATATTTTTGAGATCATATGTTCTTCCATATGAATCTCAATTCATAGCCGAAACCCTTTAGTTTTCTAATCAGAAAAAATATATGTTCATCCCACTTCAATTATGATCTATGAAAATATCAAGATATTTTGTTGAACCTGTCTGAAATGTTTAATTGATTCACTAGAACTATCCTTAAATTAAGAAGTCCAACTTTATGTGTTGAGATATGATTTGTTGATTTGTGGTAAGTTTGTCGAGTTCAAACAATTTTTTCGAAACATTAAATCTGGTATTACTTTTTGTTTCAGATCTTACCACGACACATCATTGTATGGGGTGTTTTTTTTTACTTTAAATTGAAACAAAACAGATTTAAATTAAGATTGAAACCATTTTTTTTTTATTTGAAAGATAATTTTATGACATTTATGTTTCAAAAATAATTTCCGGCATATCTCCACCACGACTAGCTCAGAGAAACCGCATTCGACCTTTTTGCACTACTTTTTCGAGTAATTCCGGCCTCATTTTATCAACAACTCGAGTTATGGCGTCTATTGTTTCTGGTTTATCAGCATAAACCAATGACTTGACATAACCCCAAAGAAAATAATCCAGTGGAGTTATGTCGCATGATCTTGGAGGCCAATTAATTGGACCATTTCTCGAAATAATGATATCGCCAAATCTTTCTTTCAATAAATTAATTGTTACGGTAGCAGCATAAGGTGTAGCACCATCTTGTTGGAATCAAAACACTTCTGGGTCCATACCATTCAAATTTTGAAAAAAAATAATCATTGATCATATCGATCTGTAACGAGCACTTTTCACTGTAACATTAGCTCCAGTATCGTTTTTAAAGAAATATGGACCGATGATACCTCCAGCGTGTAAAGCACACCATACAATGCATTTTTCAGGATGCAATGGAACTTGCAGAACTTTTTGAGGATTGTTTCCACTGCATATACGGCAATTTTGCTTGTTTACATAGCCGTTCAACCAGAAATGAGCTTCATCACTGAACACAATTTTACGATAAAAAAGTGGATCAACTTCAAGCTGTTCTAGGGCCCAATCATCAAACATACGACGCTTATTATGGTCAAGTGGCTTTAGTTCTTGAACCAGTTGGATCTTGTATGGGTGTAGACCAAGATCTTTACGCAAAATTTTCCATGTGGTGGATGCACAGAGTCCAACTTGTTGTGAACGTCGACGAATAGACAAATCTGGGTCATCATTAACACTATGACTTACAGCAGCGATAGTTTCTTTTGTACGTATAGTTCTTCGTCTTATTGTTGTTGCATCGAGTAGAGAAAATGTATAACATAAAATTCACGAAGTGCTCTATGAGTTTGGCGAATAGAACATTAATTTTGAGAATAAATTTCAACAATTTCAAAACGTTGTTGTGGCGTGAGTCTTTCCACGATAATTTGTCAATGCTTACTGAACAGAAATGTCAATACAACATGGCTTCTTCCTTCTGTCAAATCACAGTTATACCTATTGAAAGTTCTATCACTCTGAAAAGAACACTTGATAGGTCCTTCAGCAGTTTGCAGATATATTTTTAGGTGAAGTTCTAATGTATTAGTTCTGCAATAAATATAATATATTATTATTATTATTCTTAATAGTGGCTCATTTTACGTTTTCCCTATTACCAAGAGAGAGCTCATCAACATAGTGAAAAAGATGAGAAATGCAAACTCTTGTAGGTACGATGGTATACCGATAACTGTTAAAAGTACTATACAGGTGGTAGCGGGGTCGTTGGCTCATTATGTACCGCTCAGGCACTGAAGAGATATTGAATTGAATCGGTACTTACTTGGTGAAAATCCATATCAAATAATATTTAAATAAGGCTATTCTGATTTTCACAAATTTTTATTGTTATGCTTACAACAATCGTTTCACTATCACAGTAGCATCACTGAAGGGATATTTCCATCTGCCCTCAGAATAGCTTTAATCAAACCCCTGCATAAGAGAGGAAATGTACATGATGTCAATAATTTCTGTCCAATATGTTTACTCACTTCTTTCGTACAAATGTTCGAGAAACTTTTGGTCGGTAGGTTTTGCTCCTTTATGTACCTATAAGTTCAAAATTTTCTCTGAGAAACAACATGGCTTTCTGAAAAGCAAGTACTACTACAGCGATATATGAATTAGTATGTGATTTTGTTGATGCTTTGGAGAATGATGAAGTGCCTGTTGGGCCTTTTCTTGATTTATCTGAGGCATTCGATAGCGTGAATCATCAATGCCTTTTGAAGACACTCTCTTTATGTGGTATTCGCGATTATCAACTGGAATTTCTCAGGAGCTACTTGTCTGATCGAGTTCAGAGAGTTTGTATTGAGAGAGAAGGACTAGTTTTTATGTCAGAAGATAAATATGCCAACGTAGGAGTTTCCCAAGGAAGTAATCTGGGACCCTTTTTATTTCTGATATACATCAATGAACTCGACCTCTTGTTGTTTAAATATTTTAATATTAGCCTTCTACATATTTCATTTCAAAAAATCATATTTAATAATTATAACTTCTGAAAATAAATTAAAATAATGTCATATAAGTACCACTTATATCAAATGACATATAAAATGAACATTCATTATAAGACATCCAAATTGTATTATATAACAATATCCAATAAATAAAAATTTTTAACCAAAATCTTATAAATTAAATATTTTGAACAGACAAAATTTTGTTTCTGCTGATCAATCTTATGAAAACAAATATCTTTCAAAAATGTCTAACATAATCTTAAGAATTTCATCATAAAACTATCTTACTTAGAATATTCAATATTATTGAATATCTAAGTTACTTTATATAAAAACTCAAGATATGTAAAAACATTACTTAAAAACAAGTTTTAAGAGAGACTTTGCTTCGTCAGTATTCAAATAATTCATATTCAATAAATATAACATCAATCAGCAACAAAAATTTACTTCACCCTTCAACAATTTAGAAAACTTCTGGTAAATGGATATGAAAAATTTGAATGTCTTGTAACGGTTAACTATAGATAAATATTTCTGTGGTTTACCCTTGATCTAAAAGATTGAAAGACAATTTAACGGTCTCTGTTATAGCACAAGGACTATCTGTATAAAGAATGTTAAGGAAACCAAATAATTATTATATATATTATGAATAAAATAACATAAAAAGAGGTTAATTCCTGATAGAAGGTATATAAAATTATTTAAATATTTTAATATTAGCCTTCTATGTATTCAGTTTCAAAAAATTATATTCAATAATTATAACTTCTGAAAATAAATTAAAATAATGTCATATATGTACCACTTATATCAAATGACATATAAAATAAACATTCATTATAAGACATCCAAATGGTATAAAAAAATCCAATAAATAAAAATTGTTAACCAAAATCCTATAAATTAAATATTTTGAACAGACAAAATTTTGTTTCTGCTGATCAATCTTATGAAAACAAATATCTTTCAAAAATGTCTAACATAATCTTAAGAATTTCATCATAAAACTATTCTACTTAGAATATTCAATATCATTGAATATCTAAGTTACTTTATATAAAAACTCAAGATATGTAAAAACATTACTTAAAAACAAGTTTTAAGAGAGACTTTGCTTCGTCAGTATTCAAATAATTCATATTCAATAAATATAACATCAATCAGCAACAAAAATTTACTTCACCCTTCAACAATTCAGAAAACTTCTGGTAAATGGATATGAAAAATTTAAATGTAGTGTAACGGTTAACTATAGATAAATATTTCTGTGGTTTACCCTTGATCTAAAAGATTGAAAGACAATTTAACGGTCTCTGTTATAGCACAAGGACTATCTGTATAAAGAATGTTAAGGAAACCAAATAATTATATATTATGAATAAAATAACATAAATAGAGGTTAATTCTTGATAGAAGGTATATAAAATTATTTAAATATTTTAATATTAGCCTTCTACATATTTAATTTAAAAAAATTATATTTCATTAATTAATATAATTAAAATTTTTTTAAATTAAATATGTATATTTAATTAATTAATATAATTATAATTTTTTTGAATTAAATATGTAGAAGGCTAATATTGAAATATTTAAATAATTTTATATAACTTCTATCAAGAATTAACATCTATTTATGTTACTCTTGTTGTTTGTTGACGATGCGAGTGCTTTGCTGCGTAAGCAGGAATCTTAATTCGAGTATAATAAACTAGATTAGCTTTCGATTCAGTACAGCACTGGTGCACTCAAAATGAGTTACTTTTCAATGTCATTAAGACTGAGTGTGTGATTTTTGTAAAGATCAGTCTAAAAATATATATCCTTATATTATATCTGGATACAACCCAGGTCAGATTTTTGCCTTCGACAGAATCTCTTGCAGTTTCGTTTGGTTGTCACCTGAAATGGAATGTGAGTCAGGCCAGCAAAAAACTCAATAAAGTTTTGTACATGATCAGGGTATTGTCATGGAGAGTGGATATGGAACTTTTAAAAACCAATCATGCAAATTTTGTTTCACTTCTTAGGTACAGGCTTGTCATATGGGGTGGAAGCAGTGATTTAAATAGATTATACATTCTGCAGAAATACGCCTTGAGAGCAATAAAAGGATTGGAATACAAAGAATCATGCAGAGGTCATTTTAGAAATAATTTCGTGCTCACACTTCCGGGACAAAATGTTTTAGAATGTCTGCTATTTGTGAGAAAACATCCCCAATATTTTAATGATCTGTTGAATAGAAACAACACAATACGTACTGTTCCATACCATTTTCCGATGCATTCCTTGACATTTACTGAAAGAAACACAAAATATATGTGTATAAAATTGTTCAATGTACTATCTAAGAAGTTCATCAATATTTCTAATATAAGAAAATTCAAAATCTAAATAACTAAGATTATTGTAGATATAGAACTATATCCGATTAGGGAATTTATGGAATATATTTTTAGATATTGTTGAAGTTGTGATATTTTTTGACGGTTTCCTCTTTTCATTTGTATGATTGCATTGATTATGAGAACAAAGTTTATGTTATGTTATATTCGGCTTGACAAACCACTTCTGACACGTTCGCTCAGCTAGAGCATGGTCAGCATAAACATCCACTAAAATATGATGACTTTCAGCCGTCTTTATCTTCATATTGAAGTAATGATGTAAAACTCCTCGCAAAGACACATTATTCGGTACAAAAGTTGACATTTTCAGAGCACACAAAAACTATGTTAAGCGAAATGATAGATACTGAAAAGAAAGCACAATGATGACACTTCAAAATGGGGGTATTTCCAGATGAAACAGTGGAATAATAAACTGGTAGAGGCATCTGTTATCCGAACTTATTTCTACTCATAATCGAACGACTAATAGAAACAACGGTGTTAAGTTCCGTAAACAGGGTATTCTCACCTTTTTCACCTGAAATTCATCCTTCAAACTTTTGGGATTGCTCCAGAATGAGCAAATGATATAGATCGGAAGAATCTTAAACAACTTCTTCATGTTCGATACCAGCAGTCGAAAAAGACTATATTGCGAGATTGCCTCGTAGTCACGATTGCCATCTTAAATTTCCACCCAACTGGAAAAACAAGAACGATCTTGCAACGCATTTGCCGCCCAGAGCTAGAGATGCTCTTCTTCCTACGTGCTGTTGTTTGGCACGACTGACACTCTTGTCTGAACCATTTCCGTGTTCGCTTTAGCGAATAATGAATGCACAATGGTTTCTTTACGTGAAATAATTGTATAACAAATAATTTTATTTTATAGAATGTTCTCAAAGAACAGACTCTTGGTGTAATGAGAGATAGAACCCATCAAAATATATCATATCTCAAAAAATCATTCATGTCGGTCTTTCCTTAGAGTAATTAAGATAAGTAGAGGAAGTGTAGACAATTTTTAAATATTCTCAATGTTCTTTCGACGTAGTCAGAATGATAAATATATTTCCAAATACTCACTGATATTATATAATTATAATTCCATATTTCATTGAATAAAATATATTTATTTTAATGATTATCAGTTAAATATCGGGTTTTTTTAGAGTGATAGAACTTTCGATAGGGATAACTGTGATTTGACAGAAGGTAGAAGCCATGTTGTTTTGACATTTCTGCTCAGTGAGCATTGACAAATTATCATGGAAAGACTCAGGCCACAACAACGTTTACAAATTGTTGAAATTTATTTTCAAAATCAGTGTTATATTCGCCAAACTTATAGAGCACTTCGTGAAATTGATGATTTACATAATCGTCCATCAGAGCAGCTTATTCGTCGGACTATCGATAGATTTCGGACAACATTTTCTCTACTCGATGCAACAACAACAACAAGACGAAGAACTGCACGTACAGAAGAAAATATCGCTGCTGTAAGTCATAGTGTTAATGATGATCCAGATTTGACTATTCGTCGACGTTCACAACAAGTTGGATTCTGTGCATCCTCCACGTGAAAAATTTTGCGTGAAGATCTTGGTCTAAACCCATACAAGATCCAACTGGTTCAAGAACTAAAGCCACTTGACCATAATAAGCGTCGTTTGTTTGCTGATTGGGCCCTAGAATAGCTTAAAGTTGATCCACTTTTTTATCTTAAAATTGTGTTTAGTGATGAAACTCATTTCTGGTTGGAAAAGCAAAATTGCCGTATATAGAGTGAAAACAATCCTCAAGAAGTTCTGCAGGTTCCATTGCATCCTAAAAAATGCACTGTATGGTGTGCTTTACACGCTGGAGGCATCATCGGTCCATATTTCTTTGAAAACGATGCTGGAGCTAATGTTACAGTGAATGGTGCTCGTTACAGATCGATGATCAATGATTATTTGTTTCAAAATTTGAATGGTATCGACCCAGAAGTGTTTTGGTTCCAACAAGATGATACTGCTACCGAAACAATTGATTTATTGAAAGAAAGATTAAGCGATAACATTATTTTGAGAAATTGTCCAATTAATTGGACTCCAAGATCATTCGACATAACTCCACTGGATTATTTTCTTTGGGATTATGTCAAGTCATTGGTTTAAGCTGATAAACCAGAAACAAAAGACGCTTTGGAAGCCAACATAACTCGTGTTGTTAATGAAATAAGGCCTGAATTACCTGAAAAAGTGGTCCAAAGTTGGTCTGGTCGAATACGGTTCCTCAGAGCTAGTCGTGGTAGACATATGCCGGAAATTGTTTTTAAAACATAAATGTCATAAAATTATCTTTCGAATAAAAAAAAATGGCTTCAATCTTAATTTGAAAGTGTTTTATTTCAATTTAAAGTTCTATTATTCTAAAAAAACACCCGATATAATAATTTAAATTATCTATCTTCGATATTTTTCTTCACTTCCGAATTTGTGCGGAGAAAAATACTTAAAATTTTCAATATCTATCTGGTGAAACCCCAGCTTTGGCATCTTCCCCAAGATCTGTAATGGTTGTTTTGTAACTTTGTGAGATTGTTTTCAAATATTTCCATTAATTTACTTTAATATTTTTTTAGTTTGCCCAAAACCTTCATCCACGATGGAACTTAAGAGGTTGTGTTCTTTGTGGAGAATTATTATTATTATTTATAGTGAGCAGGCGTCTGTCCACTCTACCACTACGTCCGCACTGACTATTGTGCTTCACCGCTAATTTATTTTTTCCCCATGAGATCCAGTTTTTGGGTAAAACCGATAATCTTGTTTGGGAGTGATTTTTTCAGTTGGCAGTGGGCTATAAAAGCCTGACCAAAGACCTCGAATCAGATGGTACTCACCGCTGGACTCTCTGAGACGATGTGCATCAGTGTCCTTAAGACACAGCCTGCATTCATTGTGTTCAGCCAGACCGATTTTGGAAAATGCGCTTTCAGCCTGCAGTGACTTGCCATAATTCCGACAAGTGTTCCCAGTTCGTCCCTATCCAGACCTAGCGCTAGGTCCGCCATCTTTTGGTTCGAAGCTGTTCCAAGAAATACCTTTCAAAGTTTCAGGCTAGGATGGCTCAGCAAGAAAGACTCTAGTCTTGAGTTCATTCTGCCTGTTATCGTCCGCTTAGCCACTCCACGTGGTATTCCCAGGAATGATTACGGGCCTACCAGAGGCAGAGTTGCTCCAGCAAACACCAGCCAATCTGCCTCTGCGTTACCCAAATTGTTTGAGTGGCTCGGTATCCAAACAAGAGTGATTCTGCTATACATACCGAGCCTGTTTGAAACCGTGCGGCAACTCCAGACTGTTTTCGATGTACAACAGTTAGATTCCAGAGCTTTTAGTACTGACTGAGTATCAGTAAAAATAATTCTGCCTGAAATATGGTTGCGTATTGACCGAGAGTCACTAAGATGCCTCCCTCTGTACGAGTAGGTGCAGGGGTTGTAGATTTAGTAAAACCTCCAGGGCTGTCATGGGTTTGGTGCGAAAAGCGTTTGTAATTGCACGGCAAGCCTGTCTCTGTAGTCGGGTGAGCTTATGTTGGCCAATCGTTTGTTGGTCCTTCTTCCACCACGGTACAGCGCCATACGTTATTTGTGATCTAATTACCATAGTGTATAGCCAATATATCTGCCTGGACTTTGAACTGCAGATTCGTCTGCAGGTCCAGAATCCCATTCTGGATTTATGACACACTTTGTCTAAGTATGCACTCCAACTGACAGTTTTATCCAAGACTATTTCCAGGTATTTTGCCTCATTAGAGAATTGTATTGTCTCACCGCGGATTGTCGGCGGTTCTAAACCATCCAGCTTATAACTATCTCTTGTGAGCGAAGAGACATATCTTCCTTTATACACCATTTGTCGATAGTGTCCAGTATCTCTTGAAGGACGGCCGATATCGTCACCTCCGATTTACCTTTCACTATGATTGCCAGGTTATCACCAAATGCTGGAACGTCACAGCAAGATGATCGCTAGTAGGTCATCGACGAGAAGACTGCCTATAGCCCTTCGCAGCCTTGAACTCAAAGTCCTCACCCCCGTATGATGCTGCATAGCATTGCCTGTATCCATCTACAAATTAGCTGGTCGATTCCTCTCGCAGAGCTAGCCTCAGTGAGAGAAGCCGGTAGCGTATTGTTAGAAGCACGTTCAATGTCTAGAAACGCTGTGAGTGCTATCTCCCGATTATAGAGAGATTGGTTGCCGCGTGCTTCAAAACAATTGAAAAATTTAAGATTTCCAACTGATGAGATCAGACATTTGTGGTTGAAATCATTGAATATAGGAAAGATGATGCTTGGATCTCAACCTACTATGTTCAGGAAACTTATATCTAGGGAATATTATAGTTGCAGGCAATAGACCATTTTAATCCTCTAACGCAATACCTGTTTCTTCTCAAGAATCTTCATCGAGGTAATTGGTTTATATTTGTTTACTTCCTTCCTTCCTTGAATAACATCATGTGTTATTGATTCTACATATTTTTCAGGTGTAAAAATGCAAATGGGGAACAGCTTCTTGCTTTTCTACAAAACATCACTGGGAACATGCAGAAACAAATTGTAGGTCTTCTACAATACATGACAAGAAGCATGCAGAAATGGAAGTTTTGCTTTTCTACACGTTTCAGAATCATGGCAATATCAGATGATGTTTAAATTATGACATCTGCACAACTTGTTCCTCAATATGATCAAGGAAACGATAGTACTGAATCTCGAAAAAGGAGGTATGTAATATGAATTATTAATGGCACTAAATTATTCTTCTGAGATATTAAGGATCCAAACACACCCTGAACTATAGCTCTTTCCGTTCGAAAGTTGTTAATAAAAAAAGTAATTAATAAAAATACCTTACAAATGTTGTGTAATTTCTGTGACGAATATAGAATACGTATGGTTTTGATATTCAAAAATTCACTTTATTTTAAGTTTGTTGATAGAAAAACATGTAGTTTCAGTCGCCAATATATTTTTATTAATAACTTCTATTTTTTGGATACGAAGTTAGACTGACGAGCTATCGAGTGGTAATTCCAAATGGCCTTTTTGAAGATGCTGCATGTTTTTGGAATTTTTTTGAAGGAACTTTTTTGAAGAGAGTTATTTTTGAAGAAATTCTTAAGGTTATTCTGTGCATTCTTGGAAAGGAATTTGGTTTTCATGATACATTGATACAAAACAAAATTTTTGTATACTTCAAGTATACCCAACCACCCAGATGCAATAAAAGTATAGGTCAAAGAAGTCACACCTACCTAGGAATAAAAATTTATAACATCATCCCTGATCAACTGAAGCATTTGAGGAACATTAAAATGTTCAAAAAGCGTTTAAAAGCTTGGTTGGATGGTAAGAACAGGAAGATAATCAGTGACTTGGTAAATAATAATTGACATCCCAAATACAGGACGCTCACTCACCAATTTATGACTCATTCAATGATAGTGACTTTAATAATAATTACCTGATTGTGACAGTTATAATACAATAATAATAAACATCGGATATGAAGTGCCCTCGAGTTGAAACAAGGACAATAACTATAATATGAATGACAATTCTATTTTTTCTCCTAATATTTTGTAATTATTTTTTTGTTGTTTTCAATTATCTTTATGGAACATTTTTTTCAGAAATTTTAATTAAGTTAGTATCGCATACAGGTCATATCTCATGTTCCTCCGTGATCTAAAGTGTTTATTCTTGAAATAAACTTTATTATTATTATTATTATTATTTATTTGATATCTTCAATTAATAATTTATATTTTCTTTGCATTCTTTTATTTATGGTGCCGTGTAATGAGTGTTGATTCTATATGTCTACAAAATTGAAACAGTGTTTTCTAGGACATTTCATTAATTTTATTTCAAAAAGTTTTTGAGAAAAATGTTCATAAGTTTAAAATTTGTAGTGAGGTTAGCATAATAAATCTGTATAATATTTAGGATATTAACGGCCAGTTTCATAAACAACATCAAAAGGCCCCTTTATGATAAAGTCCCTTTATGAAAAAGGATCCTTTAAATGGGAGCATCAGTTTCATAAACGCACATCGACCGTCCTTTACTTAAAGCTTCCTTTAATGCGCCAGTCATATGTTTCCGACTGTTGGCTATCCTGAGAACTAGTGATTTTACGAATGTAGTTGGTGATATTCTGTAAAAATTGTGAGTTATGCGTTGGAACTTGTAAAAAGAAAAAGAGAAGAAGCATAAATCGATCTTCGCATAAACATGGTTATGTGCAGAAGACAGTATATTGAAATTTATATCATTATTACGTGCGAATTGTTATATTTTATTACCTGTGTTATATGAATGTATATGGAAGAAAAGAGAAAAAAGTATTACTTTAAAACCTGAGGAGGAACTACGTATCTTGGAATTGATTGAAAAAGAGAATTTTAATATTATAGGATAAAGTCTGGCAGAGAATAGAAACTGCTTTCAATGCGGCAGTTCTCTATTGGAGAAATGGGGACCAGCTCAAATCCAAATATGACAATATAAAAATTAAAACTAGAAGGTGGTAGCTGCTCAACGCAGTCATATTAACTGGTGGTGGGGCTCCATTGAAATTGAGGGAGCCAATTTCCAAACAGTTGAGCCCAACTGTTACGAACCCACTTGCCGAAACGAAAGAGATGTATAATAAAAAAAACAGCTCTAGTAAAAGCTCAGATAGTGGCTATCAAGGAAGAGAATAGAAGAAAAGAAGAGGAGCATTCGAAGCTTAAAATATTAGATTTGCAAATTATGGAGATGAAGAGCCAATTAAATAATAATAATTAAATCTTTTTTATTTTGAATGCACTTTCTGGAAAAAGCGGTATTAGAATTCTATCAGCATTGCTGCAGACTATGAAGTCATATATAATATATTTTAATATATTTAATATTTTTATTTCTTTATTCTCACTTGAAACTTTTTCAGATGTTACCTAAAGTAAAACAATGAATCAGAAATACAAACATAGAAGCCTATCTAAATACATACCTTGTAAAATCTTATAAAAATTATATGAAATCTTGTCATGTTGAAGATACAATTTGAATATGAAGAATAGTTCCACAAGTGACAAGCAAATTTATTTTCAATTATCACACAAATATAAATTTTAAATTAGCAAAATGTTTATTAATAATAAACCCTTATGGTCGTTAACTTAACACTCATTCCTTTAGAATGTATAGGAAAATGACGCTTCCAAACTCCATATTTTCTCTCCACCTCATTTCTAGTTCGTATAATTGACTGCTTATATAAATTTTCAGCTACAGTTATAGCTTCCGGTAACTTTGTCATAAGATAAGTCTGCAAACTATAACCACTACCACCAAGTTACAAATACCGCCCAAATTTACCACTCTCAAATTGTCTCTTCAAGACACCATTAAAGATGGTTTGATCATATATTTCCAGTTCCATAGAATCTCAATGTCAAAAGTAGTTGGTTCATCGGTTCAATACAGCTGTCTCTGAAAATTGCCAATTTAACGATTTGGTATACATAAAATTATATCAACAAAATAATAAATAGAAATTTGTTTACCTGTTACATGGGAAGTACAATTGATCTGCAATTTTTTGAAGCAAGGATTAAACAGTTGCGTTTGTCAGGCAAAAACGATAGAAGAAATCTAGATCATCTAACGTGGAAAAATGTCTCTCCTGTAAATTTTTGGTCTTCTCACAATTATTTCTTCATCATTTGATGAAGAAGTAGAACTAAAATCAGCATTCAACATTTGGTGCAACATATTTCGTAGTACGCTAAAATTAAATAAAATGGGATGTGACAGAACAAGGTTATGTCCACTGTTTTCGTGTTTATCGAGCACCTGCGCAGTGTCGAGCTTCTCGTTAAAGGATCCTTTTCCAGCCGCAAAGGGCCGATTTTCTCACTTTAGGATAAAGGACGCTTTTAACCTCAAAATTTGTTTATGAAACACGTTTTATCATTTGAGGAGACTTTTTGGGAAAAAGGAGGCTTTAATTTCGTTTATGAAACCGGCCGTAAGATAATTATATTCCAGTTATAATATAAAAGCGAAACATCTGTTGCATATATAAAATATATGTGGAAATTATGTGAGCATTATTCAAAATATTGTTCTAAATGGATTTTTATGAAGTAAAAAGTGATTGAATTGAATATTTTGTGCGTCAATCAATTTCTGAATTCCGAAAACATTCAAAAAAATTTTCAAGGGACCACACAACAGATCAGATAATCGGTACATGATCTTTTCGCCAAATTTCCGAAGAAAACTTCAGGTAGGTTGAGTACCGAAAGGGATCCGCCGTTTACCACCCTCATTGGTACAATAAAACCAAATATTTACACAGAGCATTTAGGGTACCTAATTATTCAACATAACGACTTCAGCCGCAATTCACAACAGAATAGAATGACAGCAGTGACATTATACACCTATTTATCTGTTGTCATTGCTCTGAAAACTCGTCTTTTACAACCATACAATATGCAATTCACTCACTTCGGTACCTTTTATACAAACCGAAAGGAATGTTTTCCAAGAAATTTTTCAAAGGTTTATCAATGAATTGGCAAGTTAGCCTGTTCATTCGGCTTCAGTTCTACTGCCTTTATTATTTCTGTGGCAATAATTTGGGAAGATATCCTATTTTAAATAAAAATAATATCTTCATCCTTAATCATCCGTATATGAGAAGCCAATGATATAATAAAGTGAATTCAAGGAAAGTTTTTAAAATTTGAATAAACATCTAATAATAATAATTTAACTGTTCTTTATTGATAATAAGATCAACAGGCAAACGACCAAAGTCCTTCATGTTTGACTGATTCGGTCTTTACTTGGTGGAAACTCATTTTAATTAAAAATATATAAGACACAGTATTTTAAATTCCACATACTTCCAAATACTTTCTTTATTGGTATAGATATGTAGATGATATTTTTTGTTGTTTCAAAGGTACCGACCAACAACTGCATATCTCACGAATTTTATTAATAAACTCTATCTAAATATCAAATTCACAATCGAAAAAGTAAAGAACCCCAGTGTTAATTTTCTTGACCTCACAATAATAAGACTAGATAATTTACATGACTTTAGTATTTTTGACAAACCCACACATAGAGATATTACAATACATAAAACTTCAAATCAACTCACCAACTAAAGGATGTCAGCATATAATAGTTTTATTCATAAACTATTAAATGTCCCCCTGAATTCAGATAACTTTTTGAAAGAATTGAATATTTTTAAACAGATAGCTTAAAACAACGGTTACAACCTCTTTCTTATAGACAAAATGCTATCCAATAAACAAAAGAACATGGCATTAAATCTCGAGTACCCAATCATAAAAGAGGACAATACACATAAATAATTTTCGTTATCTTATGTTAATATATTATTATATTATATTATCTGAAAATATTGCTAAATATTTCAAAAACAGTTTCAATTATAACGCAGCTTTTAAAACCATTAATAACTTTAGTACATTAAAAGCAATAAGGATTGAACAAATAAAGAAAATAAATCTGGAGTCTACAAGTTGACTTGCAACGATTGCCCTTTGGTATATATTGGCCAGACAGGTAGATCATTCAAGAAAAGAATCCAAAAATACCAAAGGCGTACATTCGACATATGCTAATCATCTTAAGGAACTCAGGCATAAGTTCAACAATAACTATGAAATTATCCAGGTCGAGATTAAAAGTTCTAGATTAACCCCTTTAGAATTTCTTGAAATCTTCAAGTACAATGGCCGTAAAATCCTTTTGAATGAACAAACAGATGTTGACAAATCTCCATTACTGAATATCTTTCCCTAATGGCATTTTTAGCGGCAAACTCCAATAAACACCTTAAGTTTTTATGACTTGTTCTTCCATTATTTTGTCAGATACTTAACACTGTATTTAAACACGGTTGCACAGGACACCATAGGACAGTAGAATGTAGATACCTAAAGAAGCTACATCCGGGTGAAACACTTGTTGTATTATAGACATTTTCGTGGACATTAAAATAATGTTGGGAATTTCTTGGGTGAGTGTTCTACTGGTTCGTGTTGCTTTTATATCTTCTAATTTATCCAGCCTCTGTATGGAATTCCTGTTCAATTTCTCCCCTCGGATTAGAGGAGTTTGTGCAGAATGTTATTTGGTTGCCTCATCTTTGTTATTGTTCTGAGAGGTGATGTTTCAGCAACCTCCAGAATTTTCATCAGACTCTCTGCAATTCGCGTACAAGAGATGTCCAAAGCCAATTATTGGTCTACATATGGATAAGTAAATAACTGCAGCTGTTTTCGTGTTAATTCCTTGGTCCTTGGATGTCAAACATCTAAAGTGCTTTTCTCTATTGATAATTATTTCTTCATATTGTCAGCGTGCTGTCTCAGGCATGTTTTGTGGTCTATTTGAATTCCTAGGTATTTTAATGATGGAGTTACTTTCACTAATTTATTGTTTATTGAAATAGTTTGGTATTGGTGGTTAATGTTATGGGTGAATATTATTAACTATGACTTTTCTGGATTAACCTTTATCTCCACATCACTTACTGTGATGTTGTTTATGTACTACTGTTAGTTATCCATACACAATCTAATTTTTTTTCGTTTAAAATTGATGTTGTCTCATCCACGTATTGTAGTTAAAGGTTATACATTTCGTGATCCGGATTTCACAGCCCTGTTTCAATGGCATATGTTGAACAGAACTGTGATCCAAAGCCTCATATGTTTAGTTGAAGGTTAGCCATTTAATAATATGGATTTTTCTACTGCTGAGAGTGTGAAAATTGTGAAAACTTAGTACAAAAACAATGATTCTGTAGTGAGTACGTTTCGTGCATTACGCGCAGATTATGGTCAACATAATCGTCCATCTGAGCGTACAATTGGTAACACAGTGAAAAAAATCGAAGAGGCTGGATCTGCTCCTGATGTCTTAAAGGCCATACATCATCGAAATGAATGCTCGACCAAAATTATTTCTACTGTAAGTGAAAGTGTTGAAGAAATTTATCAATTCATCGGCGCGCACAACATTTGGACCTCTCTTGGATTTGCATCTCCATCCTTATAAGGTTCAGTTGACACAAAAACTTAAGCCAGCTGACCACAGAATGCGTCGAACATATGCCGACAGGGTGCTTGAACAACCACGGTTGGATGACAATTTTTTGCATCAAATTTTCTTCAGCAACGAAGCACATTTTTCACTCGGTGGTTATGTAAACAAGTAAAATTCTCGCATCTAGGGCTGTGAAAATCCTAATGTTATCGCTGAGACACCATCACATCCACAAAAAGTCACTGTAGAGTGTGCAATTTGGTATGGTGGAGTGACTCGTACTTCTTTGAAAATGAAGAATGTGTCACTCAAACTGTCAATTCTCATCGCTATAGCCAAATGATATCTGATTTTTTTGGTCTGAATTAATGATATGCAATTAGAAGAGATGTGGTTCCTGCAAGATGGTCTAACAAACCATACAACATGACCCGTTTTGGTTTTATTGCAAGAAAAATTCCCAGGACGCGTAATTTAACGTTTCAGCGATGTGAATTGGCCACCAAGATCTTGTGATCTACCGCATTTGGATTTTTATTGTGCGGTCATGAGAAGGATCGAGTTTATGGTGATAATCCTCAGACAATTGACGATCTGAAAACCAACATCTGTCAAGTTATTGGTGAGATATGTGTGCCGAAGAGCCATCACACAAGGATCGAGTCCAGTATGAGATCACGCGGAGGACATTTAAATGATGTTGTATTCCACACATAATGGCAAGGTCCAAGCATTATATTGAAATAAATGTTCAATCGATATTCCAAATGAAAGAATGTTTTATTTACGTGTACTTTTGGAAGCACAAAACGGATAAACCTGTATATATTGCATTATGGATTGTGGAATGTCATTGCGGTAGATGTTATATGGAAACGGAGACATAGGTTAATCTCCTGAATTGTGAAGAAGTGAAGAAGCTGGATGCTGACTTGTTAATTTTTATTTTCAATTTTCTATCTTCTAAACATGATCTTATCATATGGTTAAGGTAAGAAAATGTATCTCTGTTGAATAATTCGTAAAGTAGCTGATCTATCAACATACTGTCAAATGCTTTATTAATATCCATAAAGATTACTGCCGTTCTTCTGTTGTTTAAAATTGTGCATTCTATAGATTTGGGATGAATTCTGTGAGGGTGTGAACTGTAATTTTCTTCCTGCTGAAACCAAATTGGAAGTTCGTAATGAAATCAAAGAAGCGTTTTCTTTACTTCATACTTCAATATGGCTATTCTAGTAGATAAGACTTAAATTTATAGGTGATCTTTGCATACAGTGACATTATATGCGTCGAAAACTGGTTGATAATCAGCCCAAGATTACTCACTTTAGACCAGACAACCAGCCAGACATATCTGGGATATAAAGGGTTTTCCAATAAGAGGTTTCATTTTGATATGAAAAAACAAGTATATTTTGAGAGAAATCAATTGATGTTAATTTCATTGTGAATGAAATTTTCCTTTTCATGAAATTTTCCATAACCAATCTTCCATAACAAATTGGCACGTTTGCGGTTTCGACTGTGGAGCATTGGCAGAGAGCTGATCTTTCACGTGGCATCAAAGAAAGAAGTCTAAAGGCGTCAAATCACAAGATCTCGGTGGCCAATTGTAATCCTCATTTGAGAAATAACACTGCCAGAAAACTTTTTTAGCAAAATTGTGATTGTTTCGTTGCTTGTATAGCACGTAGAGCAGTCTTGTTGAAAATAAACGTCGTCCACATCAATATCTTCCAATTTCGGCCATTAGAAATCATTAATCAGCTCTGTAGCGCAATCCTTTCAACAGAATAGTTGCACCAGCCTCATTTTCGAATAAGTAAAGTCCAATCACATTGCAAGCCCAAAAATTGCACTAACCAGAGACACGTTGAGGATGGAAGAGGCCTTACAACAATAATTTTTAGATTTTCCGAGCCCCAAATGCCACAATTCTGCTTATTTACGTAGCCTCCGAGATGAAAATGAGCCTAACTGAAGATGATATTTCGATGAGAATCCGTATCATTTTGATGCATTTCAAGGACCCAAATCAGCGAATACTATTGATCAATCGGCATGAGTTCTTGTGTTAACTGAACTTTAAAAGCCTTAATACCTAAGTCTTTATACATACGGTATAATGTCGTTTGTGGAATGCCTAATTCCAAAGTCGACGAGGAATAGACAAACCTGTGTTTTCGTCAACACTGCGGGCTACAGCCGCAATAATCTCAGTTATTCTTGAGCGAAAATAAGATTTCGATTCTTCATATCACTAACTTATCCCAACAGCTCAAATTATTTCTTCAATTTCTTTATCACCGGCTGAGAAGCTACTTTACAACGACCGAAAAGTGCTTTCGTTTTGCGAACAGTCAGTGTAAAATTTTCACCATTTACGGAGTGAATTTTAACAATTTCAGTTTCAGTACGTTGGTGAAACGTGTTCGTTTCATTTTTAGGAATGGCGTAGTTTTTACTTGTCAGATGTCAAAAGATGACAGCTTCAAAAGTGACAGCTGCCCAAATAGCGGGCTATTCAAAATGAAACCTCTCATAGGAAAACCCTCCACATAACTTGTCATTCTGAATCGAAATATTCGAAACACGAGCGAATAGGAAGAAATAATCAGCAACCACTGATAGACCAGAATATGAATAATAAAATACATTTGGGCAGAACCGACCCAGTGGGCGCGTACTGTACGTAAACTCATTCCGGTGAATCACGAATTCCGACACGATTTAGGACCACCTATTCCGCCGACCTATTGTCGATTGTTGGAACAAACTCTCGGTATTACCTTTACCGATAATGACAAAGCCGGTCATCTATCTGCGGAACCCTAGCAGACCTTGTCCGAACTCGGTGTTATGACTAATTTCTTGTATTGTATCAAGTTCTAGGTGTTGGGAGTTATTGAATTGAAACATGATGGATATTGGAATACGTGTTGATTGGTGGCTGCCTCGAGAGATAACCGTTAGTATGAATGGGTATGATTAGTTGGTAATATCGATGCAGTAATTTGTCTGGGTTCTTTGTGATCTGAGCTATGAAAACAAACTGAAGACAATACTGGGATTCAAGCTGTTGTTCGTAATTGACTGTGATGGAATGGATATTGAATGGAAAATATTACCGTCGGCACCGCACACATCGTCTGTTGATGAATACAGGGGGTTTCACTAAGATAATTCTAAGTGATTAGGAAAAATTTTAGTAGAAATACTATGAATTAATTTATCATTAGGAGTATAAGTAAATCCGTGCGGTTTTTCTTGAAAATTGAAGGCTTATTGTAAAAAATTAGTTACATATTTAAAGTTCCAAGTATTGAGAGAAAGAGAAGAAAACTTTATTGATTTCTCGAATCAAATGGCTATCGACCGAAGTCTTCCAGCCAGTAATATACATTCTTATTTGTAATTTATAAAAAGTAGCAGTTGCTACACAGATTTTTTGTAGAAACATCAAATGTTAAAACAATGGGAGTGCTGATAGTTTTGCCTTTTCTATTTATCTGTTGTAATGATGTAATGATACCGATTCTCGGTATATTGTGCATGTAGATATATTGATATTCGAAGACATTTTCTTCATAAACACTTTCTTTGAATATCAAAACAGATTTAATCTGTTAGTCTTCTACAATTTTAATTTCAAAAAATTTTATTCGAAAGTTTTTAGAATTAAATTAATGTCTTATATGCACAGCTTATATTTAATAGACGTATAAAATCAAAATATAAGCTGTGCTTATATTTTTTGGAATTAAAATTATAGGAGACTAACAGATTAAATCTGTTTTGATATTCAAATTTTGTAATATTCCTTCTACCAAGTAAAAAACCTCTTCTTATTCTTTTAAATACTTTCTTTCTGTAAAATAGTGATTCCGTGTAATTTTAGTTTCGCCAAATGTATTTCAACAATGTTACAATCTTCTTTGGCCTCGGTACTTATTGAGGACGTATCTCTTCTGTTCACATTTTAGTACAAGAAAAACAACATATTCAGATGAGAATCTTCACTTATGTATACAACAAACCTTTGGACCATCGTTTCATAATCCATTATAAACTAACTAAATCCTATTAGCAGACCAGGTGTATTCATTATATTTTTATCTGATGGTCACCAACAGTAGGGCTTTCAGTTCAGCGTATTCTTGATTAATAATGATGATGTCAACATCTTTCGGTAAACTCACAATGCGGTTTTATGCCCATTATTGTGGTTAAGCAGGAACGACGTTCTCCGGATTATATTTGGGTGGACATTTCCATAATCGGTCAGCAACCGCATGTTGAAGGATTATTAATCAAGACGTATTAATCAAAATATATTACGAAGCTGTCAAAATATGATCCGTATTAAGTTGACACGGTAGGTAGAAAATTTTTATACTATAATCCGTATATTATATTCGAAGAAAATGAAAGTAATTTTTTTTTGTCATAAATATCGTGTAACACACATATACATATTATTATGGATTTCACATTATGAAACATTCATATTGAATAATATGAGCGATAAATTATAAGATTTTCAATGATAAATTATAATTAATAAAAAACAACAGACTGTTTAGTATTTCATGTCTCATTAAAAAGCTAATTTCACATAAATCATTGAAATTATGTTATGAACGAAAGAATTTGGGTACAACTCAAAAAAAAAAAAATTCGAATCAAATTTTCATTAATAGAATTTCACGAGGAAACTTGAGTGAAATTAGAGAAATAGAGTACCAAACTTGTACGAAATATTATTTAGAAAGAATACCTTGAAGGAGAAATTGTTGAAATAGGAAAAAACTGTCGAATATTTTCCAAATTTCTCTTGAAAATATATATAATTCTTTTAGTTGAGCATTTTGAATTGATAATTTGGTTGAGTAAAATGTAATCGATAATATTGATCACTATACAATTTTAAATCCAAACAGAAATCATAAAAAAGTTCATTTGAAACTAGAAATAATAACCAAACTCAGTTTCTGAGTTTCAGGGACGATTGTTGTTGTGTCAAAAGATACAAATGCATAAATAATTGTAATCTATTTAAAAACATTCAAACAGAATAAATGTGATTGTACTATTTATTGGAAATATTACCGATAATAGCTCTCCGAAACCTCTACAATTTTAATCTAGAAAATCTCTTGAAAACTTTTTAGAATTCAATTTAAAAAATGCCTTAGAAACGCTTTTTCATTTTATAGGCATGTAGAGTTATCAAGACATATGAGCGGCGGTTAATCAATAAAGAATCAAAAGAAAACATAAAATACTGACCATAATCGGATGATTATGGATCTGGATAGATCCATCATCTAAGACAAATTTGTTTCGACTGGATATTCAGGAATAACAAATTTCAACACCAAAAAATGTTCCACATAGAAAGCTCTTTTTTATTTTCCTCTTTAAAAAATAGATAGCACATTCCCCAAAAGAGGAATCTGAAATCATAACCCATATTCTCCTCAGCTGGAAGTAATTTGGATGGTAAATAAAAACAATCAATAAAATATATCTATCTACATACCTTCATTTACCAAATGCTCTTTTAAAAAGCAAAATTTCGAAAAACATAGTTGAGTGTCGAAAAGAAGATACGATCGTAGACTCCATAGTTTTTCAAAATTTTGCTTTGGAGTTGGTTAATGAGCAAAATCGGTCCAATGGTTTCGCAGCTATTCATATTGAAATTTCTCCTTACTTTCCTAATAGTTCTGAAAGTACAGATGCGGTCAAAATCAAATTTAGTATTTACAATTGCGATACAAATATTTATGCTAAGTTTAGTGAGGAACGGATTGGAGTCTGAGGCATATCCACAAAATCGTCTTAATTGTTTTTGAGTTGTTCTTATTTGATATTTTATCGTTCGAAACTGCAAAACCAATGTAATTATAATATTTAGTATTTAAATGTGAAATAACGACACTATAGCTCATACATAATTTCTTTTCTATTTATCTAAATAACAAGAGTTTTCTCATTGTTATTTAAACTTGGCTCAAATTTCGACATTTTCAACTTATAAAAATTATATTTTACCAATATAAAATCAATGATATTAATAGGTTATGTTGTTCTTGAATGTCCAAACTATTTTTTAAGCCGGTTATCATCTGCGAAAGCTAACCGAAACTCCGTGCCGCGCCATCTACAATAAAACGGCGGAAACTTATTTGTACCCCTAATAATTTATAAACTAATGGAGATAGGATGAAAAAACTCAAAACTTATTTATTCTACATTAGATAAAGAATAAATTTAGCTAAAAAGTTTAGTTGTTATTAATTTATTTATGAAATTTATAGCGATTGTTTATGAAAAATATTTCGGAAAATATTTTTTTTGCTCTAATGATTAAAAATCTCATCAACTATCAAAAATATGATTACTTCATTCAAGTATCTTGCCATTAATTGTCATTTGTCATTGTCATTACTAAACATTTTTACCTTCTACATTCTAATCTCAGTTAATTATACTCCGAGTTTTGAATATCACTATGTAAACAAAAATTTTTGCCGAGTTCATTAACCTAAGCGTATTATGAAGGAAGAATGATCTTTAGATTGTGTTAAATTTAACAAAATTTATTTATAAGTAGTTATTAACAAATTATAATATTTATATTTTAATTTTATTGAACACTACTTTATTTTTTGGAACGTTTCTTCGATGGTGGCTCATAATCTTCAGTCTCTTCTTGGATTATGTTTTCATCGTTTTTTCATCGTATCTCCATTAGTTTATAAATTTTAGTAATCTCAAAGATGAAAAACCAGGTATGGATGACGAAATTAAAGAGAACTTATATTTAAAAATAAAAAAAAAAAATAATAATAAAAAAATTAATAAAAAAAAATCATGTCTGTATTTGTGGCAGTAAGAAGAATAGGGAAAAAAATATAAAGTAAAAATTTATTTGTTTATAACAAATTGTTTATTATATAAACAATGAAAAATCAAACAAAACGAAATTTTTTTTTATATGGAAAAGAAAAGTAAATTATAATTTTTAAAGAAAAAATAGCTCCTTAATATTAGTTAGAAGTGGAAGAAAACAATTGTTAATTAACAAATGCGTTTTTTAGCAGTAAAATAATTTTTTTAAGGAAACATTTTTTTTAAATCATTATTTGCATCAAAGATCTATATTCCTTAAAAAAAATTTCAATTATTTTATAAACAACGCATTTGTTCATAACAATTTTGTGAACAATAAGAGATAAAAATTTAAAAAAAATATTTCTATGTAGCTTTCTACAACATAAAAACGGACCATTAATAATATTTTGAAAAAAAAAATTTTTTCGATAATTAATCTAAGTTTTTAATTTTGCAACAACGAAAATTGTCAATAAAAAACTGAAAAATAAACATTTTTAAATTTTTTCAAGGGGGATCTATTCTGAAGTCTTCCAAAAATTGCTCCAAGAGAGGAAAAAAATCTCAAGTTAATAGGCTAACTACAATTCCGTGAGTCGACACTTTTTTTAGGAAATTTTCTCGTCTTTTTGAATCTTTTTTTTGATTTACAAAATCTTTATTAGTTTTTGAGATATTTACAAAAAACTAAACCCTCTTTTTTTAGTTAATTGTCAATAACTTTTGCAATTTCTGCAAGCGGAATTTCATTTATTTCAAAAATCATATAGATGCCATTCCGAATCGAATGACACCTTGATCATAATTTTCGGAGACTGCTGAAAAAAGTTGACCCTAAAGGCAACTAGACTATGACTGTTATAACTGGTTCAATTTTATTTTCAATATGTGAAATTTCGAAATTCTAACTCAATAAGTGGTTTAAATAGATGAATAAGTGAATCAAAGAAACTCTTCGAGTGTTCTCGATTTCTTTTTGAAAAGTTATCCCGGTCTCTGCTATGTGAACCTTTTGGTAATCACTACAAATCAGTGAGAAGTGTACGTGGTAGTATGTTGTAGAAAAATAATAATGATAATATATTCACAATGCGCTTTATTTGTCAAAACAAGCAATTCCTTCTTAAAATTAATCAAACTTCCGAAGATTACACCTCAAGAGAAACAACAACACTCAAAAAAATACAACAGTATACCCATAAAGCTTACGCCGTATATGGGAATAGAAAAAAAACTTTTTAATATTAAGTGAGGTTAATAAAAAGAGGTTTTTCCTTGATCGAAGGATAATTATAGAATTTAAATATCACATATAATAATATCACAAATATCACATGAATTAATACTTTCTACACAGTACCAAAGAACGAAATGATAGAAATTCGAAGAAATATAAATTGCCAACTAAAAATTATTGAATAAATACTTTACAAACATAAATATGAAGTTGAGCTGATGAGACATTGTAATAATTCTAAATTGCTTTTTAAAGATATTCTGCATGTTTTAGGAATTATGTTTTAAAGGAACTCATTTTGGGCAAGTTGTTTTTGAAGAAATCCTTGAAGTTATGTTTTGTATTTTTGGAAAGAAATATAGTTTTCATAAAACAAGGAATGAAACATAATTTTGTACTCTTCAAGAATTCATTTATTAATTTTTAGTTGACAATTTATATTTCTTTGAATTTCTTTCATTCCCTTTGGTACTGTGTATTAAGTATTGATTCTTTCTGTATACTAAATTGACACAGTGTGTTCTAAAGACATTCATTTAATTTAATTCTTAAAGTTTTTGAATAAAGATTTTTTAAATTAAAATTTGTAGGAGGTTAACAGAATGAATCTGTATGATATTCAAATTTTAAATTTTCAATTGGATGGAATTAAAAAAATGTAAACAGAATTATTCTGCAAAACCTCTACAAAAATTATGAAATTCCATATGTTTAACAAAACTTTTTCATGAAATATTGAACTCATTTCCTTCAACCTACGCATTTATCACCAAACGCCTGCACCGTAAATCCATATGGGGTTCAAAAACTCGCCATCAATATACCTGTGTATAAAAATATAATAATTCATTTTCTAATCCTTTTCGAAATTCGAATTAATTATTTTCCTGAAAGTTCCAACGTTTATTAGTACTATTCAAATATACTCCACAAAGATTATATAATGTTTGTTATTTGTCACACTGCAGGAGGTGCCATCATCTTTCTATTGGAACCCTGCTATTTTCGGGTTCTTCTAATGCTCCCTGTACATGAATTCATCATGGAATGGTGATAGAAACACTGATTGGAGATGCATATATATTACATTTAGAAGGATATTGTGTGTATTCATTCATTGCTATTGTTCAGATAGACTAGGTTTGTTAAGTGGGTATCGATCACAGTACCTAGGTAGTTTATTAGACTAACACTGATTTTAGTTTTTCTTCTGGGACTTTTCAGATTGCGGGAGAAAATGTGTGTATATTTTTGATAAATTTTATATTAATGTTTATATTTTGAACTACACTTTCCCAAGTTTTTTATCGGTGCAGAAGCATCATTTGATTTTTTTCAGCAAATAATTGATAATATCAATTATTCTCATAAAATTTAGTGATATTAGCACTATTTTAATAATTTTTCAACTTAGGAATTGAGTATAGAAAAATTGTGCAAACCTCTGACATTGTTACAGTAAATATTTAGAATGATTGATTCGGTCTTTACTTGGTGGAAACTCATTTTAATTAAAAAATATATATTGGACAATAATTTAATTCCACAAAAATGTTTATACTACTGCAACAATTGTTTCACCACGATGTGGCTTCTTCAGGTATTACATTGTACTGTCTGATGGTATTCAGTGTAACCGAGTTTTAATACATTGTTAGGTACGTGACCAAATAATGGAAGCACAAGTCATAAAAACTCTAAGTGTTTATTGAAGTTTGCCGCTAAAAATGCCATTGAGGAAAGATATTCAGTAATGAAGACTGATCAATATCTGTTTGTTCGTTCAAAAGGATTTTACGGGCATTATATCTGTTGATTTCAAGAAATTCTAGAATCAAAAATACACCTAAATCCGATAAGCAAATATTTCCTTTATTGGTATAGATATGTATGTGATATTTTTTGTTGTTTCAAAGGCACCGACCGACAACTAGATATCTTCACGAATTTCATCAATAAACTCCACCCAAAAATCAAATTCACAATCGAAGAAGAAAAGAATCAAAGTATTCATTTTCTTGACCTCACAATAACAAGTCTAGATAATTTACATGATTTTAGTAATTTTTCACAAACCCACACATTTAGACATCACAATACATAAAACTTCAAATCACCCCACCAGCCAAAAGATGTCAGCATATAATAGTTTTATTCATAGATTATTGAATGTCCCTTTGAATTCAGATAACTTTTTGAAATAATTAAATATTATTAAACAAATAGCGTCAAACAACGGTTACAACCCCTTTCTTATAGACAAAACGGTATCCAATAAACAAAAGAAAATGGCATTAAATCTCGTGTACCCAATCACGAAAGAGGACAATTCACAGAAATATTTTTCGTTATCTTATGTCAATGGATTATCTGAAAATATTGCTAAATACTTTGAATGTTGTTTCAATTCTAACGCGGCTTTTAAGACAATTAATAACCTGTCTGGCCTATGCAAACTTTTTGGGACTTACTACAAACTTACTTATAGACTCTTGATTTATCATTATTTGATTTGATATCTTCATGGTTTTTAATGAATTTAGTGTGGTTTAAATTTGTTTTCAATGTTTAGGAAAAAACTGTTTTCACTTTACGACATAAAACGTATAAATGCAAAAATATTAACACAACATATTCATGAAAATCTACTATTACAAAATTCAAAAATATCTCGAAATAAAGGATAGAAGGAAAGAAAGTTGAACAAGATTTTATTTGTTTCAATATAGTTTCTCTCTTCAGATAAGTAGTAAATTCAGTTTTAAATAAACCACAAAAACAATTTTTAACTTACCAGAAAGATTAAACTTGGAAATAAATCAACTCAGACATATTCAATGTATTGAATGTACCATCACGTGTACTCCGAACACAGAAGAACATAACAGATATTATTCTTCCCAAATAATGTATAATGTTGATCAGTTTCCTGGTATAATTCTGAATTTCAGGTTATTCAAATACTTCTATCAAGTATCGAATCGCATTTCAATTTATTTTGTAAATTATGCATTAGTTTCATATTGAGTTAAAATATCTACAAAAAATTGCTTAATTATTCTTTATTTTTAAAATTCTGGTTATTTTTGTTCTTATCACCCTTTTGAAGATATGCTACATAATTTTGAAAAATTACGAAAGAGATTCTAAAAGAAAGGTTGTTTCGAAAAATTTCTTAAGTTTATGTTGGGCAATTTTATAATGGAATTTGCTTTTCACGATACCGGTATGAAACGGTGCTGTCCCCACTCAATATTCTATATTTTCTTTAGATTCTTTTATTCATTTTTGATTCTGCCTAATGAGTGCTAAATTATGTGTGTCTACGAAAAAAGGAACAATTGTTTAATTTAATTTTGAATAGTTTTTAAGAAATTTTATGAATATTTTAAAAATATAAATGTATTGACTTTTGTAGCGAGGTATTGCAGAATTACCCTGTGTGATATTTAAGATATTAAAAAAACCTTTTGTCAAGTAAAAAATTCCCCTTTTAATCACATACTTATCTATTGGTTTGTTCAGCGAAACATTTTCAACTAAAGTTATGGTATCTTCAAATTCAAACATTTCTTAAAAATACAAAACCCACAAAGCTTGTAGTTGTAGTTGTTGCATCTTATTGATAGTACCAACAACATGCCACCCACAAAATCTTCATCCTCCAGTTACCGCCCGATAAATTATAGACCTAAAAATAAGATAAAAGTAAAAAGTGCCAGGAAACAGGTACTATAATTCGAACACCCATAAATATCTCGGCAATGACAAATTCGAGACCAGAGATCTCAATCTGAAACCGCAAACAGCCGTTTCAGAGAAGTGAAACAATAAATCGATTAACATAAATATTTAGCCATTGCTGGGAGAGATCCTGAAGTTTCACCGTCGGTAAATATATATTCTATTGATTTTTTATCGACGGGCATCGAACATTTGCACTAGATAGAATTTCTTAGAACTCTGACTTTCCCATGGTCTGTCTCAAGGTATCAGAAGGTCAGTATTTGAGCAAGAATAATTTCATAAAGTATAGGTTCAGTACACAGAGTAATAACCATAGATAGAGAGGGTATAGGCAATTTTCAAGTGTCTCCAACATATCAAATTATATTTTTCAATGCTTACTGATATTATATAATTACAGTGTGACAAGAAAATCTTGGAGCAAATTGTACTGTGTTCTGGAAAAAAAGTATTTTACCGCAGCCAAATAATTTTAATTCTACTAGACTCTCTACACTTTCTTGTATTAATATGTGAATTTTCAGTTTGGTATTAGTTCATTTTGCAGAATGTTAGAATGTCAAAACAAAGGAGTGCAATTTTGGAGCTATTTCGTCAAAGTAAGCGTCAATGCGAAATTGTTCATTTGCTCAATGATTCTCCACAAACCGTTTCTGATGCAATTTGCCGTTTCAAGGAGTTTGGCAATGATGGTCATCGTCCAGGAAGTGGGAGAAAACGCACTGTCAATAAGCCTGGCAATCACAACATCGTCAAGAATCGAAAATAGCCCGTGAGACCGGCATCAACCGTGAATCCGTTCGTCAAATGTCCAAAAAGGAGCTCAACCTCAAGCCATACAAGCTCCAAAAAGTTCAACTCCTCACGGATGAAAACAAGCGCGTACGACTCCATAAGGTGTCATTCTCTTCAAAGACGAGAAGCTTTTCACCGTAGAACAATCCCACAACCACCTAAACGACAGAGTCTGGTCTGCAGAGGCTCCCGGTAAGTCGACCATCGTTAAAATCCGCAATCCGTCATGATCTGGGGCGGAATTTGATCAAGGGGTCAAAATCAATCAAGAAGTCTACCGCTGCAACATTATTGAGGCTTTAATACTTCCGTGGGTCCAGCAGCACTTCGGCGACTCTCATTGGACCTTTCAACAGGACTCCGTTCTGGCTCACAAAGCGAAAATGGCGCAAGAATGATGTAACACCCATTTTCCGGGTTTCATCATATATGCAGAATGGCCGCCCTACTCGCCGGATCTCAACCCAATGGACTACAGCGTGTGATCAGTTTTGCAGCTCAGGAAGTGTCCTAAATACCACAAAAGTTTGGAGTCGCTGAAGCAATCCCTGCGCCAGGAATGGGACCGATTAACGCCCGAAGAGCTGCGGCCCATTTCCGAAAATTTCAAGAAGCGTCTGAAGTTATGTATCGCCGCAAAAGGAAGCCATTTCGAAACCGCTCAAATATATTATTACCAAATGTTCATGTTATTATTATTCGTTGTTGTTTTGTTTAATTTCTTTTGTTCAATAAAGTTAAATGAAAAAAAGTTTGTCCGAGATTTTTCTTGTCACCCAGTAAAATTTTATATTACAGTGAGTAAAATTAATTTATTTCGATGATTTTCGGTTAAATATAAAAATTTGAATTATTTGTCTTTGAAATTTCCCGTCATCTTCGAACCTGCTGAAACCCGATCTTTAGCATCGACGCTGCATTCATCCCCATGATCTATCATAGGTTGTTTCGTAACTTTATAGGGTGTTTTCAGATATTTACATTAATTACTTCAATAACCTTTTGAGTTATTACAAAACCTTAATTCACGATGGTACCTGAGAGGTGTGGTCTTTTTGGAGAAACTCGTGAATTGAATCAAACATTGTATCAGAGGTTGGTTCTTCGGATTATTACTTTGTTTTGATGTATAGTATCGCCGGCTGCATGCTTAAAATTAAATCTTCATTAAACGACCTGTTTAAAAACAATATTGTTCAGAGTTATGTACAATAAATTAAACAACAGTTAAAAATTCATCAATATTTTAGACACAATGAAAATAAGAATATAAATGCGTAAAAGGTCGATATTCCAACCAACTGATCCAAAAAACCGCGAAAAATAAAAAATATATTTGATACATTTTCGAATCATAAAACGTAATAAACAATATAAATACAAAAGATCGCTTTTTTCTGTAGAAGAGTCACCTCCTACAATTTTAATTTCAAAAAAATTTTATTCAAAAAACTTTTAGAATTAAATTAATGTCTTATAAGCACAGCTTTTATTTAATAGAAGTATAAAATCAAAACTCAATGTACAATATCAAATGGAATAAATAAACTAACAAATATAAATCGTCAAATAAAATCAATAAATAAATATTTGAAGGAGAAAAAATTTTATTTTTGATCTTACCACTATGAACACCAATTTCTTTTCAAAAACATAAAACACAATTTGAGGACCTCTCAAAAAATATAATTTATTTGAAATATTCAATATATTTAAATATTCAAATAAGTTAATTCAAAAATCTCTCAAAACATGCACTATATCTTCAAAAAACAATTAGACTTACGATAATCTCTTCATCGGCCCTAAATCATATTTAAAAATCAAAATCAACCAACAATCAATGTAGCTTACCTCAGAGTGGTGACTGGATCATTGCTTAAACAACTAACTTTAAAATCAAGATATTCTATGTACGTCACAAAAATCACAGAAAACTGTAAGGTATTATAAGGTTTTCTTTTTAAACCATTGATATTCCGTAATGAGATTTCAATGAAGGCTAAATATAATTATATGTTATGTATAGAATAAAATAGAAAAAGGCTCCATAATTCTAAAAGTTTTTTCGAATAAAATTTTTTTGAAATTAGAACGATTAAGTCTGTTTTGATATTCGAATTTTTTTAGATACGCATTGATTACAATTAACTTAAAAAGTTGTCCAACTTCTTATTATTTTTTACGTATTAATTTATAATTGCTGCTCACAGTAATAATTTAATGTATTAAATTGTTAGTTGATAATAAATAATTGTTTTATTTCACTACAATCGTTTCGTTATACCATGACTTCTTGAGGTGAGTACTACGGGATACTGATTTTAGAATGTTCGAGAATTTCTATATATACTGTAGGTTCATAACAAAAAATAGAGGTGATGAAGAACACAATTCTTTGGGAATTTCAAAAAATAATTCGAAAAATTCAATAGGGGGAGCTACTCAATTCTGGTTGGTTGTTTAATAATATATGTTTTTTATGATATCTATTAATTTCTAATGTTTCTTAAAGGTTTGATCTGAAACTTTCATTTTCTATTATATACATTAGAAATTAATAGATATCATAAAAAAACATATATTATTAAAGAACCACGTAGAATTGAGTAGGTCCCCCTTATTGAATCTTTTTTGAATTAATTTTCGGAATTCCCAAAGAATTGTAAAACTTTCTTCATCTCCTCTATTTTTTGTTATGAACCTGCACTATATATAGAAATTTTCGAACATTGTAAAATCATTATCCAGTATAGCTCACCTGAAGAAGTCATGGTATGACCAAACGATTGTAGTGAAATAAAATTGTAGCGGAAATAGGATATTGTTTTTTATTATTAATTTCTAAATCATTTTCCGTGGAGTAAAGACCGATACAATCATATATTTAATAATTGTTCATTGATTCCCATAAATCCATACATACTCGACTCAATGAATTTATGCCCGATCGTACATTAACAGTTGAAAAAATCTGTCTATTTTATATCATTTACTAGCCTATCTATTTCATTCTAATATTCAGAGCATTCATGACTTGATCACAAATTTCATTTATGGGTTTTTAAAACAATATTTAAGCTTCAACAGAATATATTGTGATCATGTGATCATATTTATGATCAACAAATCTTCTGCCTTCCAGAATAATGCTTTTTTATGGTAAGGCGGCTCTATTTTATTAGGAATATATAAACTTCTAATTAAATCTTATAAAATGAATCTAATATGTCCGAAATTTACAGCAAATGATTTTTGTCCATTTCTATTATAATAATTTTTTTAATTTTCGTAGTCGATACAATTTATAGAAAATTTCGAAAATTTTGTACTATAAAATATTGATTACGTTTGTTTTCTATGAACCTTTTATATTCTATTCAGTACAACATAGATGTTTTGAACACTTGCATTAGGTGTTGATTCGTTTTCATTAGAGAACATGTCTGGTGTTCATTAATTTGAATTATTTAAATTTTCTAAGTAACAGTTTATTCAAGTAATTTCTCACCAGGAATACCTTTTTCTGTTCACTAGGGGTTTTTATTTTCATGGTTCTTATAATTTATTCATTATATAATTAGAGATATATAGTCTTTTTATCATAAAATGGAGAGGGTTTTGCGTAGGCAATGTATCAATTTCAATATTTATTTTTTTTAAGATTTTTTGAATTTTCTGATTGTTAATTTGTTTCACTTTCCACAAAAATTTATACAGATATTGCTATTTTACATTCAAGTTGTCTCCTTCTGCTCCGTTAAATCTTCCCTGAAAATTTAGTCTCTAAGTTATTTATTTCGAAAGTTATCGCACTTTCTAATAACAAACACCCTTTGAGTAGATCTTGAAATTTTCTTGTTATTAATAAATAATTCCAATGTAATCGTTCTAGCCCATTTCAGCGAGAAACTCACGAAATATAGACATTATGACGGAATCATAGGAGCTTTAAAACGCATATAATTTCTGACTAAACACAGACAATAAACTCGCAAGATATCACTGTTTAATTCCAAAAATTATCAAAGAGTTTAACTCTCTCATAATAGGAGCTCTTAAACGTACAAAATAATTTCTGAGTAAACACAGACAATAAACTCACAATATGTCACTCTTTAATTCTAGAAATTATAAAAAGGTTTTCTCCTCCAACACGTTATACATAATTGATATATAATTTGAAATATCATATAGATTTCTTCTGTAAACCTTCTACAAATTTTAATTACAAATAATTTTTATTCAAAAATTTTTAGAATTAAATAAAATAAACTTCTTTAGAACACACCGTATCAATTTAGTAAACATATAGAATTAATATCAGGTGTTTTTTTTAGAGTGATAGAACTTTCGATAGAGATAACTGTGATTTGACAGAAGGTAGCAGCCATGTTGTTTTGACATTTCTGTTCAATAAGCATTGACAAATTATCATGGAAAGGCTCACGCCGCTACAACGTTAGCAAATTGTTGGAATTTATTTTCAAAATCAGTGTTCTATTCGCGAAATTTATAGAGCACCCCGTGAAATTTATGGTTTACATAATCGTCCATCAGAGCAGCTTATTCGTCGAACTATCGATAGATTTCTGACCATATTTTCCCTAGTCGATGCAATAACAACAACAAGAAAGAACTGTACGTACAGAAGAAAATATCGCTGCCGTAAGTCATAGTGTTAATGATAATCCAGATTTGTCTATCCGTCGACGTTCACAACAAGTTGGACTCTGTGCATCCACCACATGGAAAATTTTGGGTGAAGATTTTGGTCTACACCCATACAAGATCCTACTGGTTCAAGAACTAAAGCCACTTGACCATAATAAGCGTCGTTTGTTTGCTGATTGGGCCCTAGAACAGCTTGAAGTTGATCCACTTTTTTATCGTAAAATTGTGTTTAGTGATGAAGCTCATTTCTGGTTGAACGGTTATGCAAACAAGCAAAATTGCCATATATGGCGTGAAAACAATCCTAATAAGGTTCTGCAGGTTCCATTTTTGAAGTAACTCATTTTGAGCAAGTTATTTTTGAAGAAGTTCTTGGTGGTTATGTTTTGCATTTTTGAAAGGAAATTCAGTTTTTCATAAGACAAGGAATGAAACAAAATTTTATTTTTTCAAGTATTTATTCAATAATTTTTAGTCGGCACGATAAAAAATTATCGTGCATTGAAAATATGACGTTCAACATGAAACTCCTCCGCAAACTAGTGTGTTCAATTCGATGATTGGTTTGTTCGGCACAAGATATCGATAGACTTATTTGCATACAATACTGAATGAACCATAAAGCTGAGTTACGAGAATCATAATGGAATTACTGGCTGAGTTCAGGTCGACGAATATATTATGGATTTCAAATTAGTATAATGGGCATTTAAAAACATAGATATAGCATGACGAAATCAATTTAGGTATACCACGGATCCTTGTGAGTTATGGTTCAACTAATATCGTCTTCGGAAAACGAATTGATTTATTGTAAGAAATCCTAAGCTTTGTACATCTATGTTGCGAGTCTCGAAAGCTGAAGTATATTTTTAATATTTCATTTCGGTTTATTTCTTCAGAATAAAAAACGTTATTTGTCTAGCAATAAAATTATTAAGGCTCCCCGAACTTTTCAAAAATTTTTTGTTTCATCCGGAAAATAAACACAATTCTTTTATATCGGATAATTAGTCGAAACTAATTTAGGCTAACTGACAAAATGTATTTGGCTACCAAGAATTCAGGAATGGAACATCTCCAAAAAACGCCGCCAATTCATTCAAAGTACGAGTGATAACTTTTCACTTACTGATTACCACAATATTATGGATTAAATTATATTTCAAGAGGAGTCTGATATTAATTCATATTTTTTTTATTTCCAAATATTCCTTCATTACTTTATAAATCTATACACGATGTCCCAAAGTGTAACAAAGGGATGGGGTAGACAATGAAGGGTGGGCTATCTAGAGTTTGCATTTTGAAGTAGTGGTTATTTAGAGTCTGGCCACATTTCAGTCATTCGTGATTCAACAAAAAGTTAGTAACTTTAGTATTTAACATTAACGATTTACGCTTGAACAAAACTTAAAATATTGAAAACTCATTTCCAAAGTTGTGTATCTTCCATAATATAATAATAATAAGTTTATTTGCCAAATAAATCAAACTAAAATTACAATATATTCTTTCTTCAGCAGATAAAAAGAAAAAATAAATTGAGAGATGTCCAGGGACACTCGGATGGAACGAAGTTTCTTTCGATTAATTAGTGAAGGAATTGTAATAAAATTTTATTTTTTTTTTAAGTTATAATAATATTTTTTTATTATTAACAAATATAACGTAATACAAACTTAATTAGTAGGCTCACTTTTAGTAATAATTGGCTTGTGGTAACTGAAGTAGGAAACATATGTTTTTGGATTCTATTTTATTTAAATGTCTTGAAAAAACTGCATCGATGGTAGTATTATATTTTATCGTTGATTCTGCTGGATTATTGTTTATTCTTGAATCAAATTCTTCCTCTAGAAACTGTAGCAATGGTTTTGATTTTTCATTACTGAAGTTGATGTTAAAATCACTGGCTAAAATGAGTGGACGTTTATCTAAATTTCTGTTGTATCTAGGAAGCGTTTGAGATACATCTTTAGAATACTCTAGCAGTGCTCGATGAATGAACTCCCGAATATCTATTAATTTGTTATTTGGTGAGACATATATGACTGCCATGATCAAAGTAACGCCGTTTTCCATTACACAACTCCACCTGAACGAACAAAACGACGTTTAAAGTGAGCTATACAATTAAAATTCGGTATATCACATTCTTCTTGATTGTCCAACCATGTCTCTGATAATAACAAAATGTTCGTTTTTTCTGTAACCGAGTCGATTAAATCAACTGAATGTTTACGAAGGCTTTGGACATTGAACGTACACAATGAAATGCCTTTAACTCTAGTAATGAAATTAAGGACTGATTTTGCCTTCGTTTCAAGCTTATTTAATGAAAATCTCTGAAACTCTTGTACTAGAGATATTGTTGATGAAGCTTGTACTCGATTATGATGAAATCGAAATTTAGTTTCATCATCATCAAATGTAACGATAAATAAACCTAATACACTCAACAAAAATAATCGTCGCGACACCACACTGTTTAATGCGAAATAGAAAGACGAAACGAAAATAACTGGCTTTCTTTCTATGAGTGAGAGAGACAGAGAAACACGTGCACGCCGCACGGCTTGAGACTATAGCAAAAAGTGTCGTTACAACTTTTGGTCTTAATTTATTACGTCTAGCCCCCTTTCGCAACGCGCGATAAGGAACTTCGTTCCAAAAAAACAGCAAACCCCAGATAACCGTTAGGTTGTGTTTGGGATAGCTGCATAAAAATATTTAAAATTGTGCATGACGGAATTTACTATAAAATTAAAAAAAAACACCGTCCGAACACCGTTTCCACTTCACTGACTCATCCTCCATAACTGCAGGTAATAACACTGAGTGTGCCAAAAAAGTATATTGTAATAACACTACTTACCTTAAAAGAAATACCTGTTAGGTGAAACCTACAGAGCCAAATAACAATCTTTCTTGATGGCTATTCTGTAAAATTGCATGCGGATTAGCTTATGCCTATTGATGAGTATTGAGAAGATTTGCAAAACTATCGCGGATAAATCCTACTCGTCAATAAGAAGAAGAATATCACACATAAAATTAGGATTTATTGTCACCTTGTTCAGAAGCCGTCGGCAAAAAAGTTTTTGACGGTAATCTTCCCGATTCAATGCCTGCCATTGGTTATGCAGAGTTCTCCAAATGAACATACACTATTATGTATTCTTCCAAATATTCTATGAGATAAAGCTCTTCGGTTAGGATTAGGGGCAACGTAAAGACAATAAGCTGTTCAATTGTTGCATGCATATCTGCTATTATGACTGAATCCATACTTTTCTTTCCATCTCTTCCGATCAATTCAACATAATCGGCTGACCAGCACTTTTCCAATTACGATGAAGGTAAAAAATGGATCTATTCATGGATAGCGGCCAAAGAGCCTTGATACTAAATTTTATTGAAATACGTTATTGGGAAATATTTAGTTTTATTTATTCCAATCCTAATTTTCTAATTCATAGAAATTACCTTTGCTGCGTAATATCCCAAATGCTACAGACGTTCACCTGCTCAAAAACATGGTATTATTTAAATGGTATACAACCTTTTGAAGGATATCAAAGTTCCACGTGATATTTGTAGTCATTAATATAGTTTAGGATCGGCATAATTTCGAATCCTCCATATTCTTGATGATTTACGTTAAACTAAAACCTCCAAACAGCCATTAAGTATTTAAATCTTTATTCTCCTTGAAAAGGGTAAATCCAAGGAGTCTCAGCTTCAATTAATCAAATTTTGACACTTTTCCCGACCCGGGGCCCCAGATAATGGGCACGTTCAATTGTTTGATAGCGATAATAAATAATTCGAACTCTTCTAAACATGAGCTACAATTAACATGTCAACCATTTGTTAAACGTACTCTTAACAACACCCGAAATATGCCGTAACGATTTGTGGATAAGAATTAAACCGAAATTAACAGAGCAAAATTATGGTACAAATTATTTTTGTTTTTTCTACGACGGGGTGAATCATTAGATTTTCTGGAAGCGTATAATTTGTCTAATTGTGGGAATAGGAAATGCCGATGTGTAATTAAACAGTTAAGTTTATTTTTTCAGTGTAGGATATGGTGTGGTTTCAGTTTCAGGCTACACATTATAACTTCTCTTCATGTTATAATTTCTAATTTCATTTGAAAGAATGGAGATTTCAGCGTTAGTTTATATTTTCTTAATAATTGAAATTTGAAATTATGAAGCGAAGAATGCTGCAAAATCCCTGACATTTTTACTATTCATAAATCTGCAAATAAGATTTAAATAGCGGATTCGATATTATTACACATAGAGAACTGCTCGTGAAAAAATTGAAGTTCTTCTGAAGTATTCTAAAGCGACTGAAATGTGGTGGAATATTTTACCTCCTCTGTCTGACTAACAACGTCTTCAACTGAACCTAACCTGAAGTAGATTTGCATAAAGAAGGATGAAAAAAAATTATCGAAATATAAAAAATAACTGAGGTTGCGGGGAAATATGAACAGAATTAATTCACCTAAGGTGATGTCTAAATAATTTGTTCAATATTTTATATTTCTTTTGATTCTTTATGAGTTGATTTCCAACACATGTGATGAAAATATATAATATAAAGTGATACAGTGCATTTAGGACATGTTTTAAAATTTAATTCTAAATGTTTTCATCGGATTCATTTAGAATAAAATCTGTAGAGGTTCTGAATAATTAATTCCAGCTATTATTCTGAAATATGCAAATACTTTTCTTCATAGTAATTTTCAATTTATATATTTTAATAAAGATTATTGATTAAAATGATCTAATAAAACACTTGAAGTATACCAACGTTTGTTTCATACTGGTATTATTAAAATTATGATTTAGAGGTTTTTTTGAAAGATCTTTGTTAAAGAGAGTTATTTTCGAAGAAATTCTTGAGGTTATGTTGTGAATTTTCGGAGCGAAATTTGATTTTCATAATTCCGTTATGAAACAAACGTTTGTATCCTTGAAGTATTTTATTAGAGAATTTTAATCAAAATTCTATATTTCCTTTGAATTATTTTATTCCTTTGATTTTGAGTAATGAGTGTTATTCTATCGGGTGTTTTTTTAGAGTGATAGAACTTTAATATAAAATAAAACACATTTAAATTAAGATTAAAACCAAATTTTTATTTTATTTGAAAGATAATTTTATGACATTTATGTTTTAAAAATAATTTCTGGCATATGTCCACCACGACTAGCTCTGAGGAACCGCATTCGACCAGACCAATCTTGGACCACTTTTTCGAGTAATTCAGGCCTTATTTCATCAATAACACGAGTTATGTTGGCTTCCAAAGCGTCTATTGTTACTGGTTTATCAGCATAAACCAATGACTTGACATAACCTCAAAGGAAATAATCCAGTGGAGTTTGATCATAGAGGCGAATTAATTGGATCTTTTCTCGAAATGATGTTATCGCCAAATATTTCATTCAAGAAATCAATTGTTACGTTAGCAGCATGAGGTGTAGCACCATCTTGTTGGAACCAAAACACTTCTGGGTCGATACCATTCAAATTTTGAAACAAATAATCATTGATCATCGATCTGTAACGAGAACCATTGTCTGTAACATTAACTCCAGCATCGTTTTTAAATAAATATGGACCGATGATGCCTCCAGCGTGAAAAGCACACCATGCAATGCATTTTTCAGGATAAAATGAAACCTGCAGTACTTCTTGAGGATTGCTTTCACTCCATATACGGCAATTTTGCTTGTTTACGTAGCCGTTTAACCAGAAATAAGCTTCATCACTAAACACAATTTTACGATCAGAAAGTGGATCAACTTCAAGCTGCTCTAGTGCCCAATCAGCAAACAAACGACGCTTATTATGGTCAAGTGGCTTTAGTTCTTGAACCAGTTGGATCTTGTATGGGTGTGGACCAAAATCTTTACGCCAAATGTGGTGGATGCACAGAGTCCAACTTGTAGTGAACGTCGACGAATAGATAAATCTGGATCATCATTAACACTATGACTTACAGGAGCGATATTTTCTTCTAAACGTAAAGTTCTTTTTCTTGTTGTTGTTGCATCGAGTAGAGAAAATGTTGTCCGAAATCTATCGATAGTTCGACGAATAAGCTGCTCTGATGGACGATTATGTGAACCATAAATTTCACAAAGTGCTCCATAAGTTTGGCGAATATAACACTGGTTTTGAAAATAAATTTCAACAGTTTGTAAACGTTGTTGCGGCATGAGACTTTCCATGATATTGTGCCAATGCTTACTGAGCAGAAATGTCAAAACAACATGGTTTCTACCTTCTGTCAAATCACAGTTATCCCCATCGAAAGTTCTATCACTCTAAAAAAAAAACACCCGATAGATTCAGTGCGAAAACGATGTGTGAAATGTATTGAACAAGGTGGTGGACATTTTGAACCATTGTTAAAAGAAAACATGTCCACAATTCATAAGTTTTCATCGATAAAAGTATTGGAGAAATATGATTAATTTTGTTCACTCCAAAATCGTGATATTCATCTCCTCACCACGCCCGCAATAAGAATTTTTGGCACACAGAACTTCTCATCTTGTAGCAAATTTGATGTCGTTTCTAGATATGCGGTCAAATTTGATGAGGCTACAAGGATAACTGAAGTATAATTGACTTTATGGAAAAACTTGAAGTATTTCGTGAAATCAAAAAATGTTAAATTAAAGAATAACCATCAATATTTCGACCATGTGTTATATGACATTTGTTGTTGCAAATAACTTGTAAGATCTCACCTTGAAGTTTGGCCCTTTTAAAAGTAGACAGCCTGTACTTAATAACTAACAGAAAATAATTTCCAAGTATCGTATTTTCAGAAAGAAAAGACAAGGTAAGACTTAAAGATGTCAAGATTGCGGATATCAAGATTTAGAATTCCATATGAACCGGACAACGCATTGGTAAATTCCACCTGGTTATAGTTTTCCTAGACATTTGTACTAGTTCTAGGATACGAACTGAATATACAAAGTACAATCAATATTCTTTTCGCATCTACAACCGGAAATTTTTCTACGCATTGCTCACTGCACCTTCCACTAATACTGTGTCTGTTGTCACGAATTTTCATCAGTAAAACAGTCACATTCATCTATTTCAACAACATTCGTAGCGTGAAAGGATGAACGGCAGAATATTTCTGCAAATGCCAATACATGCATACCTTTGACTCTCCGGCTCTGGTACCTAGATGATGGATGAATCATAAATTTCAGAATGATGGAAAAAAAATTCTCAACAAACTGAGAAGTTCGCATAATTGTCTTTAAACTCACACGAAGTTTAAGTATCATCTGTCATTTACGCTTGAACCTCGATAACTTGAACCTAAAGGGACAGCCAAAAAATTTCGAATAATAGAGAATTTGAGTTAGAGAAAAACAACATACATATTTCAAAAAGCTTTTTTTTACAAACCGAAGCGTTAAAACGCTAACGTACTTATATCATCAAAACAAAACACAACGTATTGAAAATTAATCAGATATTGAAGTCTGCTTAAATTTTTTTTTACCGAAAGATTCATAGTTTTTTTAATTTCAAAGACTTAAGAAAAATTTTCAACAGTTGCGGCCTAATTCAATAAGCAAGGAAGCTGGATTGTTTCAATTGCTTTTAAAGTTTCAGCATCAGAAGTCTTGAATTGTTTCAGCCGTTACTATTTGGTAGTTGATCATAATTAAAACGAATTGTAGAAATTACTATGTTTTACTACCAATAAAAATATATTTTACACATTTTCTTGTCTGATGATGGGATAGTTCATTTCCCGAAACTCGAGTCAGAAGAAAATGTGTAAAATATATTTTTATTGGTAGTAAAACATAGTAATTTCTACAATTTGTTTTAATCAGAAGTCTTTTCTCTTGAAGCTTCTTCACTATCGTATTCATCATCAGATTTGTTCTATAACTTATCTTCCATGTTTTTATATTTTTTCTCTGCAGTTTCCAATTTCACCTTGTGTAGGATTTTCGCTTGATATTAGATCCCGTTTAAATTTCATTGAATAATATACATAAGTTGATTTTTACTTATTATTATGAGTGTCTTATGTGAAATCTTAAAATGCTCCTCAAAATCGTGTTTATTATTTTTGTTAAATTAAAATTGTAGGAGACTAACAGATCAAACCTGTTTTGATATTCAAACTTTTATATAATGAAATTAGGTATTTGGGGAAACCATCAAGCTGTCTACTGTTACATTTAAAGCATACGATTATAATATCATTCACATATCTGTATCAATAAACAAATTAAGTAATTCTATTTTTATTTTTATGAATAGTTTTTTCCAAACTATTGTAAATAAATAATATCTGGTTTTATTACACAACTCGCTTTATTTTCGAATAGAATTTCTATTAAAAAGGCTATTATATCATCATATCAGGTGGTACGATTGAAAATGAATTAACTACATCGAATGAGCCTCATTTTGAGTTGGGTGGGATTTCAATTTTTTTAATTTTATCAAAAGTACTAGTGAATTTTTATTTGAAAAATGAGGTTGTGAATTACAGAAAGTTCTTTTGTGATTAATAAAGAATTTATAAAGTTTGTATGCAGATTTTGATATATGAAACCAGTGTCTTATCAGGTATTCTATTTTACGAAATTTGACTGAGAAATATGATTGTGGTACTTGTAAGTTCATTGATACCATTTTTTTCACATCTTTTTGTGTAATTATACAACATGCTCATTTTACTGCTTGTTTCATTTGTTTTACACTAGTGCACATGCCTTAATTATTGAAAGATCCTTGAGCTCACTTTAAGTGGAAATGTTTCTGGGTATCTAGAAAAATCCATATATGAAAATAAAGATAGAATTACTAACAATATTGTGTATTGGTACAAATATATGCATGACATAATTTTATGCTTAAAAGATTTTCTCTATAACCTAAATTCATTGCATGAAAATTTGAGTTCGAAGATGAAGAATGAAGAAGGAACTGATAATCACTTAATTATTTGGATTTAACAATAACTAGAGTCAATAACAAGCATTCTTTTTTCCATTTTTCATTAACCTTCGCTTACAGAAATAGCATACCTCAGAAACTCGTCTCATCCAGTTATCAGCATATCAATGCAACATACAGAAAAAAATAAGAAGAAGAATCTAAGTCTGAGTCCACCTGAGCTACTCCTACTCAATCCCAGAAAAATTTAGATCAGACATAATCAATAGAACTTATACATAAATCAATAACTAGAAAATCATTAAATAACCTACTCGAAAAATATAACAAAAATTTTCTTTTAGTACTTGGTGATTTTTCCTCAATAAAAAGTTAAATTCTACGTATGCAGAATGGCTAATAACAGAGAAACATGATTTTGATGAGTGTCTTAAGATTTTACATGGGGAATTTTGTTCGAAAGTTTAGATTAAGAAATTGTGGTAATTTATTGAACCGTGTTATGTAGTTTACCTCTATTGTTTTAATTCTCGTAGAGACCCGGTGGTTTTTTCATCTGAAAACTGAATTCATTCAAATATTATATTATGCCACATTTTGATTAGTTTTTCAAAAGGATTAGAAGAAGTTGCAATGTCATGTATTCAACTCATAATAAATAAAAATCAACCTATATGTGTATTACTTAGTCGAGTGCACAATGGATTCCTATCAAGTAAATGCCAACACAATTCGAAATTTGATATTCCTTTAAATAAACCGTATCATTCACAAAAAAAATTAGAAGAAGTTTCTACTTGATAGAAGGATTATTACAAAATTTTAAATATCATACAGATTTATTCTGTTAACCTACTACAAATTTTAATTTAAAAAAAAATTATTCAAAAACTTTTTAGAATTAAATTAAATAAAGTTCTTAGAAAAGCACTGTTTCAATTTAGTAGACATATAGAATTAACACTTATTGCACTGTACCAAAAGGAATGAAAGAATTCTTAGAAATATAAATTATTAATTAAAAATATTAAATAAACACTTGAAGAATTTTATTAATTGTGAGGAATTTTCGTTGTTGGAATTCTAAATTGCTTTTTGAATGTTTTAGATATTTTTATGAAGTAACTTCTCTGAAGTAAGTGGTTTTAAGGAAATTCTAAAGGTTATGTTTTACATTTTTGGAAATGGATTTGGTTTTCATAATACAAGAAATAAAACAAATATTTGGCTTCCAAAGCGTCTGTTGTGTGTTTCTGGTTTATCAGCATAAACCAATGTCTTGACATAACCCCAAAGAAAATAATCCAGTGGAGTTATGTTACATGATCTTAGAGGCCAATTAATTGGACCATTTCTCGAACTAATGTTATCGCCAAATCTTTCATTCAAGAAATCAATTGTTACCTTAGCAGCATGAGGTGTAGCACCATCTCGTTGGAACCAAAACACTTCTGGGTCCATACCATTCAAATTTTGAAATAAATAAACATTGATCATCGATCTGTAACGAGCACCATTCACTGTAACCTTAGCTCCAGCGTCGTTTTCAAAGATATATGGACCGATGATGCCTCCAGCGAGTAAAGCACACCATTCAGTGTATTTTGCAGGATCCAATGGAACCTGCAGAACTTCTTGAGGATTGTTTTCACTCCATATACGGCAATTTTGTTTGTGTACATAGCCGTTCAACCGGAAATGAGCTTCATCACTAAACACAATTTTACTTTAAAAAAGTGGATCAAGTTCAAGCTGTTCTAGGGCCCAACCAGCAAACAAACGACGCTTTTTATGGTAAAGTGGCTTTAGTTCTTGAACCAGTTGGATCTTATATGGGTGTAGACCAAGATCTTTGCGCAAAATTTTCCATGTGGTGCATGCACAGAGTCCAACTTATTGTGAACGTCGACGAATAGATAAATCTGGATCATCATTAACACTATGACTTACAGCAGCGATATTTTCTTCTGTACGTACAGTTCTTTGTCTTGTTGTTGTTGAATCGAGTAGAGAAAATGTTGTCTGAAATCTATTGATAGTTCGACGAATAAGCTGCTCTGATGGACGATTATGTGAAACATAAATTTCACGAAGTGCTCTATAAGTTCAGCGAATAGAACACTGATTTTGAAAGTAAATTTCAACAATTTGTAAACGTTGTTGCGGCGTGAGTCTTTCCATGATAATTTGTCAATGCTTACTGAACCGAAATATCAAAACAACATGGCCTCTACCTTCTGTCAAATCACAGTTATCCCTATCGAAAGTTCTATCACTCTAAAAAAAACCTCGATACATGATCATTAATTATCTATGTATTTCTTCTGATATAGGCATTTCTATGCATCGTACTTTTGAAAATTCACTTTGACATTCAGCATGAGACGTAACATTCTCAAACGAGTGAAAACTTTTTTGTCCCATTATTACAGCACCGTAGAGAAAACTGAACAGCAAGTTTCCCTTATTGGCAAAAACTATTTAGATCCATTGGATTTTACCGAACTTGAGATGAAGTCACTTTTTTGGACCGCTTCAGAGTTCAAGGCATTATCAAACAACGAATACAACATCAAAGATTTGGACAACAAGGCCGTTACTCTTCTCCTTAGTGAATCAAACATTCATTTTCAAAGTGCCTTGAAAGTAGCAACAAATGATTTGAAGTTACCACTAAATGTAATCGTCGATTCGACCTGGGAAACATGGCAATTTCCTGAAGATGCTGGTAGGATATTAGGAAAAACTTGCGATATTATTTTCATCAAGAGCAAGTACCATCTGAAAGCAAAAGCCTTAGCTTCTGGAGCGAAGATTCCTGTCATTATAATTTCTGATAAGAGATACGCTAACCTAAGAGCTTTATCTGACATTTTCACGTTGAGAGAGCAATTTGGATATTTACAAAACCTTCATGTTTGTTGGATCGGATCACCAACCTCCTTGATAAACACCTACCTACTCAGCATGCCAAGATTCGGCATTAAGATCAAATATTTTTGCTGTCATTTTTTGGGGGAGAAGGTTAGCCCTATTGCTTTATCTAAAGTTCGAACTCTGGGAAAGGAGTTTCTCGAAAACTGTCAGGAGGCATCCAGTTTAGAGGAAGCGCTGTCCCATAGCAAAATTCTGGCAATGGGGTCTAATCTTGGTGGTCAAAAACAGATTAATGAAGAGAATTGCAAAGCTGCAGACCAAGATTTTTTTGTTCTGCACAGTATGCCACGAACGGAGGTAGAAATATGTCCGGTACTGTTCGAAAGCGAAAGGAACCTTACATGGGCCTCCTACAGAAATTTTCAATGGATACTGACGGCTTTCCTTGTGAGATGTTTAACTGATCACACGCATATCACTAAAGAACCAAATTTTTTGGAAGTAAAATCAAAATGAAGAGTTCCTACTGTTAGCTTGATTATTCGTGTCATAAGTTGGTCATCGTTCGTTAAGATTTTTTTCTTTAAATAACTCCTATTTTTACCTGATTCTTCTCAATATTTTTCATCAAACTTCAAAACACTAGCTAGTAACGAAAATTTTGTTATTCCACTGAGTATTATCAAATAAAAGTTGTACTGATGTCATACTGAAAATCTAAAGTATCATAATATCGGGTGTTTTTTTTTAGACTAATAGAACTTCAAATTGAAATAAAACGCATTTAAATTAAGATTTAAGCCATTTTTTTTTTCATTTGAAAAAATAATTTCCGGCATATGTCCACCACGACTAGCTCTGAAGAACCGCATTTGACCAGACCAATTTTGGACAACTTTTTCGAGTAATTCAGGTCTTACTTCATCAATAACACGAGTTATATTGGCTTCCAAAGCGTCTATTGCTTTTGGTTTACCAGCGTAAACCAATGACTTGACAATACCCCAAAGAAAATATTCCAGTGGAGTTATGTCGCATGATCTTGAAGACCAATTAATTGGATCATTTCTCGAAATAATTTTATCGCCAAATATTTCTTTCATTAAATCAATTGTTACGGTAGCAGCATGAGGAGTAGCACCATATTGTTGGAACCAAAACACTTCTGGGTCGATACCAATCAAACTTTGAGACAAATAATCATTAATCATCGATCTGTAACGAGCACCATTCACTGTAATATTAGTTCCAGCATCGTTTTCAAAGAAATATGGACCGATGATGCCTCCAGCGTGTAAAGCACTCCATACAATGCATTTTTTAGGATGAAATCAAACCTACAGAACTTCTTGAGGATTGCTTTCACTCCGTATATGGCAATTTTGCTCATGCCAGACACGATTTCGCCTTGGATATGTGCAGAGCAACTGACCTAGATTCTATATAGGACCCAATAGCCCTTGTCCACACTTAGTCACATAGTTAAGGAAGTTACCTGTTAATCGGTATTTGCAAAAGCTATATTATCTGTCACTGATGAGACCTGTGCTCTCCAGGTATCTAACCATTTTGATGATATTATCGCTATTGGACGGCAGTTTGAACGATTACTCTTGTTCTTTGGTATAGGATGCAATAGTGCACTCTTCTATGAATCTGGAAACATTCCTTCCCTGTATGACATAGTGAACATTTCACAGGGAACAGGTGTAAGCTCTGGTGAAGACTTTTTGAATACAATGACTGGTCCAGTTGATTTTTTTGAATTGTGTCCATCAAGCAATCGATGTATGATCTATGGTATATATCCCTCATCCTAGATGAAACAGTTGGAATTGTTAGAGGTTCCCGATCAAATGTTTCGATAGTCGAGTTAGCAGCGAATACCTGCGAAAAAGATTGGCTTTTGTTATAATATTTTATTCACAAAATATTTAGATCTTCAAACTTCCATGAAAGAATCAAAGCTTCTCTTTCCGTTCGAAAATAAGCGTGTTTACGGACGGCAAGCGCGGATCCAGGGGGGGGTTCATGAGGGTAATGACCCCCCTGGGCTGAGTCTAGGTTGACTAGTGATAATATTTCTATTCTTATCGATTAAATCTTATCTAAATGTAACGCAACATACATCAGCAAAACTATGCAAAATGAGTAGATTGATATTCGCAAGGAAATCATTCAGGAAGCAATATTACAGAAAGTGAAGGAAGCTAGATACTTTTTAATTTTATTCGATGAAACAATAGATACATTCTGTCAAGAAAGTACCGGGAATTATCGATTTAAATCTGGCGGGGCAATGAGGCAGGTAAAATTTTTTTCCTAGGTTGGTACCACTGTCCTTAATTACTATGCCAAGCTTGAGCGGGATCTGTCAACTAGTGTGTTTGCAACAGCTTATTAAGTCAGTCGATGTCAGAGTGCGTGCCGATTTTTACTATGGGTGATTACGTTGAGCAAAGAATTTGTTTAACGTTTTGTGTTGCAAATGAATTTTCGTGTGCTTACGCATTGAAAATGATGCAGAAGGCCTTTGGTGATAATGCTCTATCGAAAACTCGTGCATATCAGTGGTACAGAGCCTTCAAGGACGGTCGTGAAGTGGTCGCCCATCGACGGCTTCGATCGAAGATAACGTCGATAAAATTAAGGAAAGGGTGCTGGAAAACCGTCGTACCAGCTTGAGAGAGATAGCACATGATCTTAAGATATCCCACGAGTCCGCACGTACGATTTTGATTGATATTTTGAGAAATTATGAGAAAGGTGGCCGCACGACTCGTACCGAAAGACCTGAATTTTCTTCAAAAATGTCATCGCGAACAGGTTGCTTCAGACATGCTGGATCGCTGTAATTCCGATTCTACATTCATGGAACGCATTATAACTGGTGATGAGACCTGGGTCTACGAGTACGATATGCAAACAAGCCAGCAATCATCGGAATGGGTGGCAAAAAATGAGCCGAAACCGAAAAAACCACGCCAAAGCCGCTCGAAAATGAAGGTGATGCCCATTGTTTTCTTCGATATCCGTGGCGTGGTGCACTACGAATTCGTTCCAGAGGGTCAGACGGTAAACAAGGAGTATTACCTAGGCGTTATGAAACGTTTGCGTGAGCGTATCCGTAAGAAGCGGCCAAATTTGTGGGCGAACAACTCATGGATTTTGCATGACGATAACGCGCCTTCTCACCGAGCTACGATTGTGACTGACTTTCTCGCCAAAAACTCAACAAACGTGCTTCAGCAACCACCGTATTCGCCGGATTTGGCTCCCTGCGAATTTCTTCTTCACAAAACTAAAATTGCCCCTTCGTGGCACCCGTTTTGAGTCGATTGAAGCCATAAAACAAAATTCGGCGCGAGAGCTAAAGTCCATCCCGGAAAGCGCCTATAAAAAATGTTTCGATAATTGGAAGTGCCGTTGACATAGATGTATTGGAGCAAATGGAGCCTATTTTGAAGGCGACCCAATAAATTTTGACGATTAAATGTAAAAATGTTGTTTTAATTGAAAATTCCCGGTACTTTCTTGACAGAGTAGTATGTAGTAGTATATCACAATCAATTAGATATCTTCGCAATGGTATCATAAAGGAAGATTTTGTGACTTTCTGTGATACCTACGATATTCTTAGATGTGATGAAATGGATAAAAATAAAGACGTTATAAAGCCTCAGTTGACAGCTATACTGGCGAAAATCATTGAAAATCTCTGTCTCAAATTTAATACAGTTTTAACATGGTGTGTGAGTATTGGGACTGACATCTGCACGGTTATGGCCTCAGATACAAAGGGTGCTGTACTAGAGTCAAAAAAAGCTGTATATGCCGAACGTTGCCCTTGCAGCAATCACGTTCTTAATACATTAGCTAAGTCATCCAAAGTTAATTTTTGGCGCAACACCTCAGGCACGATGAAAAAAGTTGTGGCATTTGCCAATGCATTCGCTAGGAGAAATTTTTAAAAAAGAACTTGGAGTTACAATGCAAAGTATCTGTGAGACGCACTGGGTCGAGAGGACTGATGGGCATCTACAATTTAAAGAAGACGACTTAGTGAAAATTTGTAGCGCTCTGAAAAAGATTTCTACTTGGCAAGACCACAAAACTGTAAATGACGCGCATTGCATACTGCAAACGTTGCGCAGTTCAGACTTCATCAAATCTATCTGTTTGAGTGATGTTTTAGATACCTAAATATTTCGTTTTTTATTCTTAGATACTAATGCATGAACGTAAGATCTGAATAATTTATTTTATTATTATAGTAACTTTTGAACATTTCAGCAAAGGCAGTTCAAGTACCGTTTATATCACGTAAAGAGCCAAACTATAGTTTAAATATAACTTAATATTTTTCATACAACAGTAGCCTTAAGCAGAGTATTCCAAATGAGGTCAATTGATTTAAAAAGAATTACGAATGCCATAAATGATATACAATGACTCTCCTACAAAATAAAAGGGAAAAGGCTGACACAATTTTCCTAGAGCTTTTTGAAGAGGCTAAAGAAGTAGCTGAGCAACTAGATGCAGAAATTAAATGCCCCAGAATAGTATCAAGACAAACACACAGAGCCAATAACCATCTTGCTCAATCTGCTGAAGATTATTTTCGCAGGATTAGATTCTGTAATCTCTTAGATTCTGTAATAAATGACTTAGAGGACCGTCTGTCTTCAGAAGTACTAAAATTATTTCAACTAGGTGTTTTTGTTCCAAATGTCGATTATACTAATGAAGGTGAAGACAATGAAACTGTTAAACAGCTTGCAAACGACTATAAAGTGCTAATAGACAATACTCCAGTTTCAGTAATTATAAACGAATATCGGCTGTGGAAGGTAAAATGGCAGCGAAAACACAATATTCCGCAATCGATTTCTCATCTCATAGAAAATTGTGATAATGAAATGTGTCCTAATGTAAGAGAATTTTTATGTATTCTCGCTAAACTACCAGTTAGTGTAGCTACAGCGGAAAGGTCCTTTTCCAGTCTTAAAAGGCTCAAAACTTGGCCCATAGCTTCAATGCTAGAAGATCGCCTAACTGGATTGGCACTTTTCCACGTTCACAAAAATGCATACCCATTGAAGGAAGTCATAACTTCTTTCTCGAGAACACAAAAGAGAAAAATTGATTTTATTATTTGATCAACATTATTTCGACGTATAAAAATAATATACTATTCCTTTGTGATTAGATTAATTATGTTTACAATGTTTTCCTACGTTTCCTTCCTTAAAAACCTGGAAATGCTCAGCAACATGTGTATAAATATTCTAACTATTGAAATATACAGTTTTAGTTTTATTGAATATACCATCTATCGAAAAATTTAGAAGAATTAAATTTGGAAATAATTCAACGTTAATTAAATGTCAATTTTGAAGAGTTTCGCTTGAACTTTTTGATGATTCAACATTTCCGAAATTGAAAAATTGATTTGAAAAAATTAAATACGCATTTTTTTTGTTTCTTCACTAATGATATTAGCTCAGAATCCGCAAAATGATGACGTTGCCGGAAGTATCGCGTCTTGTTGAAGGAGCTCAAATATTCTGTACAAAAATGTGGGTACAGATGTTGACCCAAAACTGAAATAGTTACATCCAAATTCTAAAGGTTGTTGTATTTCCTTGCATTCAAAGTTCACAAGATTACTGACCAAATGCAATTAGTTTTGAAGTATTCAATACCTAATACGACGCAATATTATATCAGCTCTTACAATAATGTCCTAAAGACCAACACCCCCTACGTCTTAATTCTAATCCCACGCTCATGCTGAGAAGATTACAGCACAAAAACCACTGGTCTTAAAGCACTTCAAACCGCAAATTTCCACTTCATTACTGCCTCCATTACGTTAAACTCGAAAACCTTTTAAGATCCCGAAAACTACATCCTTCAAGTAGATAATCGTATTAAAGAGGCCCTGGAATGAATACGCGAACATACGGCAGATGGACTTTGTGAAGTATCCGAAATCTTTACGTTGTATTATGAATGTGCATATAAGGTATTGAGGTCAGATTCAAGAGTAACATCAAAGAAGTCTTTATCTGAATCAGATTAGATCACTGGACCATGCGTAAGCAATTATGAACTTGGTTCTTCTTCCTGTTCGTATATGTCTTGAATTACGTTTTGAGTTCCACTTCGAAATAACTTGCGCAAAAAAACATAGTTTTAATTTTGTTGAAATTCACTAAGTTTATTCAAAATAGATTCCATGCAGCAATCTGCATGTCGAATGAACTGAAATATTTCTTAAATTTCAATGAGTCACTATAATTTCAGCAAATATTGATATGGTGTTTATTAAAATTAAAATTGAAATCAGACACGACCTATGCAAAACTTTGTGTGGATCGGCCGTACATGCGGACGAATGGAGGTAAAACTACTCATTTATAAACGAAAGGACCTTGAGACTTGAAATTTTCAATCTACATTTGGGGTCTGAATATATGAACTGTGTTCTAACATAGACAGAATCGACGCAATGGTTACTGAGTTATTCTCATTTGAAATTTTATTTTTCGAGTATTTTCGGAAATACAAATCCGATGGAGTTCAAATTTAGTTAGTATTTAGATGTGTAATAACGACACTGCAAAATTTCGTGGAGGTAAATTGTGAAATTTTTTTTATTCATTTCTTATATGATTTCGGTGCAAAGTATGGAGAGAGTATATGAAGTTTTGTTCAATTATTTTCTGCTCTTGCCAATATGTAACGATGAAAATCGAAGGGGAAAGGTTGAAGCCTTTCGATCATGTTTTTTCCATTTTCATGATATTTTCCATTTCTTCAGGAGAACAGTTCTAAATTTGCACAAAACGACATTTATTTGACTTTTGAATGACAGAATACAGAATTCTGTATTGTCATTGATCATATGTAGCTTCGCAGATGAGTTATTTGTTTTGTAATTTTCGTGGTAAATTTCGTGCGTAAAAACTTTTCACCATTTCTTTCTTATGCGAACTGTTATGATTAACTTCAATATATATTTTCCAATCATAACAAATATACACATTACTCCAATACGATGGTTTTAGGTACATATCTATTCTATAGATCTATCAAAAATATTAAACGGTTTCTGAGATATAAAAAAAAAATTGAACAACACATTTCCTTATCTGAATTTTTATCTATTTTCATTCTAAAGTGGATAAATAACACCTAAACTGATCAATTTTAAATGAATTTCTTCTTTAAAATATGAAATTATTAAGAAACCATTTGAGTTCTATCTTAGTTTTGAAAAGACCGCGAGGTCGTTGATTATGATATATATTTTTTATTGCTTGTTTTTATTTTGTGGATATGATGGTGAACTGAAGATTATCGGTTAGTATCACAAATCACCTTTTCGAAAATGTGCTACATATCTTTGAAGAAATTCTTGGAAGTGCTTTTTAAAGAGGGGTAGTTTTTAAGAATTTCTTGAGTTTACTTTGGGCATTTTTGGAATGGAATATGGTTTTCATAATACCGTTATGAAATGTTTTCACTAAATGTTGAATATTTGTAGAGTACGTTCAGTCAATATTCTATATTTTCTGTGGATTCTCTTATTTCTTTTTGATACAATGTAATCAGTGTTAATTATATATAAAATTTTGAATATAACTTTTATTCAAAAACTTTTAGAATTAAATTAAATAAATATCTTTTAAACACTGTTTCAATTTAATAGACATTTAGAATTAACACTCTCTACAAAATTCCTAAATGGAATAAAAGAATTCAAAGAAATATAAATTATTGATTAAAATTACTAAATAAATACTTGAAGGATACAAAATTTTGTTTCGTACCTTGTTTTATGAAAACCAAATCCCTTTCCAAAAATGCAAAACATAACCTCAAGAACTTTTTCAAACAACTTGCTTCAAAAAAATTCCTAAAACATGCGGAACATCTTCAAAACGCAATTTAGAATTCATACGAAGGAAAACTCATCAGCTCTTCTTTATATTAAAGAATAATTAACAAAAAATATCTTACCAGACAAGCGGAATGTATTCATCTGAACACAACATTAGAATGAAGTGAACTTTTAAATATCCTACGTATTCAATGTTCGTCACAGAAATAACACAAAGTTAAGGTATTTTATAGACTCCTTTAAAACCAAATGATAATATGTATAAGTGTAAACTAAAATATATAATTATTATATAAACAATAAAGTAAGAAAAAGAGGGTTTCTCTTTTGTATTAATCCATCTATCAAGAAAAAAATCTCTTTTTATTATTTTATTGTATATATAATAATTATATATTTAGGTTTTTTACGGTATCCAATTCTGAGGATCTGCTAAGACTTTCAATATTCATTAAAAAATATATAAGAGACAGTATTCTAATTTCTACAAAAATGTTTATAATAAAAGAATTGTTTCACCCCGATGTGGCTTCTTCGGGTATCTACATTGTACTGGCTGATGGTGTCCAGTGTAATACGTTTAAATACTCTTAAATAGGGAACAAAATAATGGAAAAACATCTCATAAAAACTTAGGCTGCTTATTAGAGTTTGTCGCTAAAAAATGCAATAAGGGAAAGGTATTCAGTAATGGGGATTTGTCAACATCTGTTTGTTCATTCAAAAGGATTTTACAGGCATTGTATCTGTTGATTTCAAGAAATTCTGAAAGAGTTAATCTAGTACTTTTGCTTTCGACGTGGATAATTGCATAGTTATTGTTGAAATTATGCCTGAATTCCTTAAGATGATTAGCATATGTCGAATGTACGAAATCCGATATGTAATTTCTTTAGTATTCTTGGATTCTTTTTTTGAATGATCTATCTGTCTGGCCAATATATACTAAAGGACAATTATTGCAAGTCAACTTGTAGACTCCAGATTTGTTTTTTTCTTTGTTCGGTCCTGATTGTTTTTTATTGAAGTACTAAAGTTATTAATGGTTCTAAAAGCTGCGTTGTAATTGAAACTATTTTTAAAATATTTAGCAATATTTTCATATAATCCATCAACATAAGATAACGTGAAGTATTTCTGTATATTTTCCTCTTTTATGATTGGGTACACAAGATTTAGCGGCATTAAATGCACTGGTTCATGATAACACTGAATCATCATGAGTTTCTCGAAAAATTCAATCTTTCAGCTTGAGAAATTACGTACGCAACAAAAAATTTGAGGAAATACTCTCTGCAATAATTTCGTTGAGCATGAATTTCGGCATGTACTTATGGGTTTCAATGACTACTGTCAAAAATCTGATTAACAGATTGCGATAGAAGTTGGCACCGTAAAAGAAATCTAAAAAAAAATTCAGCGGAGGCATATTAAATTCACAGTCCCCGATAATTTTTTAACTTATGTTGTAGTATGAATTTAATACAGTTGGCCTCAAGAAATTAAACTTTAAAATCACGTCAGTCTAAACGTATTTCGCGGTCTAAACCAATTCATTAATAAGCCGCAAACGTGAAGAGAAATCTTTTTTCTCCTGATCGATTCCAAGTAAAATAATCAAAGATTCCGAATACGCGAACCAATTTGCAGAACAATAAAACTGACAAGTTTTTGCCATCTATAATGTTGCCTTTATTGCTGCCCTGTGATTCAGTGTGATCGAATCTTGACATATTCCGCGAAATGATTTTTGTGGTTCACGAATGCCATGCAAAAAACACTCCAAATATTTATTGAGGTTTTTTGTGCTGTACTGTACATTCAGCGACTATTGGAGAGCATAAGATTTCATTTAACATCAAAATTCTGAGAGCGCCTTTTTTGAGTCCACATTTATATTCACATGATTAATTAGGGTGGTATAAAACATCTTCCGTGATATTGATCGGACTGTGAAATTACATAAATTTTCTCTTAGATATAAGACTGAAATTCTGTGATAATTTTCCCTTTTTTGTGTTACGTAAACCTGAATAACAATTCCATAAGTTGTAATTTAAAAATGAAAAATAATTTTCATTTTGCGCTATTGATTAATTTGATAACAATTATTTCATCATATCATATTTCTCTTAGCTTTACGATGCAAAAAGATGTTCTTAAATACATAACTCAGTATACAAAAAAATACAGATTTTTGTTAATCCCTCAACAAAAGTTGTGTTTATTATATCTGTCGTTCTCTCAAGTTTCGTGTTAATTGTTTTCTCTTTTCTTTGGGTGTCTTATAAGTGATTTACATATGTTGAAGTGTATTTGTTATTCTTCGGTTCCCTTTTTCTTGTCTGAAATGATCTACCAACATAAGAGCAAAAAACACACTTATAAATAAAATTTGAATATCAAAACAGATTTAATCTATCAGTCTTCTACAATTTTAATTTAAAAAAAATAAATATATATAAATATTTCAAGGAAACAAAATTTTGTTTCTGATCTTACCATTATGAAAACCAATGCCTTTTCAAAAATACAAATCATAGTTTAAGGCTTCTCAGAAAATATAATTTATTTGAAATATTCAATATATTTAAATAAGTCAATTCAAAAATCTCTCAAAACATGCATTATATCTTCAAAAAATAATTAGAATTCGGATAATCTCTTCATCGGCCCTAAATCATATTTAAAAAAATCAACCAACAATAGATATGACTTACCTAAAAGTTGTCCTGGGATTATCGTTCGAACAACTAACATTAAAACCAAGATATTCTATGTTCGTCACAAAAATCACATAAAGCTGTAAGGTATTATAAGGTTTTCTTTAAACCATTGATATTCCATAATGAGATTTTTATTCAAGCCTCAATATAATTATATATTTTATGTATAAAATAAAATAGGAAAAGTTTTTTAACTTGATAGAAGGAATATAACAAAATTTGAATATCTGTCAGTCTTCTACAATTTCAAAATAAAAAATATAAATATATATAAAATAAATTTTAAAATTGTAGAAGAAGAATTAATTAATGTCTACATAAGCACTTATATTTAATAGCACATAAGCACTTATATTTAATAGACGTATACAATCAAAACTCAATATACAATATCAAATGGAATAAATAAACGAACAAATATAAATTGTCAATTAGAATTAATAAATAAATATTTAAAGGAGACAAAATTTTGTTTCTGATCTTGCCATTATGAATACCAATTATTTTTCAAAAACGTAAAGCACAATTTAAGGACATCTCAAAAAATATAATTTTTTTGAAATATTCAATATATAAATAAAAAAGTAACGGTTTTTTACTTGGTAGAAGGATTATTACAAAATTGAAAATCAAAACAGATTTAATCTGTTGTCTTCTACAATTTTAATTTCAAAAAATTCTTTGAAGAAACTTTAAGAATTAAATTAATGTCTTTATAAGCACTGCTCATATTTAATAGACGTATAAAGTCAAAATTCATCATACAATGTCAAACGGAATCAAGAAAAACCAAGGAATATAAACTGTCAGTTGAAATTAAAATATAAATAAGCAAACATTTTTTTGTTTCGTTCCAGGCATGCGTAATGAACTCTTCAGACAAACTTACGAAGCCCTGTTTGTTACAAAATGTATCGTTTTCCGATCCCATATCAATGAAAAATAACCCTTTCTCAAAAATATAAAACATAATTTCAAGAACTTCTCAAAAACTAATCTACTTGAAATATTCAATATATTCAAATAAATTACCTCAAAAAATCTCAAAACATAAGTAAGTTTGTCTGAAGAGTTCATTATGCATGCCTGGAACGAAACAAAAAAATGTTTGCTTATTTATATTTTAATTTCAATTGACAGTTTATATTCGTTGGTTTTTCTTGATTCCGTTTGACATTGTATGATGAATTTTGACTTTATACGTCTATTAAATATGAGCAGTGCTTATAAAAACATTAATTTAATTCTTAAAGTTTCTTCAAAGAATTTTTTGAAATTAAAATTGTAGAAGACAACAGATTAAATCTGTTTTGATTTTCAATTTTATTCAATATATTTAAATATTCGAATAAATTAATTCAAAAACCTCTCCGAACATGCTCTATATCTTCAAAAAACAATTAGACTTCCGATATTTATTCCATTTGATATTGTATATTGAGTTTTGTAATTGTATACGTCTATTAAATATAAGCGGGCTTATAAGACATTAATTTAATTCTTAAAGTTTTTTAAATGAAATTTTTTTGAAATTAAAATTGTAGAAGACAGATTTAATCTGTTTTGATATTCAAATTTTGTTATAATCCTTCTATCAACTAAGAAGCCTTTTCCTATTTATTTTAAACTTATAAACACTTGGTTTCTTGTTCTTAGATATTATGTCCTTGTTTCTTATGATTTTCATACTGAGTTATAAGTTTTGGTATCTTCTTGAATATCTAGCAACCTTTTCAGTCTTTCCTCTTATATAACTTACTATTATGATAGGTTGTGGAAAAAATGTTTAAAATTTTGCGTGAATTTCAAGATTTTATTTAACATATTTCATCTCTCTAATAGAAGTATAGGTTCTTATTCGCGAAAAACTCTAGTAATTTCGCAATTTTCTCTTGATGCCAATTTTTTATGACTCAGAAATTTTTTCAATGCGAGATGTGTTTTCTAAGACATATTTTATTTCAATTTTAAAAGATTTTGAGAAAAAATTTTGATAAAATTAAAATTTGTAGTGAGGTTAGCAGTATAAATCTGTATTAAGATATTGTAATAAACCTTCTGTCAAGTAAAAACCCCCATTTATTATTTTATGAGTAAAATAACTGAAATTTCCAAAAAAAAAGTAAATCTTTGCTCTTATTCTGAAAGACTTCTATTTGTGCACAATGTATGTCCTCCCAACCTTCTTATAGCTAACATGAATTTGTAAAAAATTTCAAGATGATGGAATCGCTTAGGAGTGAAATAGTAACAATTGCCTTGACAAATCATTGCGCCTAGCTTCTAAACTGACCATATAATTCCTGTCTTCAGAATAAAATATTCTGCAACTATTTCACCCAAACAAGATTATTTCAAGAAAACAGATGACGAATCGTTTCAAACTGAGAAAAATTAAACACTATATTTAAATCACTGAAAGTTACTCGTCTTGTTGCTTTCATTTTCCCGTATATCATCTCCAGGAACCGTTTACCATTACACACCTTGAATAACAACCGTGGCGTCATGAGATATATTCTTATGCAAAATAACATTGTTAATATTCAACAAACAGACTAGAAGTGTGGAAGAACAATGGAAGGATGGGTGCAAAATTTGTCGTAGGTGGTATTTCACTTGAACCTAACCTACCGAGCAATGTCGTGTCTTACGAATGTTCGAAACGAAGTTGGCCATGTTGCTGTCTGATTCAATCTGACTGAATTTCGAACCATTAATCTTTGTACTACAGGGTGTTGATGGGATTCAAACCAACCAGCAAGTTTTAAGATGATCTATTGCTTTATAACCAAATACACAGCATGATCTTCATGGCATTAATATTGGGCTTAAGAGTTGATGATGAGGCATCCATACGTTGCCAACGTTTTGGATTATCGTAATGGACCTATTTTTCATCGCCAGTCTTAATTCGATGCAAAAACCACTTTCCTTCTTATCGTTGGAGCGATTTTTCACACGTGGAAAAAGACGTAGGAAGTCTCTTGGCTTCAGTTCATACGCTACCCGATTTTGTACCTTTCGAATAATTCCCATTGCTTTTAAACGATGTAAAATGGCACGTTGCGTGACTCCAAGTGTTTTTGCGAGTTTCTCTCACATTTGTGATGGATCTTCATCGAGCCTTGCCTCTAATTCTTCATCCTTAAACTTTGATGGTGCCCCAGGTCGTAATTCATCTTCCAAATCAAAATTGCCAATTTTAAATTGAGCAAACCACTTCTTCCATGTTCATTCAGCTGAAGCATATACACCATAAAGATCCCCTAAATTATGATGACTTTCGGCAGCCTTTTTCGTCATATTGAAGTAATGAAGTTAAACTCCCCGCAAAAAAACATTATTAGATTCAAAAGTTGACATTTACAGAGCACACAGAAACTTTGTTGTTTAAACTTCAGCGAAATAATAGATACTGAAAAGGAAGACTAATGATGACACTTCAAAATGAAAGTGTTGCCAGATGAAACAATGGAATAATAAACAAGTAGCGACTTCTGTTATCAAAACCGCAGGAACTTATTTACTATTTCATTGAGTAACAAACCACCTGTAGTAGTAGTTTGATCTATTATGATAAAATTTTAATAACAATATACCATAGTGTTATGAATGCTCCTTCAAGTGAACCACTTTCAGCATTCATAGCTAATTCCCACTAATTATTGATTATCTACTAAATTACTACACATATCTTCAATGAATAGAAGGATCCAATCATAGCATATTGTTCACTACACGGCCCATTTTGTGTACATAATTCCAGTACCAATTTGTATACTGGAATCTTGTCCAATTATTATTTCAATTTATTTGCAAGAATGGAACGGTAAATTACATTGATTGTCTACGTATCTACGCTTAACTTTAATGGTGGCTGATGGAAGCTATTAAAATGGTTTCAATTATTAGCACCAGTCACCACTTTAACGATTTTACATCTAACTGCTATAATTACTTTCGGTTTTGTAAATATACTTGCAAAAATCTATCGAAAACGTAATGAAATTTATGAATAGCTCAGCAAAAATTGCAAAGAAATTTCGAATTTATTATTGTAAACCATATTTCAAGACATTATTAATGACCAAATATCATACTGGTTAGCCTAGACCATTTCCTTGAATAAAGAAAATACTGCGATACCATAACTGATTAGAAGTGTCACTGTAAAATTTCATGTCAAAAAATCAAACTAGAGCAATAAAATCTCCTTAGTATGCGACCATGAAAAATTAGATTGCAAGCTTCAAATAATCTAGAAAAACACTGACGTGAAGTCATAAACTTATGCGTGCTTGTTTGACAGTCTTTTTCCCCTGAAAATTTCAAATCTTTGGATTACTTCTGGAAGCAGCTGATATTAACACTAACGCAAAGGTCCCAAACCTACTCTGAAAGTTTCAAGTCTCTTTCTCTTCCCATTCTTAAGTTAAAGGTAAGCTTCATCAAGAATAAACTCATTAAGTTCATTCTCATGTACAGAAAAATTGTAAAATTGAAAATTCATATCAAACTTCTGAAATACTTTCAGTATATGTAAAAATATATATTATATTAATATAAACAAATACTTGTCTGCAGAAACATTTATTTTTTATTAGACATACAAGCATACTTAAATTTATCCATACAAGCATACTTAAATTTATCCAATGGTGTAAAAACCCAAAAAAGACTACATAAATGATAAAATACTTAATTCGAATATAAGCTATTATACGTATTTCTTGATGGTTCTCAATCTAGAGATAGTTCTAACATTTAGAATTAAACTCAATTACGACATTAGAAATTTACCAATTAAAGAAAATTCGCAACAAAAACCCAAATACAGTCAGCTGTTAGCACGTTTTTCTACCTAATAATAACTTTGAATTTGAAACACAGAATATTATTTTGAGGTTATTAACATACATTCTGTCAAGAAAGTACCGGGAATTATCGATTTAAATCTGGCGGGGCAATGAGGCAGGTAAAAATTTCTTTTCCTAGGTTGGTACCACTGTCCTTAATTACTATGCCAAGCTTGAGCGGGATCTGTAAACTAGTGTGTTTGCAACAGCTGATTAAGTCAGTCGATGTCAGAGTGCGTGCCGATTTTTACTATGGGTGATTACGTTGAGCAAAGAATTTGTGTAAAGTTTTGTGTTGCAAATGAATTTTCGTGTGCCGATGCATTGAAAATGTTGCAAAAGGCCTTTGGTGATAATGCTCTATCGAAAACTCGTGCATATCAGTGGTACAGAGCCTTCAAGGACGGTCGTGAAGTGGTCGCCCATCGACGGCTTCGATCGAAGATAACGTCGATAAAATTAAGGAAAGGGTGCTGGAAAACCGTCGTACCAGCTTGAGAGAGATAGCATATGATCTTAAGATATCCCACAAGTTCGCACGTACGATTTTGATTGATATTTTGGGCATGAGAAAGGTGGCCGCACGACTCGTACCGAAAGACCTGAATTTTCTTCAAAAACGTCATCGCGAACAGGTTGCTTCAGACATGCTGGATCGCTGTAATTCCGATTCTACATTCATGGAACGCATTATAACTGGTGATGAGACCTGGGTCTACGAGTACGATATGCAAACAAGCCAGCAATCATCGGAATGGGTGGCAAAAAATGAGCCGAAACCGAAAAAACCACGCCAAAGCCGCTCGAAAATGAAGGTGATGCTCATTGTTTTCTTCGATATCCGTGGCGTGGTGCACTACGAATTCGTTCCAGAGGGTCAGACGGTAAACAAGGAGTATTACCTAGGCGTTATGAAACGTTTGCGTGAGCGTATCCGTAAGAAGCGGCCAAATTTGTGGGCGAATAACTCATGGATTTTGCATGACGATAACGCGCCTTCTCACCGAGCTATGATTGTGACTGACTTTCTCGCGAAAAACTCAACAAACGTGCTTCAGCAACCACCGTATTCGCCGGATTTGGCTTCCTGCGACTTTTTCCTCTTCCCAAAACTAAAATTGCCCCTTCGTGGCACCCGTTTTGAGTCGATTGAAGCCATAAAACAAAATTCGGCGCGAGAGCTAAAGTCCATCCCGGAAAGCGCCTATAAAAAATGTTTCGATAATTGGAAGTGCCGTTGGCATAGATGTATTGGAGCAAATGGAGCCTATTTTGAAGGCGACCCAATAAATTTTGACGATTAAATGTAAAAATGTTGTTTTAATTGAAAATTCCCGGTACTTTCTTGACAGAGTAGTATGTGTCACAAGTCACAGATTAACTAAAATAATAAAGAATAATTCTACAATTTACTAATTTATAACTATTGTTTCACCAACACTGTGGCTTCTTTAGGTTTACATTTTGAACTAACTGAAAATTACACCTTCACTTCTTACATAGCTATTAAAACTTGAAAAAAAGGTAGGTACAAATAATTAACAATTTTCGGAAATATATATAGAAAAACATGTAAAAAGGGGATACAAGTAAACATCAATTCACAGCAATACCGATAAAAAAAGAAATGCGAAAAAGAAATACAAATAACCAAAACATATATTGTGGTCAATTATCGGAAATACCTAAATTCCAACAAGTAAGGACCGATTACCATAAATACAAATCACAGAAGCATCCGAATTTTTCTTATAAAGTGATTACACTGTTACTTAAAGTGTGATCAACAAAACCCTATCGAGTTTGTTTGAGTATAGAATTGTTATACAGAATTTTGTTACACTGTCTCGATTTCTAGAACTTTCTATTACCATAGCTCACACATCAAGTTATTTAAAGAATTATATAAATTAGGAGTTTTGAGTCGACTTGGTGGAAGTTCTAATTTAAAACTGAAAATTAATTTCAGAATTCTAAAATATATTCACTATTTATTTTGAAAATTATATATTTCTTTTATATAAAATTAGAACTTGTCTAGAAAAGCATTTATTTTTCATTTTATGAATTGTATTTTCAATTCATATAATGAAAGTTTTTCAGAATTCTGGGTTATAATTTTCAACTTTTACCAAGTAGACTCAAAATTAATAAATCGTAAATTTTTTTTTTGTTTTTCCATCTCGTGCAATTATTTTTCAATTTATCATAGATTCAGATGTTATATTTGAAGGGAATGTAAATTTTTAATTTACATTCCCATTTAATTTTAATCTTGGTAGATTTTATTTTTCATTCAAGTTTGACTTTGGATGTAGATGTTCAAACGTTGTCTGGAATAATATGTTATATTTTGGTTCATTTGTTACTTTGTTAGTTAAATTTCCTAATCATATATTGTATTATTTCTTTTATTTTAGATTCCTGTATAATTGGGATTTTTTTTCGATATTTGAGTAGTTCATATGTCTATTAAAAAAGAAACTTGGATTTTCATTTTGATTTAATTTTTTTCAATTAAATTATGTAGAAGCTTTACTGAATTCTGTTTTCATATTTAAAATCAACATTTATCGAAAATAAACTCATAAAAAAATTTCATTACAATATATTAAAAGTTTTAGAAATTCAGGACAACTGAAATAGGGGCGAACGCACAGAAATTTTGACACAACTAAGAAATTGTTTCAATTATGGTCAACTGCCAGATAGAAACGGCTGAAGCCGTTTAATATTTCAAATTTTTGTAAGCGAAAAACTTTATTTGGTTCCTCATCAGAAGGTTTATAAAATTCAATTTTACATTTACATATTTATGAAAAATTGTAATATGTCGGTCTTTACTTGATGAAAGTTCTTTGGAAAGGATAAATTAAATAATATAATTTCAAATTTTCACATGCTATTATAATGAAATTATAAAGAAATTTTGAATATCATTTAAGAGATTTCTTAATATTTTCAGTGTCCAAACTATTCGAAACAATAAATCGCTAAAAACTTCCAAATTGTTCAACATGTGAAACGAGATGATTTATTGCTTAAAAAATTCCAATTCATGAAATTGAAAACCTCAATGGGGCCAAGAAAAATTTGAATTCCATGGATGGAAAAGTATTCATTTCAAATTTTCACAATAGTACACAAATTAGAAACAAATAAAGTTTTCTCTCAAAATATGCTGAATCCGTCTCAATTATTTAAGAGTCGAATGCCAATTTGAAGGGGAACTAAATTTCAAGGCAGAACTCGCACAGTTTCAAGAAATTAGATAATTCTTATTAAATGAAATAATAAGGACTATTGTCACAATTTATTAATTAACGACAATTGTTTCGCAAACACTGTTGCTTCTTCAAGTTTACATTATTGAATGTTCAAAATTGTCGTTAATTAATAAATTGTGGAAATAGTCTTTATTATTTTATTTATTTAAAATGAACTTCCATCAAGTAAGGACCTATTGAATTAAATTTTTGAGATAATTTCGTTCAGAATCTTGGAGAAATGTTTCTTTTTGCAATAATGAACTCAATTAATTTTAATTATTTAGTGAATATTTTCATTTTCAAATATTATACTGATACTCCTAATATGTGATGTTGTATACCTCTGGTTTTTACTTCCGATTGAAAAATTAAATAACAGAATTTGTTTGAACGCCTCAATAACTCCTTGATTTCATTATCAATAGTAACCAATTTCAATTATTATCGACTCCCTCATCATTTCCAGATGAAATAACAGAAGATACCATCACAAAACACGAAGTATATTGCGAAATCGATATCGCACCAGTATAAATGGAAAAGAATGGAATCGACTTCACCACATTCAATATTGTTTTAAATTGACTTCGTTTATCGTTTAACAGTTGATGGGTGCGACGGAGGGAATGAATTGTAGCCATTGTCTTCTTCAGTTCGAGTCGGCTGGGAACAAAACCTCTTAAATGGGATAAATGAAATGTGGTAAAGGCTTTGACCACATTCTAGAGTTTCTCACGCCGAAAATGTGTCTCTTCATCTTCTAGACGCTTTCAGTCATTGAGTGGCATCTTTGAAACTAGCTTTTTATACAACCACTTCTTGCATTGTTTTCCAGGCTTTATTCAATGAAAATTTCATTCTATTTTGATCATAGTTTACAGAAATGAAATAAGTGCGAAGTATACAGAGTGAATAATAACTATCGGGTGTTTTTTAGAGTGATAGAACTTAAAATTGAAATAAAACAAATTTAAATTAAGATTGAAGCCAATTTTTTTCTTATTTGAAAGATAATTTCATGACATTTATGTTTTTAAAATAATTTCCAGCATATGTCCACCACGACTAGCTCTGAGGAACCGCATTCTACCAGACCAATTTTGAAACACTTTTTCGAGTAATTCAGGTCTTATTTCATCAATAACACGAGTTATGTAGGCTTCCAAAGCGTCTATTGTTTTTACTTTATCGGCATAAACCAATGACTTGACATAACCCCAAAGTAAATAATTCAGTGGAGTTATATCGCATGATCTTGAAGGCCAATTAATTGGACCATTTCTCGAAATAATGTTGTCGCCAAATCTTTCTTTCAATAAATCAATTGTAACGGTAGCAGCATGAGGTGTAGCACCATCTTGTTGGTACCAAAACATTTATGGGTCGATACCATTCAAATTTTGAAACAAATAATCATTGATCATCGATCTGTAACGAGCACCATTCGATGTAACATCAGCTCCAGCATCGTTTTTAAAGAAATATGGACCATGATGCCTCCAGCGTGTAAAGCACACCATACAGTGCATTTTTCAGGATGCAACGGAACTGCAGAACTGCTTCAGGATTGTTTTCACTCCATATACGGTAATTTTGCTTGTTTACATAAACTTTCAACCAGAAATGAGCTTCATCACTACAATTTTACGATAAAAAAGTGGATCAACTTCAAGCTGTTCTAGAGCCCAATCAGCAAGCAAACGACGCTTATTATGGTCAAGTGGCTTTAGTTCATGAACCAGTTGCATCTTGTATGGGTGTAGACCAAGATCGCAAAATTTTCCATGTGGTGGATACACAGAGTCCAACTTGTTGTGAACGTCGACGAATAGATAAATCTGGATCATCATCAACAACTTACAGCAGCGATATTTTCTTCTGTAGGTTCTGTATGAAATAACGACACGAAAGCTTGTGATGCCCCAGAAAAAGCATTTCTTATTCATATTCTCATCATCAGTTGGAAGTTACTTGGGTGTAAAATAAAAACAATCAATAAAATTTATTTTTCAGATTAAATTTGTAGAGGTTTCGGTGAATTTCAATAATAATATGTATATATAAAATAAAAAATGTATAAAACAAAATGAAACAAACATTAATCAAACAAAGAATAAATAAATGAATTTGGCCAGACAACATTTTTCATAAAAAATATATTTTTTTTAAAAAGTATCATTCAGGTATTCATGTGTTGAGTAATATGCTTTATTCATTAAGAGACATTTCAGTTCATTCTTGAGCTTTATTCGCTTCAATTCCTTCATTCTGGACGGCAGTTTGTTGAAAATTTTTATATCTAGATGACTTACATTCGACTGTGATACTTTTATACGATGGTATGGTATGATGTAGTTGTTTTTGTTTCTAGTATCATAGTTGTGATTAAATTTGTTTTTCAATAGTATGTCCTTATTATCATGGATGTACATTACACAGGTAAGTATAAGAATGGACGTCACGGTAAGAATTTTTTCTCTAGGGTATAGCTCTGTACAGCTATATCTACTACTTACGCCGCATAGAATTCTCAGTACCTGCTTCTGTTTTATGAATACTTTCTTACTTTCAGACAAATCCCCCCCAGAAAAAAATGCCGAAGTTAAGGACACTATGAAAGTATTGTCCTAACTTCATAGGTAGCTCTTGACAACTTAGGAATCATTTTATCAATGTGGACAGAAAACTTGAGATTTGATTTCAAAAAGACTCCAAGTAGCCTCATGTGATCGTCCGAAGACATCTTTGGTTCAAACAGTAGTCTCTGTGTTTTATCACTGTTCGTCATCATTTTGTTTGCGCTGAACCATGCCTGGGCTTCCTTTAGTGTCTTCTTGTCTTTCTCTTCCATAATCTGGTTGTCCATCCCTTTATTCAGAAAAGAATCAGCGAAGAGGACGGTTTGATCTGATTTCAAATTAGCTGGAAAATCATTCATGTATATCACAAACAAAAGAGAACCCAACACAGAACCTTGCGGTACACCAGGACTCACAGTCTCCCAAGAAGAGGACCGGCCTCCCAAGCTTGTTTTCTGCATCCTGTTTCTCAGAGCACAGAGTGTGAAATACTATCAAAAGCTTTGGATAAGTCACATGCCTGTAAACTAGATTTCAAAAGCTTCTCCTATTTTTTCAAGCACCTCCTTCAGTGCCGTTTCCACTGATTTACCCATCAGGAACCCATGCTACTGTTTGCAGAAAATTTTGTGATGTTTGAAGAAACTCAGTTATCTTTTCTTTATTATTATCTCAAACAATTTTGAGAACACAGGAAGTATCGATACTGGGCGATAGTTTTCTAGTTATTCTATATCTCCTCTTAATAGTACCTCAATGCACGGAAAAATCTCCTTCAACATGGTTGATGTCATTCCATAGATATATCTGGTTTGCTTAGATTTTATCTGTCTTACAGCTTTCCTGGGTTCTGTTATTGTGCATTCATGAAGGTAGATAGACTGAACAGTTTTAGTCTTAGTTTTACGCTTAGTTTACGATTGGAATTTCTTGTACTTTACATCTTTCTGAAATACTAGCTCCGATGTTGGTGAAGTAGTTGTTCAATTCATCTGGTCTAAGATTTGTCTCGTCCTTAAGCACTTGATTTTTGTTTTCCCTATTTATCAATTTCCATATAATATTATTTTTGTTTTCTGTTTCTTATGTAGATTATAGTTTTTTTTCAGCTCTGTTGATTTCTCGGCATATTTCTTTCTCTGAATGTTGCTGGATAAATAATCTTTCCTAACCTCCATTATAGTTTCCAGGGTTTCTAATTCATTTTTCATTTCAAGAATGTTTTTGTCCTTATGTCTTGAACCGGTCCGAAATATTTGAAAAAAACCTTCAAAATAATTAATATTTTTAATTCGTTAAATGATAAAGGTGAAGATTTTGAGAAAATTTCTGATTTTTCGTTCACAATAAGGAGTTTATTAGACCTTCATTTTCATTTAAAATTAACTCGTTTCAATATCACAGTAACGATCGAGTTTAAAACGTCTGAACGAAAGTGATAGTTCGACTGGATGAATGCCCTGAGGACTTAAGTCGTTTCGTTCGAGTTCATCGTTATTGCGTGAACTTTTTCAAGCTCTTCTTCTCCGTGATATGCCTTTGGACTGTTGTTAGTACAATTAGCGTATTTTTGTCTGTCTAATCGCATTGCTTTCGGACAAACGTGAGCTGTTGTCCGTTGTGAAGGAGTATGAAAGGAGTGAAGCATCTTAATGATGATTACGTATAATATACGGTATACGATAAAAAATATTAAAAAATACTTTTTATTTTCGAATAAAAAATAAATGAAGCAAAACAATTCGCACTCATAGCAGAGCACGTATCTTTTTGTCGAAATGTGTATATTTTGTGAATTTTAACACCAAAAAAAGATGAACAGATCAAAAATTTGTCGCTAAATTTAATTTTGTTTCCACCCTTCCAATCAGGAATACGATAATTTCCAGAAATTTCATCAGATAAACGAATTTTTTTTTAATATTTAAACTATCCTTCGTTAATTTGATCCAAAATATGTAAGTTTGGTAATTCTTTCATAATATTGCCCTATTTTTGAAATGAAGTATATTTGTGTTGAAATGAGATGTTTTTACGAGATAGTTCCAGGGGAAACAGAATGCATTTCGTCCAAATATCTGTAATTTTCGAATTTGGAGCCGAAGATGGCCTCACACGAATATGTTTGACTCATTGATACAGAAGCCGAGGTCAAAAGAGTCACGATGACTTTCGAACGGAAAGAGCTAAAACCTTGAAACTTCCAGGGAAGGTTTCGTGTCTGCATGTAGCAGCTGAGATCGTTAATAGGTTAAAACGGTTCGATAGTTTCGCATTTATTCACCTTTGAAAATGTTCCATATTTTTCCCAATAATTCAGGAACTACAGTTCCGACCGATCTGAAATTAAGCATTCAGATGTAGTGTTATAAGAGTTATGTTCGTGCAAAAGTTCGTGAGGATCGTATAATTAGAAGGACAAATTTTGTTAGGATCGTTTGAAACTATTTTTCTTTTTTTTTTCATAATGCTTTCTAGTTTCAGGGAACAGCGTGGTATCGTTTCGCCCAAATGTGTGAAATTTTCGGATTTTGAGTCCAAAGAAATCTCAGATGACTAGTTTGCACTCACTGATGAATCTCTGCGACCGACTGTCGTTGTAAACGCGGTGACTTCCGAACGGAAAGTAATGGAGCCTTGAAACTTTCAGAGAATGTTTGGAATCTAAATAATGTGACTAAGTTTGTTAATGGGCAAGTTCGGTCCAATAGTTTTGTAGTTATTTACGTTTGAAAAATTGTCATATTTTTTCCAATATGTTCGTGACTACAGAATCGATCAATCTGAAAGTAGACAGAAGTAATGTAATAACGCGCATATTCGTGCAGAATTTCGTGAGAATCGTTCGAATAGAAGACCAAAAAAAAAAATATTTTGATAGGTTCGTGGGTGATATGAACTAATGTGCAACAGTTCTTGACTCCACGTCAGTACATTTCACATTTTGTTATTAATAATAAATCTATGTAAAAAATTTGCAGCGCCTTTTGTTCGATTTTAAATGAATGTTCAAAACTTAAACTGTGAAAATGAAATGATAGATTAAATCTTTTTTTCTTTGATTACAAAATTTTATTATTTAACAATGCAGAAATAACAACGTGTTGTTACGTATAACCTATAACTATTTGTACTCGGAACGCAGAAAAATAAAACAAAACTTATTTCCCCAAAATAATATCCCATGATGAGAAACATAACCAGAATTTCAAAAATAATAATTGATTAATAATTATTTTGGATATAAAGACTCTATATGAATTTATTTCATATACAAATATATATACAAATAGTTATAGGTTATACGTATCAGGATAATGATCATGATAATAATAACAACACGTTGATCATTTCTGTTTTATTTTGGACTAGCTGTGCCCGCGACTTCGTCCGCGTGGAATGTAATAAAAAAAAATTAAGAATAATTTTTCTAAAATAAAAGTAACCTATGTTACTCCTTATTACATAAGCTATCTGCCAGTGAAAGTCCCGTCCAAATCGGTCCAGCCGTTCCAGAGATTAGCCGGAACAAACAGACAGACAGACAAAAATTTTAAAAATATATAATTTGGTATGTGTACCGTATATACATTTATATGCATGTAGTAGAAAGCGGTTATTTTAATATTACAAACAGACACTCCAATTTTATTTATTTGTATAGATACTTTAAAAATTTTTGAGTGATAGAACATTAAATTGAAATAAAACACATTTAAATTAAGATTGAAGCCAATTTTTTTTTGAAAGATAATTTTATGACATTTATGTTTTAGAATAATTTCCGGCATAGGCTCAACACGACTAGCTCTGACAACATAACACGAGTTATGTTGGCTTCCAAAGCGTCTATTGTTTCTAGTCTATCAGCATAAAACAATGAATTGACATAATCCAAAAGAAAATAATCCAATGGAGTTATGTTGCATGATCTTGAAGGCCAATTAATTGGACCATTTCTCGGAATAATGTTATCGCCAAATCTTTCTTTCAATAAATCAATTGTTACGGTAGCAGCATGAGGTGTAGCACCATCTTGTTGGAACCAAAACACTTCTGGGTAGATAGAATTCAAATTTTGAAACAAATAATCATTGATCATCGATCTGTAATGAGCACCATTCACTGTAACATTAGCTCCAGCATCGTTTTCGAAGAAATATGGACCGATGATGCCTCCAGCGTGTGAAGCACACCATACAGTGCATTTTTCAGGGTGCAATGGAACCTGCAGAACTTCTCAAGGATTGGTTACACTCCATATACGGCAATTTTGCTCATTTACATAGCCGTTCAATCAGAAATGAGCTTCATCACTAAACACAATTTTACGATAAAAAAGTGGATCAACTTCAAGCTGTTCTAGGACACAATCAGCAAACGAACGACGCTTATTATGCTCGAGTGGCTTTAGTTCTTGAACCAGTTGGATCTTGTATGGGTGTAGACCAAGATCTTTACGCAAAATTTCCTATGTGGTGGATGTCCAACTTGTTGTGAACGTCGACGAATAAACAAATCTGTATCATCATTAACACTATGACTTACGGCAGCGATATTTTTTCTGTACGTACAGTCCTTTGTCTTGTTGTTGTTGTTGCATCGAGTAGAGAAAATGATGTCCGAAATCTATCGATAGTTCGACGAATAAGCTGCTCTGATGAACGAATATGTAAACCATAAATTTCACGAAGTGCTCTATAAGTTTGGCGAATAGAACACTGATTTTGAAAATAAATCTCAACAATTTGTAAACGTTTTTGCGGCGTGAGTCTTTCCATGATAATTTGTCAATGCTTACTGAACAGAAATGTCAAAACAGCATGGCTCCTACCTTCTGTCAAATCACAGTTATCCTTATCGAAAGTTCTATCGCTCTAAAAAAACACCCGATACATACATATAGTTTTTGCTAATACATTTGTATTGATACATTTCATGTCGGGATGTAAAAAGGTTTTTTCGAGACATTGAAAAATATTTTATATTTATTATATATAGGCAAATCAAGCGATTGTCATTAAATAAGCTTGAAACGAAGGCAAAATCAGTCATTTATTTCATTACTAGAGATAAAGGTATTTCATTGTGTACGTTCAACGTCTAAAGCCTTCGTAAACATTCAGTTGATTTAATCGACTCTGTTACAGAAAAAACGAACATTTTGTTATTAGCAGAGACATGGTTGAACAATCAAGAAGAATGTGATATACCGAATTTTAATTGTATAGCTCACTTTAAACGTGATTTTGTTCGTTCAGGTGGAGTTGCGATTTATCACAACACAAATGATACGACCAATCTTGTAACACCAAATATGTCGGTCATTATGAACAAAATTCAGGACTTGCACGTAAGACGTACAAGTGTTGCAGATTTATGTGCAGCAGAGTGTGTAATGGAAAACGGCGTTACTTTAAACATGGCAGTAGTCATATATGTCTCACCAAATAACAAATTGATAGATATGCAGGGGTTCATTCATCGAGCACTGCTAGAGTATTCTAAAGATGTATCTCAAACGCTTAGCAGATACAACAGAAATTTAGATAAACGGCCACTCATTTTGGCCGGTGATTTTAACATCAACTTCAGTAATGAAAAATCGAAACCATTGCTACAGTTTCTAGAGGAAGAATTTGATTTAAGAATAAACAATAATCCAGCAGAATCAACAACAAAATATAATACCACCATCGATGACAGATTTAATACTGAAATTGAGTCTACTATTTGAGTTTGTATTACATTATATTTGTTAATAATAAAAAAATATTATTATAACTTGAAAAAAATAAAATTTTATTACAATTCCTTCACTAATTAATCGAATGGAACTTCGTTCCATCCGGGTGTCCCTTGACACCTCTCAATTTTTTATTAGTGAAAGTGTGAAATTTTGACAGAAGGGTCAATCGAATATATTTGTTACTCTTAGGATAATCCATTAATTCCTATATCCATCTGAAGTCGCACTTCAAAGGGCACAAAGTATTCAAGTACCTTAACGTAAACCAGCATTTCTTCGCGGTGTTCAATATCGATTTCAACCATCCGAAGATGATACAGCTTCCTCCAGATCACGAACTCTGGTTCCCACGATCCCTCCACCTCCTCTTAAGATTCGATCTCTAATAACCCAGCGTTTAACCCGCGTCCAGCAAACTCAACTACAGGCTTAGCAAGTGTAAAGTTTACGACTTCGCCTGGGTACTTGATAATATAATTAATTTTTTTTTGTTTGCTCTTCATCATAGAGGAACGTGGAATACTTGACCGAATGAATGAACGAACTCATGCCCAAATGGTAATTTAAATTTTCAGATTACAAGTGGAGTAAAGTAACTACATAAACGTTATGATTAGGCTGGATTGGTGTTGCTTATCGTTGATCAGAGTCGTTGCTCGAAGAGCACTGATGTGAGGAATATATTTTTCATATACAGGGTATCTACTTTTAAAAGGGCCACCTTCAAGGGAACATCATAAAAGTTATTTGCAACAGAAAATGTCATATAACACATGAACAACTCAAGATTATAAATAGAGGTCTACATATACAGGATATCCATTTTGTGCTTCCGAAACTAAACGTAAATAAAACACTCTTTCATTTAGAATAACGATCAAAATTTTATTTCAATATAATGCCTGGACCTTGCCATTATGTGTGGAATACAACATTATTAAAATATCCTCGACCAGATCTCTTATAGGACTCGATCATTGTTTTCGATTTTCGATGACTCGCCGGCACATTTAGGGCAAAATCTCACCAATAATTTGACGGATTTGATCGTCAATTGTCTGAGGATTATCGGCATAAATACAATCCTTTGCACAACCCACAAAAATAATTTAATTGCGATAAATCACAAGATCTTGGCGGCCAATTCACATCGCCGAAACGAGGAATTACGTTTTTTGGAAATTTTTCTTGCAATAAAACCAAAACGGGTCATGTTGTGTGGCTTGTTGCACGATCTTGCTGGAACCACATCTCTTCCAATTTCATATCATTAATTTCAGGCCAAAAAAAATCGGTAATCATTTAGTAATAGCGATGAGAATTGACGGTTTGGGTGACAACTTCCTCATTTTCAAAGAAGAACGAGCCAATCACTCCATCAGACTAAATTGAACACCATACAGTGACTTTTTGTGGATGTAATGGACTCTCAGCAGCTATTCACTGCCCCTGATGCGACAATTTTGCTTGTCGCGCTTGTTTGCGAATAAGCTGCTCTGATGAACGATTATGTAAACCATAAATTTCACGAAGTGCTCTATAAGTTTGGCGAACAGAACACCGATTTTGAAAATAAATCTCAACAATTTGTAAACGTTGTTGCGGCGTGAGTCTTTCCATGATAATTTATCAATGCTTACTGAACAAAAATGTCAAAACAACATGGCTTCTCCCTTCTGTCAAATCACATTTATCCCTATAAAAAGTTCTATCACTCTAAAAAAACACCCAATATATATATAATTATATAATTACCAGACTTCGAAAAACTAAAGTACTGTTGATATCATTAGTAATGATTAGTAGGGTTCCTCTGCAGAGAGAATATAGGTACTTGACAGATTTGTAGTCGATGGGGCATTAGTGCGAACTGAAGAGAACCAATAAGTTCAAAACGAGCGCTACTGATGACCCAACGATCAAAAAAACCTAATCGGGCTTGTTTGAGCTTAGAATTGTTATAATGATGTATGTTGCACTGTCTCGATTTGTAGGACTTTCTATTACCACAGTTCATACTCGTTATTAATGATATTTGGTACAGCCGAACTAATTTATTTCAATACTGTTGATATTATCCTGATAGCCCTAACGGGTCTTTCAATAGGGACTTCCGAACTTTGACAATTGATACTGAACAGAAATGTCAAAATAACATGGCTTCTGTCAAATCACAGTTATCCCTATCGAAAGTTCATCAAAAAACACCCGATATTTAAATTTCTGAAATGATTAGATAAGAAATTACATGGTTTTCTATCACTTTTTTAGAAAGTGATAGAAAACAGTGATTTCTCATTTCTTTCTATTCAAAAATAAACTATCACAATGTAACAGACTATTCCATCCAAAATGTTTCTGATTTTGACTAACGTTCAAAGAATTTGCAATCGACTATTTTATGTGTACTCCGAATAGGCTTCTTCTTTAAAATTTTGGCTTGTGAGTGTTTTCATATGTTAAATTATAAATAGTTATGTCAGAATTGATCTCATTCAAATGATTTTGATCTAATTACTCCCTAACGAGTCAGCTAATATACAATGGTAAGACTTCTCCTTAACATTTCAGTAATGTATGTAGCATTAGTTTTTTTTAACGAGTCATTATATTTGCTGTTTAGGGTTTTATTATATAAAATCCATGACAGTACATATTTATCACCAAGAGATATCACGTTTCTTTTTTCTTGCGCTCCTGTTCTGGGAAACAGCGTACTATCGTTTTTAAATTCACATTCAAATCTTTTTATTAAGTAAGGAATAGCATCTTCAGAAAAAGCAGAATGACGACCATGATTGATTATAAAATGGCCAGCAGTACTGAACTCACATCACTTTATTTTTCAAGTATGTATCTGAAAATTGTCAAAATCTCTTGGAATGTTTTATCCGTCAATTACCCGAAATCATCAAATAGCTGTACTTTCTCGGTATACGTGAATCTAAGCCTTTACCTACGAAGATGTCCAGAAAGAGCGGCCTGATATGAAATATCTATAAACTACTCCTCTTTCATCCTACAAGACGCGGCGTGAAAGAGGATGAACATGTTTCTGGATGCATGCACAGAAATCTTTAGACGCCCGCTCCTCGGGCAACAGCTAAGCCTCTCTTTCAATCTTACGTGAATCGTTATGCGACTACATTTTCGTTTTTTATGGTAGCAGGAAAGAAAGGGGACGCTCTCTGAAAAGATCCTGAAAGATGTTCTCATTCTTCTTAGCTTTTAATCGGTTAAAGGGTGGTACACCGTTAAACTAGAATTCTTTGTGCCACGGAATGGTCTATTCTTTATGTTTTAATCTTTCTATTGACGTGATTTGAATGGTCAATACAATATCGTGAACATCTGACTCTCCTTTGTGATATATATTTCGAAGGAGATAAAATGTGTTCGATAAAATAGAAAGGCCTTTTACTTGATAGAAGAAATATAACAAAATTTGAATATTAAAACAAATTGATATATGTTTATCTTCTACGATTTTAATTTAAAAAATTTTTATTCAAAAAACTTTTAGAATTAAATTAATGTCTAAAACAAGCACCGCTTACATTTAATAGACGTATATAATCTAAACTCAATATACAATGTCAAATGGAATAAATAAACCAAAAGATATACGAAAGTCATTAAAATTAATAAATAAATATTTAAAGGAGACAAAATTTGTTTCTGGTCTTGCCTTCAGAACGCCATTTGCATCTTAAAGATGATCTATGTCTCGAAACATTTTTCATTTACACGTGGTGAGTTGTTTGATGTAGGTTAGTTTTTTGATTTTGATATTTTGATTATATTTCAGGACTGAAGACGGAATTGCTTAGAACTATATTTGTTTTTTGAAGATATAGTGCACGCTTTGAGAGATTACTGAATTTACTATATTAAATATTTCAAATAAATTATATTCTTTGAGAGGTCCTTTAAGTGTGTTCATGTTTTCAAAATGCAAATGGCGTTCTGAAGGCGAGACCAGAAACAAATTTTGTCTCCTTTAAATATTTATTTATTAATTTTAATGACTTTCGTATATCTTTTGGTTTATTTATTCCATTTGACATTGTATATTGAGTTTAGATTATATACGTCTATTAAATGTAAGCGGTGCTTGTTTTAGACATTAATTTAATTCTAAAAGTTTTTTGAATAAGAATTTTTTAAATTAAAATTGTAGAAGATAAACATATATAAATTTGTTTTAATATTCAAATTTAAAAAAAAATGTGTTCGAGTTGAATTCTCGTTGAATCGAATGGATTCTAAAATGATGAAAATATTCTGGTTCGTTGTGTTGAAGAGAATGTCATTTAGCATTTTGACTGATAATGTGCTATTTTACTGAATTCAAAATCGTTTAATAAAGTGGCATTTTGTCAAATAGAACTGTCACTTTACTGCATAGTACTTTCACTGTCAATAAAACACACTTTGACAGAAAATTGTTTATTTATCATTGGAAGCATTGTTATATATATTAAAACTACAATTATTCAAATCTGAAAACTTCAAAACACCAAATTTACTCAAATTAGTTTCTACTTATTTATGGGTCAGTGGTTTTATCATGATTGATGCACTGGGTTTTAGAGCACCAACATTTCCTGCTCTATTTCTGGGCTCAGAAATATGCTCCTATCACGTGTTTTTGTAGTTGTCATCAGTGATATTTTTATTCTTAACTCAAGATCTTTCAGATAGCTTATCATTTAACAAATCCTTCTGATTTTGAGTCTGGCAATTACTCGAACAAAGCATCATATTTTCCTGACATTATGGATTAATTTACAAGTGGCTCTAATCTTGTTTTCAGAGTTTTTATGTTTGATTTATCTGAGTTCATTTCGGATTGTTTTTGGCAGAACTTTTCAAATTGCTGGAGTACCGCTTAAAATACACCCTTGTAACCATGCCTACAATCATTTTGTCGTTGTTCTCGTATGTGTTCGCTTCGTATTCTTATTTCCAGTGTGAGCCATGATTCCAGCTTCAAATTACTATGTATTTACTACCAGAAATTGTTACTGCAGCTTCGAACTCTGACACTTCGTCAGACGATGAGCGAGAGTTCGAAACTGCAGTAACATCTAATCATTCGACAACAATTGTTGTAAGTAAATACATAGACAACATCATCGAGCCGCCCGAACATCAATGATCACCTGTATCGGCCAACCAACGAGTGCTGTACCATCAAATAAGCTGAGTATTTCCTTGAATTTCATAAATTCAATTTGTTCTTGGTCGAACTGGAGTTCTGATTTTATACTCAGTTTCCATCATCTTTCAAATATAATTTTTAAACATGGAGGAAGTTTTTGTTAGCCAGATTACCTTGAGGTATTCACCTCAAAAAAGTATTCGAGCATTAGTTAGGTTACAATGAAATCAGTAAATATTGAATTACTGAATAATAGGCACTAGGAGGCAACGAGCACACAAAAAGATTGAAATAAAAAAAATTCTGTTATATTATCCCAAATAACAACAATCAACGTCAGTAATAGAGATATATTACAATTAAAGAATTAAAAGATATGTTCATCACAAAAATCTTCCTATCATGGCTACGGCAGAAATTGTTTCAAGAATTTCCGCACAAACATGAAAAGCTGGAACTGAACAAAAGAATTGCAGAAGGGCATGCATTCTGCATAATATTTCAGAAATGAATGGAGAAAGGTTAGGTCTTCGATGTGTATAGTAAATCAACTAGAATATATCATTATTTAATTTTCCACCGACGGTATCGAATACATACAATAAGGGTTCATCGGGGTCACGGAAGAACCAATGTCTGCTGCAACATATTACATAGGAAGCCTTCCAGATAAACGCATCAATCTGTAAAGTATCGTCAGTCGCTTAGTCTGCCATAAACGGTTGAATTATTTCATAACGAAGCGTGAAGTTCATTTAATATTTCTTGCTTCCACTTAATTGCCTTCGGCAGGTTCTCAACCGGATTCATTAGGTTTCAAAAGCGCTTTTCTTTATATCATAGTTCTACACTTGAATCCGCTCAAAGCGGGTACTGTTATGGAAAAATTGAATTGAAGCAGCAATTCCTTGACTCTTCCGATTTGTTTCTTTTGTGTTCGAGGCAACTATGACCAGCTGAGTTTCATGAAGAAACACGTGTTCCCAATAAATAACGTGAAGGGATTGCAATAAAAAAATTTGATTAAATATTTCGAAGAGATATTTGAACCGTTACCCAAGTAATACTCCTTATACATTCTGTCAAGAAAGTACCGGGAATTATCGATTTAAATCTGGCGGGGCAATGAGGCAGGTAAAATTTTTTTTTCCTAGGTTGGTACCACTGTCCTTAATTACTATGCCAAGCTTGAGCGGGATCTGTAAACTAGTGTGTTTGCAACAGCTGATTAAGTCAGTCGATGTCAGAGTGCGTGCCGATTTTTACTATGGGTTGAGCAAAGAATTTGTGTAAAGTTTTGTGTTGCAAATGAATTTTCGTGTGCCGATGCATTGAAAATGTTGCAAAAGGCCTTTGGTGATAATGCTCTATCGAAAACTCGTGCATATCAGTGGTACAGAGCCTTCAAGGACGGTCGTGAAGTGGTCGCCCATCGACGGCTTCGATCGAAGATAACGTCGATAAAATTAAGGAAAGGGTGCTGGAAAACCGTCGTACCAGCTTGAGAGAGATAGCATATGATCTTAAGATATCCCACAAGTTCGCACGTACGATTTTGATTGATATTTTGGGCATGAGAAAGGTGGCCGCACGACTCGTACCGAAAGACCTGAATTTTCTTCAAAAACGTCATCGCGAACAGGTTGCTTCAGACATGCTGGATCGCTGTAATTCCGATTCTACATTCATGGAACGCATTATAACTGGTAATGAGACCTGGGCCTACGAGTACGATATGCAAACAAGCCAGCAATCATCAGAATGAGTGGCAAAAAATGAGCCGAAACCGAAAAAACCACGCCAAAGCCGCTCGAAAATGAAGGTGTTGCTCATTGTTTTCTTCGATATCCGTGGCGTGGTGCTCTATGAATTCGTTCCAGAGGGTCAGACGGTAAACAAGGAGTATTACCTAGGCGTTATGGAACGTTTGCGTGAGCGTATCCGTAAGAAGCGGCCAAATTTGTGGGCGAACAACTCATGGATTTTGCATGACGATAACGCGCCTTCTCACCGAGCTACGATTGTGACTGACTTTCTCGCCAAAAACTCAACAAACGTGCTTCAGCAACCACCGTATTCGCCGGATTTGGCTCCCTGCGACTTTTTCCTCTTCCCAAAACTAAAATTGCCCCTTCGTGGCACCCGTTTTGAGTCGATTGAAGCCATAAAACAAAATTCGGCGCGAGAGCTAAAGTCCATCCCGGAAAGCGCCTATAAAAAATGTTTCGATAATTGGAAGTGCCGTTGGCATAGATGTATTGGAGCAAATGGAGCCTATTTTGAAGGCGACCCAATAAATTTTGACGATTAAATGTAAAAATGTTGTTATAATTGAAAATTCCCGGTACTTTCTTGACAGAGTAGTATATAAGCCGGACTAATGAAATAAAATGTATTTGCCTTCAGCGTAACCTTTGTCCTTATTCAAGTATAATATACAGGGTGTATATGAATAGTTGCGAAAAAATTTAGGGGGTGATTCCTCGTCAAAAAATAGGGTGGGTCCTTCATATAAACTTCATTCTTTTGAGCCCCCTTGCTTAGTTACAGCCCCCTAAAGATGGAGCCCGAAAAAGAATTTTTAATTTTTTCTTAAAAACGAAAAAACTGACAAGAATAAAATAAGGAGATATTTCATGCGGGCGAGAAGGCGCTCAAAAAAAGTTTTGGTGGTGTTCCTCTCTCCTTGGGGTAGAAAAAGCCAGCCCTAAATCTTCTTTCGCAAGAAACTTTTTTCCATATTCCTATTTTACAATAAAAAAAAATTTTGGATAGCTTGATCCATTCCGAACAAATAAGGTCTCTTATAATTTCTTGCTAAATTCAGCTAGTACATCAACGAAAAACAACTTTTGAAGTGCTTCTTAAACAACGTCACAGTACTTCGATTCAGTCCACGACAACCCGTTGTTATTAAGCATTGCGATTAACTAATTTGCTTTCGTTTGTTGAGTCAAAATTTCGGAACACTAAACAAAATACGACGGTGAACTAACCGCGATACGATACACCACTTCATCAGGTGAGTCTTTAAACTGTATGTACAATGCAAAACCATATTCTCGTTAACTAAACTCTGTTTACAAAAAAAGAAGAGTGAAAAAATAGTAATTATTCAGATATTACAAAATGTTGATTGAATATGTTGAATATTGAATTGTATCAGTCCTTACTTGGTGAAAATCCATATTAAATAATATTTAACCTTATTTAAATATTATTGAATATGTTGAGTAGGAGGGATCTGTTCAAAAGAGTTTTTGATGGTATCTGTTGATCTCTGGAGTTTCCAAATTTTTGAGTCTATTACATAATTTCATAATATAATACACTGGTTGGTTTTTATAAATGAATCTTTAAAAGCAGTAAGGTACATGTGTTACATTCTTATTGCCCATGTTGTACCGTATATACCATTTCTGGGAGAGCATGACAATGCACGTCCACATACTGCTCGAATAGTGACTGAGTGCTTGAATGAGGTTGGAATTTCAAGATTCTACTGGCCCCCACGAAGTCCTGACTTGAATCCCATCGAACATATATGGGATCAACTGGGAAGACGAGTCAAAACTATGTTTCCATCGTCCAATAATTTACAAGGGCTTCGTGAAGCCCTTCGTCTTGAATAGGAGAATATTGCACAAAAGAATATTCGAAGGCTCATTACGAACATACGAAGACGTTTGATGTAATCATAGCTAGAGGAGGTCACACTTCATACTGATACTGAAATTCTCACAGAACATAATTTTAAGAACTTCTCCAAATTAATTTATTTTAAATATTTAATATATTTGAATAACTTAGTTCAAAAATTTCTCAAAACATGTAGTTAATCCTAAAAAACGATTTGAAATTAAATAAGATCGTCATTAGTCCTCCTTCACATTTAAAAAATAAAATCAATTAACAAAAAATATCTATATTTTTGTGATGAAAATAGAATACGTAGGATTTTTAAAGTTCTCTAATTTAAGTGTTGGTTCAACAGGGATACCACGAGGTCTATCTGTTTTTTTTGTTAATTTTTATTTGTTAATTGATTTTATTTTTTATGTGAAGTAGGACTGATAACGATCTTATTTAATTTCAAATCGGTTTTTGAGGATTTACTCAATGTTTTGGCAAATGTTTGAAGTAACTTATTTAAATATTTGAATATATTTAATATTTAAAATTAATTGGTTTTGGAGAAGTTCTTAAAATTATGTTTTGCATTTTTAAAATAGATTTGGTTTCATAAATATCAGATTTGAAACAAAATTTTGTCTCATTCAAGTATTTACTCAGTAACTTCAATTGATAATTTATATTTCGTTGGGTTTTTTTATTCCATTTAATATGATTAAATGAGTTTTGATCTTATGTTTCTACTAAATTTAAGCAGTGATTTATAAGACTTTAATTTAATACTAAAATAAAATAAATGGAGGTTTATACTTGATAGAAGGTATATAAAATTATTCAAATATTTTAATATTTACAGATATATTCTATTAGCCTTCTACATATTTAATTTCAAAAAATTATATATAATATTATAACTTCAGGAATTAAATTTATGTCATATAAGTACCATTTATATCAAACGACATAATCTTAAGAATTTCATCATAAAACTATCTTACTTATAATATTCAATATTATTGGCTATCTAACTAAGGTACTTTTTAGAAAATCGCAAGATATGTAAAAACATTACTAAAAAACAAGTTTTAAAAGAGACTTTGCTTCGTCAGTACTCAATCGTATTCAATAAAATATAACATCAATCAACAAAAAATATTTACTTACTCTTAAGAATTCAGAAAACTTCTAGGTAAATGAATACTGAACTTTTAAATGGAATCTAATATGGCTCGAAATAAATAATTCTGTGGTTTACCATTAATCTTAAAGATTGAAAGGCAATTTAACGGCCTCTGTTATAGCACAAGGAATGTTAAGGAAACCAAATAATTATATATTATGAATAAAATCAAATAAATGGAGGTTTATACTTGATAGAAGGAATATAAAATTATTTAAATATTTTAATATTTACAGATATATTCTGTGAGCCTTCAACATATTTAATTTCAAAAAATTATATTTGATATTATAACTTCAGGAATTAAATTAATGTCATATAAGTACCACTAATATCAAACGACATATAAAATAAACATTCATTATAAGACATCCAAATGATATAACAAAATCCAAAAAATATAAATTGTTAACAGAAATCCTATAAATTAAATATTTTGAGTCATTTTTGGAAATTAAATATGTAGAAGGCTAACAGAATATATCTGTAAATATTTAAATAATTAATTCTAAAAGATTTTTAATAGAAATTTTTTGAAAAATAAATTTGTAGGAGGCTAACAGGATAGATCTGTTTTGATATTAAAATTTTGTGATAATCTTTCTATCAAGTGATAAACCTCTTTTCATTATTTTACGTAGGGATTGTTTGAAAAAAGAGTTCGGATATTTCTGTGAAGACGGGCTCAAATACAAAATTTGCAAAAATAGAATAGTTATGTACCACAACAGTACCACTCTGTAGGGTCAGGTTGTATTTTGGTTTACTAAGAAAAAAACAGTGGTTTTGAAGTGAAAACACGAATTCCCATACTCACTTTGAAACTCACTCTACCGCACTGAATCTGATAAATACACCACCCAGAAAAAAATGGGAACAAACAAAAGTTCATCGGAATCATCCTTTTCATTCTGTAGTCTCATTTATCTCCACCCGAAGGTCTTTCATATTCACAATGCCGTGAATTCAAAGATCATACGCTTTTCTCAAGTATAATACAGAGATTATCTCTCCTTTGTGCCTGCATTATGCCATTATTTCGATAGTTCTTAGACCCTAACCACATGCTGACTGTTGAAAGGTCCAAAGGAAGTTCCTTGTGTTTGTATTTTTTTATCTATTTTATTTTCAGTTTGATACCTTCTTGAAGAGAAATAGAAATTGCATTTGATGCGCTAGAAGTTCCGCATGGACGGAAGGGAATGCTAAAGGTTTGGGATTAGGATATAGGACGTGATATGTTTGGATTTGTCATAATATTTTCTGTCGACAAAAAAAGTGTGAATTTGATTTCACGGAAAGAAAATGTTCCTCAATTTTATGTTTACCCCTGAAAGAAATGGAAAGTTAAACCAGAAATATTACTTCCTTGATCTCAAGTTATCTTTGAGAAAACTTTTTATGTTTTCTAAATTTAAGGAATAGATATTTTTTAGAATGTCATGATTTATTGGACCTACAACTGAAAAATAAATAGTATTCAGTTTTATTCTACCCACGATAAATTTCGAAAGAATTAAATCATAGACTTAAAATTTATAATATAAAATAGAAAATTCTTGCATGGCGGAATCCGACCACGATCTCAATCATTTTATTGTTTTCAAATATCAAAAAAAAAATTAATAGATGAATTAATCAGAAGGATACATAAAAATAAATATAAACATTTTTCTTAATTAATTCAAAGATTATGTCTTCATTCATTAATATTTCTGTGAAAAAATATGTAAAACCACTGACGTGAAGTCAGAAGAAGCTTTTGCGCATTTATTCAACTATTTCCTGAAAATTTCAAGTCTCTTAGTCTTTTCGCTAGGAAATTAGCATTTTAATCTCCAATCAACTGCATCGGGAGCCAATCCTCACGAAATTTGGTACAAAGTTTAGAATAATTATTATACATCTAAAAACTAAATTAAATTTCAATCGGATCGATATTTTCGGAACTTTTGTGAAACCATTGATTTTGCCCATTAACGAAGATCAACCGAAATATTCAGGCTCTATCCTGAGAATTTCAAGTTTCTACCTCTTCTTGTGCGAAAAATAGAGTGTTTCAAAAATATTGGGAAAAATATGGAAAATTTTGAAATATGAATAATTGCGAAATGATTAAACCGATTTTGCACATTAAATATTTCCACCGTGGCATTTGGACCCAAAACCTTCCCTGAAAGTTTCAAGGCTCTATCTATTTCCGTTCGAAAGTTTCAAAAAAAAATTTATTCAAAAAACTTGTAGAATTAAATTAATGTCTTATAAGCACAGCTCATATTATATAGACATATAAAATCAAAACTCAATATACAATATCCAATAGAATGAATAAACCAACAAATATAAATTGTTAATTGAAATTAATAAATAAATATTTGAAGGAGACAAAATTTTGTTTCTGATTTTACAATTATGAAAACTAATTCCTTATCAAAAATACAAAACATAATTTAAGGAATTCTCAGAAAATATAATTTATTTGAAATATTTTATATATTCAAATATTAAAATAAGTTATATATAAAAAATCTCATTATGAAATATTAAGTGGTGTAAAGAAACCCTTATAATACCTTACAGCTTTCTGTGATACCTTCAAATATTCATTTATTAATTTTAATTGACAATTTATATTTGTTGGTTTATTTATTCCATTTGATATTGTATATTGAGTTTTGATTTTATACGTCTATCAAATATAAGCTGTGCTTATAAGGCATTAATTTAATTCTAAAAGTTTTTGAATAAAAATTTTTTTGGAAGTAAAATTGTAGAAGACTGGCAGATTAAATCTGTTTTGATATTCAAATTTTGTTGTATTTCTTATATCAAGTAAAAAGCCTCTTCCTATTATTTTAATTAATAAATTGTTAAAAAATTCATTAGGGCACGCTGTTCCCTAGAACAAGTGCACAAAAATTATTTTTCGGTTATGACAAATAATAAATGATAAGAGTTCCAATTTTAAACTTTCCGACTATCTTATGTGACTAAGGGGGCACGTTTTATGCTTACTCAAAACTAGATTTGACTAACAGTGTAAACTTTTTTCATTTTCCAATTTTTCGAGAATCCTCAGACTGCCAAGATTATGATAACCGACCAACGATATTAATGACCAATAATTTCTGGCAGCACTTTCAAGATTTTTTAGCATTCCGTTGAAAATTAAATGTAAAGGACCAAAATAAATTGCGGAATAGTCAAAATTTCAAACTGGAAATGGAAATTCATGTGCTGAAGAAATCAAAGTGTTATATAGTGTATATAAATTAAAAATTACTACGGAGAAGTATTTGCACATTACAGAATAATAGCTGGAATTAATTCACCAGAACCTCTACAGATTTTAATCTAAATAAATCTCATGAAAACAATTATAATTAAATTTTTAAACACATGTCCTAAACACACCGTATCACTTTATTGACATAATATTATCATGACATGTGGTGGAAATTAACTAATAAAGAATCAAAAGAAATATAAGATAATGATAAAATTATTTAAAAATCCCCTTATAAATATATATGTTTCGATTGGATATTAAAGAATCACAAGTTTCATCACCAAAAAATGTTCAACATATAATTCAAAAAAGGCCTTTTTTATTTTTCTTTCTCAAAGAGTATATAGCACATTCTACAAAGAAAGAACCTAATACATTCGGACCCAATATCTCATCAGTAAGTAGTTATTTGAATAAACAAAATAATTATTTGAAAATATTTAACAATAACTTCTTTATCACAACACATTTCTGCAACAACTAACCAATTTTGGGGTAGGCATAGCCTAAACAAAAATTAGGTTATATCACAGAAATATACAATGAAAGAAGATACGACTTAGACATGTGATGTAATACAAAGAAATTTCTCAATTTTTAAAGTAAATAAATTGAAAATTACTTCGAAGAAGTATTTGCATATTACAGAATAATAGCTGGAATTAATTCACCAGAACCTCTACAGATTTTAATCTGAATAAAATTTTTTAAATTCAATTCTTAATGTTTTCATGAGATTTATTTAGATTAAAATCTGTTGAGGTTCTGGTGAATTAATTCCAGCTATTATTCTTTCATATAAAGCTTAAGAAGAATCGACAGAATCAAAATTCGGACCTATAGGTCCGAAAAAGGCAAGTCAAGGTTGGTGTTGCATTACAAGCAACCAACTACTAGGGCCATTTGTTGTTTCTTCAAATTTAAATGGATTATGTGATACTCTGGACGCATATTTGGTCCAATTGCCATATTTTGGTCCAAGTAACCTGTCCTTAATCTATCCTCCAATAGTTTCGATTTAACCTGCGTACTGTAAAAGTTTCCAGGAAAAATTTGGAATTTAATTTTACTCGAATTGGTTGAATGTTAATTCATTTTACTAGGCGATACACTAGATTAAAAATCAAAGCGTGATTTTTAACCCAGCCTAGCTTCTTAGCTCAGCCATAGAAATTATTTTAAAGCATGATAAATATATTCAATTCTTAAAATAAAGACGAATAGAAAAGGCTGATATTAGACATGAAGAACTGACCCTTCACTTCAATGATTCCACGAACAAGACGGGGAACCCTCAGATTTGACCACGGTCAAGTGCCCTGGCGCCCAATTCATAAACCTGCCACAGATAACGAATAGCCCTCAGGTCGGAACTACATGCCCAAATATCGAGGGCCTTCCGGTGTAGACTGTCCAGCCTGTCACTCGTTCTGTTGACTGACGCCGGCCTTCTCGCCCTACGGTTACTACTCTGGACGTCAATTAGCACGGGACTAATATCTCTGATTTGGTCTAGATAGAGACAGATGCACTCTGGTTCGTTTGGATGAAGGACTGTCCAGACGGATATTGCTTTTTAACTTGGGAAGTGAGTCATTCTCATTGTTCAAATATCCTGAATGGAGAACTGGTTTATCTACCTATGTTAAAAAGGGACAGATTCAAATGAGTCTAATTATTCCAGAAATGAATTGCTTTAAAGAATCAAATTAATCACAACAATTGACGAATATGATAGTTATATAATTTATCAGTTGAATTTTAGAGTCTATTATTGGATAGTTTGTGATTCAGTGAGTGGCCAGATTAATTTAAATATAACGTACTTAGGATTCAGATTTCGATGAGATTTGAAATTATTTAAGTGAAACAGTGTTTCTGAGGCCTTTAGTTCAATTAAATTCAGAAAAGTTTTTGAGAGATTTTTCAGATTAAGTCTGTAAAGGTTTTGAAGAATTAATCCAGCTAATATCTGTAATATTTCAAGAGACCCTTCGAAGTAACTTTCCAATATACAGTATACTCGTGACTTGAACCTCGTCAAAATAATATTTAGCCGAGCAGTATGTGGACTTCATTATCATGCAATACGGTTGCGTCTTCTGCAAGATTAACCATGGATGCTGGAACATGATCTTTTAGATTCCCTGTGAAATATTAATGTGCAAATAGAGTCCCACGTTAGATACAGACTTTCAAATCTTATGCTATAACTAAGCCTCCACTAAATGGAAGTTGTTCGGTAATAAAGACTTGGGTATATCTCGAGCCTTGACGTAGTCAAACACTTATATGTCCGTCTGAGCCCATAAAACAAAATTGCGATTCATTTAAACACATTATCCAACTCCAATCCTATATTGTCCAAGCCAAGTGTTCTTGTGCAAAATTCAAGCTTGCAATGCAGTTTTCACGTGAAACCGGCTGTCCAGTAGCCCTAGTTCGAGAAGATAATCGAGCAGCATTCTTCCATCCATTTCTTCCATCTTGTAGATGATTTTCAGGGAAAACTGCCGTGACAATTCGGTTTCTCAAAGCACTAGAAACGATAAGTAAGTTGTCACTAACTGTTGTAGTCCTCCCATGTCCGAAACCAGATCATTCTCTTCATAATGTTGAAAAACTTGTTGCACAGTGAAGAAACTCACACCAAAGTTTCTAGCAGTTTCACGCTGAACGCCAAAATTCCTACCACAATAACAGTATTTACAGCCATTTCAACACTTACTAAGGCAACACAACTCAACCAAACAGTTGACAATAGACAGATAAAACCACTAAAACAAAACAGATGCTAATAATGGTTTTTACTAATTTCCTTTTTTTGTGAAACACTTTTCGAAGGAACAACAACGAATCACGATAAAATCATTCCATACAGTTGGAAAAAGATGTTAAAACCGAAAAAATAAAACATTTCTAAAAACAAGGCAAAGAGGGAGTGAACCTTATTTTATCCCCAGCAGTGTAATTAAAAATTTTTGTGAATGTTAGTTAGTGCCTAAATATTGTAAAAGAGACAAAATAAAAATCAGGATATTCAGAAATTTTTCAGAAGATTCATTTTTGAAAGACCTGCACAATGTGTAACAGAACCAACTCTCTTCATCAATAGAATAAATTAAAAATATTTACAATCTGAATAAATATAAAAAAATATGTATTGCTCTTCTTAGAATTCACGAAACAAATACGAGTATATTCGAGTATGGACTTACCAAGAGCTTAAAAATGGAAATAAGACATGAGATAAAGAGGTGCTGATACTGTTTAATAGTTTTTTTTATAGATATTTATACGACATTTATACAAAAAAAGATTTTACTCCCTTAAAAGCGTTTCCCGAAGATAAAAAAGCACAGCCAACTCAAGTCATGAAAATTTTATCATAAAATAGAATAGAAAAAGGCTTTTTACTTGATAGAAGGGATATAACAAATTTGAATATCAATTCTCTTCTACAATTTTAATTTGAAAAAACTTTTATTCGAAAAACTTTTAGAATTAAATTGATGTCTTATAAGCACGGCTTATATTTAATAGACGTATAAAATTAAAACTCAATATACAATATCAAATGAAATAAATAAACCAACAAATATGAATTGTCAATTAAAATTAATAAATAAATATTTGAAGGAGACAAAATTTAGTTTCTGATCTTACCATTATGAACACCAATTCCTTTTCAAAAACATAAAACACAACTTCTCAAAAAATATGATTTATTTGAAATATTCAGTTTATTTAAATATTCAAATAAGTTAATTCAAAAATCTCTCAAAATATGCACTATATCTTCAAAAAACAATAAGACTTCCGATAATCTCTTCATCGGCCCTAAATCATATTAAAAATCAAAATCAACCAACAATCAATATAGCATACCTCACCGGATCTTTGCTTGAAGAACTAACTTTAAAATCAAAATATTCTATGTTCGTCACAAAAATCACAGAAAACTGTAAAGTATTATAAGGTTTTTTTAAACCATTGATAGTCCATAATGAGATTTTATTGAAGCCTAAATATAATTATATATTATGTATAAAATTAAATAGAAAAAGGCTTTTTACTTGACAGAAGGGACATAACAAAACTTGAATATCAAAACAGATTTAATCTATCAGTCTTCCACAATTTTAATTTCAAAATTTTATTCAAAAAACTTTTAGAATTAAAGTAATATCGTATAAGCACGGCTTATTTTCACTAGACGTATAAAATCAAAATGAAATTAAAATTGTAGAAGACTGACAGATCTGTTAATATTCAAATTTTGTTATATCTGTTCTATCAAGTAAAATGCCTTTTTCTATTTTATTTTATACATAATATATAATTATATTAAGGCTTGAATAAAACCTCATTATGGAATATCAATGGTTTAAAGAAAACCTTTTAATACCTTACAGTTTTCTGTGATTTTTGTGACGAACATAGAATATCTTGATTTTAAAGTTAGTCCGTTTAAGCAATTTCCGGTTACACTTTAAGGTAAGATATACTGATTGTTAGTTGATTTTGATATTTTAAATATTATCTAGGGCCGATGAAGAGATTATCGGAATTCTAATTGTTTTTTGAAGATATAGTGCATGTTTTGAGAGACTTTTGAATTAACTTATTTGAATATTTAAATATATTGAATATTTCGAATAAATTATATTTTTTGAGAAGTCCTCAAATGTGTTTTATGTAATTCAAAAGGATTATAGGTGTTCATAATGGTAAGATCAGAAACTAAATTTTGTCTCCTTCAAATATTTATTTATTAATTTTAATTGACAATTCATATTTGTTGGTTTATTTATTCCATTTGATATTGTATATTGAGTTTTAATTTTATACGTCTATTAAATATAAGCCGTGCTTATAAGACATCAATTTAATTCTAAAAGTTTTTCGAATAAAAGTTTTTTTAAATTAAAATTGTAGAAGACTGACAGAGTAAATCTGCTTTGATATTAAAATTTAATTTTATCATATTTATTCGGGATAATATTCATATTAATATTAAATTCATCAAGAATGGTGAAAAAATATGAAGAACTAATTTTACTATTCAGTACACTAAAAGCCACTTACTTCACCTCGCTTGAAACCGACAGATGTTTTCCTTTTCCGAATCTTTTCACACGAGAATTTTCTCAGCAATCATTTTAAATTTGCATTTTTGATCGGCTATAAATAAAAAACTAATGAATAATATTTCGAAGTTGTGAGTTCATTAGAAACAAATACGAGTATATTCGAGTATGAACTTACCAAAGAGCTTAAAAATGAAAATAAGATATTAAATATGCTGAGACTGTTAAATAGGTTTTTTATAAATATTTTTGCACGACCTTTATGCAAAAAGTGATTTTACTCCCTTAAATGCAAGAGTCTGATTCCCTAGGATGAAACAATACAATCAACATAAGTCACAAATATTTTATCATATTTATTCGAGATTAATATTCACATTAATATTAAAACCATCACTAATGGTGAAAAAATATTAATGAACAAATGAACTGAGAGCGAGTTCAATATCCTCACGCCAGTCACGCTTTCAAAAAGTATTTTGAACCATCAACTGTTACAAATTTCATAGTATAACATATTCATTCCTTTTACTTGATATCAGAATAAAAATGTCTTATTCAGAATACTGCTTCCTAACAGCATTCTACATAAGACATCTATTCAGAAGTGATTTTATAGTCTGAAAAATGTTATCGGAAGAGTGAAAATATTAATGTTGATGAGATTATACATATAGATCCACTAAAAGCAAATTGTTGGAATTTCCATTCTACCTCGATATCTCACTCATCAGGTACCTATAAAAACACGAAAACATAAACGAAGTTCCTTCTAGACCCTATCTTGACAGACATGTTTATACATACAAGTTCAGTCCTCGACTAAAATGTAACGAGTTAACAACCTACTATTTCTGTTGAGTCAATCACTTTCCTCGGATGAATCAATCTACCATTAATATTACGACGATCGATAATATTTATGGTAGTAGATTGATGATATCTTTTATATCCAATACTCTTTGATTTCTTCTGTACTCAGGAATATTGCGTTTTATTTCAGTCCTGAATATTTTAATGGTATAAGTTGAAAAAAACATTAAATTATGCTACAAACTTTAGGAAGGCTTACGAAGGTTTATTTTTTTGAAAAAATGCACCGATTCTCTTTCTGCAAAATTTGTCATCGTTACTGACGAACCCATGATCGTAGAATATTACAGAAGTTAATTGCAACACCAAATTACGAGGGGCGTTCATCTAAGAAAAAAGAAAATTTCGGAAAAATTCTATTTTTCAATGTTATCCCCTAGAACTTCAATACATTTTTTAGATCGAGAAATAAACTTCTCTAAACCTTGTAAGAAATATTCTTCCAGGTTCTACTCAAAATAGGTATTAATAGCTATCTTCAGATCTTCATAGTCAGAAAATTGCTTTTTACGAAGATATTTTTTCACATTTGGGAATAGGTAGAAGGCACTGGATGCCAAATCTGGACTGTATGGAGAATGAGTAATTTCTTCGATGCCAATGTGAAGATGAACACATAAAATATATCATAACCACGTGTGTAGCAATTAAAATTATTCACAACTAATAAAAACTCTATTCCAAAAGCTCTCAAGAAAATGCACTAAAATAACTCAATTGCCATGTGAAAAGATGATGGATAAAATGGCAATCTAACTCAACACAAATACCTACGTATCGTGCGCACATACTTTTCATATACACCGTGGAGCAAACAAATGGAATACACTCATTATTGATTTCAACACAGCAACTTCATTCTTAGAATAATTTCCGAGAATTTAAAATTCCGTCGGCTGACGATTTCTGAACCTTTAGTTGAAATGGATAATAGGAGTTTAATTGCACTATGATTTGTATCATTGCGCTATGATTTTTTCTGAATGCCTATTTACAGTTTCAGCCAAAAATTTTCAACTATTACATTTAACCTAAAAATGAAGAGTTCCTAGTCAAAACAAATTTTGTTTGTTAGCTTGAAAACTTTCCAAACTTAGAGCTTGGAGACTTGAAATTTGCAGGCTAAAATTAGGACAATATTAGAATATGAAATCCTTTCACTTCACTAAGCCTTATAAAATTTTTATTTTCAACATCTCACAGAATAAAAGTCGGATTGACGTACAAAAGGCTTTGAATGTTTATGCAAAATTTTATGACAATCGCGGTATTATTACACTCAATAAAAGTTAAGATTTAACATAAAACAAAATTTTCATTTATGCATATACAGGTTAATGGATAATTCTGAAACACTGTATAGAAGAGCTATTGGGCCTCTGAAAAAAATATTAAAAAAATCTATCCCCCTTAGGAATATCTTTTTTTCAAAATAATGATTTCTACTACGCCACGTTGCGTTTCTGTGTAACATGCTCACAAATAAATCAAATCCATCAGTTTCTTCATGGTAAAGTATACTTCATTGAAATACCAAAAGATATTCAGAAAACCGTATGAATAACTGTTGTCTTTTTTTGCAAAAATATCCAACCTCAAATTTCATCATAAAATATAATGAATATTTCATTATGTGAAAATTAAAAAGAAAAAGCTCATCTATTCAGTGTTTCAGGATTCCATTCATTCTGAGACACCTGTATAATGAAGTATCTGAAAAAGAAGTGAGATCGATATATTGCTTAGAATCTTACCAAAAAAAAAGGTTTTTCTAGAACTTGCTGGATTTTCTTATAAAAAATATAATTAATATGTATCGAATTGTGGAAATAATCTGTAGGTTTCATCAATCTTCATATGGATTTATTGTAAATATTAGGAGTTTAAATAAGTTCCTGCGGTTTTTTGTGGAAAATTGAAGCTTTATTGTGAAAAGTCAGTTATACATTTAATGTTTAAAGTATTGTTCGTCGCTAGCTACTACTTTTTCCTGTCATTCTGGCAATTAACGGACCCTATTGCGAAAAAAGGGCGGATCTTTGCCCGCTATCCATGCATCGACCCATTTTTTGACTTCATCGTAATTGGAGAAATTCTGGTCAGCCAGGCCATCTTGCATCGATTTGGATTGAATTGAATACGTTATTAATTTCAATTGGACAATCTGGAACAATTAAAATACTAAAAATGTATAAAATGAGCTGCAGTATTGGTTTTGCCCAAAATGGAATAACGAAAAAATAGAAAAATATTGAGTAAGTGTCAATAAGTAGACGAATTTCAAAATATTTCTATTGCTCTTGATTTTCAGCAGTAAATCTGTGTTAAATATTTTAATAATTTCGTAAAAAAAAAATAAAATAATAAGATGGGGTTTTTTACTTGATAGAAGAATAATTGCAAACTTTTAATATCAAACAGATTTAATCTGTTAGTCTTCTACAATTTTAATTTCAAAAAAATTTTTTAGAAAACTTTTAGAATTATATTAACTGCTTATATTTAATAGACGTATAAAAATCAAAATTCATTATACAATATCAAATGGAATAAAAAAATAAATTATTAATTAAAATTAAAAATAAGTAATATCGAATGTTTCAAAGTTTGAAACGAAACATTCGATATTACTTATTTTTAATTTTACTTAATAATTTAATTCTTGGGTTCTTTTTATTCCATTTGATATTATTGTATAATGAATTTTGAGTTTTATACGTCTATTTAACATAAGCAGTGCTTATTTAAGACATTAATTCAATTCTTAAAGTTTTTTTAAAAAATTTTTTTGAAATTAAAATTTTAGAAGACTAACAGATTAAATCTGTTTTGATATTCAAAGTTTGTAATTATTCTTCTATCAAGTAAAAAACCCCATCTTATAATTTAATTTATATTTAATTTTAATAATAAAATTTTTTATAGCTTATTCAAAATAATTAACTTTGAATAACAAAACAGATTTAATCTGTTAGTCTTCTACAATTTTAATTTGAAAAAAATTTTTTAAAAAAACTTTTAGAATTAAATTAATGTTATTAATTAATTAATGCTTATATTTAATTGACGTATAAAAATCAAAATTCATTAGACAATATCAAATGGAATAAAAGCCCAAAAAATAAATTATTAATTAAAATTAATGAATGTTTGAATGTTTGGAACGAAACATTCGATATTACTTATTTTTAATTTTAATTAAAGATTTATGTTTTGGGTTTTTTTTATTCCATTTGATATTGTATAATGAATTTTGATTCTCATACGTCTATTAAATATAAGCAGTGTTTATTTCAGACATTAATTTAATTCTAAAAGTTTTCTAAAAAAATTTTTTTTTTAAATTAAAATTGTAGAAGACTAACAGTTTAAATCTGTTTTGATATTCAAAGTTAATAATTTTGAATAAGCTATACAATTTAATCAATCAATGAATTGCTGTTTCTACAAAAGGTCTGTAAAACCAACAACTCCATTCCACTAGAGTGAATAATAATACACTTACATCGTAACATTATGCGGTGACGGTAGGCAACCGTTGGTTTGGGCATTGAATAATTGCTTTTCGATGATAAAAACCCTTAGTCTGGTTTGCTCAGACATACTTCAATTCATCACACAGCAGAGTGGCGCAGTGGAAGCGTGCTGGGCCCATAACCCAGAGGTCCGTGGATCGAAACCACGCTCTGCTAGAAAATTTTATACTTAAACCAAAACAATATTCTTGCATGAATATGTTTGATTTTGCAAATTATATAGTTTTGAAAATATTATAATAAACCTAATGGAGAAAAATGTGTTCGTCCACTCCTATCTGTGAAATAAAATCTAGAGATTTGATATCTCTACCATGGCGCGATACTTACAACTATTTTTTTATATTGTTTTAAATTTGAATCAAAACAGATTTAATCTGTTAGTCTCCTATAATTTTAATTTCAAAACATTTTATTCAAAACTTTTAGAATTAAATTAATATCTTATAAGCACAGCTTATATTTAATAGACATATAAAATCAAAACTCATTATATAATATCAAATGGAATAAATACCCAACAAATATAAATTGTCAATTAAAATTAATAAAAAAAATATTTGGAGAAGACATAATTTTGTTTCTGATCTTACAATTATGAGAACTGAATAATTTTCAAAAATACAAAGCTCAATTTTAGTAACTTCTCAAAAAAATAATTTATTTGAAATATTTAATATATTTAAAAAAGTTACTTCAAAAATCTTTCAAAACATGTATCACACCCTCAAAAAACAAGAAGAATTCAGATCCAAGGTATTTTATGTTCATCACAAAAATCACACAAAGCTTGTAAGGTATTTTATGGTCTTAGTTAGGCCACATGATATTTATATCAGATTTTTTTATTTTAAAATCTGAATTAATTATATATAAAATAAAACATTAATTATTTTATTTAATATATAATTATATAAGTTTTAAAATAAAAAAATCTCATTAAATAAATATCATGTGTCCTCACTAAGGCCGTAAAAAACCTTAGAAGCTTTGTGTGATTTTTATGATGAACATAGAATACCTTGGATTTTAAAGTTAGTGAGTTCAAACGAGGATACCACAAGGTCTTATAGGTAAGTTATTTATTGTTAATTGATTCTATTCTTTAAATATGAAGTAGGACCGATGAAGACCTTATCTGAATTCTAATTGTTTCTGAGAAATTTTCGAAGTAACTTATTTAAATATTGCAAATAAATAATTTTTTTGAGAAGTTCTTAAAATTAGTTTTCGTGTTTTTGAGAAGGATTTAGTTTTCATAATTGTAAGATAAGAAACAAAATTTTGTCTCCTTCAAATATTTATTTATTAATTTTAATTGACAATTTATATTTGTTGGGTTATTTATTCCATTTGATATTATATAATGAGTTTTGATTTTATATGTCTATTGAATATAAACAGTGCTTATAAAACATTTATTTAATTCTACAAGGTTTGAATTAAATTTTTTGAAATTAAAATTATAGGAGACTAACAGATTAAATCTGTTTTGATATTCAAATTTTATAATAATCCTTGTATGAAGTAAAAGACCTCTTCGTATTATTTAATTTTTTTTCACTTCAATGAATCATTTATTTATTATTTTTTCCTTAAAGTCAAATGTGCTGGCAAGTGCTGGAGATAATTAAATGAAGATTTACAATTCGTATTCAGAAATCATCTCTAAAACAATTAATCTTGGACAAAATTTTCATTACACTTCGTATTGAAATCAACCACAGTTTAAAATTTATCTGTCCAAATTTTTGCCCAAATCGATTTCCTCATAGATTGAAAAGAGACAGTTTAAAATTTCAAAAATTTTCGGAATATTTGCTATTAATCTTTATCAATTTAGTGTCAAGATTGAAAATGAAAGGGTTTAATACTTGGAAAAAGATGTTTGAAATATTTTAAATACTAAGCATAGTTATAATATTAAACCACTACAAAATTTAAATAAAAAAAAAATCTTAGAAATCAAATCAAAATATCTTGGAAACAATGTTCCTATTTGAGTAGACATATTGAAGTTTGCTGAAAAATTTAGGTCAATATTCTATATTTTTTTCCGATTCCCTTATGTTTTTTGAAAGTTGTCTACTTTAATGGAAATTTCTGAGACATTTCGATACATTTCTTATGATTATTCAAGAAATTTTTAAACAAAATTTTCAGTTGTTTCACAAAATTATTCCGCTTTGGATTCAAAATATTTAAAACTCCTCTTCCAATTAATATTCTCTTCATATTAATTTTTATTTTGTATATAATAATTGTAATTTGTTTGTTCAGACATATGCGCCCAGTATTTTTCTGATATAATTGAAACTGTGATATTACAATTCCTTATATTATTTTCTGTGGAAGAACATAAAATTTGATGAAAGTTATAGGTTAACAACAAATAATTTATCTTGGTTCTGTTTCTCTTTATGGATAGATATGAAAACGCAGTACATGATATGTTTTTATTAATTATCCTTATTCATCATTGAAAAAAGTCCAACTGATGATGATGGGCGAAAGTCTCAAACGCTGTTCTGGAGAATGTACTATATTTTTTTGAAAACTTTTGTGAATTTATATGGAGCATTTTATGGAATCATAAAGTTCATTTGAAACAGCTCTATCGGCTAAAGTTTGCTAGGTCTTTTCAGTCAAAATTTTATATTTTCTTTAGATTTCTTTGTGTTTTTTAAGTGTTATGTTATGTTGGAGAATTCCATATGTTTACTCAGAATGGAAACAGTGTTTCTTAGACATTTTGGTCCCAATTTTAAAAGTATTCAAGAAATTTTTTACAGCATTATGCTGATTAATGTTTGAAGTATTGAAAATTGTAGATTGATCAGTTAGCAACTAACCAAATCATTCGTACAAAGAATCATAACAAATAGAAATAAATAAGGAGTATCAATGGGTTACATGGAATATAATGAACGTATCAAATAATTTTTCTTAAATAATAAACACTTGAAGTCTTCGAATCTTACAATTTCTTGTTTATTCCTCCTTGAAATATTTCACAGCTTTTCTCAGTTAGACTATTTGATAGAAATTCGTGAATCTTGGGTTCTATTTAATGATGATTCTTCAAACTTTTCAACCAAATCAAATTCAAAGGGTGGAAAATTAAGAGTTCTGAGTTTTAAAATATACTGAAACTACAAAATTCGGGTCAATGTATATCTTTCAATAAAAAAGTACTTATAGGCGAATAATCGTTTCTTTTTCCATTTCAGTGGATGATATCAGTCTTTAAACGTAAATACAAAGTATAGATCAAAGGGCAGACAACTAACTCTCTGGACGGCTTGACGAAAGGCAGTTGAACTGCCTTAATATTATGATAAATAATTACAGCCAGACAGACATCGTAATCCTTTCATGGATGAATTAGATAGGCCTACGTTTCTTATCCTCTAATGCGTTATTTCATATATATCAACGTTCAAAAACCTCACAAAGCTTCTTTGGACATATAAGCGGCTTAAATTCAAGCCGGAATATTTTGGTTAGGGATCAGAAGCAAGACAGATCAAGAAAACTATCGAGATAGAAAAATGAATAAAACAGTTATAAACAATCGAAATCTCAAGAATCACAAGATGCTGTTTCAGCTCTAACGTTTCTTAATGTTATATTATACTTTATTCCTTTTGGTGCTGTGTAATGAGTGTTAATTCTATATATCTACTAAATTCAAGCTGCATTTTCTGAGACATTGATTTTATTGAATTTCAAAAAGTCTTTGAGAAATTTGTTTTAAAAAATTGAAATATGATTTTAAGAGAATTAATCTGTATGATATTCAAGATATTGTAAAAGTCTTCTATCAAGTAAAACTCCATTTTTATTATTCAAGAGATTATTGAAACTATATATAATTGATTGGCATCTAATTTTCAATTTTTTTCTGTTCTTTTTTGAATAAAAAGTTTATTATGTATAGAAGTTATCAGTTTTAGCCTAGAAGATTACATGATTTAAATGTAATTCTGTGAGTACAGTATTGTTAGTATTCTTATTCGTTAATAAATGAATAAATGAAATAAATAAATAAATGAATGAATAAATAAATGAATAAATGGAATTAATCAATAAATTAATAAATAATGACGCAGATGTTCGTGCGAAATTTCGGGCGATTCGCATTATCAGGAGATTCAAAAAATATATTTTTGAGCAGAGCAGCGTTGAATGACTACCGGAACCATTACAACAGTCGTACCATAGATTTTAAAAAGTCAGCATTTAGATGACAATAATATATAATAATTGATGCAAAATTCCATGAGAATCGTGGGTAATATGAACAAACGCGCAAACGTTCCTGACTTCACGTCAATACTTTCGTCATTTTTTAAAAGAACTGCATAACAAATTCCATGCAATTTTTTAAGCAAGAAAAATAACATAATTCATACCGTGACATAATTACTTATACCGAATATTCAACTTGTTTATGGTACTTTCTTTAAACGTGCATCTTCAAAGATCCATAAATTTCAGACGTTATACACACATTTTCTTTTCCAAATTATCTAAAACCTAAGACAAACTCTTAACATCTGGAAAAAGCCGCCCTTAATCGGTTTGAATACAGCTACCCCCTTCAATATTTTAGACCCAAACACTTGAAACATACTGAAATACTCATACCGTGTTAATGGTACCAGTTGATAAATCTTTCAGTTAATTGTTTATACCTCTCTTTATTTTTCGATTTCACGCCGGAATAGTGTTTATTTACTCATAACAATGGGCAAAATGAAGAAATCCAATTTCTTTGTGCGTACTTCGGACACTTCACAATGTGATTTATTCTATAAGGTCAGTTTACGCCGATTTCACGCCTCCTACGATGGGCGTTTATGTTTTGTCACGTTTCAAATTTGCAGAACAAATAAATGGTTGATTTATGACCAGGGGTTGGAAAGATATTAAAGAAATATTTCATTTATATTTTTATGAATATTGAACAGGAAAATAATACTGTACTTATAAAAAGTACTCAAAATTTGATTAGTCAAAATACCATGGTGAGAAGCACTGATGTGAAGTCAAAAGATTCTTCAACAGTCAATTTTCTCTGAAAATTTCATCTGTGAATTATTTCTTAAGAAAGCTACATATAATGAATATAAAAATTTTATGTTTGTCAACAGATTATACATAGAATTTATATAAAGTATTTTTAAAATTCTTTAAAAATAATATAATAAATAATAAAATATATAACAATAATCGTTTCCGATTATATCCAAAATAAAATATTGTGTGCATAAGTGAAAAAACAAATTGTTATTTTTTTATATGAAATAAATGATAAAGAAGGGTTTTTTATACTTGATATAAAGATTTTTCAATATCTTAAACATCAAACACAGCAATACTGTAATAATTCCTTACTACAAATTTTAATTTTATAAAATTTCTTGAAAACTTATGAAATTAAACTAAAGAAATGCCTTACAGGTTGGTGTTAATTCTATATGTCTATTAAAAAAGTGAATAGTATTCTCTGAGGCATTCATTTAATTTAATTTCAGAAGTTTTTGACAAATTTTAAAAAATTCAAATTTGTAGTAAGGACATATTACAGATTTGATCAGTTTGATATTTAAGAAACTCAATATAGTTTTCTCACCTTCTGCGGAAAAATTCAATAACTTTTCATAATTTATTTGCATGAAATTATGCGTGAACCTTCGTGTCATTATTTTAACGTCTACTAAATTTTAACTCGATCGGATTTGTTCTTTCGAAAATATTTTCAAAATAAAATTTCAAATGGAAATAACTCAGGAACCATTGAACCAATTTTGTACATTTGTGAATATAACGGAAATTGGCATTTTTATCTCAAGTCATCCCACTAGACGACCGATTGTCACGAAATTTTGCATTAGCCTTCGTGTCGACAATTTACAGCTAAATGATAAATTTGAATTCATTCGTTGGACTATTGCTATGGTTGCGGTAGCGATTAACGCTGCTTCGATATCAAAATATTTGATTTCGTTTCGAATCTTCTTATTATACGATCTTCACAAAATTTTGGGTAAACATGCGCGTTATCATTATGCTTCTTAATACTAAATTTTAAATCAATCGGATTCGTAAAGTTTACAAAACATTGGGAAAATTTCAAATGTGAAGTAACTACAAAAGCATTAGACTGATTCCACCCAATAACGAAATCAGCTGAGATATTCAGGCTCCAAACCTACTCCGAAAGTTTCAAGTCTCTATCTCTTTCTGTTCGCAAGTTGTGGTGTTTAACGTAGCGCTCAAGGCTGATCCGCTCAGATAAACTTTTTTTTTAGGAATTCTAATCACATGATCCCCACAAAATTTTGTTCGGACATGCGCGTTATTATTCTTGTTCCGAATGCCGAATTTGAGATCGATGAAATCTCTAATTTCGAAAATATTGGGAAAAATATTAAATATTTTCAAACGTTAATAACTGCGAAACTGCTGCATCGATTTCATCAATCAATAAATTTAGTTGAGATATTCAGGCCCCAAACCTACCCTAAAAATTTTTAGTCTCCATCTTTTTCAGGCCAGACAGAATTACTTTTAACCTCGGATTCTTCATCAGTGAGTCCAACCTAGTCCTTAATCACCAATTCGGCTTGAAATTCTAAAATGATAGACATTTAGGCGAAACGATAGCATAGTGTTCCCTAAAAACAAGGGTGAGAAGAGGTTTAAAAATTATATTAAAAGATATTAAATTGTGAAGTTATTGTTAAAAATGACTTAAAGATGAAGGGCATATCAGTCAAAATAAGACAGAGAAAGCACTTTTTTAATTTAATATTTATGTTCAGAAAATTATTCAGGTTCGTATGAAACCAAATTTTCCGCATTATCTGGTGGATATCGAAATGAAGACATTTACCAAAAATTGAAACTACACTTAATACAGATATCTGTTGATTTCTATTTATTATTGTGACTTGCTCACATGACACGTTTCGCTACATAGTAACTTCTTCAAATGCTTATTAACAACTGGTCTACAATTTGGTACCGTACAGTATTTAAATAGTTTTTGTTTTGAGATGAGTACATTAATGTTTTTTATTACTTTTGTGAAACCACCGGGTCCCTAGGAGAATAAATCCAATAAAGGTGAAGTAGAAAAACAGATTGAAGATTCAATAAATTCCCCGAATTGCTTAATCCGTTTATTTCTGAACTTTCAAATAAGTTAAGCTTCAGACTATATTTTCTATATTAATCTTAAAACGCTTAAGAAAATCATGTTATTCTTTTATTATATGTTCGGCATACGTGCAGAACGTCGGTGTTCCTTTATTCAAGTATCAAAGAACCATCTGGTTGTCCAATATAAGTTTTGGGGGAGGTACCGCATCATATGGTCTATTATTGATGAAGAATAAGCCTTATTTGTTGCTATTGGTTCAATTATTTTCAATTCTTCATTAAAATGTTTCGGAGATAAAGTGATTGTTAATCTTAATCTATGTGTCATACTTTATATTTCTTTAAATTTTTTAATTTAGGTTGAATAAGATGAAACGAGTTTTGAGGAATTTTTATATCTGTATAAGAAGGCTTATAAAAAATAGAACAATTATGTTTGTTATCGACCCTAGTTATTGTTGAATCCAAATAATTCAATTAGTCTTCAGTTTCTACTTCCATTCTAAACTCAATGCTGTTATATGTCGATACGAATATGCTTTGTAGCATGCATTTGAAAAAGTTACTATCTAACGAAACACGTCATGTGAGCAACTTACAATAATAAATAGAAATCAACATATACTACTCTGTCAAGAAAGTACCGGGAATTTTCAATTAAAACAACATTTTTACATTTAATCGTCAAAATTTATTGGGTCGCCTTCAAAATAGGCTCCATTTGCTCCAATACATCTATGCCAACGGCACTTCCAATTATCGAAACATTTTTTATAGGCGCTTTCCGGGATGGACTTTAGCTCTCGCGCCGAATTTTGTTTTATGGCTTCAATCGACTCAAAACAGGTGCCACGAAGGGGCAATTTTAGTTTTGGGAAGAGGAAAAAGTCGCAGGGAGCCAAATCCGGCGAATACGGTGGTTGCTGAAGCACGTTTGTTGAGTTTTTGGCGAGAAAGTCAGTCACAATCGTAGCTCGGTGAGAAGGCGCGTTATCGTCATGCAAAATCCATGAGTTGTTCGCCCACAGATTTGGCCGCTTCTTACGGATACGCTCACACAAACGTTTCATAACGCCTAGGTAATACTCCTTGTTTACCGTCTGACCCTCTGGAACGAATTCGTAGTGCACCACGCCACGGATATCGAAGAAAACAATAAGCATCACCTTCATTTTCGAGCTGCTTTGGCGTGGTTTTTTCGGTTTCAGCTCATTTTTTGCCACCCATTCCGATGATTGCTGGCTTGTTTGCATATCGTACTCGTAGACCAGGTCTCATCATCAGTTATAATGCGTTCCATGAATGTAGAATCGGAATTACAGCGATCCAGCATGTCTGAAGCAACCTGTTCGCGATGACGTTTTTGAAGAAAATTCAGGTCTTTCGGTACGAGTCGTGCGGCCACCTTTCTCATGCCCAAAATATCAATCAAAATCGTACGTGCGGACTCGTGGGATATCTTAAGATCATGTGCTATCTCTCTCAAGCTGGTACGACGGTTTTCCAGCACCCTTTCCTTAATTTTATCGACGTTATCTTCGATCGAAGCCGTCGATGGGCGACCACTTCACGACCGTCCTTGAAGGCTCTGTACCACTGATATGCACGAGTTTTCGATAGAGCATTATCACCAAAGGCCTTTTGCAATATTTTCAATGCATCGGCACACGAAAATTCATTTGCAACACAAAACTTTAAACAAATTCTTTGCTCAACGTAATCACCCATAGTAAAAATCGGCACGCACTCTGACATCGACTGACTTAATCAGCTGTTGCAAACACACTAGTTGACAGATCCCGCTCAAGCTTGGCATAGTAATTAAGGACAGTGGTACCAACCTAGGAAAAAAATTTTTTACCTGCCTCATTGCCCCGCCAGATTTAAATCGATAATTCCCGGTACTTTCTTGACAGAATGTATATCGTGTAATTAAAGTGAACAATGGATTTTTTTATTCAAACTACTGCTCGGTGATTTTATTTTAATACACTTAAATATTGTTGGTAGTGTCTAACGTTATATCGGCGATGTTAAATGGCGTCTTGCACCATCAGTGCCCAATTCATTAATACTAACCAAAGCATCATTAAGAAACCGTCGTTGTAGATCAATTACTATTCTGATATCGATAAAATGAAATGAAAAGAGTTACTGTAAGCCTTGAAAGTCGTCAAGACCATTCAATCTGCTAGTTATCAGTTGATTACCCTCAATTCTCGAGGTGACTCCTATAAAGTGCCCTTTGGCCGTTAATTAAAATGAACTGAACCATTTCTTCAAGATTCAATTGGCGCACTCTGCCATCGAACTCTCTCTTCGCAGTGCTTGATAAAATGGGGCCATAAGAAAATTAAAAAATTTATATTCGGTCCCATACTCCAAGATGATTATAAACGACAAACAATATAATCATTGTGTATATTCTAATTGGACATACGCTCGTGTTTATAGAGGTTTCATTATGTTCGAGATGGTTCTTTCAAGTAGTTCTTTCACTTATTAAATTAGTGGATGCTTGAAGTTGTTCAGTTAATGGATACTGTTAATCTCTCATTTAATAAATATAATGCGAGGGTGTAAAGCTCATTCGTTCGATAAAATTATACTTTAATGTTATTGAAACACTCCCTCGTTTTATGAATGTAACATTATATTAAACTTGATTCTGTTTAAGATAAAATTAAATACCCGGTAAAAGTACACATGGTATTAAGAATTCGGAGGAAGGTTAATTTGAACTTATCGAATTAAACTACATATATCGGGTGTTTTTTTAGAGTGATATAACTTTCGATAGCGATAACTGTGATTTGACAGAAGGAAGAAGCCATATTGTTTTGAAATTTCTGTTCAGTAAGCATTGACAAATTATAATGGAAAGATTCACGCCGCAACAAAGTTTACAAATTGTTGAAATTTATTTTCGAAATCAGTGTTCTATTCGCCATACTTATGGAGCACTTAGTGAAATTTATGGTTATAATCGTCCATCAGAGCAGCTTATTCGTCGGCCTATCGATAGATTTCGGACAACATTTTCTCTACTCGATGCAACAACAACAACAAGACAAAGAACTCTACAGAAGAAAATATCGCTGCTGTAAATCATAGTGTTAATGATAATCCAGATTTGTCTATTCGTCGACGTTGACAACAAGTTGGACTCTGTGCATCCACCACATGGAACATTTTCCATAAAGATCTTGGTTTGCACCCATACAAGATCCAACTGATTCAAGAACTAAAGTCACTTGACCATAATAAGCGTCGTTTGTTTGCTGATTGGACCCTAGAACAGCTTGAAGTTGATCCACTTTTCGTAAAATCGTAAAATTGTGTTCAGTGATGAAGCTCATTTCTGGTTGAACGGCTATGTAAACAAGCAAAATTGCCGTATATGGAGTGAAAACAATCCTCAAGAAGTTCTGCAGGTTCCACTGTATCCTGAAAAATGCACTGTATGGTGTGCTTTACATGCTGGAGGCATCATCGGTCCATATTTCTTTGAAAACGATTCTGGAGCTAATGTTACAGTGAATGGTGCTTGTTACAGATCGATGATCAATGATTATTTGTTTCAAAATTTGAATGGTATCGACCCAGAAGTGTTTTGGTTCCAACAAGATGGTGCTACACCTCATGCTCAGAGCTAGTCGTGGTGGACATATGCCGAAAATTATTTTTAAAACATAAATGTCATAAAATTATCTTTCAGATAAATAAAAATTGGCTTCAATCCTTATTTAAATGTGTTTTATTTCAATTTAAAGTTCTATCACTCTAAAAAAACACCCGATACAAGTACTTTTACCTGGTCGTACCAGAACGCCTATCGTTTCATTTCAATATCAGTATTTTTTTAATTTTAAGTCGGAATAGTCATAATGTATCAAACAAATACAGATGAATAATTATCAGCAGTGGTTAGTAAACGTAATAAAGGGTCTTTCATTAACAGCGCCCCATTTTGTTTTGTAAATAAAACACATTATTCCTTTGAAAATTATTGAAATATTTATTTCATTTGAAGTATAATGGATATCACTAGTTCTGAAACAAAATATCATTTAAATGTTCACCACGGAAATTCTGGCAGGAATGAAGTCATTGAACACAATTTTCCATTACTCTCACACAAATCAGGTCGTATGTTAACAATTACTCGTTCAATATTGATCTATAAATCGTCTTAGTTTGCTGGATGAATGCTGTAAAACAATGACTTAATGTAACTCCAAAGAAAGAAGTCCAATGGAGTTAAATCGAATCATCGAATTTTGTTTTTAATAAAGTCATTCGATCAATATTCTATATTTTCTTTGGATTCTTTAATCTCCTCTTGATGCCGTACGATGAGTATTAATTATATAGACTACTATACGACTACTAAAAATAAAGCAATTATTCAATTTAATTTTTGAAAGGCTTTCAAGAAATTTTAATAAAATCAAAATTTGTAGTGAGCTGTAACAGAATTACTCTGTTTAATATTTGAGATAACGTTGAGATTGTTATTTTACATTCAACAATTCGATTTCCACTTTGTGAAAATTAAACAGGGTTTAAAAAAAATATTCATAAGAATTATTACACAAATCATTCCTTACTTTTATTGCAATTCTGTAATACTTTATTTCAATTTTATAATTTTGCTTCTTTTGGTTTCAGCTATATTTTCAATATATTAAGAAAACACAATTCTAAATAGAAATATTTTCTAATCCAATTTACGAATTCAGGAGCTTAATCATATCATTCAAATATTGTTGACAGTACTCCATCATCTGAGTGCAAAAGGTAAGTTTATCGCATACAATTATATAAATTAAATAACGTCAATTATCCCTTTCAAAACATTGGAATATTTCTTCAATACACACAAAAATTGTGCAAACCAAATTGAAGGAGATTCATTAAAATATTGCGAAGCACGAAGAGAATACCTTTGTGCTTAATTCATTTTGTTTTTACTTTCGGAAACTACAATTTCTCCTACATTTTTTACTTCAGTAGGGATGGTTCGGACTTAAATGAATTGAAATGATCTTAGAATTAATGTGCCTACTAATTACTTGATGATATTTTTTTCTTTGTAAGAAAACACTTAGTTATATGATACACAAATATGTTGATTTCTATTTATTTTTAAGGGTTGCTCACATGACGAGTTTCTTAACATAGTAACTTCTATAAATGCTTGTAAACAACTGGTCGAAACTTTGGTTACACACAATATTCAAATGGTTTCTGTTTCGAGTTTAGGGGTACAAAAAAGTCTTTTATTAATATTGGTATAACTACCTGGAGCCTACGCAAAATAAACTCAGTATAGTTGAACTAGATAAACTAAGTTTGATCAGTTGTAGCTTTTGACCCTTACTATTCTCATGCAAAATCTCAAAACGAACATCAAAATCATGTTTCTCTGTTATTAGATGTTCTAGATACATAAAATTTAACTCTCATCGAGGAAAGATCGCCTATGTTCCTTTATTCCAGTATCAAAAGGCCATCCGCTTTGCCCACTATAAGTTTTTGGGCAGATAAGGCATTAGTGAATATTTGATAACTGCGATATATCGGGTGTTTTTTTTTAGAGTGCTAGAACTTTAAATTGAAATAAAACACACTTAAATTGAGATTAAAGCCAATTTTTTTTTATTTGAAAGATAATTTTATGACATTTATGTTTTAAAAATAATTTCCGGCATATGTCCACCACGACTAGCTCTGAGGAACCGCATTCGACCAGACCAATTTTGGACCACTTTTTACAAGTAATTCAGGCCTGATTTCATCAATAACACGAGTTATGTTGGCTTCCAAAGCGTCTTTTATTTCTGGTTTACCAGCATAAACCAATGACTTGACATAACCCCAAAGAAAATAAGCCCGTGGAGTTATGTCGCATGATCTTGGAGGCCATTTAAATGGACCATTTCTTGAAATACTGTTGTCGCCAAATCTTTCTTTCAATAAATCAATTGTTACGGTAGCAGCATGAGGTGTAGCACCATCTTGTTGGAACCAAAACATTTCTGGGTAGATCTCATTCAAATTTTGAAACAAATAATCATTGATCATCAATATGTAACGAGCACAATTCACTGTAACATTAGCTCCAGCATCGTTTTTAAAGAAATACGGACCGATGATGCCTCCAGCGTGTAAAGCACTGTATACAGTGCACTTTTCAGGATGCAATGGAACCTGCAGAACTTCTTGAACATTGTTTTCACTGCATATACGGCAATTATGCTTATTTACATAGCCGTTCAACCAGAAATGAGCTTCATCACTAAACACAATTTTACGATAAAAAAGTGGATCACTTTCAAGCTGTTCTAGGGCCCAATCAGCAAACAAACGACGGTTATTAAAGTCAAGTGGCGTTATTTCTTGAACTAGTTGGATCTTGTATGGGTGTAGACCAAGATCTTTACGCAAAATGTTCCATGTGTTGGTTGCACAGAGTCCAACTTGTTGTGAACGTCGACGAATAGACAAATCTAGATCATCATTAACACTATGACTGCAATATTTTCTTCTGTATGTACAGTTATTTGTCTTGTTATTGTTGTTGCATCGAGTAGGGAAAATTTTGTCCGAAATCTATCGATAGTTCGAAGAATAAGCTGCTCTGATGGACGATTATGTAAACCATAAATTTCACGAAGTGCTCTATAAGTTTGGCGAATAGAACACTGATTTTGAAAATAAATTTCAACAATTTGTAAACTTTGTTGCGGCGTGAGTCTTTCCATCATAATTTGTTAATGGCTACTGAACAGAAATGTCAAAACAACATTGCTTCTACCATTTGTCAAATCACAGTTATCCCTATCGAAAATTCTATCATTTTGAAAAAAAACACCCGATAGTTATTTTAGGTTCAGAGTTATTTTTTTTTAAAGAATTGGTGTTCGAATGGTACTAAAGCTCCCGAAATTGAATCTGTAGAAACCAAAAAGTTTCCGTCATTAGGCTTGCCAGGATTATATTCTACGCCTGAATAGATTTCAATTATCGGATTTTAGGAGCTTCAAATAACTTAATCTTTTCTTGACCCCTGCATTAATAATAAGTAGACCGATATTCTATGCTTATCTGTACAACATAATAGTAATGGATACGCTCAAAACTCTCAATTCAACTCTAAGAGTTCCTGTCCCGAAGTTCCTAACTATCAAATCAATAGAAGCCTTATAGTATATAAATTGAAACGAGTTCACAAGGGCTTAAGGTTATTGGTTGGAAAAAAATGTTGTAATGTTCCTAATTGTACAAATAATAGTAGTTTACCAAAAGCATTTTGACAATTCAACCTCTTCAAAAAATTGGTTAGAGCAGAATAAATCTTACAAAAATTATTCAAATTATGGATATAAATGTTATTATATATGTATATATAATTTATAAATTAATGGTTTTCGGATTAATGAACAAAATAATCAAAAAATATTTTGTTAATTCAAAATCTTATGACAGTTTCAAATTTTTCACAATATTCTTATAAATAAATTTCACTACAGTTAAAAGAAAATATTTCAATTGTTCACAAGCTTATATTTAAAATTATTATGAAGTTATCAAATGCAATATTAAACGAAACAATAATTGCATTGGTTCGCATAAGTGCTTTTGGTATACCCTGCTATATATCAAAAATTATATTCCAGTGAATTTGTCTTTTTGCTCGCTTGTTCCAGGGAATAGCGTCCAATCATTCGCCAAATATTTCCAAGGTTTTGAAGTTATTCACATTTTAAATTTTCTCTTATTTTGCTCAATATACTAAATTACAAATTCTATCTATATAAAACTTTCGAAGGGAAGTGTCTTTCAGAGTAGATTTGTGGCACAAATATCTTTGTCATTAATGAGGTGTGTCAGCTATGTAATAGAAAGTTCTACAAATCGAGACAGTGTAACATACATCTATATAAGAGGAATACATTTCTTTACTTGAATTAGCTCGCAAAGATATGTCTTGTATGTATATTTGCATACTCTAGATGGCTCCAGTGTATGGTTAATATCTTAGTGTCACAGCGTATAGCGAATATAGATACTTGTCAGATTTGTAGGCACCGATGAAAACCAACCAGTTTGAAACGTGCGCCTGTCTGCAATTTGCCCGTGTGGTCGATAAAACCTTATCGAGTTTGTTTGATTATGGAATTGTTATACAGATGTATTGTACACTGTCTCGATTTGTAGAACTTTCTATTACCATACCTCACACACCTTATTAATGATATTTGGTAAAGATCAGCCGAATTAATTTATTTGAATAAACTTTCTTTGTTGAGTTCGTTAATATGCGAAATCAGTTGAACGGTTTCGCAGGTATTATTCATTATAAGTACAATCTTCAAGAAAGAATCCACAATTTTAAATCTTCAAAGGAAATGAACTGCTGAAGCACTTAAAAGCTTATGACTCTACGTCAGTGCTTTGAAATAAGTGTTCATCCTAATCGTGTGAAACTAAATTCGAACTTGCAAATATAAATAACAAAATTTGGAAACATTATGCAGGAAAAATATTTCTAGCAAACCAGTTTCTTACAATTATTTTGTTCATAAAAAAAATATTTCTATTGAAATATTTTTTACGGTTACGTTTATTATTTAGTGTAACCCAAATCACTTATTAAATATTGAACAATATCATGAGTTACTGAGAATTTTCAAATTTTTCTCAGTATATGAGTGGTCTATTTAAATATCGAATCGTACTAAATTGAATATTCCCTGCTTAATTTCATCTCATTCATTGGGAGAATTACAAATTTTGACTATAAATTTCGAAAAATTCTTATCAAACAGTAAATATTCTGAAGGCCATTTTTCGAATTTGTTAAATGAATATATTTTCTTTTTTTTAGTGAATTTCAAATTGTCGAGACTCAAGTGATCTAATTTGGATGATGCATATGAAATTTCTTTCTGACTAGTCAGAAATTTTTAACTGTAGGTTGTTTTTTTTAAATTTCCGTTTTTAAATTTGAATTATTATATAAAATCTATAACATTACATAGCATTTTTTGACTGTTTCGACTTTTCTTTCAAAGATTAAGAAAGTAAAAGAAATAGTACCTAATTTGTATATTTTTTAAAATATTTTAATATTAACAGATATATTCTGTGAGCCTTCTACATATTGAATTTCAAAAAATTATATTCAATATTATAACTTCAGGAATTGAATTAATGTCTTATAAGCACCGCTAATATCAAACGACATATAAAATAAACATTCATTATAAGACATCCAAATGAGATAACAAAATCCAATAAATATAAATTGTTAACAAAAATCCTATAACAAAATCTGAATATTAAAACAAATTGAAATATGTTTATCTTCTACAATTTTAATTTCAAAAAAATTTTTATTCAAAAAACTTTTAGAAATAAATTTATGTCTAACAAGCACCGCTTACATTTAATAGACGTATATAATCAAGAGAAAATATATAATTATATTTTGGCTTCAATAAATCTCATTATAGAATGTCAATGAATTTAAATAAACCTTAAAATAACTCACACTGTTTTTTGATTTTGTTAGAACATAGATCAATCTTGAATTATATAGTTGATCTGTATTTTGAAGCTTACGTCTTTTAACACGTGAGTAATATAGGTTATGTTTTTGATTTTGATATTTGGAATGTTAAAAGAGGACTGAAGACGGGATTGTCTAGAATTATATTTGTTTTTTGAAGATATAGTGCAGATTTTTTTAGAGATTTTTGAAATAATTTGTTCGAATATTTAAATATATTAAATATTTCAAATAAATTATATTCTTTGAGAAGTCCTTTAAGTGTGTTTATGTTTTTAAAAGGCAATTGGTGTTCTTTACGGTAAGACCAGAAACAAAATTTTGTCTCCTTTAAATATTTATTTATTAATTTTAATTACTTTCGTATATCTGTTGGGTTATTTATTCCATTTGACATTATATATTGAGTTTTGATTATATACGTCTATTAAATGTAAGCGGTGCTTGTTAGACATAAATTTATTTCTAAAAGTTTTTTGAATAAAAATTTTTTTGAAATTAAAATTGTAGAAGATAAACATATTTCAATTTGTTTTAATATTCAAATTTTGTTATATTTCGTCTATCAAGTAAAAGGCCTTTCTATTTTATTTTATATATAATACATAATTATATTTTGGCTTCAATAAATGTTTCTAGATTGTTAAAGTGACTAAATCTTTTTTGTTGATTGATGTTATATTTTTTAAATGTGATTGGGTACTGACGAGCAAAGTCTCTCTTAAAACGTGTTTTTCAGTAATTTTTTTACATATCTTGAGACTTTCTAAAAAGTAACTTATTTAGATATTCAATAATATTGTATATTCCAGGTAAGATATTATAGTTTTATGTTGAAATTCTTAGGATTATGTTAAACATTTTTGAAAGATATCTGTTTTCATAAGAGGAATGAGTAGAAACAAAATTTTGTCTACTCAAAATATTTAATTTATAGGATTTTCGTTAACAATTTATATTTATTGGATTTTGTTATCTCATTTGGATGTCTTATAATGATTATTTATTTTATATATCGTTTGATATAATCTGTGCTTATATGACATTAATTTAATTCCTGAAGTTATAATATTAAATATAGATTTTTGAAATTAAATATGTAGAAGGCTAATAGAATATATCTCTGTTAATATCAAAATATTAAAAAAATTTTATATACACTCTATCAAGTATAAATAAACCTCCATTTATTCTAATTTGTATATATTTTATAAAAAGCAATTGAGCTTGATATGAAACTTGCAGCGTTTGTGAAGTCATTTAATATAAATAAATCGTTACAACACTATTTTTTACGTAATTCATCTTCTCATTTTAATTCGTTTTTTACTATTTCATTCACGCTGAGTTCCTTGATACCCTTCGTCAAAGAATCAAAGATTCAAGTTGGGAACCCATTCAGTCTTTGTTTGATGACAGTTGAATGGAACGTCAAACAATCTCAGATGTTTTTCAAATAGGAATAAAATCGCTTTAATAAATCCTTTCGGATTCCAATGAATCATGTTAACCTGGTAGTCTTTTGTTGTATTATGAACTCGAAAGTTTTTCGCTATTATTATATTATATCTCAAACGATTGAATCCTATCACAAAACACTTTTTTGAAACCAGAGCATAAAAAACTATAACGAAATATGGCCGTCTGTCCTAGATTGAACGATAAGTGACTGTTGTTTGCAGGTTGAAAGGAGATGCTGAATTTAGGGTTAGAGGGTACCTGGTTGGCTTATTGGAATCCAGGATTGGGTGTTATATTGATGTCATTTTCGGTTGAAATGGGATACTTTCGTTGTTGAAAAAGGATTCAAAGACGAACAGGTTTTTTTCCAAACGACAAAAAAGTCATATCTTTTTATCGAAAAGTAAAAATATTTCATCTGGAAGAAACAGCTTTACTGTGTTTTTTCAATAATAAAACTTAAGATTGGGTATAGAAAGAAAAATTGAAACCCCCTTGTGTCCCCATTTGGGATGTGGATGAAATCAAATAGAATTAATATATCAACCAGAAATATTTTCCGAGATTTTTGTAAGAATGTTGCAAACTTTACACAAAGGCTTCTTATTTAGGATTCTATGTTACCATTCCCAAAAATTGTTTATCGACTTCAGCGTGAGAATCTCTTTTTGGCACTCTCCTGTCGTTTTTGCCAAATGTCTACAATTTTCGAATTTTCGTCAGTTGATATCGTTTTTGATCGATCTATGAAAGTTCCAACAAATCGAATTTCTTGCAAATAGTCACAATGAGTCTCGCTTCTTTTCAATACTGTAAAGAATTTACAGCAGCTGGTATTCCAATAAAACAAGTTGATAATGATGCTGATGTCCTTATACCAACAACAATTCAAAAGATCAAATACAACTGTCGTTGTTGATGGAAGATGTTGATTTGCTTATATTACTGACTGCACGAACTCCAATTGATACAATTGTTTAGTTTTTGAAACCGGGGAAAGCTCCAGAACAATCGAAAATACATTAATGACAAAGTCTAACTGCATATCCAAAATGTCAAACTGGATATTTTATTTTTGCATGCTATAACTGTTTGCTATACTACTTCAGCAATTTTTAGAAGAGGTAAGAAAACAGCAGTATTTAAATGGTTCGAAGAACGTAATGATTTAATTGATTGCAAAGAAGTATTTACAAAGATTGAAGACTCCTCTCCACACGACATCTTCACAAATGAAATTCGTTTTCTTCTTGCAATGTATGGTACTCCAAAGAAATTGATTCCATAGTATAGATATTTAAGGTCTGTAAAATCTACATAGAACAATAGAAAAGTACAGTTGTCTTGTCTGCTTCCAACATCTGCTTCTGCCTTTCAATACTTGTATCACGTGTATTATCAAGTTTATGTGTGGCTAGGCAAGAAACTGAACCCAGAAGAATAGGCTTGGAAACTAACAGATACTTGTTTGGAGCCAGTTCAAATCCTACTTCCGCCTGCTCCAGAAAAACTGCTTAATACTATGTTTTTAACTGCAAGACGGATTATAGTAGGAATTGTGACTGTGAAAAAGTGGGATTATTTTGTTCGCCAGTATGCATCAATGATCAGGGTCAGACTTACTCCAATGTTGAATGAAATACAACAGATTATAGTACTGATGAAAACAACTGTGGCATCTCTTTTCTTAGAACAGCATAAAGAAATTCTGCAAGAAGGAGAAAAAATTGAAAATGAAGAAATAATTGTTGAAGTAGTGTAGCGAACAACTTCTTCGCTCCTCGTCCAGAAACCTGCCTTACTCTGTCGCAGCTTGACCGGCGTACCAATAGAGTACCCGACCAGTCTAAAGATCTGTGACGAACCGTCCCAGCCGAGTTCAAGTAGGGTAAGGCACATCGTTTGACGATCACCGTCTCCCGAACTAAGAGCTGGAAGCTCCCTCACAACATCCGCCTTTCCTTCGAGAACTTTATTGGTGACCCCGACGTGATTGGAAGGGTTTGCTTTAAGAGCTTTAAGGTGGTCCTAATTGCCCCCCAACCATATTTCCGAGATGGCCCTTTCCTCACGTTCCACAGATCCCCGCTGGAGATGGCACCGCGACCAGCCCTGCGGCGGACTGTCTCCTTGCCTGCTCCCAACGCCCGATTCCGTGACCCTTATCAACGCTCACTGGAGGTGGAGTGTGTAGCGAACAACTTCTTCACTCCTCGTCCAGAAACCTGCCTTGCTCTGTCGTAGTTTGACCGGCGTACCGATAGAGGACCCGACCAGTCATTGGAATCGTGACTAACCATTCACGCCAGGTTCAAATAGAGCAACGCACTGCGTTTGAAGATCAGCGTTCCAAGCGGACGCATGATCACCGGCGTCACAGGCAGAGCTGCGCATCACGCCTTGTCTGATGAGTTCCAGATGCGCATGCTCGGAAACGAAACGCCGTCTCCCTAAATAAGAGGTGGAAGCTTCCTCGCAACATCCGCCTTTCCTTCGAGAGCTTCATTGGTGACCCCGACGTTATTGGGAGGGTTAGGTGGCTCTTATTGCCCCCTATTCATTATTCCGTGACAGCCTTTCCGTTCGTTCCACAGATCCTCGCTAGAGATGGCACCGCGACCAGCCCAGCGGCAGACTATCTCCTTGCCTGCTTCCAACGCCCTATCCCGTGACCTTTATCGATGCTCACTGGAGATGGAGTGTGTAGCGAACAACTTCTTCGCTCCTCGTCCAGAAACCTGCCTTACTCTGTCGCAGCTTGACCGGCATACTAATAGAGGACCCGACCAGTCTAAAGATCCGTGACTAACCGTCCCAGCCGAGTTCAAGTAGGGTAACGCACAGCGTTTGACGATCACCGTTCCAAGTGGAATGCATGGTCATCGGCTTCACAGGCAGAGCCTGCGCATCACGCCTTTCTGATGAGTTTCAGATGCGCAGACTCCAAACAAAACGCCGTCTCCCTCACTAAGAAGTGGAAGCTCCCTCGCAACATCAACATATCATTCGAGAGCTTCAGAAGAATTAAAAAATTATCCATCATAATAACATTTAGAAGAAATCAACTTATTCCACTTCATCATTAGCAACAGAACCATTCTTTCAAATAATAGGATACGATCTGTTCAAACTTTTTTTATCACAATAGATCGTGGAGTATGTATACTGGGGAAAACACATTAAAAAATGCGGTAAGTACATTACCACATAGGTGATGAGGAAATGTGTCCATATTATGAAAACCACGATATATCACGAATGGTGATTCTTACGAAAATTATCTGTATAATTTTTGTAGAGAATTGTGTGACATACACTTTTTGTTTCGTGATTTATTTTAAGATTTTCGAAAGAATTATAGGCGCTTTTAAGAACATCAAATACTGGCATAGGAAAACCGTTTCTTGTGCGGAAAGAGATAGAGTTTTAATACATTCGGAGTAGGTTTGGGGCCTGAATAACTCGGTTGATTTTATTATTGGGCAAAATAAATCCAGGGGCTTCGCAGTTATTCACATTTGAAATTTTTTCTTATTTTTATCAATATTTTCTAAACAACAAAGCTGAAAGTGTTTTTGGCTTATTTTCTCGAAAACTGTGAGGTTTAGAGCTTTCGAACAAGACCACAAATCTCGAAGAATAATCTTCAAGAATTTCAGTTCCGTCAGAAAAATTACGATAATATAAATGACATTCAAGTTTTATCTGCGCCACTGAAAATATTCAAACGTGCAAGAAACATTAAAATTTAAATCTCAACAAGCATCCTTAGGTGTTTTTTTTTGGAACAATGTTGTCATAGGAATTCTTTCTCCCTTATACAGAACTTGAAAATTATTTTTGGATTCTTCAAAACTCTTAGGTTCTTGAGTTTGTCTGTTCAACATCACATTTTCACGGTAAATTCAAATTATATTATTTCGTGAATAGAACCGATTTTGAAAATTTTAACTGGGTTGTTCACAGCACATGAATAACTTTCAAACTAACCAACATTCGACCTCTCTTCCCTATTCAAGAAATGTTGGGGGTTGATACCACCTACATGGGGGTGGTTTTTTCGGAACAAACTTATGATGGAAATTCGTCCTTCTCAAAACAGAAGTTGACCTGTTTTTTGAAATCTTCGAAAATTCTTCGTTTCTGAGTTCTGGAGGGGGCCAAATTTACCATTAACCTAACAATTTTCCGATGTAAACAATAACGAACAAATTTAAATTCAAGAAGGGAATATCTATCTGGGAAAACTAATAACGAGAAAATCTAGAAAGTTACTAATCTAAGGAACGGCAACCAACAGCCAATGAGAAACATTTAAGAAATTCGGAAACGTTTCCGTTCCAAAGGATAAAAACCCAATTACTCGAAATAATAACGTTACAACAAATTGCCATGAAGGCATTTCGTTTCTCTTGAATTTTCCACGTATATTTCTAACAGTTTGGATTTAAGATCCTTCATTTTGAAAATAAGTAATAAGCTTAAATCGACCCATTTCGTCAATGTCAAATATTAACCTAACTTTTTATCAGAAGACGAATGACAAGTATTGCCAGAGCGCTTGTTACAGGTACTCTGGGATACCTTGTATATTAATGAATACAAAGTTCCGTAACTCAAGTAACTGCTTTCATAAATTTTAAGTTTAGGAAACGATTTCTATACGTGACAGATCGAATATTCATCAGCGATTCCGTTCTAATGCATTTTCCTGGAAAAATAATCAGCTAAATTATACCCTTCTTTAACACGTCCAACATTTCCTATTAGAACTGAAGAAGCGACAAGTTAAACCCATCATCGTTCTACCCAACGGCTCCAGCAACACCTGAACGTTCACATTCGCTCAAATCCAATTGCCCCTCAAATTGCAGATGCACTTACGTTACAATATTCAAATCTAACAGCCGAAGAAGTGCTATGCATCAAATGGAATAAAGATCGTCTTCGTGACCGCCCGATCTGCGTGCAGCAGGGTTTTTCTAAGGTCAGGGATCAGCTAACCGTTCGTTTGGGCATGCAACAAAAATGCAGCACGACTGCTCATCTCCGTGTTCCTTTTATCGAACGGATGACCGCGATGAGATCTTTTCACGGATATTCTTAATGTTACAATGGGCATCTCGAAAATATATAGGTAAGTCCATTGGTTATATATCGGGTGTTTTTTTAGAGTGATAGAACTTTCGATAGGGATAACTGTGATTTGACAGAAGGTAGAAGCCATGTTGTCTTGACATTTCTGTTCAGTAAGCATTGGCAAATTATCATGGAAAGACTCACGCCGCAACAAGGTTTACAAATTGTTGAAATTTATTTTCAAAATCAGTGTCCTAGTCGCCAAACTTATAGTGCACTTCGTGAAATTTATGGTTTACATAACCGTCCATCAGAGCAGCTTATTTGTTGAACTCTCCATAGATTTCGGACAACATTTTCTCTACTCGATGCAACAACAACAACATGACCAAGAACTGTACGTACAGAGGAAAATATCGTCAAATTTGTCTATTCGTCGTCGTTCACAACAAGTTGGACTCTGTGCATCTACCACATGGAAAATTTTGCGTAAAGATCTTGGTCTACACCCATACAAGATCCAACTCAAGAACTAAAGCCACTTGACCATAATGAGCGTCGTTTGTTTGCTGATTGGACCCTAGAACAACTTGAAGTGGATCCACTTTTTTATCGTAAAATTGTGTTTAGTGATGAAGCTCATTCCTGATTGAACGGCTATGTTAACAAGCAAAATTGCCGTATATGTAGTGAAAACAATCCTCAAGAAGTTATGCAGGTTCCATTGCATCCTGAAAAATGCACTACTCACTGTATGGTGTGCTTTACACGCTGGAGGCATCATTGGTCTATCTTTCTTTGAAAACGATGCTGGAGCGAATGTTACTGTGAATAAGGAGTAAATATGTGGTTAAACCAATGTCAAAATACACGTCAATTTTCAAGGGGTTAAACTATCCTAACCCTTTGATTATAACATAAAATTCAAAAGTTTTTGTTTGTGTATAATACACTGGCGAGCAAAAAACGGGTCACTAAGATTTAACACTGTTTTCCAATAGATTGACGTGTTCAAATTGATTCAATAATATTTTGTTCATCTTTCATAAGAAAATCAAATAAATATGCGCAAAATGTAGACATATGAGCTAAAGAACTCGATAAAAAACCATCTCCGAATAATTCTTCACGATAAATTCGTTTATCAGTTGCGTTCAACATTGATCATTGAAAACAAAAGTTTTCCACTCTCTGAAAGGAAACAATGTCATAAACGAGTTTTCCAATTGAGGATTGTGCAAGAATAGTGACACTTATAGAAAATGGACTGAGCCAGAGATCTATTGCTAGAAGAATGAATGTTACCCTATCTACAGTCCAAAGAATATGGACAAGGCATCAGGAGACAGGCAGGCTGACCAGAAGACCTGGATCTGTAAGAAGACGGTGCACTTCGTTGAGGGATATTAGATTCATGGTTTCCACAAGTCTTCGAAATCGCCATCGACGTACGTCAGGTAAACGTAAGTGAATGAACGGTGAGAAGACGTCTCTAACAATCGAATTTACAACCATACAGACCTGCGACAGGTGCAGAACTTTTCAGAGAGCATCGAATTGCGCGTCTTCAAATTGCACGAGATCACATCAACTGGTTAGAAGCTCAGTGGGCTCAGGTACTTTTCTCTGGTGGATCCAGATTCAGCATTCGAGGAGCTGATGGTCCTAGTCGCGTTTATAGACGTCTGAGAGAAAGATAAGCCGATGCCTGTATAGAAAGGCGAGTTCAATTCGGTGGAGGATCTGTTATGGTCTAGGGAGGTGTCTCTTTAGAGGGCCTCATAGAGTTGGTTTTTATAAATGGAACTTCAACAGCACTAAGGTATAATACATAGAGGAAATTCTTATGAACCATGTTGTACCTTATATATCATTTCTGGGAAAACAAGGAATTTTTATGCATGACAATACACGCCCACATACTGCTCGAATAGTGACAGAGAACTTGAATGAGGTTGGAATTTCAAGGTTCATCTAGCTAGCACGAAGTCCTGACTTGAATCACATCGAAAATCTATGGGACCAAGTGGGAAGGCGAGTCAGAACTATGATTCCATCGTCCAATCATTTACACGAGCTCCGTGAAGCCCTTCGTCATGAATGGGAAAATATTCCACCATAGAATATTCGAAGGCTCATCACGAGCATGCGAAGACGTTTGAAAGCTGTAATCAGAGCTAGGGTAGATCACACGTCATACTGATACTGAAATTTTCACAGTTACGATACTTTTTTCAATTTCGAAGTTTTTGATTTTTTAATAAAAAGCTTATAATTTTTATACAAATCGAATACAAAGTTTCATTTCTCTTTGGGTAATTCTCTTTCCCTACCATTTCAGAAATTTCATGAATCTCGTAAAAATTTTAACTAAGAAAGGGCATTGAACAGTAATAATCAAGTGACCCGTTTTTTCTGCTCGCCAGTGTTTTCGCGCAGGCAATTTGGACGTGGAAAATATTACAGAAGACAAGGACTTCCTGAAATTTATTAATATAGTCACTGATGTGAGAAAATTTGGGTTCATATTGAAAGGAAATCATTGCGGTCAATGATCAGATCGTGAGTTTATTACAAGATTCCGATTAAATAAAATAACCTAATAAATTGTGGAAATAATCTGTTGGATCGTTCGGAAAGTAGTTTCGGTTTTTTTTTTGGGAAAATGAAAGACAATTTTCGTATAGTGAATAAATATTTTATTGGGTTATATATTGGCCATTCTGATCCAACACCTTTTTCCATCTTTCTGGTAGTAGCGTGATTCCACCCTCATCAAATCTTTGGTCTTTGCTAGCAAAAAACTGATCCAAGTATTTTTGACCTCTTCATTTGAAGCAAAGGTTTTACCGTCCGAAATTTTTTGCAGTGATCGGAAGAAATAATAATCCGAAGGCGCCAGATCTGGAGAATATGGTGTGCGTGGCAGTGTATCCCATTCAAGCTGTAAAAGCTTTTGGCGAGTGCCCAAACTTGTATGAGGTCTCGCATTATCTTGGTGGAACACTACACCTTTTATGTTGATTAATTCTATCCTTTTCTGTTGAAGTGAATCATTCAGTTTGTCCAGCTAATCACAGTAAACTTCCGAATCAATTGTTGTGTTATCAGGTAAAAGCTCAAAGGAATGATTTTTTTTAAATCGCACCAAACAGACAGCATCACCTTTTTTTGATGGATATTGGCTTTCGAGATGCTTTGAGCCTGTTCATCTTTTTTGCTCCATCATCTCTTGCGTTTGACATTGTTATATACAATCCATTTTTCGTCCCCAGTAATGATGCGCTTCAAAATTGATCATTTTGTGACGTTTGAGAAGCGAATCACAAACATCAACGCGACGACACAAATTTCTCTACGTAAGAACATGGGGCACCAAATATATCGAGTTTTGGATTGAATCCAGAGCTTTTAAGTGGTCATAAACAGTTGAATTCGATTATTTTAACCTCTCACCGATCTCCCGTGTTGTTATTCGCCGATTTGCATCAACTAATGCCTTTATCGTGTCTTTATCAGCTTCAACAGGCCTTCCTGAATGTGGTGCATCTTCCACATCAAAATTGCCGGATCGAAATTTTGAAAACTAGTTCTGGCACTGGCGTACTGTAAACACATCTCCTCCATACACATCGGTTAATTTCTTTCTGGCTTGAACAGCATATTTACCTTTTCCATGGTAAAAAAGTAAAATATGACCAATATGCTGCTCCAAGTTTAAAAAGGCGCCAACCAAAAACTACTGCGTAAAATTAATTGAACTTTTTCACACACAAGCCTTGCTATATCAGCTCTGAGAACATATAATGATTATGCTGCTTTAGTGTGAAGTTGGGTTCGAAAATATACAATTAAATCCTCGGTCGGGAAGACACGAAATTACTTTCCGAACAACCCTATACATGTAGGATCATTTTTTCAGGCTGATTCTACTTTGAATATTGGAGTAATACCTACACACAACATATAATACTAAGACCAATTACAAATTTTTAAAAATAACTCATTAGATAAGAAAACAAGAAAAAACATGTTAAATGAAGGCTATCCCTCATAATTAAGATAAAATTGTGACAACCGGCCATTCTATTTCCGGTTTCATCGTTAATTACTCGAAAAATAGGTTTTATGATTTATTTCGGATAAAGTTGCTTTATCAGTGACTGATGGGAAGTTATTTTTCTCCGACATAGAGATAATTAATCCTTGTTAAGATGAAGAATAACATCTTTATCTGTTCCCATATTTTTTCGAAAGAGAATAAATGGGTCACAATATTTTTATAAATAATTTTCCATCTTCTTCTACCTGACACAAAACAATTTGAATATTGTTTTGTAATTCTCCAGACTACGGAAGATTTTTATACTAGTAGTGTGGACCAAATGCAATTTATCCAACAGTTTTGTCTCCTTTTTCAAAGGTAAAAAAGTTCGGAAAAGCTTTAGCATGCTCGTGCATTATTAGTCAGATTAATTTATATAATTTGTATGATTACCACTGATAATTATTTATACACAAAATTTTTTAGTTCGCTAATTTGATAAATCTGAAATATTATTTTTCAGGAAACGTCCGTACAGATATTGTATTCAACTTTGTGATTTCAACAACTGTGATTTCTTCTATCAAAAGTTATAATTTCCAAAAACTCAAAAAATCTGGTTTTGGTGCTAAGAGAAGCTAGTTGATTTTCTGGATAATACTGCCGAGCATCATCCTGTAATTTGAATTTATTTTAGAAACATTTTGTTTCTTTTACATGGTTTACTATATGTACGCGATAATTTTTTTCGTGATTACTTAAATAAAAAAAGTTATTATTAAAATATTTTAATATTTACAGATATATTCTGTTAGCCTTCTACATATTTAATTACAAAAAATCATACTATAACTTCAGGAATTAAATTAATGTCATATAAACACCGCTTATATCAAAGGACATAAAATAAACATTCATTATAAGACATCGAAATGAGATAACAAAATCCAATAAATATAAATTGTTAACAAAAATCCTATAAATTGAATATTTTGAGTAGAAAAAATGTTGTTTCTGCTCATCCCTCTTATGAAAACAGATATCTTTCAAAAATGGTTAACATAATCCTAAGAATTCCATCATAAAACTAATTTACTTAAAATATTCACTATTATTGAATATCTAACTAAGTTACTTTTTAGAAAATCTCAAGATATGTAAAAACATTACTAAAATCAAGATATTCAATAATATTGAATATTCTAAGATAGTTTTATGATGAAATCCTTAGGATCATGTTAAACATTTTTGAAAGATATCTGTTTTTATAAGATGAGCAGAAACAAAATTTTATCTATTCAAAATATTTAATTTATAGGATTTTTGTTAACAATTTATATTTATTAGGTTTTTATATCTCCTTTAAATGTCTTATAATGAATGTTTATTTTATATGTCGTTTGATATAAGCGGTGCTCATATGGCATTAATTCAATTCCTGAAATTATAATATTATATTAAATATAATTTTTTCAAATTAAATATGTAGAAGGCTAACAGAATACATCTGTAAATATTAAAATATTTACATAATTATATATACCTTCTATCAAGTATAAACCTCCATTTATTTTATTTTATTTATAATATATAATTATTTGGTTTCCTTAACATTCTTTATACAGATGTCCTTGTACTATAACAGAGGCCGTTAAATTGCAGGTCAATCTTTAATATCTATGGTAAACCATAGAACTATTTATTTGAGTTCACATTGGACACCATTTAAATGTTCAGTATTAATTTGCCAAAATGATTTCTGGATTGTTAAAGGTGAGTAAATATTTTTTGTTGATTGATGTTATATTTTATTAAATGTGATTGGGTACCGACGATCGAAGTCTCTCTTAAAACTTGTTTTTTAGTAATGTTTTTACATATCTTGAGATTTTCTAAAAGGTAACTTAGATATTCATTAATATTGAATATTCTAAGTAAGATAGTTTTATGATGAAATTTTTATTATATTATATTATATGTCGTTTGATATAAGCGGTGCTTATATGACATTAATTTAATTCCTGAAGTAATCATATTAAATATAATTTTATTAAAATAAAAATTAAATATGTAGAAGACTAACAGAATATATCTGTTAATATTCAAATAATTTTATATAGCTTTTATCAAGTATAATCCATTTATTTTATTTTAAAAGTTATTGTTTCAATACTTATTTGACAAAATAGGTCTAAATTTCTAAAAACCATTATCAGCATATGTTTTGCTCCTGTGATCCGTCCATTTCAAATTATTTGATTGAGTTATGTTGTCATTATAAGTGTCGAAATGAATTATTATTACTACAAAAAATGTGCGGTTATATACGATGCCCACGTTCAGCGCGAAACTGCAAAAAACTTTCGTGTAAACCAAAGTTTCATTATATTAATTTCAGAACCTCCATTGCCTGTAGTTGTGTACAAAATATACCTAAATGTGGACAAAACTTAAAACAAAATATTCATAGACAATAGTGTTGGGATAAAAGTTACGAAATAGAATAAAATATTTTTGTAAAAAAGTCGAAAATGTTGGAATATATTTCAGGACAGATACAATTATTATAGATTGAATCTAATCTCAAAATATATCAGTGAAATGGTGAATATTTTTAAACAAAACTAATATGAAAAGTTGTTGGAATATTAGAAAAATGTATATGAGACACTAATTTATTTCCACAAAAATGTTTGTACTACTACAACAATTGTTTCACTACGATGTGGCTTCTTCAGGTATTACATTGTACTGTCTGCAGACAGTACAATGTAATACCTGAAGAAGGTATAACAGGCATAAAACCAACGCCAAAATTTACAACGAACAGAAGAAACGTGGTTAAAATATCATCAAGGACGTACTAAAAGAACTCAAAAAGAATTATCTTCATCTAGAATATGCAAGCATCTATACAAGACATACCTTTGCGAGCTAAGAAATATATTCTCGATGTTCTTACGTTAAAACGCAGAAAAACCTTTCCTCATGCTCAAGTCAGACCATAATATGCCGTAATGCTCATAATTAGCATATTTATATTCAAATAAATTGTTTTCGGCTGATCTGTACCAAAATATCATTAATAAGAAGTATGAGCTATGGTGATAGAAAGTCTACAAATCAAATACATCTGTATTTGAATATGAATATGCTAATATGAGCATTACGGCATATTATGGTCTGATTTGAGCATGAGGAAAGGTTTTTCTGCGTTTTAACTTGAAAATATCGGGAATATATTTCTGTACTTGAATTAGCTCGCAGAGGTATGTCTTGTATCTAGATGACGCTAGTGCATGGCACTAATACTTTAGTGTCTCTGTTTATAGCGAATATAGATACTTGACAGATTTGTAGTCGCTCGCATTAACTGCACTGATGAAAACTAACAAGCTTGAAATGGGCGTATTTTTGCAATTTGCTCCCATGATCAACAAAATCTTATCGAGCTTGCTCGAGTATAGAGTTGTTATACAGATTTATGTTACACTGTCTCAATTTGTAGAACTTTCGATTACATTAGCTCACACTCCTTACTAATGATATTTGGTACAGATCAACCGAATTAATTTATTTGGATATGAGTATGCTAATTAGGAGCATTACGGCATATTATGGTCTGACTTGAACATGTGGAAAGGTTTTTCTGCGTTTATAACGTGAAAATATCGGGAATACATTTCTTTACTTGAATTATCTCGCAAAGGTATGTCTTGTATGTACGTTGGCATATTCTAGATGGCGCTAGTGTATGATCAATACCTTAGTGTCTCTGTGTATAGCGAATATAGATACTTGACAGATTTGTAGTCAATGGCATTTATTGCACTGATGAAAACCAACAAGTTTGAAACGTGCGCATGTCTGCAATTTGCCCCTGTGATCTACAAAACCTTATCGAGTTTGTTTGAGTATAGAATTGTTATACAAATTTATGTTACACTGTCTCAATTTGTAGAACTTTCTATTAGCATAGCCCACACTCTCTATTAATGATCCCCGTTTACCTCAATTTGATGTTTGAAGAAAAGAGAAAAATTCAGAAAGTGAAGATAAAAATGATCCCCATTTTTCTTTAGCATGAACGAATTCGTCTGAACCGAAAGTTATGCGAAACTCATTAACACGTCTCAGTATTGAGGGAGGTTAACAGGGTTCAAACCAACCATCTTGTAGTCATCAAACGACAAGTCTGAATTGGTTAATCTGTCTGAACTCGAGCTGAAATGGGTATGTCGTAAAATCACGTTCAAGTGCCTATTTCAAAAAACAATTCGTTTAGGTTGCTCTGAAATGAATCTTCAAAGTGTTAATCTCTTTTCGGAATAGTTTACAAGGTCAATTGTATTGGGACCTTAGTTCCCGTTGTTTTTCTGTATGAACTAATGCTTAATTCAAACAATGTCGTAAAAAATAAATCACTAAATGCGTATCATTACTTTTTTTCATATTCATGGCAGTGTTGAATTCCTGCAGAAGGAAAATAAAACGCATTTGAAATTATCTAGGATGTGATCTATTTATATTGTCTCATTTATGTAAACCTATTATTTCGCAATAACAGATTGAAAATTTACTTCGAAGGTCATTTTTGAAATATTTCAGATAATAGCTTGATTATTTACATAAACAGCTGGCTGTTCTATGAGAGGTAAAATCATTAATTTCGCAGATGATACTAATATTAATAAATTATATTATATAATATTATATGAGGACAGTTCTTGGAAAAACCTTTAATCAAAAGCTGAAAAAGATCTTCACAATCTAATACAGTGATTTAGAGTGAATAAGTCAACAATAAATATGAGAAAAACGAAATACTTGGCATTTGATTTTTGTAAAGAATTGCTTGGTATGTAGAGATACCTTTTTGAGAGAGGGAGAGAGAGACATGTGATTATAACTTGAGAGAACGTAAAACTAGCGAGCGGTTTATATTGTGCTTTTTGGACAAGCGACAAAATAGGACTTCTTTGGAAATGTATCTACAATGCTGCTTTGCGGATAACTTCAATGAGAGAACTATTTGATTATAACTTGAGAGACAGAGAAATGTGATTAGAACTCACTTCTAGAAAATGTGTATGGGATCAGAACATAATGTTCGAAGAGTAGAGAATATTGCGTGACCGTTTGGTCGAAGCACGAAGAAAGAGCCAACGAGCGATGGGGGATGTCTTTAACTGAACCTTTTGGCTAACTGGCAGAATGAGAGACTCTCTAGGGGCTCGAAATGTGGTCAGGTAAATTCCGAAACAACTGTTTTTGTCTTGAAACGGCGTCGGTTCTAATGAGTTTCTAAGAAAACTGTAAAGGACAAATATTGTCGGTTCTTAACAGACCCAAAGGTCACGTCCTTTAGCTAAAGCATCGTTATCATGAACATCCACTAAAATACAATGACTTTAGGCAGCCTTTTTCTTCATATTGAAGTAATGAATTAAATCTCCCCGCAAAAATATATTATTCGGTACAAAAGTTGACATTTTCAGAGCACGCAGAAACTATAATATGTTGTTAACACTTCAGCGAAATGACAGGCACTAAAAATAAAGCCTATAATTACATTTCAAAATGAAGGTGTTTCCAGATAAAACAATGGAATAATAAACTAGTAGTGACATCTGTTGAAAGGAACGCACGAACTTATTTCTGCTTCTAGTATGTTATTTATTTTCTATTAATTTTCTTTGTTTTCTCTAGATTCCCTCATGTTTTGGAATTTTGAAAACTAATCTCAATTTTAGTATTTGTATCAAATAATAACATCCTTGATAGCCAACCAATACATCGTTACAGTTCAATTTAAGTTTTAAATCTTTCATAATTAATTTAGATAAGATCTATGTATAAAACAATTCAATAATTCTTCAACAGGTTCTAGGTCCAGGGTTATAATAATACCAACTTTTTCGATCTCGAAACCATGCTTGGCCGTGAATCAGGAGCTTAACACGATGGGACTCACAAAGACGTACGTACGAATACTATTCATTATTTTAGTTATTAAGTTGCAATACCTTATTGAATAAAATCATTACTACCAACAAAATGGTGAAATTTATTCTTCCGTTATAATATCGGGGGTTTTTTTAGAGTAATAGAACTTTAAATTGAAATAAAACACATTTAAATTAAGACTGAAGCCAATTTTTTTTTTATTTGAAAGATAATTTTATGACACTTATGTTTTAAAAATAGCTCTGAGGAACCGCATTCGACCAGACCAATTTTGGAGTTATGTTGGCTTCCAAAGCGTCTATTGATTCTAGTTTATCAGCATAAACCAATGACTAAACATAACCCCAAAGAAAATAATCCAGTGGAGTTATGTCGCATGATCTTGAGGCCAATTAATTATACCATTTCTCGAAATAATGTTATCGCCAAATCTTTCTTTCAATAAATCAATTGTTACGGCATCAGCATGAGGTGTAGCATCATCCTGTCGGAACCAAAACACTTCTGGGTCGATACCATTCAAATTTTGAAACAAATGATCATTGATCATCGATCTGTAACGAGCACCATTCACTGCAACATTAGCTCCAGCATCGTTTTTAAAGAAATATGAACCGAGGATGCCTCCAGCGTGTAAAGCACACCATACAGTGCATTTTTCAGGATGCAATGGAACCTACAGAACTTCTTGAGGATTGTTTTCACTCTATGTGCGGCAATTTTGCTTGTTTACATAGCCGTTCAACCAGAAATGAGCTTCATCACTAAACACAATTTTACGATAAAAAAATGGATCAACTTCAAGCTGTTCTAGGACCCAATCAGCAAACAAAAGAAGCTAATTATGGTCAATGGGCTTCAATTCTTGAACCAGTTTGATCTTGTAGGGGTGTAAACCAAGATCTTCACGAAAAATTTTCCATGTGGTGGATGCACAGGGTTCCACTTGTTGTGAACGTCGACGAATAGACAAATCTGGATCATCATTAACACTATGACTTACAGAAGCGATATTGTCTTCTGTACGTACAGTTCTTTCTCTTGTTGTTGTTTTTGCATCGAGTAGAGAAAATGTTGTCCGAAATATATCGATAAATCCACGAATAAACTGCTCTGATGGACGATTATGTAAACTATAAATTTTCACGAAGTGCTCTATAAGTTTGGCGAATAGAAAACTGATTTTGAAAATAAATTTTAACAATTTGTAAACGTTTTTGCGGTGTGAATCTTTCCATGATAATTTGTCAATGCTTATTGAACAGGAATGTCAAAACAACATGGCTTCTACCTTTTGTCAAATCACAGTTATCCCTATCGAAAATTCTATCACTCTAAAAAAACACTCGATATTAAAAACACCGCGGGACGTTCTTTGAACAGGCCTTATCTAGACCATACCGAGAACGATTTTTGTTGGACGTCGAAAGACAGAATTCTAGACTTTTATATTTCCTGTTCGCGTTGGAGGAACTTCATCATTTAAATCACTACCAGTATCATTACTTTACCAGTTTAGTACATTAAGACAGTCTGTGGCAACTCATCCCTCTGGAGATTTGTATTGCAAGTTACCAACCCTCAAGGAATAAACAAGTTTATATAAAATTCTTATCACTTATTATCGTCGAACACAATTATTGACAACATCCTGAATATTGTCAGTTATTGGTTTATGATAATCGACAAAGATTTTCATAGAAAAATAAACAATTGGCGCCTATCCATCAGAATAAAACTCACATTTCCCAAAAACCTGCCCTATCCTGCTTACCGGCCTAAAGCTGCCATTTGCTATTGTGTAAAATTATTTTCATGAAATATAACGCCTAAAAAATACGTTACAAAAGTGAAGGGTTTGTTTTATCAAATAACGATTCAGTTTTCACGAACAAATTGATACAAAAATTTCATTTCTATTGAATTTTCCATGTAAATTTCTAAAAGTTTAAAATAGAAAGGCTTTTTACTTGATAGAAGAAATATAACAAAATTTGAATATTAAAACAAATTGAAATATGTTTATCTTCTACAATTTTAATTTCAAAAAAAATTTTTATTCAAAAAACTTTTAGAATTAAATTAATGTCTAAAACAAGCACCGCTTACATTTAATAGACGTATATATTGAGTTTTGATTATATATTGAGTTTTGATTATATACGTCTATTAAATGTAAGCGGTGCTTGTTTTAGACATTAATTTAATTCTAAAAGTTTTTAGAATAAAAAATTTTTTTGAAATTAAAATTGTAGAAGATAAACATTTTAATTTGTTTTAATATTCAAATTTTGTTATATTTCTTCTATCAAGTAAAAGGCCTTTCTATTTTATTTTATATATAATATATAATTATATTTTGGCTTCAATAAATCTCATTATGGAATGTCAATGAATTTAAATAACCCTTAAAAATAACTCACACTGTTCTTTGATTTTGTTAGAACATAGATCAATCTTGAATTATAAAGTTGATCTGTGTTTCGAAGCATTAGTCCTTTTACACGTGCTGAGAGTTTGGATATAGGTTAGTTTTTTGATTTTGATATTTGGAATATTATTGAGGACTGAAGAAGGAATTGCTTAGAATTATATTTGTTTTTTGAAGATATAGTGCATGTTTTTAGAGATTTCTGAATTAACTTATTCGAATATTTAAATATATTAAATATTTCAAATAAATTATATTTTTTGAGAAGTCCTTTAAGTGTGTTCATGTTTTTAAAAGGCAATTGGTGTTCTTAAAGGTAAGACCAGAAACAAAATTTTGTCTCCTTTAAATATTTATTTATTAATTTTAATGACTTTCGTATATCTGTCGGTTTATTTATTCCATTTGAAATTATATATTGAGTTTTGATTATATACGTCTATTAAATGTAAGCGGTGCTTGTTTTAGACGTTAATTTAATTCTAAAAGTTTTTTGAATAAAAAATTTTTTTGAAATTAAAATTGTAGAAGATAAACATATTTCAATTTGTTTTAATATTCAAATTTTTTTTCTAAAAGTTTGATTAGAAGATTCATTACTCTGTAAATAAGTTTTTGATATTTCCCAGTTTTGTTCAAGCGAAAATCGAGCCATTTCATTAACGTCAAATATTAAACTAATTTTCTGTCAAATCACGAATGACAAGTAATGCAAGACTCGAAATAACCACTACTTCAAAATGCAAACTCAAGATGACTCGCCCTTTAAAACTACTCTGAAAATGAATTATAGTGACATTTCTCCTATTTTAAGTATCAATTCCATAACGCTTTTAAAAATTATCTGCCCTAGTTGGAAACCTGTAGAATCTCCATCTACCATCACGCCTCGAAATAAAAAAGTTCTCACTGGTATGAAAACATTGTTCTTCATGTACGAAAGATCTGATTAAAAAATCACACCTTTCGCCTATTTTATCAGATTCATGCCGAGTATTCTTCGCGCATCTGGACACGTTTTCTGAACGATTTAGATCGTGAAAAAGTGCCGGAATAGCTGCTCTGGTTAACGATAGTGCCCAGCCTGGGGCCAATCTCAACCCTACAATTTCGATAATAGTTATAATTACGTTATCCCTATTGTATTTTAAATTTTTTCGAACATATGGCGAGTAGGCACAAGCCTTAAGCTGTCAATCTTTTGTTTAACGGATCTGAGGAGTGAATGATGATAGATCTGGAGGTACTTTTGAAAAATTAGTTTGAATTTATGGTATGATTATTTCAATTCCTTAGAAAAAAAAGGTTTTTTGGGAATTATATTGATAGAAGTATCCCATTAGTTCGTTGGAAATTCTTGAGCACGATGTTCCGATTTCAAGTCTATAAACCCAAAATTACATCGAAAATCTTGAAACAATTTTTTGTAAAAATGCAACAAATGTGTTACCTTCCCTATATTATAGCAGAAATAATTTTATTGCTGAAAATATCTAAAGTTGATCAAAAAATTAAAAAAAAGAGTCAACCTGCCTAAATAACTAATTTGAAAGATCTAAGAGGAATATATACAAATATGAATTCATTACATAAAATTATGGTGATATGTACAAGAAATAGAAATAATTAAAAGGGAGTTTTTACTTGGTAGAATGTTTTTTCCAATATCTTAAATATAAAGCACAGTAATTCTGTTACACCTCTCTACAAATTTTAATTTTAAAAAATTTCTTAAACACTAAATTAAATGTCCACTCTCTTTATTTTCTTAAGATTCTTTTTATATCTTTTTAATGATGTAGGATGTGCGTTATTCCGTAAGTCTACTGAAAAGTAACAGTTTTTAAAGACTTTATTTAATTCAATTTTCATTCTAATTTTTAAGAAATTCTCTAAAATTAAAATTTGTTGGAAGGTATCAGAATTAGTGTTCTTGATATTTAAAACATTAAAATAAGTATTTACAACAGCCGAAATATTTTTTACAATAAAAGCAGCATTTGCTTATGTTTTTTAGCCGCTTATACCAGAGTACAGCATTATATCGTTTCGTCCAAATATGTGTAATTTTCGAATTTTTAACCAAAAATGGTTTTGATTGGCCAGATTGGAGTCAGTGATGAAGAATCCTGGATGAAAAATAATTCTGTCTGTTGGCCGGCCATTCTTAAGCACGCTAACTTTCAAACAGAAATAGTTAGAGCCTTTAAACTTTCAGGGAAGTCATCATTAGGCAAGATTACATTTTGAATAACTAAGCTTGTTTCCGAAATCCGTTGCTATTTATATTACAGTAAGTACAATAAATTTTTACTGAGCACTAAAACCCAAAAAAGGGGGTCTCTGCAAATTCCAGCTTATCTGAATATATTTAACAGAGGTGAGTTATTTAAATTTTATTTGTTCGTTAAGTAATATTCCAATTTTATTATGTTTATTTATCTCTAGGGCTTCTAACAGGTTTAAGGCATAACTTTTACTTTCTATATGTAGAATTTTCAAAATTATGGTTGAAGTATGTCCTGTTTCTAACAAATGGTTGGAATATGTAGAATTACTTTTATTATTGAGGAAACTCTTCAAATGTTCACAAATTCTATGTGGGAAACGTCTTCCAGTCTGTCCTATGTAAACTTTAGAGCAATCACCGCAGGTTAAGTTATAAACCCCCGATTTATCATCTTTATGTACACAGTCTTTATTATTTTCAATAAATTTAGTTTGGAATTGGTTTTAAATGAAGTCCTTAAATTATATTTATTTTTGAAGTATGTAGCAATTTTCTCAGAAATACCTTTAGTGTATTTTAAGGAAATGCATTTAAAATTTTCCTTTATATTAGGCTACACCTTATTCAAAGCTAGTTTGTTATTTTTATTCATCAACAATTTGTCTATCAACTCAGGATCATAGTCATTATTAATATTATAGCAATTTGTTTAATGATGTAAAGTTCTGAAATATAATTTTCTCGATTCATGGGAATATTAACTAATCTATGGATCATACAATTGAATGCTGATAATTTTTGATTTAAAGGATGATTTGATTTATTGTGTATAATAGAATTCATATAGGTTGGTTTGTGAAATATTGAAAAATCATGTGAATTATTTATTCGAGTAACAGTTAAATCAAGAAAATTATAATAATAGAATAATTATGTTCGGTTTCCATAGTGAATTTTATTGAAGGATGTATTTCATTGATGAATAAAAAGAATTTTTTCAAAAGTCTGTCTGTACCTTTGAAGCAACAGAAAATATCGTCTACATATCTATACCAATATAAAAAGTATTTCTTAAGGGGATTTTGGTGAATTTTGGTTTGAATATTGTCCATGAATATTTCTGCTGATAAAGGGATTTTCCATAAACAAACCGTACCAAACCATAATCAATATATAGCATTTTATGCTATATATAAAATAGAATAAATTTAAAGAATATATATATTCTGGACAGGGGATAATATTTAATTTCAAATTTGAAAACAGAATTATTCTATAAAAACTATAAAATTCAATTTTGAAAAATTAAATCGATATATCGTAGGTCTCAGGTTTCTACTTGAGTAGATGTGTATAATTCCTAAGTTTTGATTTTGAATATTATGGATAAGAGGTTCAAACTATGATTTGGAGAATGTGCTATATTTTTTAATTTATGTAGGGATTTTTGTAGTACAGAATTTTTGTTGTACATCATATTTATATAAGTAGTTTAATGTTTCGGCTATGTATGGTATTTAATTTCTGTCTATTTTCTTTATTTTCTATAGTTTTATTTTTATTTTGGAGTATTATACGATATGAGAATTTTAAATGTCTACTTTAATAAAAAAAAATAATTTTTCTATGACATTTTGATTTTATTTAAAAAAAATTAAACTATATAGAGGTTTCAGAAAATAGTTTTATCTTTATATTTGAAATAAAATATTACCCTCTAACAAGAGAGAAACTGTACCTACTCTTGTAGAATTCTGTGCTTTTATTTAAACATACAATTGACTATTTGTTTTGAGTACATTCAGTCTTACACACCTTATTTTCAAGCTTCAACTTCTTATTAATGAAGGTGTATTATATCGTTTTTTGGTAGTATTTATTTATCATTTTGAAAGTTGATTGAAGATTATGAATGAGGGTTTCAAACGCTGTTCTGGATGTTGTGCTATATTTTTTAATTTATATAGGACATTTTTTGTTACAGAATTTTATGTTCGTAATATTCATATGAAAATATTTAGAGTATCGGCTTTGAGTATTATTTTATTTCTGTCAATTTTCTTCATTTTCTAAACAAGGTGTTCCAACGGAAATTTGACCCTCCAGAACTCAGAAACGAAGAATTTTCGAAGATGTTATAAGAACAGATTAACTTCTGTTTCGAGGGAGACGAATTTCCATCATGAGTATGTTCCGAAACAAACACCACAATGAAGGTGGCATCAACCCCAACATTTTTTGAATAGGGAGGAGGAGTCGAGTGTTGGTTAGTTTGAAAGTTATTTATCTTCTATACACAACCCAGTTAAAATTTTCGAAATTGGTTAATTATTCACGAAATAATGTAATATTAATCTTACCGTCAAAGGGTGATGTTGAACAGATAGTTGAATCGCCCAAAATCAAGAATCTAACAGTTTTGAAGAATCCAAAAATAATTTTCAAGTTCTGTATTAGGGAGAAAGAATTTCTATGAGACATTATTCCGAAAAAACCACCTGAGGATCGCAACAACCCCCAACATTGTTTGAATAGGGAGGAGATGTTGAATGTGATTTAGTTGAGAAGTTTTTTCTGTTCTCTAGACATCGCAGTTGAAATTTTAAAATTTGTTTATTTATTGACAGAAAAAAATTGGGGGTTGTTGCTACTCTCAGATGTTTTTTCGGAACAATGTCTTCATAGGAATTCTTTCTCCCTAAAAAAGAACTTCGAAATTATTTTTGGATTCTTCAAATCTCTTAGGATCCTGAGTTTGGGCGGTTCAACTGTCTATTCAACATCACCTTTTGAAGCTAAGTTCAATATTACATTATTCCGTGAATAATGAACCGATTTTTAACATTTTAACTGGGCTGTATACAGAACATAAATACATAAAACATAAATTGGCAGTAAAAAAAGATAAGTAACTTTTTCTTCCTTCTTGAAGAAACTTCCTTTTTGGTTGCTCGCTTCCACGTAAACTACAGATATTCGTACAAATTAATGATAGGTTGAAATAATAAAAGAAAGGTTTTTTACTTGATAGAAGGTTTCTTTAATATTTTAAATATCAAACAGAGTAATTCTGTTATACCTCAATACATATTTTAATTTTATAGAATTTCTCAATTACAGATAATAGCTGGAATGAATTATCCTGAACCTCTACATTTAAATCTAAATAAATCTCATGAAAACATTTAGAATTAAATTTAAAAAGAAAAAAAACATGTCCTAGATAACACTGATTCACTTTATGGACATATTATAATCACATGTGTTGGAAATTAACTAATAAAGTGAAATAATAAGAAAACGGTTTTTTACTTGATAGAAGGAATATTACAAAATTTGAATATCAAAACAGATTTAATCTATTAGTCTTCTACAATTTTAATTTCATAAAATTTATTCAAGAAACTTTAAGAATTAAATTAATGTCTTATAAGCATTGCTTATATTGTTAGACGTATAAAATTGAAACTCATTATACATTATCAAATGGAATTAGGAAAAAAACCCAACGAATATAAATTGTCAATTAAAATTAATAAATAAATAAATGTTTTTTGTTTCGTTTCAAGCATGCGTACTGAACTCTTCAGACAAGCGGAAACACAGCTTTGCTTGTGACAAAATGTTTTGTTTTCTGATCTTATATTTATGAAAACTAAATCTTTCTCAAAAATATACAACATAATTTTAACAACTTCTCAAAAACTAATTTATTTGAAATATTTAATATATTTATATAAATTACTTCAAAAACTCTCAAAACATGTAGCAAATTCTCAAAAAATAATTAGAATTCAGATAAGACCAGTTCAACTTCACATTTGAAAGATAAAATCAATGAATAATAAATAAACTTACCCAATACGATCTCTAGGAATATGAGTTTGCTGAACATTAAAACTAGGTTCTATGCTCACAACAAATTCACATCTGAATTCTAATTATTTTTTGAGGATTTGTATTTTTTTCTTTTTAAATTTAATTCTTAATGTTTTCATGAGATTTATTCAGATTCATCTGTAATATTCATATGCTTCTTCATAATAAATTTTAAATATATATATATATATATATATATATATATATATTCATAAATACACTGTTTTTTTAAATTCATATTCTATGTTTGTCCACAGAATATACACTGAGGTTGCATAAAGTATGTTTCAAGAACCGGTTATATTAGTATTTTTTGGATTTAACCCACTATTTGCGTTCTGTTTTGATTTGGGATAATACATAGTCGTATAGGTATGATAGATATTTTTATTCATTGATTTTATTTTGCTGACATGAAAGTGAACTGGGGATTCTGGGTTTGTTTTTTCAAATATCCTATTGAAGTCTGATCAATATCCTATATTTTCTTTGGATTTTTTTATCTTCTTTTGATACTTTGTGATTAGTGTTAATTCTATATGTCAATTAAAGAATCGGTATTTCTAAGTCATTTATTTAATAAAAATTTATACTGTTTGTAGTGAGATATAACAGAATCACTCTGTTTGATATTTAAGATATTAATGATAGGTGTTATGCCATGAGGTGGCAAAAACGGCCAGTAGAAAAAAAGAGTGAATATTTTCAGAAGATCAACTAGAAAAGAATCCCCCCTATTGGTACCTTCGCACTACAAAACCCAAAAATTCAACGCATTCAGTCACGAACTCGCTTATGATTTCGTTCGGACATACGATACGGGAATTCGAATGCCCTTCTAGGTTTCAAAAGTTCCGTCAAGCCGCAAGTACCGAACCATCCTTTCTTATCTAGAAGGCTGAAGCATACCATATTGTTCGAGATAGCGGCTTCGCTCGAGGTTCAAAGGCGCCCATAAAAATTATATCATGATCTGCAGAGCGGTCTGGTTTTTTTTTCTATTTAAAAATAGTTGTCTCCCCGCTTGCGATCGGACGATATGACACTATTCATATGCGCCTGACGGATATCATTTTTTAAAGGCTCATCTAGATGCCGCGGGATTTGTAGCATTTTATCTGTGGTTCGTGTTCGAGACGATTAATTTAGTTGTTAAGCTGGGATTCAGTGAGAGGCAACGAAAGCAACTATTAATAATGGTTTCGAGAACATGTGACCACAGTAAGCCACAAAAATGATCAAAGGACTGTTACAAAAATTAAATGTGTATTATGTAATTATACAAGTATACATAGTGTACTATGTATAATCAAGGTCAAGCCGAAAAAATATGATAGTCCAAGTAAAGGATCTTTCATTAACAGCGCCCCAATTTTTTTGTGAATAAAACACATTATTTATTTGAAAATTATTGAAATTTTTCTTTCATTATAAAGTACAATGAATTCCATTAGTTATGAAACAAAACATCATTTAAAAGTCTATCACGGAAACGCTGGCAGGAATGAAGTCGTAGAACCCAATTTTCCATGACTCTCCCACACAAATCAGGTCGTATGTTAGCAATTACTCGTTCAATATTGATCTGTAAATCGTCTAAATTTGTTGGATGATTGCTGTAAACCAATGATTTAATGTAACCCCACAGTAAAAAATAAAATAAATGGAGGTTTATACTTGATAGAAGGTATGTAAAATTTTTTAAATATTTTAATATCGACTTCTGTTAGCCTTCTACCTATTTAATTTCAGAAAATTTTATTTAATATATTAACTTCAGGATTTAAATTAGTGTCATATAAGCACCGCTTATATCAAATGACATATAAAATAAACATTCATTATAAGGAATCCAAATGAGATAACAAAATCCAACAAATATAAATTGTTACAAAAATCCTATAAATTAAATATTTTTAGTAGACAAAATTTTGTTTCTTCTCATCCCTCTTATGAAAACAGATATCTTTCAAAAATGTTTAACATAATCCTAAGAATTTCATTATAAAACTATCTTACTTGGAATATTCAATATTATTGAATATCTAAGTTACTTTTTAGAAATTCTCAAGATATGTAAAAACATTACTAAAAAACACGTGTTTATCTTGAGAATTTCTAAAAAGTAACTTAGTTAGATATTCAATAATATTGAATATTCCAAGTTTTATGATGAAATTCTTAGTATTATGTTAAACATTTTTGAAAGATATCTGTTTTCATAAAAGGGATGAGCAGAAACAAAATTTTGTCTACTCAAAATATTTAATTTATAGGATTTTTGTTAACAATTTATATTTATTGGATTTTGTTATCTCATATGGATGTCTTATAATGAATGTTTTTTTATATGTGGTTTGATATAAACGGTGCTTATATGCCATTAAATTAATTCCTGAAGTTATAATATTAAATATAATTTTTTGAAATTAAATATGTAGAAGGCTAACAGAATATATCTGTTAAGATTAAATTATTTAAAAAATTTTATATACCTTCTATCAAGTATAAACCTGTATTTATTTCATTTTATTCATAATATATAATTATTTGGTTTCCTTACCATTCTTTATACAGATGTCCTTGTGCTATAACAGAGGCCGTTAAATTGCAGGTCAATCTTAAGATCTATGGTAAACCACAGAACTATTTGTTGTAGGTCACATGGGACACCATTTAAATGTACAGTATTCATTTGCCAAGATGTTTCTAGATTTTTAAAATGAGTAAATATTTTTTGTTGATTGATGTTATATTTTTTAAATGTGATGAGAAAAGTCTCTCTTAAAACGTGTTTTTTAGTAATATCTAAAAAGTAACTTGTTAGATATTCAATAATATTGAATATTCCGAGTAAGATACTTTTATGATGTAATTCTTAGGATTATGTTTAACATTTTTAGAAGATATATGTTTTCATGAGAGGGATCAGCAGAAACAAAATTTTATCTACTCAAAATATTTGATTTATAGGATTTTTGTTAACAATTTATATTTATTGGATTATGTTTTCTCATTTGGATGTCTTATAATGAATGTTTATTTTATATGTCGTTTGATATAAGCGGTGCTCATATGACATTCATTTAATTCCTGAAGTGATAATATTGAATATAATTTTTTGAAATTTAATATGTAGAAGGCTAACAAAATATATCTGTTAATATTAAAATATTTAAAAAACCAAGGAAAAAAGTCCAATAGAGTTAAAACGCTTTGTTATTATAACCGTTTAACCAGAAATGAGCCTCATCACTGAGAATAATTTTCTCATGAAATTGTGCATCATTTCCGATTTTTCTAAGCACCAGTTACTGAATACATAACGCTTAAATGATCTGTTCTTTTGAGTTCCTGGGTTGGAACAATTTTGTATGGATGTAAACCAAGACGTCTGGGAAATGCCTAGTTCTTGTAATCGTCCAGAAATCGATCAATTTTGATCTTCACGAACACTTTCACCTACGGCAGCAATATTCTCTTCACTTCCTGCATTTCTTTGTCTCACTAGCACTGTAACACATAAAATGTAAAATTTGTTTCAAATTTCTTCACTAAAGGGTTCAAGGGTTCTTTTATCCGAACGAGTATAACGACCAAAAACATTCGTTCGATTTATTTTGATTCTTCAGATGAATTCATGATTTCCATGAGAATTACTTAAATATTCCAATCATAAAGAGCTTCAAGATAGAGCAAATTTAGGTTTGGAATATTTCAACTTTTCGTTGTTATCTTCTTAGCCATGAAATTATGGCAGAGGAGAAGCAGCTAGCACAAAAGTTGATATTTCATTCAAAAGTACACTAAATGAGATATTTTTTGCTGAAAAGAAAACATGTCCATAATTAATAATTTTTCATCGATAAAACCAGTGGAGAAATATGACTGATTTAATTCACTTCAGAATCGTGATAATCATCTCCTTACCACGCACGCAATAAAAATTTTTTGGCACACAGGACTTTTTATCTTGTAACAAATTTAATGCCGTTTTCAGATTTGATTTGGTGAGGCTACAAGAATAACTGAAGTATAATTGATTTTATGTAAAAACATCAAATTTTTCTTGAAATCAAGAAATGTTGCATTGAAGAATAACCATAAACATTTCGACCATGCGTTAAATGACATTTTTTGTTGCTAATAACTTGTATGATCTTCCCTTGAAGTTTGGCCTTTTCAAAAATAGACAATCTGTACGTCTGTCATACATGTCCATATGTATATATTGGCTAAAAAGGCAGAGCTTTCGAAAAAAGGATTGAAGAACATCAGAATTCATTCGTTAATAATAAATCATATCCTACCTATGCCAATCACCTTTGAAAAACAGGACATAATTGACCATAATTTCGAAGTTCTCCATATAGAAAACAAATTCAATAGACTGAACCTTTTAGAAGCATACGAAATAAGCCAGCATCATAAAGATAAACATTTTAATTAACGACCAGACAGATTTAAACCGATCCCCCTTGCTGAACCTTCTTGGATAAATTCTGGAAATTCCCAAAACACCGCCACCATAAAAAACACATTTTCCTTAAGTCCAGACAGATTTGAACCGATCCCCGTTGCTGAACCTTCTTGAATAATTATTCAAATATTTTAATATTAGCCTTCTACATATTTAATTCCAAAAAATTATATTTAATGATTATAACTTCTGAAAATAAATTAAAATGTCATATAAGTACCACTTATATCAATTGAAATATAAAATAAACATTCATTATAAGACATCCAAATGGTTTGACAAAATCCAATAAATAAAAATTATTAACCAAAATCCTATAAATTAAATATTTTGAATAGACAAAATTTTGTTTCTGCTGATCAATCTTATGAAAACCAATATCTTTCAAAAATATCCAACATAATCTTAAGAATTTCATCGTAAAACTATCTAACTTAGACTATTTAATATTATTGGATATCTAACTAAGGTACTTTATATAAAAACTCAAGATATGTAAAACATTACTGAAAAACAAATTTTAAGAAGGACTTTGCTTCGTCAGTATTTAAATAATTAATATTCAATAAATATAACATCAATCAACAACAAATATTTACTTACCCCTCAATCTTCTAGAAAGACTTCTGCCCAAATGAAAGATCTTTAAATGTAGTGAGAACGGTTTACCCTTGATCTAGAAGATTTCGACAGAAGTCTTTCTAGAAGATTTATATACCTTCTATCAAGAATTAACCTCTATTTATGTTATTTTATTCATAATATATAATTATTTGGTAAAATGTAATTGACTTTTAGACAATTAATATTAGCGGAAATACAGTTTCACTTTATATCATATACGATTAATTTGCGTCTAGTACAGACCGAAACAATCAGGAACATTTTTCCACATTCCGAAAAATTGATCATTCTCATTATAATTACTTCCAACCTTGTATAAGTTAACACAAAAGACCATCAAACAAAACAAACGGCAACGAAGGGTCAAAGCCTCATTCAAAAATATTCTTAATAGTATATATTTACACTGCCAGTTGTTGAAACCGATCGCTACCGTATACCTGAAGTACTGTGAGAACCAGAATTTCACCAACCCATCGTCAAAAATATAACAACAACTTCCAGATCTATATTCCTTATGAATGCCCAATGCACAGGTGATACGTTAGATTCATTTCTGAGCGACCATGACCCTGAAAATCGATCTGAGAAGAAATTTGCGAGTCCAGAATTTCTCACGACCGCTTTCGGATACATTAAATTGTCAACCCTTTGGTTACCCTTATTTTGTACGCCTACTACGTGATGCTGTGAACAGGTGAACTTACAAGAGGGTGAGAAACTCTTCTTTAAATATTTCTCATATTTGTTTATTTGGTAAGGATGACTATCAATACTCCTCTAGCGACCCATTGCAGGGGGTGCAGTATATCAATCCGCGCAACCCATTCTTTTATGCTTCCTAAATGATAGATGAACACTTTGAACTCATTTAAGTTTAAAGCACTTGAAGCACTTTGATTATACCACAGCGAATTTAGCTCATGAGAAACGCAGTGAAATTTAAGCGAAATTCTCCATCAAAATATTTCTCTGACTGCAGAAAATAGTAATGAAAATTTTGAATTAAATTCCAATCATGGTGACTCACTAATTGATATGCGCTCGAATATTTCATGCGAATGTATATGTTTCTCAAATGTGAAGTTTTAAATAGTTACATTTAATTACAGATGGAAAATTTGTGATTATATTCAGTTCTGTCTGTCCGTACGTTTTTCAGCGCGATAACTTTTGAAAGAAATATTAAGAGTAGAAATAAGTACGTGTGGTTTTGACAACAGATGTCGCTACTACTTATTATTCCATTGTTACATCTGGCAACACCTTCATATTGAAGTGTCATCATAAGGTTTCTTTTCAGTATCTGAAGTGTAAAAAAAATAAATTCACACAGTTTTTATGCTTCACAATTTATTCAGAATCCTGACACGTCTTTCGGTCTTTCAATCATCTTGCAAGGAGTACAAAAAGTATTTAAACTTCAAATTGAAAAGGTTCTTTTATTACACTTAAGACATCTGTGTATGGAAATAACAGCATCCAATATAGGGGTTTTCCCAAAGAGTATTTGGAAATTTGTTAAATTCTCCTTTTTCTCAATGGCTTTTTTGACTGAAAAAATCTCCAACTAGTTCATCAATTTAACCTTTTTAACATTATATAGTAAAGTGACATCTCTCTCATAAAAAAATGATTATTTTCTATACAATGTTCTCCAAAACCGGTTGATTTCTGGTTTTTCAAACCAGACATCCTATTCTCAAAAATTGGGGTTCCTTTCTTTATTTTTCACCAACATCTTAGGTAAATTATTAGTATTTAATGCTAAAGAATTAATTCCCATTTTATGAAGACCATTAGAGATCCTACTACTGAAACCTTTTATATAAGCCATATTTTTTTTCTTCATAAGGATCATTTATATTGATATAAAAGTTTGTTCAAATATTGTTGTAAATTTTCTTTTAATCATTTCGTCAATGACTTCAGTTCTATAGCCACTATTCATCGCTATAGTTTCAATTATATTGACTTCTTTTCGGAAATTGACTTCGTTATACGGGATGCCCAAAAGAATTTGAATGAAGCAAAAATTCCGATAGCAGTCTGTCAGTTCCAGACGATTGTAAAATATGTTATCTACATATCCAGCCTAAAAGTGAACAAGTTTTACCAACTTATCATTATCATAGTGTTGGCGAATAATAATTTTTCAAAATAAGACAAAAATAATTATTTTTTTTAATATTTTAATATCAACAGATATATTCTGTTAGCCTTTTTTATATTTAATTTCAAAAAATTATATTTAATATTATAACTTCAAGATTAAATTAATGTCATATAACCACCGCTTATATCAAACGACATATAAAAAAAACATTCATTATAAGACATTCAAATGAGATAACAAAATCCAATAAATAAAAATTGTTAAAAAAATCCTATTAATTAAATATTTTGAGTAGACAAAATTTTGTTTCTGCTCATCCGTCTTATGAAAACAGATATCTTTCAAAATTGTTTAACATAATCCTAAGAATATCATCATAAAACTATCTTACTTGGAATATTCAATATTATTGAATATCTAAGTTACTTTTTAGAAAATCTCAAGATATGTAAAAACATTACTAAAAAGAGAGACTTTGCTCGTCAGTACCCAATCACATTCAAAAAATATAACATCAATCAACAAAAAATATTTACGCACCTCAACAATCTAGAAACATCTTGGCAAATGAATACTGAACATTTAAATGGTGTCCCATGTGACCTCCAGCAAATAGTTCTGTGGTTTACCATAGATCCTAAAAATTGACCGGCAATTTAACGGCCTCTGTTATAGCACAAGGACATCTGTATAAAGAATGTTATTTAAAAAATTTTATATACCTCCTATCAAGCATAAATCTCCATTTATTTCATAAATAATTCAGCTAAAGTGGGCTTATTGGACTTTCCATTGGTGCCATTGATTTGTTTAAAGAATTTATTGTCTGATTTAAAATAATTCTGTTCTAAGCACATTTCTAAAGTTTTGAAAATTTTTTCTTATTATTTTGTGATAGATGATTGTTATTGTTCAAAGTTTTCAACTTTTTTGACTTCTTCATTTGGAATAGAAGTGAATAGGCTTTTCACGTCAAATTTGTTTCGTAAGGTGATATGTTCTAATTTCTTAATTAATTCTAAAGAATTTTTGATAGTATACGAAGAAGTACAATTTATTATGAATAGGAACGGAAGATTTGTAGCCAAATCTTTACATAAACTATAATCTGGTGCATTTATATATGAAACAACAGGTCTCATAGGAATGTGTTCTTTATGTAATTTTGACATACCATAAAGAAAAATGCTGCAGGATTCATGACTATTAAAGTTTTTGGGTTTTTAACACTAAAATTATTCTTGTAATCATTAGACAATTATTTCACCGATCTTTGAAAAGTGTTTGTTGGATCTGATTTCAGTTCTATGAAATTTTCTGATTTTATTAAGTCTTTCATTTTGGTTTTATACTCTGTATTTGACATAATGGTTAGGATGTTCAAACAGTTAAAAAAAAACAGATTTAGTGAGCCAAGCAGCGTTGAGCCCTACTTTGAGCACTCTAACTTGGAATCTGAAATTTCAAATTCGAGGTTACTTCCTCGAATTATCGTGCTGATAAACAGCAGGTCGTTCGGAATGATAGACAGTTTTTAATTAATTGATGAAATTTTCATCAAAATACACAAAAATACCAATTTTCACTAACAACAACTTGACTACAGCTAGAAGGAAACGATTTTATTATCCAGCAAACAGAATGACATCTTCAAATAAATTAATTCCGCTGATCTGTACCAAAAATTATTAATAAGGAGTATGAGCTATGGTAATAGAATGTTCTAGAAATAGAACATAATAATAATAATAATAATAATAAGTTTATTTACTCAACAACAATATATAGAATTAACAATAAATACAATGTGCTAGATTTAAGCAAATAAACAGTACACAATCCATGTAGTACCGTTTCCGGTACTGTCTATGGATATAGACTCTAAAACTCTCGCACATACATCACGGATACTTAACATTTCAACATTAGAGTAAAAACTTACACAATACAAATATTCAATTTAGTGATATTCAAAAACACATACATAGAGATCCATGAAGAAAGAGGAGGCAAAATTTGCTCCCAACCCAAAATTTTGCCAATCAGTGAGCGGAACAATCAGCGAACAAAAGTCCAATTTGTTAAGGACACCTAAAATTCTCAACCACTAGACAGGGTCAATCAACAAGTGAGTAAATCTTCTACCCTGTTGAAGAATCCATAACTTCAGTTCTCTCCTGAATCCATATTTCGACCGCATACTGCGCAACCTCTCAGGGATCAGACTAAAAGCTCTAGGTGCAATATACGTAAAGGATCTCTGACCAATAGACTTATTGGCTCTCGGTAAGTGAAAGTTGTCATTCAGTACTCCACGAGTGTTATATGGATGATCCAGTTTCCTGAGGAAAGTTTTGCCTTCCTTTGCAAAAACTAATATAACCCTGAGGAACAGCTGTCGTACGTCGAGGACTCCCAAGTCCATGAACAACTGATTCGAATCATATCGGGGAGGCTTAAAGGACATAATTTTCAAAAGTTTCTTCTGAACGACCATTAGAGGTGTAAGTATAGTTTTCCTTACACCACCCCATCCAACAATCCCGTAGCTCAGCAGCGACTCAGCCAAGGCAGCATAAACAAGCTTCAACTGTGATAAAGGTAGTATATATCGTATTTGGTAAAATTTGTAAAACAATGAACGGATCTTTTTTTTCAGATTAGTAACCTGTATGTCCCATCTTAAATAGGAGTCAATGTGAACACCCAGATAACGAACACCATCAACAATCCCAGCCTGTTCCGCACCGAAAGAAACATAATTATAGGAGGGCAGTGAGGCCCGAGATGGCGTGAAAGGTACGACCTTCGTTTTAGCTACATTTACTGTCAACAAGTTACTTCGAAGCCAGTTATTTATCCTTTGCAGATCAATCTCTGCCATATTCCTAACCTCAGTCCACGAGTCTGCGCAATACAGAAAGGTTGTGTCATCTGCGAAGGAAATCGCCGTACCCGGGGATTCCGAGGTGAGCAAACCATTCAAAAATAAAATAAATAATATTGGCCCAAGGACGGTACCCTGTGGCACACCACAGCAAACCCTTCTGCTCGAACTGATCTTTCCTCCGAGCTTTACCATTTGTCCACGATCGGTGAGGAAATTCTCAAACAGCTTCAGAACGACCCCTCTTACACCCAGGTGTTCAAGTTTTTCCAATAGCAGCCGATGGCTCACCGTATCAAACGCCTTCTTCAAATCTATAAAAATCCCCAAGCATGGCTTTCCATCATCAATGGACTGGTAAATCAATCTCGTGAGTTGTGCTATGGCATCCTGAGTACCAAGCCGCTCTCTGAACCCGAATTGATTCGGCGATAGTATTTTGTGCGCAGTGAGGTACTCCCTAAGGCGTGTCTCCACTATTTTCTCGAATATTTTTGAGAATGATGATGTCAACGAGATAGGCCTATAATTGTTCATATTATCCTTTTCTCCGCCTTTATGTACCGGTATTATGTAAGCTGTTTTAAACATATTCGGGACAAACCCCTGAGACAGGCACAAATTGAATACATGACATAGTGGTTCCAAAATGAAATTCTTCATGATTTTAATTGTTTCATTTCTAATACCATCCGGACCAGGTGCCTTGTTGTCCTTCAGTGATGATATGAGATTGTCTATTTCAGAGGTACTGGTTGGCTTGAGGAACATTGAATGTGTCCTGCGTGTGTTCTCAGTTCTATCGTTGTTTTCATTGTTTCCATCTTCTACATCATCTAATCTGGAAATTATATCAGGGCCCACGTCCGCAAAAAACTTATTAAAACGATCAGCAATCTCTTGAGTATCCGTTATTTCCTCATTTTCGTCCATCTTTATCCTTTTAACACCCTGATCTTTTCTCCCATACTTGTTCGTGAATTCATTCAGCACCTTCCATATGTTCCTAGATGATCCCATGTTTCGCTCTATTTCAGTCCTGAAATATGCACTCTTTGCCCTTCTCAGCAGCTTGTTCAGCTTGTTCCGATAATCGACAAAAGTCTTCTTGCAAGTCGCGTCATGCGGTGAATTCTTGTAAACCCTGTATAATCTATCTCTCGTCTTTATGGATATTATAAGTCCCCGAGTGATCCAAGGTTTCTTCTTCTTTTTTTCGTGAAATTTACTAATCGACGTTGAATCAGCTACAACATCCAACACTCTGGTGAAAAACAAACTCGTGGCATCTTCCGCATTATCACACTCATAGAGATCGCTCCAATCCGCCCGCTCCAGACAATTCAGAAGTCCTGTTTGACCCAGTATGCCGCGACTCTTATCCCCGCCTGATACCTCAGGTATCTCGCCCCGAAGGCTGGTCGAAGCTATGGTCGCATAGTGGTCCGTAACACACGTCTTGAGTATTATTGCCCTTGTGTTAAATTCGAAGCTCTGACACTTGCTACGTGCAAAAATGTGATCTATACACGTTATGGATGAGTCCGTGACCCTAGTGGCCCTATTAATGAGTGATATATACCCATTTTCATATAGTGTATTCTGGTACATATCTGACTCTGTGGTGGCCTGCATGATGTCTATATTTATATCTCCAACCAAGTATACATGTTCACAGCAAGTAAAAGACCGATCCCGCAAAACCTCATACAGACCGTCCACAAACTCCTCGACATTTGATCCTGGCGATCGATATACAGCAACCACACCGATGTTAACGCCCCCCACCTCCAGAATCAACTTAAGTGCGTTCGCAGGACCTACCCTTATATCGGATGAAACAAAGGAAATATCCTCTCTTATGTATACAGCAACACCGTCATTCCGATTCGCCCTATTCTGCGTTACCACCATTTTATACCCCTCAAGAGAAAACAGAGACCTGTCCTCCACCTTCCAGGTTTCCGTCAGAACAATGCAGCCCGGAAGATCGATCTGAGAAAGCAACACCTCAACATGTATGAAATTCTTCTGGATGCTTCTTATATTCATATGGAATACAGAAAAATGGCAACCCCTCACCTGTAGCATATTATCAAGTTCACCGATTGACTCCGCTTCCACTGTTACAACATTATCGCATACAAAATCATCAATATAAGGATCCATTCCTTTCTAGTTCTATACTATCCAAAAATAACTTTTTTTTCCCTTTTTCAGGTACCAACCAATGAAGAGAGAGTTAAAAAAAAAACAAAAACAAAGAATTTGAGTAATATAAATAAAACAACAAATGTAAAAAAAAAAAAAGACAACCAAATGAGTAAATGTGCAATATAAACAAAAATGCAATAAAATTATCTATTGGAACGAGTCCTACCTCTCTTCGCCTTTTCCAATATGCCCTGTCCCCTGATAGAACCACCAACTTTTGGAGTATTGAGTGGTCTGTGCACCGTTCCTCCCACAGATTCCCCAACTTCAGGCTTCCCTCGGACGGCTGCTGCAGATGGTTTCCCGGAATCGACCCTGGTCACAGAAACTTGGGCAGGTCTCGCATCCGATGTTCGTGCTGGTGTTGGTGGGGCACTATTCACTTTGCCCTTACTGCGGTTCTCGAGCTCAGTCAATTCTTCAGCGGAATAAGGTGTATTATTAATGTGCAACCTTCCCTTCTTGATGTAGCATATATTCTCAGGGTTCTCCCTGTATTTGGCTAAATGATGCCTGAGGATTTGATATTCCTCACGTTGTTTTTCTGTCAGATCGTTTGATACATATATATTCGTACCTTTTAGTTTGCTGGAGTTCCTCAAGATCTCCCACTTTCTCAACTCAGAGATGAGCTCCAGTTTGATGGGAGCTTTTTCAGATTTTCCAATAGTGTAAAAATTATTAATGTCTGATGATCTTAAATCGACTCCAAGCAAGCGTTGAACTTCACCGCAGACAAATCCGACTGACAAAGCAGTAGAAGGCTTTTTGAGACCGAACATTACAATGTTCTTTTTTCTGCTAACTTGATCCAGACGTTCATTTTCTAACTTCAAACCAATATTTTCTCTCTCAAGTTCCTTAACCTTGAAATTAAGTTCCTCAATTTTCAACAAAACCCTAGCCTCACTCGCCTGCAGCAAACCTCTCAGTTCCTCCTTGATACTCCTGAGTTCACCCCCAGTTTTCACCACTTCGTCATACAATCGTTCCAAAGTGACCTCTCCCTGGTTCTCCAGCATTTCCGTTAATGTATGTACACCTTTACAACGGAACTCGCACAGCGATCGTTTTTTTTTTTGTTTTCGATAACTGATAAGATAAGATATACCTGACTCGGATTCCCGGGTTCTTTCTTCTTATTCAGAATTGAGAATGATGTATCGTTTGTATATTAACGCAAGTAGATTTTATATTTCTAAATGGTATTGATACGTATTTTCAAAGTTTAAAAAAATCGTTTGCAAACGAAAACAGAATGGAATTTCTTACGGGAACACTCGAAAATCGACCACACATGCCAACTACCAAAAATAAATGTCATACATCTGTATAATAATTCTATACTCAAACAAACTCGACAAGGTTTTATTGTCTGTAATTTTCCTCTGTGATCAACAAAACTTTGTCGAATTTGTTTGATTATAGAATTGTTATACAGATGTATGTTACACTGTCTTTATTTCTAAAACTTTCTATTACCATAGCTCATACTCCTCATTAATAAGAATGACATCTTTTTCTTTCTGTTTAAGACCAGTTCTGTCATAAAATTCGTAAAATACAGACAGTATTATTACCATATGTAGAACTGATTGCCTTTTTGGAATCAATTAAGAATTAATCTTGGATATAAAAACAGAATCATTCAGTGAAACCCCTACAAAATTCATTCAATTTAAAAAAATTAATGTTTGATTGATTCGGTCTTTACTTGGTGGAAACCCATTTTAATTAAAAAATATATAAGAGAAAGTATTTTAATTCCCACCAAAATGTTTAATACAACAATTGTTTCATCACGATGTAGCTTCTTCAGGTACTTACATTCTACTGACTGATGGTAAAAACAAGTCATAAAAACTGTTTATTGGAGTCTGCCGCTAAAAAATGCCTTTAGGGGAAGTTATTCAGTAATGGTGATCTGGCAACATCTTTCTTTTTTTTTAGTCAAAAGAATTTTACGGGCATTGTATCTGTTGATTTCCAAAGATTCTAAAAGTGTTTATCTTGAACTTTTACTTTCGACGTGGATAATGTCATAGTTATTATTGAAAATATGCCTGAATTCCTTAAGATGATTAGCATATGTTGAATGACCAGAATCCGATATATAACTTATTTGGTGTTCTTGGATTCTTTTCTTGAATGATCTACCTGTTTGGCCAATATATACTGAAAGGCAATCGTTGCAAGTTAACTTTTAGACTCCAGATTTATTTTCTTTATTTGTTCGATCCCTATTGTTTTTTACATAAGTACTAAGGTTATCGATGGTTTTAAAAGCTCCATTGTAATTGAAACTTTTTTTTAATATTTAACAATATTTTCAGATAATCGATTAACATAAGTTAACGAAAAGTATTTCTGTGTATTGTCCTCTTTTATGATTGGGTAAACGAGATTTAATGCTATGTTCTTTTGTTTATTGGATACCATTTTTTCTATAAGAAAGGGGTTGGAACCATTGTTGGAAGCCATCTGTTTAATAATATTTAATTCTTTGGAAAAGAAAACTTTGTACATTTTCTTTAGATGTACAAAACTTATGCCCTAGTATACCTCCAATATAAATAATACAAATCGTAAAAAAACTATTGATTAAAAATATCAACAACCCCATCAAAATGAAAGATATTCTTAATTACCTGAAAAAATGTCTTAAACAAAATTATTTTCAATTTAATGGACCAATCTATATTTCTACAAAGGTTTAATAATGGAAAATCCACTCAGTTCAATTCCATTTGAAATTTGCATGCATGATTTAGAATCAAAAATAAGAAGAGGATCCAAGAACACCAAAGAAGTTACATATCGGATTCTGTTCATTCAACATATGCTAATCATCTTAAGGAATTCAGGCATAATTTGCCCGTAAAATCCTTTTGAATGAACAAATAGACGTTAACAGATCTCCATTACTGAATATATTTTCCTAGTGGGATTTTTTAAAGGCAAACTCCAACAAACACCCTAAGTTTTTATGTTTGTTTTTACCATTATTTTTCCACGTACTTAACTGTATTTAAACTCTGTTATACTAGACACCATCAGTCAGTAGAATGTAGATACCTGAAGAACCTACATTGCGGTGAAACAATTGTTGTATGACACATTTTTGTGGAAATTAAAATACTATCTCTTTTATATTTTTCGATGAAAAAATTAAATCAAAATGTCTCAAAAAAATTATGGTTTCATTTAAGTAGACATATGGAACAATACTGTATCAACCATGTATGTTTTTTACTTTTTAAAGACAATCTGATTAAATTTTTCCATCATCAGGAGTATAAATAAGTTCATGCGGTTTATTTCGAAACTTGAAGCTGTATTGTAAAAAATTGGTCATACATTCAAGGTTCAAGGTATTGTGCGTCTTAAGCAAATAAAGTAAATATGTTTTAACGGGCGACGCAACATGTAGCCGCGCATTATCATGCATTGTCAATAACTTTTTTGTCTCTCACCATATTGAGGCCTTTCTTCACAATGCTAGGCTCAAACGCATCAATCGTCGTCGGTAGACCTTCCTTGTGATCCTTTCGTTCGATTGTAGCAGCTCATAATACTCCACTCCCAGCTCGTCCCACCAAATACACAGCATGTATATTCGGCTTGACAGTTGATAATGAGGTATCCATAAGTTGTTCGACGTTTTGGCTTATCGTAATGGACCCACTTTTTATCACCAATCACAATTCGATCCAAAAACCCCTTTCTTTTTACCATTGGAGCAATTTTTCTCACGTTCTAGGTCTCTTGGCGTAAGTTCATACGGCACTCAATTTCCTACCTTTCAGATCATTCCCATTGCCGGTAAACGATGGTTGAGTGACATCAAGTGTTTTTGCGAGTTCCTCCTGCTTTGTGATGGTTCTTCATTGAACCTTGCCTCTAATTCTTCATCCTTAAAGTTTGGTGGCTTTCCGGGTCTTCCTTCGTCTTCCAAACCAATATTTCCACTTTTAAATCGGACAATGTCATGTCACCATAAATATTCAGTATAATGCGATTACTTTCGGCAGCCTTTTTGAAGAAAAAGGAGGAGTTTTACCTCATTATTTCAATATGAAGATATTGAAATATTTTTTTTATTATAATAAATTTATTAGCAATCAGAGTAGACACATTCTACAAGGTATTTTGCTAACTATGGACCTTGAGGCTCTCACATGACATTATAAGGCCTTTTCCAGTGAAAAAGCCTCTTCAACTATATCTCAAGTCAGCTGGCCAATTTCTTCTTAGTCTTCTATATTGTGGCAATACTAATGGATGCAATAAATGGTTAGTATGGCTTTCCAGTTTAGCATGATGTTTCTCGCTCTTCTCTTTAATGACATAAGGATGTCATGTAAATCTTCGTGTAGGGTTTGATTAGTGACGTACAATGGAGCATTTGCTATCATTCGAAGTATTTTTGATTGGCTTCTCTGAATTAATGATATATTTGATTTGGTTGTATATACATTCCCAGAGCTCAATACCATATACCCAAATAAGCTTTATCTCTGTTTTATAGATGAGTATCTTGTTTTCCAGTAATAATTTAGTTTTTCTATCTATAAGCCAATTTTTTTTTAAGTCTTTTTGCTTCCTTTTCTTAATTATGTATTCCTTCCACGTATGTCTACTATCTAAATGCATGTCGAAGTATTTTGTACTTGAGACCTCTGGTATTTGTACCTTATTCATATATACAGGTGGACACTGGCCTCTCCATAAGGTGAAATTCACTTGCACAGATTTGGACTCATTTATTTGGATTTTCCATTTGTGCAGCCACTTTTGGCTGCACAAAAATTGGCTAAAATTCCTGTATCATCTGCGAAAGTTCCCAATATGGTATGAGGACTTGTAGGAAGGTCAGCGGTGTACAGCACGTACAGCAGTAGTCCAATGACACTTCCCTGAAGAACTCCTGATTGTATTGGGAAGAAGTTCGATTTCTCACTACCAACTCTCAATCTGAATCGTCTTTCACTAAGATAGGGCTTCAATAATTCATAGTAACAACCAGGCAGATATTTTTTTATCTCGTACAGCAAACCAGGATGCCAGACTTTATCGAAAGCCTGACCTACGTCCAAGAATGCTGATGTACAGTATTGCCTGTGTTCAAGTGCTTTACTTATTTCGTGGTTAATTCTATGAATTTGCTGTATTTTGGAGTGGTTTGACAGGAATCTAAACTGATGATCTGGTATCCACTCCTCTGTATTGGGGTCTAAGTTTATTCTTTGAAGCATCAGTCTTTCTAAGATTTTTGAAAGAACTAGGAGCAAGCTAATTGGTCGATAAGATGTGATGGTGTTTGTATCTTTACCTGGTTTGGGACAAGTATAATTTCGGCTGCTTTCAGTTGTTCTGGCCAGTACTTCAGTTTTAGAATGGCATTGAATATGTACGTAATTACCAACAGTCCTTTCTTTGGCAATTCCTTGATCATTTTCGATGTAATTTTATCATTTCCGACAGCTTTTCTGATATTAAGGTATTTTATTTCATTTTGAACTTGATTCATAGTGATTTTCGATATAGGTGTGGTACTTGCAGGAATTACCAGCAATTCTCTTTCAAGATCGGCATCAATATTTGTGCCTTTTCTTGATCGGTCCTTGCCCATTTCAACGTTGATCCTGTTGCGCAACAGTGGTATATGTTCCTTTTGTATTTTCAAGTTTATTATGGGTTCCCACACTGAAATATCATGTCTATTCAGATTAGTGACATACTCATTGAATGATTTTTCCCTTGTTTCTTTAATTCTGAATTGTTGTACGTTAGTTATCATATTCAATGTAGTTTTATCTCCTGGAGAGTGTGTCCGTTGCCGTTCCATTCTAGCTTTTCTTTTTTGTGCTAAGAGCTTCTTTAGACTTTCTTAATTATTGTGCATTCTCTTTCTGTCTTTGGTCTCTGGAGTAGCTTGTTCAACAGCTTATTTGAGAATTCTTTTAGCGTTTCATTTACTTCATTTTTATTCCGTAAGCTGATATGGATATATATCAGTTTTGGTAGCCTATTTCTTCATATTGAAGTAATTAACATTATTCTGTACAAAAGTTGACATTTTCAGATCACACAGCAACTATGTTGGTCACACTTCAGCGAAATGACAGATACAGAAAAGAAAGGCTAATGATGACACTTCAAAATGTTGCCAGATTGAAGCATAATAAACTAGTAGCGACATATGTTATACAAACCTCAGGAACTTATTTCTCTTTCTAATAATTAAAATTAAATGTTAACCTTTATCAAGAATATACTCAATATATTTATTTTATGCCAATTAAGAATTCTCGATTTCGTTAAGAACCTAGAAAAAAATAGCACGGAATCCCAAATGTCGGGTTCTCAGGCAAAAACCTGCTTGAAAACAAAACGAGCGGCTTTACACATTCTTTGATAGATGCATCTTGAATAATATTCCATTCAACGAAAAATACATATTTCTTTCACATATAAAACAGAACAAAAAACATCCACAAATGTTCCCGAAATCTGTAACGGCCCTTGGCAGATCTTTTATCGGGTGTGACAATCGAATTAGTTTAATGATTCGAACATGAATAGTCAACTGACTCTTTAAAACCCTTAATAGACCTCACCATTGTTACCGTCACATAATATAAGAGGTACTTTTCGTGACGGTGAATGCAGATCTAGATATCTTTATATGTTCGTTGTCCAAAATATTGATTTATCACTTCGATCGTTCAAGCAGAAATCTGAAGTAGTTTTTGGATTCATGAATGAGATTCACAATGAAGGAATAGCGTGTAGAGTATCACAGGATCCAAATAAGATTCTATTCAATATATTTTAGCAAAATAGCACTTTTCAAATTTATGTTCACCACGCCGCTTTATGTTGAAAAGCTACAAAGTTAAGTGTGATTTGTAACCCCGTCCAATCTAAAGAAAATGAAATCCTTATATTAACACCTACTCATGGGGATGGAATAGAGAATGTGCCGACAATGATGTCTTTTTGATGAGGATCTTTCTGTCCGTTCAGTTCATATAAATTATTTCAGTTAGCATGTAACTTAACCATTATGAGAACTGCTGCTTAAATTTTGAGATATGGCAACACTGATGTGAAAATGTCAAATCTGACATTGTCATCCTAGAGTTTGACATCTTTTATACAAGGCGTATATGAATAGTTGCGAAAAAATTTAGGGTGTTATTCCTTGTCAAAAAATAGGGTGGGTCTTTTATATAAACTTTATTTTGTTGAGCCCCCCTGCTTAGTTACAGCCCCCTGACGATGGCGCCCAAAAAACAGTTTTTAATTTTGTTCTTAAAAACCAAAGACCAGACAAGAATAAAATTGAGCAGACATTTTATGCGGGCGAGAAGGCACTCAAAAAATTTTTGGTGGTGTTCCTCTATAATTGCAAGGGGTAGAAAAAGCCATCCCTAAACCTTCTTTCGCAAGAAACTTTTTTCCATATTCCTATTTTACAATAAAAAAATTATTTTGGATAGCTTGATCTATTCTTAACAAATAAGGTCTCTTGTAATTTCTTGTTAAAATTCAAGGTTTTTGAGAAAAAATATAATTTATCAACATGATAGCGCGAGTCGTAGAGACTGCAATTATTTCCGAACTAGAATGTATCTAGTAAGCGGATGTCATTTTGTTATAACAAATGACTAGCTTAAAAGGTTTAAAATTGTTTGTTTTGTTACATTTAATATTTGTTCCAGTTGTCAATAAAAATGTCAACTAAGCATCCGCCTAAGGGATAAATGGAAGGTCGAAAATAATTCCAACCTCTACGACTCAGGCATGGTATATGTTGATAAGTTATTTTTTTTTCTCAAAAACTGTGAATTTTAGCTTGAAATGACAAGTACCCTTTTTTTGTTAAGAATGGATCAAGCTATCGAAAACAAATCTTCTTATTGTGAAATATGAATAGGAAAAACAGTTACGAAACAAGGTTTAGGGGTAGCTTTTTCTACCCCTTGCAATCATAGAGGAACACCACCAAAAATTTTCTGAGTTCCTTCTCGATCGCATTAAATGTCTAGTTAATTTTATTCTTCTCAGTTTTTTGATTTTTAAGAAAAAAATTAAAAACGGTTTCTCGTGCGCCATCTTTAGGGGGCTGTAACTAAGCAGGGGACACTCAAAAAAATAAAATTTATATGAAAGACTCACCCTATTTTTTTACAACGAATCATCCCCTAAATTTTTTTGCAACTATTCATATATATGCTGTATAAACATACTCGGATGAGTGCTATTAGTGTTCTGTACTGTTTACAGACATTTGGAACATTTATCTTGCTCAAAAAATGGAATTAAATCGTGAAAATTTTTGTGGGATGGTTTTTTATGACTTCCGACGTGTATTAAACTAACAATTTCTGCTTCTGTTGTACATATTTCCGAATAATAGTGAATTCAAGTCAGCATTGTTTTTATTTCCTAGGCAAAAATCATTTTATCTCTTCTGTGCTCTAGTTCCAGGAAACAGCGTGCTGTCGTTCAGCTCAAATGTTTGTAATTCTCGAATTTTCGAACTTTTAGTGAAGTCAGGAGCTTTTGCTCGTTAGTTCACATCGCCCACAATCCTCACAAATAATTTTTTTGGTCTTCAAATCATTCAATGAACACGAAAATTTCAACGAACATGCGCGTTATCATTCTTCCTCAAAATGCCGAATTTCAGATGATGCAATATGTAGATTCGCAAATCGTGAATTAACTGCGAAATTATTGAACCGATTTCAAACCATTAACGAACTTTGCCAAGAGATTTAGACTACAAACCTTTTTTGAAAGCTCCAAGGCTTTAGCTCTTTCCATTCTAAAGTTAGCGTGTTTACATACCCGACCAGAATGACTTTTGACCTCGGAATTTACCAACCTAGTCGTTTAAGACCTTTTTCGGATAAACATTATAAAATTACAGACATTTGGGCGATACGATAGTACGCTGTTCCCTGGAACTAGCACGGGAAAACAAGCACTTCTCATTAAATATCTCTGTACGAAAAATGTCAGCTTGATTGTTCCAAAAATGTGTATGAATTCATGAAATTTTTAGTTAGTATCATTTATCCATCGAAAAATCATTTGATATTTCACACAAATATACACCAGTTGAAGCTAAACAAAATACCCCTTCCTGCCATCCGCAGTGGAGCTTATTTCACTCAATTTGCAATTCTGCGTAGTTTCTTAAAATTATCCATAATTTTCCATTCACTCTTGATATAACGAAATTTTCAATGGTTCAAATAAAATTCTTGCCGAAACGCATAATTCAAATTTCTCAATACGGCGAAAGCAAAGTCTATATTAATGTCAGTTTTAGAAGTTTCTTTTGTCGAAAATGTAGATTTATTACCTAAATCGTTGAAGCAAAAATTACGGGACGTATTAGCATTTATGACTGCTCCTGAATGAAAGTGACTAAAGTGAAGTGGTGTGTCGATTTTCGATGCCGAGTTCTCTTATACAAATACAAAAGAAAACTTGTGACCGTACAATGAACGAATGAACTCCGACAACATTAAGGAATAAGAATACACAAGTGGATTGTGAAAACCTTGTTTGTGTCATGACAGTTCTATTTTTATTCTTATTTTATTCTTATTAGAATCGAGAATGTATTGATAAACAAAAAGCTTAGATCGGTTGCATGGATAAAGAAAATATTGCGATACCCTACCAACGAACAGTAGTAGTAGTGAGAAGTATCAGTACAGGGTGTATATGAATAGTTGCGAAAAAATTTAGGGGATGGTTCCTTGTCAAAAAATAGGGTGGATCTTTCATATAAATTTTATTTTTTTGAGCACACCCTGCTTAGTTACAGCCCCCTAAAGATGGCGCCCGAAAAACAGTTTTTTATTTTTTTCTTGAAAAACAAAAACGTACAATAATTGTAACTGAATCAAAGTTAATCAAAACTAATCAGTTGTCATAACAAAATGACATCCGCTTACTAGATGAATTCCAGTTCGGAAAGAATTCCAGCCTCTACAACTCACGTTATCATGTTGATAAATAATTTTTTTTCTTTAAAACCTTCGAATTTTAGCAAGAAATTACAGGAAACTTAATTTTTTGAGAATGGATCAGGCTATACAAAATAATTTTTTTTATTGTGAAATAGGAATATGGAAAAAAGTTTCTTGAGGAAGAAGGTTTAGGGGTGGCTTTTTCTACCCCTTGCAATCATAGAGGAACACCACCCAAAAAATTTTTTGAGTGCCTTCTCGCCCGCATTAAATGTCTGCTTAATTTTATTTTTGCCAGTTTCTTGGTTTTTAAGAAAAAAATTAAAAACTGTTTTTCGGGCGCCATCTTTAGGTGGCTGTAACTAAGCAGGGGGGACTCAAAAAAAATAAAGTTTATATGAAAGACCTCCCCGCCTTTTCTTGACAAGGAATCACTCCCTAAATTTTTTCGCAACTATTCATGTACACCCTGTATAAACTTTCATATTAAAAAGTGAAATCAGCGCTGCACAATAAAATTTGAAAAAAAGAGTCACCAACATTGTGAGAATCGAAAAATTGGAATACCTTTTTGCCTTTGAAAGGGTTGAAAGGTGAGCAGATTTACGAAGATATAATTGATACCCTTGGAGATCAATATCCTTTGTGAAAAATTGTATTGCAAGTTTCAAACGGCGAAAATTTTCCATTGAAAATGAAGAAACGATCGGAAAGACCAGTTTCTGTGTCCGTCCCCGAATATATCGATACAGGTCCGTTCATGGCATTCTCTTATCAGGAGTTGGATGCGCTTTTCTTCGACAAGAGTTCTGAAGTATGTAAACCTAAAGACTATAGCATTAGCACCGCAGAACTAGTGGCAATACAAAAAGCAATAGGATATGCTATCATCGAAAGCATTTCGCATCCACTTATATGTTCCGACTCGCTGAGCTCAATTCAGGCAATTAAGCATATATATTCCAAAAATCCAATAGTGAATGTGATCTCAGACCAGATCAAACAAAACCAGGTGCCAACAAAGATAGCACTACTGTGGATAACCTCACATTCTGGTATTGGGTGAAATGACAGAGTTGACGCAGCTGCAGAGGAAGCCATATCTAAAGGACAAACTATTGAAGTGAGGACAAGTTATGACCTAAGTTCTGGATACAAGAGCAAAATTCGACAAAAATGGGTAAGTGTATGGCACCAACGCAGATCAAAATTGTCTCTTATTGATAACAATTCTTCCAACACTCTTCCCATCATACAGAGGAAAAAAAACCTTATAACCTTGAAAAGACTCCGAATAGGCCATACATAATTCACACACAGTATATTATGACGCCATATTCATTCCGGTGGTCCTATACTGCTCATCGGCTTATATCCACCGAACGAATAATAAATTGTTTTGTCGAAATTTATCGGCATGCCATAGGCCTATATCACTAACCATAAGCAACGCATACCGCACTGTTTCTACCCCAGCATTGGTGGTACTAACAGGTAAAATTCCACTAAGCCTAATGGCAGAATATGTATCTGCCAAATACCTTTTCCGACGCTCTAAATAATACACCTACAAGGGTAAGCTATTCGGGGCACAGATAGATCTAGAAAATAATGTAGCGAACAACTCTAATAACATAGAGAATCTATGGGAAATGCTCATTCACTCCTGGCAAGAAATCTGGAATGAATGCCCCAGTGGTAGAACCCTCATGAATGGCTGCCCAAATTACTCTCTTACGTGCTTCATTACTGCCCATGGCCCATTTCGGGCAAATCTATGCAGGCCTAATCTCTCTCATCGCATCCTGTGAATACGGGGAAGAGAGTCAAACATCAAAACACTCACTGTTTTACTGTACTCTACACAGTTCGACGAGGCCCTCAGGTTTGGCTCGACAGGCCGCGAGCCCTAAAGATCTAATTAGATCAAACGATTCATAGGGCTTTGTCTGAAACGAAAAACCTAATACTAAGTTCCATTTACGACGGACGTCGTAATGATACTTAAATTTTAAGACTGTAAGGCTGCGATATCAATAAGTGACAATCCTACTCTGTTTCGAATTGTTAAGTTTCCTAATAAATAATGTAAAATTAAATTGACCTAAAAGCATAAGAAAATAAACGATCATAATGACCATCAATGATCTATAATAATATGTTGCGAATGTTGCGATTTTCCTCGCCATATTCCATCTTCCTGCGCAAGTTTACTCCGTTAGACTAAATGCTGGAAATACGATGCTGAATGAAGCTAGTTTACCAAAAGTGACGAAGAGCTCTGCTCATATGCCTCAAAGTAACATTTCTGAGTGTCCGAGCACTCCCCAATTGTCTCTGTACCTTGTAGTGGTGGGGGTGCTTGCCATGACTGAAATCCTAGTTTCATTATGAAATGGAGGATATGGTTATGATGCCTAAAGCAGAGACTCTCGATCCAACTTCCTTACTTTGTTTCTTTCTTGCATACCGTCATGTTGTCCCACAACCGTCCATATCCTTACGCAAGGCTTGGAATCGTACGAGGTAATTGTGGCTCTGGTTGACGACGGAGTCACGCGACCCTGCGATCGATTAGAGGTTTGTAATCCATATACGGGCGAAGACGAAACCCTGCTGAATCTCAGCGTGAGCTTTCCAACCTTCGTCACTTATCCGCTGAGGAATCTGAAATGGTACGCTAGAGGAAAAAGGGAGACTACGACGTTTCGACCAGGGTGAGATCTCGGAAGACTCGCTCTGCTCGCTCCCAACTTTGGCCTCATCTTTAGATCCTAAAGCTTCCGCTGCGGGGTCCTGATTGGTCCACTGGAGGAAAAAAGGAGACTACGACGTTTCGACCAGGGTGGGATCTTGGAAAACTCGTTCTGCTCGCCCCCAACTTCGGCCCCATTCGTGGATCCTTAAGCTACTTATCCGCTGCGGGGTCGGAAATGGTCCGCTCGAGGAAAAAGGGAGGTTACGACGTTTCGACCGGGTTGGGATCTCGTAAGACTCGCTCTGGTCGCCCCCAACTACGGCCCCATTTTAGGATCCTAAAGCCTCTACGATGCTTCGGAGCCTCGCTTTTAGCAGTCGAACAGCAACAGCGCTCCTTCGGGGTGGGGAATCCAAGCTGTGAAGCTGTTATTTGTGTTGTTTCGATGCTTCGGTCGTTCACAACCACCAAATAGAGACACTTTACACATGCGGCTGAGTGCTGGGGTAGCCACTGCGATCCCTTTGGAGGGGGGTGGCCTGTGCTGGTTCCTCCTTGGTTGTACTGGCGCAAGTTTTCTTTTATCTTCCTACAAAAATCCTTTATTTCTCTTTCCGCTTATCGGGGGTCTGCTGGAGTGTCAAAACTTCAGCAGAAACTCGGGACACCAATGATGACAATGGTACAAATCAAGGATATCAGTTTTGTCAGGTAAAATATATTTGTTGTTGATTATTTTTAATTTTTAAATGTGGAGTTGGACCAATGAAGACCTTATCGGAATTCTAATTGTTTTTTGAAGATATAATACATGTTTTGAGAGATTTCTGAAGTAACTTATTCAAATATATTAAATATTTCAAATAAATTATATTTTCACAGAATTCCTTAAATTATGCTTTGTATTTTTGAAAAGGAATTAGTTTTCATAATTGTAACATCCGAAACAAAATTTTGTCTCCTTAAATATTTATTTATTAATTTTAATTGACAATTTATATTTGTTGGGTTATTTATTCCATTTGATATTGTATATTGAGTTTTGATTTTATACGTCTATTAAATATAAGTTGTGGTTATAAGGCCAACAGATTAAATCTGTTTTGATATTCAAATTTTGTAATATTTCTTCTATCAAGTAAAAACCTCTTCTTATTATTTTATTTAGAAATAGAGCTAATATTAATTTTAATGTAAATCGTTTAGTGCAGATTTCAAAAATTTTCCATGTCTGTTTTCATTCATTTCATGTTCAAATTTAATTATTTCCGTCTGATTTTGAATTTGTGAAGAATTATCCAGAGAGGAGACTAAGGGATTTTGTGTTTGCAGGGTTACCTTTTAAGCCAAGATGGGAAAATAACGTTCACTCATGGGCATAGGCCATGAGTTTCGGAAATATGTCCATTATATATTCAATTTTATCAAAATCTCTAAAATGAATATGATTAAATATTATAAAAAATACAGAAAGGTAAATGATATGATATACTCCTAGATTTTCTCTGAAGATCCCTCAAGAGTGTTTTTAGGTTGTGCGAGTTAGGAGTTCAGTTGTGTTTTGGTTAGTATTTGTTCTTATGCGGTCTTAGACACAACACTGTGAATTTTTGACTCGAAACCTTCGTTTTTGAAGAAGTTAGTCCTTATTTGCGATATACTCCCACGAGTATATCGATGAGTATTTTGGTTCAGTGAACGAATTTTTCATATTCAACGACATTTTAATCATGAATATTTTATTCCTTCAAAATATCGAACAATTCCATATAAATTTGGTTTCTTTAGTAGACTGGCGTTAGGTCTCTTTTGTATACCTAGCGCCATCTCACATTACGATAGCTCAACTCAAATTTCACTTGAGGTCATTATTATAGATTACTACTTCAGAATTTACTTTCTTAAAATTTCTATTAATTTAATAATGACAATGTATATAAAGATATTATTTTGTTATAAACGTGTTTTATAAACATTATTATTAATGTTTGCCACTTCGATTTTGTTTCGAACCATTTTTTTAATAGTAATAGATATTAATTCTCAGAGTTCCAAAATATCCGAATAAATTGACTGAACTCGTTTATTATTTAAAGAATGATGAAGATGACTGGAACATTGTTTCTAAAAGAAAGACACCTACTGAATCTAGATGTCCGACAGATCTTCTTTCTTAAGGCAGTGTGTTTTCTGCACAAAAATAGAGGACATATCGAATTTTTATCTCTTGGTTATTCAACAAGAGCTAAATATTCCAATAAGGTTTAAACACCATCAGCAAATAAGATAGATAATAGGAACAAAATATCTTGCGTTCCTGGGGCCAAGATTCATTAATGCCTTTATGTTATCATGTTTCTTTTTGCTCAAACACATTGTAAGAGTTCGTATTAAGGTTATATTCTGCAAAAGAGGAAGAAGGCAAACTGAAGCAATTAGAAGTTATTTGTGAAAATCAGAATAACCTTATTTAAATATTAATTAGAAGTTAGATGAAGAAAGGTTAACAAATTGGTAATATTCTCACAATAAAAGAAAACATTATTATTATGTGCACATATCATTTGGAATGTTTAATAAAGATAAAAATTCAAGTACAATACTACAACTTTAGTTGAAATTTTAATAAAATGTGTTGATAATCATTGCCAAAATTTTTTTTGATATTATTTATTGGTGATACCCATAGACTTATTATCCTACGTCTATGGTGATACTAAACCTTTTTTTGGTAATACTTATTGGTTGGCCACCATGACGAGATTTCCCCTATTCCCATAGATATCTCTATAACAGTTAACATCTATCAATACCACAAATAACAATACGCTCCTTGTGAAGTGTCAACCTGTCAACTATTGACAACTAATTGTTATTTATTTGCTCTATGGTTTTGTTTACTCAACCTTGATAAAAAATATGTTTTTAAATAAGATTGGTGTCAGTGAATCATTCCAATCTGGACCTTGTTAACTTATAAAAATTATTAATTTCTTCTGGGAGGACATAAGACATCCAAGATGTTCGATTGGTTTTCAAAACCCGATCCGAAAGGTATACCTTAAATTCGATGATAATTACTCAATTATTTCACGAGATTCTCTAAATCAGTGGTCATTTCATATTATATTTGTCGTCATAAAATTGTTGTGTTAAGAAATGTTTAGAAGAACAAATATTTTAAACAATGAATTAAATTACTGAAGGTCAAATCAGAGATGAATTTCCAATTATTAAGGAAAATTTTCCTTTAAACCTAAATGGAAACAAATAAAAGTAGTGTCAATTAAAAAAAAACTATTTCGACATAATTATCCATGTAATTATCATTTTAGAGGAGCAGCGACAAGTTGATCGTCAGTTAAGGAAAGCTGGAAGAGATATAGAGAGAGATCGCAGACTCCTTGAAAGAGAAGAGAAAAAATTGGTAATATTTAAAGCACATTCGTCCTCGTTCACTTTATAATTCCTTTTACAGGAATTAGAAATTAAAAAAAATGCCAAGGAGGGTAACAAGGAAGCTTGTAAAGTTCTTGCATTACAACTTGTACGATTACGTAAACAGAAAAATAATACATATGCAGCCAACAGCAAAATTGCAGGGATCAGTACTCAGAATAAAATGATGTCAGCCAATGCAAAACTTGCTGAATCTATGGGGGTAGCAGGAAGATCAATGGCTGAAATGAATAGGATTATGAAACCTGAACAAATCGCTGCCAATGTTAATGCTTTCAGTAGAGAGTCTATGAAGATGAACATGACGGATGAGATGAGTAAGTTTAAGTTAGCCAAATATTTTCTAGTGTATTTGGTTTCAATCTTTGTTATTTTTGAGGGCTCATTCCAGCAAAAATTGGTCCTTAATGATTACGTTGGCCTTAAAGACGAATAATTCACAGTCAACTTGATTTATTTCATCCTTTCTAAGCATGATGAGTTGAACGAAATTAGATTTGAAATTTGAAGGGTCGACTTTAAGCCAAAATAAGAAGATCAAATACATGAGTGAATAAAATCTATTCACTGGTCTCATAAATATGTCTATTAGTAGTTCGATTTTTCATTCTTTCAAAAATATTGCTCTACTTATGATTTGATTTACATACCTTGGTTAAGACGGCACTCTCGATTAGGACGTATTTTAGATCATATATATATTTCCCTATTTTGTTGTTTAATCTCTGTTAATTTTTTTCCCCAAAACTCTCGATGAATTAGTGACTCTGATTGTTCGTGTAGTAAGTCGTTTGTTTCTATCCATGAGGACCACTGGTTTTTTTGTTTATACCTTTAGTTGGTTTTGTTTTCGTTTTATTTTAGTTAGAAATAATTGATATTGACATTGGAATAACAAGAGAGAAACAGAGGAAGTAAATCCACTTTTATAATGAATAATATGAGTATTCCTGTGAGCAATAAATTCCTCTTATTATTATTATTATTTTGGTTCTATGATATCTATGAGTGTTTGTATGTCTTTTTTCGTTATTCCATCCATTCCTGGGGTAGAGTGCTATTTCACATCTTTTATTACTTCTGACAGGTGGGTCATAAATCGTACTCTTTTCTATTTCTTCTTTATTGTTTATTCCAGGAGTTTGTTGTATTTTTGAAGCTAAGTTTTGATTAATTTTTTCTGCAATTTTTGGGTTGTTATAAATTATGTTTCAATCTTTGTCAATAATTTTATACTTTTTTTTTATTTGATCTTTTGCTATGTAGATTATTAATTATTTTGCAAGTTTTCCCACTATCTCCTTACGTCTGTAAATTTTGGTTCTGCATGAATTTTCTATAGGTTTATTCTTAATTTATTTGTTGTTTTTCTGAAGTTATCGTATTTACAAACGTTAGGACTGACGGACTTAATTGAATTTGACCATAAATTCTTCTCTCAGTCCATTTCTTCAATACACTATAAGGTTAAACTATATACTCAATTTGAATTCCTTACTTCAAATGCTCCTCATAATAACATTGCATAAAAATTTTTCTTTGCAGTAAATGAAACTTTGGATGATATGTTAACTGAATCAGGGGATGAAGAGGAAAGTGATAACATCATTACACAAGTATTAGATGAAATCGGTATTGAAATAGGAGGAAAGGTAAAATCTTTTTTTCTAATTATTAATATAAGAATAAAATAAAAAAGTCAATTACTGCATAGTAACTTATATTACTTCAGATAAAAACACCATGAAAAATTGGATGAAATTGACACAAAAATTACCCTATTCATTTGAATTTATTAAAGCTCACTTAGAGTGTTCGTAACTTTGGAGTTTTTTTTTGAGATTCTAGGTAGTGGTGGAACTGGTTGGTTTATCAAATACTAAAATAGTAACATCGAAACTAAAATATCTGATCACTAGTCTAATATTCAACTGTCATATTCAGAATGGAACACAGTTGCAAAATCTCTAGATCTTGTTTCACCACTCAGCCATGTTAGATCATATCTTTTTGAGTAACGTTGAAATGTAACATGTCAAAATTGTGGTTTTTGGTTTATTGAGGAGATAAATTCACACCATCGATTGTTAAATATGATTTCCAGTATACAGAATGTTCAGAAACTCAACGCAAGTTCTATGCAAGGAGCCAGGTTCTAGTTCTGACAAAAATTCTTAAAAATCCGTTAAGAGATAATAGTCATATTTTTGAAAATGTTTAAAATCCATACCATATTGATAGTTGATCATAATTAAAACAAGTTTCTAGAAATTAGTATGTTTAACTACCAAAAAATGTACTTACCTGGTCAATTACAAAGGATGTAAATTTTATCACAAGCTTCTGAAGTCGAATAATGCAAACAACAAATTGCATGTTTATCATAATAATAGTGCAAACACCAATTCACCAGTCAACTTTATGAATATACAGCATCTACAACATCGTACCTCCAACACATCATAAGTATTCAAGCCAATTTACCGGCAGCAAAAAACAAGAAGCTACACGAATATAGTGAAGAACACTCCTTTAGCTATTCGCTAAATTCATTAAAATCACAGAATGGAATGCCAATGGGCTTATACAGCACAAAAATGAAGTAGAGATTTTTCTCCTTCAAAATTCAGTAGATATTCTTCTCATAAGCAAAACGCACTTCACAGAGAAGTGAAGGTATACATCACAATACCCCATAATACTACTCATTAAACAAATCATCCAGGTAAGGCTGCACACCGCTGCTACTGCTATTATAATAAAAAATACTATAAGTCATAGAATTACCAAAATATGAGAAAGAATATCTACAAGCAAGGATTATAAAAATAGAGCTTCTTCAATCTCAGAATATAATGATAGCCACAGTTTACTGTATAATATAAAAAAGAAGCACTTCAGTAATTTCTTCTGAACATTAAGAGTAAAGTTTATTGCAGGTGGTAATTCTAATAGTAAACACACGATATTTGAATCATGCAAAAGGCAGAGAACTCACTAATGCCATTCAAGAATAAAACTACTCCTGGTCGCCCACTGGCAAACCTATCTACTATAAAACATACAAAACCCAGATCTTCTTAATTTTTTCAGCACACATGGTATTTCTACAGCATAAAGTCTGGAATATCCTAGATTGCAGGCACAGGGTGCCCAAGAAACCCTTTAATATTTTATTTGTTAACTTAAAACCAGCAGGAAACAACAAAGAAATATACAAAATGCACATCTCCAACATAGGACATTTCAGATATACCACCTAGAAAAATTGTGGTGCACATAGTACAGTTAGCTGCAAAAAGAACAAGACGCACCACCAAGGTTTGCCCTCTGTGAAGGTGCTCACCTGGCCAATTACAAAGGATGTGAATTTTATCATAAGCTTTTAAAATCAAAGAATGCTAACAAAAGGTTGAATATTCATTATAAGAATAGTGCAAAAACCAATTCACCAGCCAACTCCACGAATATACATTATCCACAACAGCTGCCACAAAACAACATTACTATAACACCCCCCTAAGTGTCCAAAATCCAACTAACCAGCAGTAGAAAACCCGAAGTTACACCAATGTAGCGAATAATACTCCCTAAGAACAAATAAATGATATAAACAACACAGCACATTTTCAGAAGAATGCAAGGCCATGTTTGAACAACTGATCCAACAGAACAAAATGATATTAAATGATGACCACAATATCAGGAATTGACAGCAGCACCGGTTTACTGCCCATCTCGACATAGCATAAAAAAGATCGCTTGAAATTGTTCCAAAGATTGGGACAAAAGCTTATTTCAGGTGGTGATTATAATAGTAAACACACAATGTTATAACAACAAAAGGCGGAGAGCTTGCCAATGCCATTCAATAAAAAAACTACCTAGAATAAATGTATTCTGATGGCTAATAAAGTGTTAAATTAAAAAAAAAAAAAATTCATATCAGACAAAATTTTTAATTCAAAATTCCGGGTGAAATAAACTTTTGGAACAGATACATGCATGATATACAGTCCCTACTTACTGTATTAGACTCGCTAAAGAAATATTTCTTATTTTGAGGTGTGTAAAATTTTTAATTTTTTGGTAGTAAAACATTAGAATTTATAAAAACCTGTTTTAATCATGATCAACTACCAAATAGTAATGGCTGGAACAGTTCAGTATCAAAAAAGTCAATCTGAAATTTTATATCTAGCTTAAAACTGCAAAACTATATAGAGTGTTCCTTTTGAAAAACTTGGTTTTCAGTCATTTTCTCATGTGAATGAGATATCTACATTTTTGAACAATCCTCTATGATCTGGCTCTGGGGTCAGAACCCTTAAGGCATTACTTCACACCATTTTGAATTTCATCCTCCTAGAACCATAGAGTCTAAAATTATAAGCCTTTTTTGAAATTCATTTTTGAACAAAAAACAACTCATAAATCAATATTATAGTATGAAGATGTTCCATTTATAGACATAAAATTGCTAATAATTTCTGGTAGAAGCGGCAATGCTGCATAAGCATAAATATTATAGGTGAGTAAATAATGTCTATCCATGGACTGTCATTATGAAAACACCTGAATAAATTCGAATTATCTACGGCTTACTGTGATTGAGTCCAAAATATTTTGATTTCCAAACCCCAGTTTTTACAAATAATTTTTTGTCCCAAGATGGCTGCAGCGCCAACTCCAGAAAGAGGGGCTATAGGCGGAACATCAAAAGAAAAAGGTTTAACTGATGAAGACATCGAAGCACATTTGGCAAAACTCAAAGCTTTATGAAAATTCCACAACATATAGCTTTCATAAATGTGCAGCCTTCAGGAAATTCAATTATTGTTATAATAAAATGATATGTAAGTGAAGAATTTATTGAAATATATTTATTAACAGAGGGACTGTGTTTTAAATTTCTGCAAATTTGAAGTTCGATATTTTCCGATCACGAGTTCATCTTCTGCGAAATTCAACTGCCGCCTTGTAAAAGAAGTGTAGAATATAGGGAATGCAGGAACTATAGAGATATTAACATAAAACAGTTCGATCAAGATTTACGCTCCATTCCATGGCGAAATATATACGACATAATAGATGCTGATGGTAAAGTGGCCTTTATAAACGAAAATTTAAACGCCTTGCTTGATCTACATGCTCCAAAGAAAATGATCAGACTGTCAAAATCGAAAAAACAACCCTGGCTTCGAAATGCTAAACACCTAATGAAGTTGCGTGATAAAGCATTAAGTAAATATAAAAAACATCGGACTGACGAAAATCGAGCATACTATAAATCATTGAGAAATTTAACCTCTTCGACAATCGAACGCGAAAAAAAAGCATTTCTACGTGAAAAATTTTCAACCAATAACAATCTCTGGCAAGATCTTAAATATTACTGCGGCCATAAAAACGGCAGTACTCAGTTACCGGACAATTTGAAAAACCCTGATGAAACTAATCGCTCTTTCATTTCATCGATCCCACAAACCCAAGTTGATCCACAGAATATAGTGAATTTCTACTCTAAAAACCGGAAAATATCGTTGACCACTCTCTTAAAGTTCTCTACTGTATCAGAAATGGATGTGCTCAAAATTATTTCACAGCTCAAATCGAAAGCCTGTGGCATTGACGGAATCAATATATAGGTACTTCATATGTGCACTCCATTCATCCTTCCATTCATCACCCACCTCATCGATCACTGTATCTCCAGCTCCGTCTATCCAACTGCATGGAAGAAAGCACTTATAATCCCATAACCAAAAATATCGTCTCCTAAAGAGTACAAGGACCTAAGACCCATAAGCATCCTCCCATGCCTATCGAAAATACTCGAAAAAATCATAAACGAACAACTGGTAAATCACATAAAGACAAACAACATTCTTCCTGAAACGCAATCTGGCTTTCGAAAAAATCATAATTGTTCTACCAAATTGACAGATATCACGGATGATATCCTTCGGGCTACAGATAATAATAAATTCACCTTACTCGTCCTCTTAGACTATAGCCGAGCATTTGACACCCTTAATCGCTCTATATTGTTGGCAATCCTTCACTACATAGGTCTTGAAAAGAACGCAGTTGCCTTTTTCAGTAGTTATTTTCATGGGAGAACTCAAAAAGTTATGATAGATGGCACTTTCTCCGAAGAACTGCCTGTGACAAGTGGTGTTGCACAGGGATCAATTTTGGGTGGGACCCTCTATACAGTGTATACCTCTGAACAGGACTCCTCTTTCAATAGGTGCAAAGCCCATTACTACGCGGACGATACACAAGTATATATAAGCTTTCATAAGACTGAAGTTGCAGAGGCCTGCGGTGCGTTGAATCTGGAACTTGGGAAGCTTATAGATTATTCAACTAAACATCACCTTCACATAAACCTAGAAAAGTGTAGTGTAATGCTTTTTGGTCCCGGAAACTATAGGGACGAGGTCAATGCAGTGGTAGATGTAAGATTGGGCGATTACAACCTGAGAATTGAAAGGGGTAAGCGAAACTTGGGAATCATATTCGATAATTCACTTAGATTTGATGATCATGTCTCGGACTGTGTCCGCCGCGCATACTTTAAGTTGAGACTACTATATAGTAACCGTCACTTTATCCCGGAGAAACAGAAGAAAATTTTATGTGATTCACTTGTCCTGTCTACCTTTGATTTCGGTGATGTTGTGTACGGAAGTGGCCTAACGGTCCTGACCCAGGCTAGAATTCAAAAGGTTCAAAACTCGTGTTTGCGTTTCGTATTTGGAATAAGAAAATTTGAAAGAATTTCCCATAAACTCAAAGAACTTGGTTGGTTAAACATGAGCCACCGGCGAAAGGTGCATTCAGCCTGTTTCTACCATAACATCCTCATGAATAAGTTACCAAATTATCTACATAGAAAAATAATATATAGAAGTCATGTTCATAATGTTAATATTAGGAGTAGAGGTCTTATCACACCACCTATCCATAAAACTGCCATTTTCGAAAGGAGCTTCACTTATAACATCGCTAAGGTCTACAATTTACTTCCAGATAAATTTAAAAATTTGAACTTAAAAAAATTCAAAACTAACATCCAAGAATACTACTTAAGTGAACAGAACATGTCCTAATATCTCCTATATAGTAAGATGGTAAACTGTATGAATGAATGTCATCTTTTAAAACTCACACAAAGAGTGAACGCAGAACGCCTGTAAAAAGCAAATCACAACAAATGTAAGTTTGTTTTTTTTTTTTTTTCTTTCTTTCGTTTTCTTTTTGTTTTTGGGTTGAGTTGAGCAGCGTATGCTTGAGCATAACTGGACTCCGCCTTTTTTCACAATAAAGTAGATAATGGAGAATAATTATCAATATAACTACCTATATCTGAAGAAATGTATCGATCTATTGTGGAAATAAAGACATATTATTATTATTATTATTATTATTATTATTATTATTATTAAGTTAACAATGCCTCCCTAGGTTGGTTCATCAATGTGTCAGGTAAACAAACCTTCCTATAGCAATTTTCAAGTGAGGGTAATGGAGATTCAAGCTGGGGGTGTTCCCTGTAATTTCCTTCCTGAACGTAGAAGTTTAAATGCAATTGAGCATTGGAACCTTGCATTTGTCATCAAGGTGCTATTTAGAATATATTATTCTGTGATCTACACAGCGAACTTTTCTTACACATTTTATTTTTATCTCTTATGATCTATAGCACTGTTTTGTGACACAACAGGAGAAACAATGAGGATAAGGGTAGTAAGTCTATCCCGAACCTGCCAGGTGAGGTCATAAAACACTGATTGTCAGAACGTCTTACGTCTTGCTGGGCAAATAATTATAAAATTTGTAGATTTTTATTTCACCATCCTCTTCTGCAGCTGAATTCTGCATTTTCATGTCCGCGATGTTGCAGTTTTTATAGCCCTGCAACAGCTTGACCAGTATTATACTTCTTTCAAAAAAACCTTGGAAATTAAAATTTCTTTATCTACGTCCACCATATCAATATTCCTTTAAAAACCACAGTCAGAAATTCTACATCCAATTGATCAAAAGGGTGAACTGGCAAGTGAGAAAAGGAAAAATAATTCATTCTGGTAAAAACCATTTTTCCCTAGCTCGATAAAGAGAGAAGCGATTCACTATGGACGTACCCTAAGAAACAAAAAATCAAGGTCACTGGCAAAGCTAGAAGTTGATGAATTCCATTTGTTGGGACGACTTGAGAGGATTGTCAACTATCATGTTCAGGCACTAAGAATATCTAGATGTTCAGAGCATTTTTCATAAAGACTAGAACTTATATCCACAAAGAATTACTATTGTCAGAAGAAGATTGGCTTTTGTAAAATCATTTTCAGAATAATGTAGTAAGACATAATTTGTTTGATTTGTAACAAAACTTGATCACATCTGAATAGTTGTCACAATAAACCGAAATTACCCTCTATACCACTAACTGATTCACTGGAGTTTCATGAGAAGAACTGAAAAAAAACATTGAATTCGACAGCAATCGTAGTCGAAAGTGAATATGAAAGTTACGAACGTATGTGGCCTGTTCCGTTGTTTACCCTGTGAAGGCCTGATAAAACTTATTGAATCTAATGAGAACTTTGTGTATGGTGCTACTAATCACCCTATTCAATTCGCAAGTATTATTTACTGTTAGCTGGCAATTTCCATGAATATTAAGTTGTAATCTTTGGTTATTTATAGTACTGTGAATTTTTCTTTTCTGAATTACATGATTGAACTCAATTGTCTGTCTTTACATTCGCTCCAGTCAAGTAGCCGCTATTGTTCTCACACTAATTTCCGAGCAGTGGTTATGTCTCGTGGCTTTGTATTCTCTTACTGACCCCTTGTCCTTTTTCTTGCCCTGTTCTTCCACTTCTGTACAAGTCCTTACAGGCCCAAGAAGGTAAAAAGTGTTCTTTACATTCCTCTCCATTCAGTTCTATCTGGTTCTGAATACGCTTTCTAATTAAGAATGCTGCGTGTCTGTGCAGTTTATAAAAAATCGACCTCGACTTCTAGTGTCACGATTTCACAATGTTCTCAATGTAAAAAGGTATTTCATCATGACTGTGCTAAGCTTACTGAAAGGAACGTGATTTTCTGGAGTGAAAAATGATCCTGTTTCGTGTGTAATTCCAGAGAGCAGTTACTGTGTGGCACCTCCTTGGATCAGTGCCCAGCATCAGTTGATGCTTCTTCAGGAGAAAAACTTCTTGTAAGACGATAATAATGAAGTATTTTGATGTTCCATCTGGTGCTATTACATAGCTCCTGAAATTCTGGACGGGTTACACATATTGCACAAACAAATACCAATCTACCACAGAATATAGGGAAGGAAATGGACCATTTATCAATATTATAAACACATACAAAGATCTGAAATTGTTAATATTCTGCGCATTCAATCTTCTCTTCGAGAACCTCCACATTATTGTGGTATAAAGATTCAAGATGGTAAAACCAAAGATCAAATATCTAAACTCCTTGCACTCAGAGAAGAGCGGGGAGAATATGATCTAACGATTAAATACATCAAGCAAGCTCCAACAATTATGAACAGCAGCCTTCTGAGGTATCAAAAAACTGAACAATCTGAGTATATGGCCCATACCATACATAAGCATCCAATTGATTGCATCAAAATTGCTGGAACTGTTAACTTTCATACATATAATCTCTGTTACATAGACATGGCTTAGACCAATGATAAGTGATTCTGTTTCCCTCCTGAGTTATTCCATTTATTATCGTGACAGTTGTGAGACTTTGGGGCACTGGATAAGATCACAGAAATTATGCCTGTTGAGCACCTAAAATTGGCCTGGTTTATATAGTTTATTTATTAATATTACAAATAATTGGACCTTAATTCTAATAGGATGTATATATGGAGTGTGTGCAGTTCCTCACGGGTGTCGTCATGTGGGAAAGAAATGTTCTAATGACAGGAGACTTCATGTTGACTATTCACTGCCTCAATTGCCTTTACAGAATTCACCATCCTAATCTTATGCAGAGTTCATCCACAATTCTAGTTATCATCAAGTTGTGTCTTGCCCCCACAAGATTCTAAACCGGTCAGATTCCTTCTTTTCTGGATCTTTTTATAGTATCGGACTCCAACTTAATTTATTACTGCATTTAGAAAGTCTGATCACTTAGTGTTAACGACAGAGATTCAGTTTCAGGCTGTTCAGAGTATTCGAAAAAGACATGAGGAATTTCGAACATTAATCAATTAATAATCGGAAACAGTAAAGTTTCTGAATACCTCAATAATGTCAAATGGGAGAGGGTATTTTAGGCTTAAGCGATATTGAACTTTGGAAAGATCAATGTATCATGAAGCTCCCGAGACAGAAGAGGGCCGTAGGTTGTAGATTTGCTAGCAGTGAGTGATTCGACCGTCGATTATCAAAATCACCACTGTTTTTCTATCATTGATTCAAGAAGCAGTTTTCTTACAAGAAAAAAAATTGTAAAACCCAAAAAGAAAAAGGGGTTATACAAATATGTGAGTGTTCCAAGGGTCCAGTGCTTATTTATATGCATGCACTAACGAATCGACCAACACAGTTGCTGAGGTTTCCACTTCATCTTATACTGTTAAACCCTTTGGAACTACTCCCTCTACTGGAGTTGAAGGCATTGAAGCAGAATTATCTATGGTGGAGCTTGATTACCAGACAATAGAGAAATAACTTTCTCAGCTCCAGGTTTACTCAATTCCAGGAAATGACGAAGTCATTCATCTTTCCATATGTCACTGATGGCAAACTATTGACCAAGTTCTATCCTGTCAAATTCCTTAAAGGTGTATGAAATTATCCTTTACAACATCATATTTCCCAGTGTCAAACACAAAATTAAGCCAAACTGGCATGGAATCATGTCGAAAAGATCAACTACTACAAATATTCTGTTTCTTCAACATGTTCTTGAGTCATTAAATACTTCCGGGCAAAGATTATTATTATTATTTGGTAGGATAGATCATAAGATTCATCAAGATCTAAATTGAGCTTATGTCCGAAATTATGTGAGCTCATTGCATCATACTTGAGAAACAGGATGTGTTATGTTGACGTTAAAGGTTGTATTTCATTTAAGTTTTGTGCTTCATCCAGAAATTTTAGCTAATTTGCCATTTCTGTTCACTATCTGGGTTCCAGAAGAGGTGAGGTATTTTACTTGGAAGCGGGAAGAACTAACTCGAGTGTACAATCTCCGATTAATTTTGCTTGTTCATTATTTAGATTGGCAATCCATGAGACATTAACAGGTTTTCCTCGCTCCATAGTGGAGGCCTATTACTTCTGCTGCTCTCATAAATAATCTTTGATTATCTGGTGCATCATTTATTTTTTTTTTGTTTTCTCGCATTTCTTTGATTTTTGTTGTACAACACATTTATCTTAATTTTCAATTTTGTCATTGTATTTTCCCGTAATTGGGGGATATCCTTGTTGGAAATAAATATCTTACTATTATTAAATGCTGCGAGTTCCATATTAAAAAAAAATAAACTTGTATCCTATAAAATATAACATCGACAGACATAAACTGTAATTGATAACAAGTCAGCTAGGTCTTGGAGTTACAATTACTTCAGATCTCATCTGGTCAGATCACATAGTGACTGTGGTCGGAAAGTCTTTCAAGTGATGTCTACAACCTTAATACCAGTTACCACAATTTCTTGTTCCACACTCATGTCCACGAATTCTGGTGCTTCGGCGTGGATTGGGGCTACTTTATCAATTGGAATGGGGCCCTTTCGTCGATAGGTTCACCAATGACATTGATGATACGTCCCAATATTTCGGCACCTAGTGGAATACGGATGGGATATCCAGTGTTCTTGACTTTTTGTCCACATACAAGACCCTCAGAACCATCCATAGCGATGGTACGTACTATGTTCTCTACCAAATGCTGTGCTACTTCCAAAACTAGCCTGGTGCTACGGTTTTCCACCTCCAGGACGTTGAGAATGGGGGGGGAGGTTTTCATCGAACTGTACATCTACTACAGCACCAATGACAGCTACAACTTTTCCATTAGTTTTGCCTGATGCTGCAGCTTTAGCTACCAAACCATGTTTATTTGCATGGGTTTGCAGCTTTCAAGCTCTCTGTAGTCAATTTTTCTATAGCTTTTCCAGCTCTATATATAGTTTTCTATACAAAATTTACATATGCCCGATTATACAGTAGGCTGGGTAGGCTTGGTAGCCATCAACCAGATTTGATGAAGACGTACTTGAATCCATTCAACGCTTATCCTCGACCATCCTACAAAGAACATTTGAGCTTATTTGTAGCTCCTAGATTTGCTAACTCTCATGAATCTGCAGGTACCTTATATTTACATTTAGAGCTGTAACTGGTCAATTTGGGGAAGACATCAAGAATATATTCTAATTAAATTCCAATAACCTAAGGGGTCATCATTTCAAGCTATCGAAAGAATTTTATAAAACGATACCACTTCACAGGTATTTCCCAATAGGATATTCAACCAATGATTGAATCACAGTTGTCAACGTACCTTCTACAATTGTCGAAGCATCTTCCAAAATTGTCGTAGCATGTTCTACAATTGTCGAAACAACTTCTCTCAATACATTCAAGAACAGGATCTATATAAGAAATGCCCAACATCGCTAGATTGGATTTGATAGTCTTTTTAGACTCTACAGTAGTACAATATATGATTGGAGGATTTAAATTAATTGCTCCTGCATGTAGCAGATCAAATATTCATTCTCATTTCAATCTTACCAGTTTCAGAAAATATGAGTAACAGATATATTAGTACGAGCGCGCAAAAAATGTATTCTTCAAATTTCACATTATTTCTTGCAAATTATACATTTTGTTGCTTCCATGAGCAGACTCAACTTTTAAATTTCAAACCATAACAGACTTATTTGTTTGTTGCGCCAATTTCTGTACAATTGTATTTCAGTTTTTTAACCACGTTTGAATTTGTTCTAGAATCCATTTTCATGTCATAAGTTTAAAGATTGTGAAAATAATATTTTCAAAACATAACACTCTATATGTTAAATTTTCAATCTGAAATTAATTTTACATAAGATAATTAATAATTTACCTAGCAATTTCGTATGGGTTTTTGTTTGCATTCAAAAATAAATTCTTTGTTGCATTCAAAGAAGCACGCATATGATATCAGAATTAGAGGTCAATTTGTTGTGATATCGGACGCGGGGTCAGAGGTCGCATGTGTTTTTAGTATTCTTTTATACATTTGCATTTCCCCAGATCTCAAGTTACTAGATTCCTTAAGCAGGGATTAATATCTAAAGCAGGGATGAATATCTAAAAGTAACTGTGACTTCAACTAATTCTAGAATCTCAAATGTGGAATATACATCTATCCATCCTATCTGAAACAATTTATTAATTTTGATTTCATTGAGCTTTAACTTTCTGAGATTAAAGGACTATTTATTCCAAATGATATGAGTTCATAGACAACACCCAATGATATAATAGACTCAGTAAAAAAATTTTGCTTGTTCATATCTTCGAGCCATTCACACTAGTGGAAAGTGTGCACTTTTAAGGCCTTCAGAACCTCTGTAATAGGAATCTTCTTATTTTTCTCCATATAATAGTTGCTTCTTTCGGAATCGTTGAGGACATTGGAATCACCATCAATATCAGCCAGATTTTGGTTCACTTTCAGCATATCTCTATTCCAGTTTTCCACATCTTCACAGTTATACTCAGCCTAAAACAGCAACTCAATACTTTCCTCTGCTATAGGTTCCAATTTTTTAATCATCAATATTTCTCGCAGCTTCACAAGAAGATCATCTTCATCAATATATTTTGTTCCAACACGTTTTGATAACCAGGGGATCTAATTATTGCCATGCCTGATGTAAATGTAAAGCAACATCCTTCAAGATGAGGTTGTTGAGCCCATCTGCCATGTTGCGTTCTTGGGCCACCAGAAAACTCGAAATATACAGTTTAGTTAACTTCAAGGCATTTTGATCCATTGGCTGAATTAAGAGAGTCACATAAGGAGGCAAAAATATCACAAATATTTTGCCATCTTCTGTTCTCAGCTCTTCAGCTGATGGATGTGAGGGTGCATTATCTAGAAGAAGAAGAGCATTGCCTTTCCCGGAAGATTGATTAGAAATTGCTTTACCTACAAAAAATTCTCATTTGCTCACATTTCATTTTTCATATTAATACTTGCCTTTGGTACAAAGCATTCGAAAAAGAAGTTTTTGAAAATTTCCTTTTTCATCCAAGCATTCTTTGTATTTTTGTAGATACAGGAATTATAAAAATTTTTGAATGCTCTTGAAGATTTTGCTTTGCCTATAATAAACGGAGTGAGTTTGTGGAAACTCACAAAAGAATACACAATAGTGCACAATTCGAACATGACCTCCCTGTACCACTTTAGTCCTCTTTGTAATACTCAGTGGTACGAGGACATTTGATCACTGTAATTGACTCCTTTTTTTGCCTTATTGTAATACAATACACACCTAGGTTTTTCAATAACGTCACCATTCCTGGATTTCTTTCCAGAAGTTTCAAGATTAATACTATGAGTGGGATCTATGGTAGCATCATAACAGGTATTTTATCTACCCATTTGATGATTTTGACGCAATCATTCTGCCCACATATTTCCTCTTTTTTAATTTTTTTGGAAAGTTTTCAGTATGCCTTTTCTATTTGCACAAAGAGATCCACAGTAAATAATTTTTTCTTGGAAAAGTTTCTTACCTAAGGGTAAACTGGTATAAAAATTATCTGCGTAAATATAATGCCCTTCCTTCACTTCCAATGATTTTAATATAGTTTCAGAGTGCTCTTATCCCCCAACTTTCTCATTTTTGCCAATGTAAAGAATAATCTGGATTGTATAGCCGCCAACAGTGCATAACTTATAGTTTCACACCGTATTTGTGTGTCTTATTCGGTATATACTGGCGGAATTGTAACCACCCTCTGAAGGAAATCATAGACCCATCAATGACAAATATTCTTTCAGGAGTTATTGCACTCCGAAAATTTTGATTAAGAATTTCTAATGCCATCTTTATTTTGTACAGACTGTCACTCATATCTAAAAATTGATCTTCATTGTTGCAAAAATTAATGCATCCAAGTAAAAGACGAAATCGATCCATTGGCATTGTATTCACAATGAAACCGTTTTTTAACATGGGATCTTTCAATCTGTAGTCACTTATGAAAGGTAGCAAGTACAATCCCATCGCCAAAATAATTGAGAAAAAACTCATAATTTCGTCAACGTCTGTATTGACCCCAACATGAAGTCTGGATTTTGAAATGGATTTATGTTCCTCTAAAATTTGTTGAGCATAGGTATTCGTCTCCTTAGTTATTAGGTTCCATAAATCTTGAGTCTCGAAAATACTATATGCATCTTAGGGGCAAGTAACTGCACTAATGTAAAAATTGAAAATGGATGATTCCTGGCAAGCAGTAAAAGGTTCTTCAGTAGTAATATCATTTCAATTATTTATATGTAGCGCCGTCATGGAGATGTTAGCACTATAATCATCTGTATTATCAGCTATTGTCAGAAAAATCGGCCGTCATATCTCATAAATTTCGCAAAAACCTCAAACGTTACAAACACTGTTAAGTGATTTATTTCGTTATTATAAAGAAAACTTACCATGCACTATTTCATCCTCGTTTGATGAAATCTCTGGTGAACATGCCAGACAGTCATCACTACCGATATCCGAAAATTGTTCTTCAGAACCGACTAAATCATTTTCTTCGCTTATTCCGGGGAAACTTGTACCATATAGCGCGATGTTATCTTTTTCACAATCAGAACAATATGTACATTATCCATAATTTTCTGCGCACGGTTAGGATACCTTTTCCAAAGTTATTATTTACGCACTTCTCGACTGTGGTTATCGTACTAATAAAAACGCGGGAAAACTTGTTGGCTCCTAAAATTGTATATAGATCTTCGGGGACCGATCCCGCACTGGATTAACAAGTGTTTTACTTCAGTGCGGTATAGGTCGCCGAAGACCGAGACGATATTTTTGCATTGACCAGAATGTGAATATTGAACAATGTTTTAGCTATACGTAACACATTCCTATCTTGGGCGTCCTGAAAATTATATAGTTGACACATGAGAAAACAATGAATATCACTTTAATCGCACCACAATGCAGATCCGTATAGGTCCCCGGGGACAGATATCGCAGTCAACGTGTTTTATCGCATTTCTTTCGATAAAAACTCATCTCGAAATTTTGAGTATCGGCCCATTTTAGTTGCGGTAATAATAATAACTTTCATTTCTGCAGCATATACATATTTATATAGATATACATTTTTATATAGATAAGTCAAAAAATACACATTTCGAGGAAGGACAGAACCTACTAAAGGAGGACGATTAGTAACTTCAGTAAATATCCAGTTATAACAAAATGATACAATTAATAACGAATAAATTCAACCGCTTCAATAGTTTTTTCATATTTCGAAATACTCAAAAACGGTGTCGTAATCATAAACTTCGAATTTGAAATGATGTATATCGGAGTTTATTTTTGTGTTGGCATCTACAAGCAAGAAATGGAGTGGCCTGGGTTCCGGATCATAGACAAAAATGAGAGTGTCCATACCAGTACTTTAAGGTATTTAGTGTTCGTGTTGTCCATAACATATCATAGTGTTCTATGTATCTTGAATATGATACCGGTTAATCACTGATAGGGTATCGTAATTCGAAGAGAGGAATCACAGAACACTAGACAAAACTGTATTATCTCAAGATATAACCTACACAAAAACATTTTTGATATACTTCTTTTTATAAGAATATATTTTCTCTCTTTTCACATCCAACATCTTCATTTGAAAATTATTTCAAGGTAGGATTTTTGTTATTATTTAAATGCATGACTTATTGCTAGTCTTTTGGTTTTTCTTCAATTTTGGATTTTCCTATTTTATTAGAAGTGAAGAATGATTATAATCTTGAATTTGGGTGTAATATTCCACATTTACATGACGATATGGTTACTGCACCCTAGTATCATGGAAAATAATTAAAATGAATGACTGCAAACAAAAGGCGACTAGAGATAAATCAAAATTAAGAAGAATTTTATATGGCAGACAGACATAACTGATGTGGAATTAAGAATGGATAATAATAATAAGATAAATCTATAAAATGATATTCAAAGCTTATCTCAGAATATCAAATAAAAGACAACAATAACATGAATTCTCAAATGAAAGATACTTTTTTGTATATGATGAAGAACAAAGGGGAAATTTAAGCTTAGCACTATACTCACTGCTTGAATTGAAGATACCAGGGAATTCTCCAACAAGTACGATAAGAATGATTATTGATATTCAAAGGATGAAGAAAAAAAGGGGAAATTTAAGCTTGCCATTATACTCGCTGTTTGAATTTAATATCCCAGAGAAATCTCCAACAAGTATGATAAGAAGTCAGTCTATACCAAATAGTTGTAAAGGCTCAAAATTTTTACATGCTAAACTTGTGAAAATTGAGATATGGCAATTTTATCGAATAAAATAAATACTATATATGTATTTTGAAAAAATGATTTTATAATTTCATAATATAATGAGAAAAATATCTTATTTCTTCAGAAAATAAGGGATTAGTTGAAAAAAACAACATTTAATTTTAAATTGGCCCCAAAATACATACGTGAATAACTAGTTATTCAAAATGTAATCTTGCCTGATGATGCTACTGTGATAGCGAAACGAGTGTTGTAAATATAAGAATAAAAATTTGTGAAAATCAGAATAACCTTATTTAAATATTATTTAATATGGATTTTCACCAAGTAAGGACTGATTCAATTCAATATTTTAGTCACGTGAAGTTTTATTTTCTTTAATCTAGTGATTTTGTTTGTTAGGTAGGAATTCTAACAGGATTTACATGGAATATAAACTTATACTGTAGCAAAGAAAATGATTGTGGACAATTTGCACCTATCAAAATTGTTTCGGAATCATCTCAAGATCTTTTGAATTCTGGCCATACAATTATTCTAGATAATTATCATACCAGCCTTATATTGATAAACAAATTATTGAATGAAAAAACAAATCTTTTGGGAACTTTGAAGAAAACAGAACAGGTTAGGCTAAAGAAGTTAGACATAAACTCAAAAAAGGGGAAGTAATAAGCAAGGAAAATGGATCTGGAATATCTGTTTTGAAATGGACATCAGATATGTTGATTCCTTCAACAAAGCACCCAATCCATCATTCGGAGGAGAACAGATAATGTAGGGAAATCTGTAGCTGTAGTGGCTTACAATAAAGCTTAAAGTTCCATCGATCTTTCAGATAGAAAATTAAGCTATAACAGTTCCTTACCAAAGACTTTGAAATGGCATCGAAAAGTAGCAGTTGAAATGATACATGGAACCACATTTTCTTTACAAGTCCATAAATGAGTCTTCCACATGAATAACTGAATTGTGAAAAAATATTGATTCATTCTTATTTAAAGTAGAAGAATATCAATGAAGAAATGCAGGCAAAGAAGTACGATCTACAAAAAAAAACTTAACTTTTAATTTTATGTCCCTTCAAAAGTCCGTACAACATCGAATCAATCCGAGCATCAATGCACACAATAGTTCCAGACATCTTATATTTTAATGTAATGAATCGTTTGTTTTTTGAGATCTCTATATAAAATAAACTTTGAGGTTAGGTTTGATTTCTTTAATAACCTCCACCGTTTAAAGCCAATTGGAACATAATCAAGACCTAACGGACGATAGGCCAGGACTAATGATGAAGAAATATTTTTGCAGACTGCTTAACCAAAGTATTTACTCCTAATAATAACAATCCTGATGATGAAGCAGAAGAAAACATATTAGAAGCTCCTCTAAACATCTCAACAATAAAAAAATTCAGAGTAGCTTAGATTGAAAACGAAATAAACTACTAGAATCCTCGAAAACTGCAAAGAAGGGATGGACTAACTCCATAAAAGACTAGAGAATTACCAAAAAAAAGGAGAAATGCTACTGAATTATATTTTATATGCTATTATATTGGCTATAACAGTTGAAAACTGCAGAGATGATCCTCATTTCCAAACCAGGAAAAGATCATAGCAGGATCACTTCAGATCGTACTATTAGTTTGCTTTTTGTTATATTGAAAATCCTGGAAAAGCTTTTGATGCACAAGTTGAATTCAAATTGTAACACAGGGGAAAGGATACCACTGCATTAGTTTAGATTCAGAACAGAACATTCCACCATACAGCAAAAATATCCAATAACACATCAGATCAGCTAAGCCTTGGAACATAAAGATTACTGTTAGTCTATATTCTTAGACATTCAATAAGGTCTGGCATCCCGGTTTTCAAAATAAAAGACTTTCTCCCCATTACCTACTTCCAACTATCTCAGTGACAATGTGTTTAGGACCAGGATAAACATCAAAATATCTGAAAAGTCCTCAATAACATCTGGAGTACCTCAAGGTAATGTACTTGGCCGATTTCTACTTTATACAACAGATTTGCTTACAAATAGGGAAACCATGATGGGAACATTTGCTAATGATACAGCTATTATTCCAGACACAAAGATCCAGGGTTAGCACCTTATTAGCTATAAGATCATTTAAATGAAATTAAAAAATGAGTGGGTAAGTGCAGAATCAAAATTTATGAAACTATACTTTACATTGCGATGTATTCATAAATAATAAATAGATAGCAGAGCCCACAGCTGTCAAATACTTAAATGCATATGGACAAAAGACTCCTGCATATTTGCAAAAAATGAAAACAAATTGATATGAGGTTCAAAAATCTATACTGGATAATAGGAAGAAAGCCCAATTCATGACCGAGAGCAAATCTTTAATATATAAAACTGTCATCATATCAATATTAAATAGAATTGTGGGGATGCACAAATAAGTTAAATATGGCTATCACTCAGAGAAGCCAGTAAAAGATACTACATGTATGATGGAGGATACTACATGGTATATTATTAATCAGATCCTACACGAAGATCTGAAAGTGGTGATATGAAGTACATCATCAAAGAAAAGACTATGAGGCACCATGAAAAATTACATAATCACAAGAATACTTCTCTCCAACCACTACTGATCCACAAGATGGTAAAAGACTCAAAAAGAACTGCCCAGTAAATTACCATTTCATCATGTTAACTTTTAAAATAAATGTATTTTGATTACTAATGAAGTGTTAAATTTAAAAAAAAGGAGATATGGACAAGTATGATGTGATACATAGTTGCTGATTTTTCGTGTCTTCTAAAAACTTTTTAAATACTCTAATATTTGATGGAATGCTAGGGGGTAACATTTGATAAATCTTCAGCAGATTTATTTTTAGGGTATTACTGTATTCATATTGAAGTTTTCACATTTCATAATTTTACTCAACAAAAAAGTCTTTGTAGCAAGAAAGAATAAAGTAATTTTAGGAAAATTGAAGCTATTTGTCTTTGTAAATGCTAGTTTCATAGTGGATGTTTCTTATTATATAAGACTTGACAGCTGATTGTTATAATCACGAAGAACATTGATAATCAGTGCAGAAATTGTCGAAGTTCCAATCCAACTTTCGAAACCAAAAGACATTTATACAGTGGAGCCAGAAATGTAATACCGTTATCTTCATCGTCTATTTTTTCTACAAGATAATGCTCGATCAACTACAGAAAAGGTTACCTTGAACTACTTTGTAAAAAAACAATTTCTTGTTGTGGCGACATCAGTTTCTGGATCCTCCACCCATTGAGTACGTATTGGGCGTTATGAGTAGCATATTACTAGAGACCATGGAAGCAAAGAGATCATTGCTTCTCCTCAAATTATCAACCGAACAAAAATGTTGCATTGAAGATTTTGAAAAAGTCATTTTTTCTCATTTCATGACAATAGTATAAAGAGCAAGCATCATGACCGCATCAAATAATAAGTATTAGCAATAACGCACGGTATAAGCAGGATTTTATCACCACTAGTTTGATTTAATTTGTGTTCTGTATTGAATTGATGGACATAATAATATCTTCTTTAAATGATGTATCAGATATTAGGACTGTACAGTTGTGTAGTGTGTTTCTTATGGTACAAATGGTTCAGTTTTGCTGAAAAATCAAATATTCTGAATGATAAAGCCTAATGTGAGGAGAAAAACTTTACTACTGAAATAAGACTGATATTTGTTTTTAAAAATTGCTTTGCTTCTTTTAAATTTCACCTCACACCATTACTAAAATTACTTTAGCAGATCTTCATCCTGAGATACAGGCAGCCTGTGATACTATCTTTGTAGGAAATCGATCACCTCATTACCAGATGTAGAAATAAAACTGGAATTCCCCTATAGATGGCATCGGTTTAGGGACCGTAAGTCCGCTTCTGCAGCGCCAGCAACTCCTAGGAGTTGATGGAGACTTTCGACACAAAACAACAGATTTCCATACACTGGTATATTTTTCAATAACCTTAAACATGTTGAGTTTTGTGCCTACCAACAACAATTGGCAGACAGTATTGATTTTCTGTCATCATTTGAAGAAAACTGCTGCAGAATCGCATCGAATGCTTGTCAAAGCTTACGGTGAACATGCTCTTGGTAAAATGCAGTGTTTGGAGTAGTTCAAAAAGTGACATGAGAATAGAAGAGGGAAAAAGTTGGCATAGAACGAATTCCAAGCCTTAATGGATGAAGATGATACTCAAACAAGAAATCCCGGATCAATTCAATATGACAGAAAGCCATCTGCATTTGTTTGAAATCTATGGGAAAGATTCATAAAATAGGTTCTGCATGAAATTCATGAAAGGCAGCAAGAAAATCCACGTGAAATTCTTATTGAGAGACACGAGAGAAAATCATTTCTTTATTGAATTGTGACATGTGATGAAAAATGCATATATTTTGGGAATACTAAGAGTTGTAAATTATGAACAAATCCAGGTGAACCATTGACATCCACTGCAAGACAAAATCGTTTTGAAAAGAAGACAATGGTCTATGTTTGGTGAGATTAGAAGGATAAAATCTATTAAAACCTGGTTAGGAAATACTAGTACATGTGGCTTATTTTCCAGAATTAGCTCTGTCCGATCATCATCTATTCGCATCACTGGGACACACTCTTGTTTAAGAATGCTCCTGTTCATATGAAAATGTACAAAAATGGCTCAATAACTGGTTCACTGCAAAAGAAAAAGTGTATTTTTGGCATGGCATTCATAAACTACCGGAGAAGTGGGAAAGTTATATTAATAGCAAAGGAAATTATTTTGAATAAAGTATTTTGTATCATCTTCAAACAACCTACATATAATTTTCAGTAAAAATTCCTGTTTCAGGATTGCGAATGAGTGCATAATGCATCTTGGAGGCCAAACACATTAATGATTTTTCTGTGGTTGCTACTGCCATATCCTTAACTGTTTAATTATCTTAGCCTAAGAAACACGTATGCTGAAAATGTTATGTGGTTAAATGTCTTGACTATTATTGGGTATTTTCAGCCAATTCTTTCCAAAATTCCTTATATGAATAGAAATGAGGTTTTTTTGTTAGAGATGAGGAGTTAATAGATACCTTTTTGGATGATTTCATTATTAAGTTAAAATTTTTATTCTTTGATGCTGAATTGTCAATATTTTATTTTCTCTTCTTTTTTATGTTTCCTGGTAGCTGCCTTTCCTGACTTTGTAAATGCAGAATGGGATCTTTATTTATAGATGAATAATTATACTGAATACACCAGTGAAGACTAACACATTCTGAATACATGCTTTGGCATGCGCTTACATGGAAGTAATAACAGGGAATAAGATCAACAACAGCCTTACTGCGAATACAACAAGTTTCCCATTCAGGAAGAGTTTTCGTACTGTGGTTTTAAATCTTCAAGATTTCCAATAATCAATCACCCCTATCGTTCTTTTTTGAAACAATAGACAAAACAATCAAAGAAATGAATATTGATCAATGTGTTCATGTGAAAAAAGAAGTAAATGAAGAATGGTAAGTATTTTCGTACTATATACAAATTATAAAACATAAATTATTTCAAACAACCACTTTCAACACAACAGAATGGTGAAAAGTTAATCATATGGAGCCATATGTTAGTTTTAATAATAATATTAACAGGGATCTATTGCTGACAGTAAAAGGTCAGCGACTCAACGTCTTTCAGCCCATTTATAATTACAGATTTCTTAACGTTTAAAAAAAAATGAATAATGATATATAAACACATAATATTATGAAAGTAGATTTCATTAGTCATTAATTCGTTCTTCTATTTGTTGTACTTTCATTAAACAGTACAATAATTCATTGGATGGGTTGTGTTGTGAAGTCTTTTGTCAGGGTGTCTAATTTTTGTAATTGTACGAAGGGCTGTAGTTTCTACAATTTCCAAGTAGTTTAGAGCTGGATGCCGATCGGATGTGCATAATCCATGGCAGGTCTGCATGTTGTTGTGTATATTCTTTTATTCCTTATAGTAAGTTTGGTAAAAGTTTTGGCTCTTGCTTTCTTTTTAATTGAAGTAGTATATTTGTTCATTTTGTTATCAACTTCAACTCCTAGGTATTTTAATTCTGGTGTTGGTTTTTTGATGATTCCTGTTATTGTCATGCCTTATTGAATTTTCAAGTCGCATTTTCAGAATTTCTTTTCAAATGTTTTTGCTATATCTTCAATAAGAAGTATGAACTATAGTAATAGAAAGTTCTGCAAATCGATACAGTGTAACATACATCTGTATAACAATTCTAAACTCAGACAAGTTCAATAAGGTTTTGTTGATTACTGGAATATAAGTAGCAAACATGCGCACATTTGAAAGTTGTTGCTTTCTCGTCAATGCTCTGTAATGTCCAACGATTACAAATCTGGCATGTCACTCTGGCTCAATTTTAGAGCTTTCTATTACCATAGCTCATACTTCTTATTAATGTTATTCAATACATATAATCAGCCGAATTAATTTATTTGAATATAAATTTTCTCTATAATTGGCAATTAGATGATAGGGGCGGTAGCTGGATACCTGCTTCTGAACCATGTTTAGGAATTGTTGTAATGACACCTTTTATTCATTCCACCGGAAAATAACCAGTGTTTAGACAGTTGTTGCAAATTCTTCTTAATTCGTTCGAGAGAATAACATTTTTAATTAGCATATTACCCCGAGATCATGGATAGATATTAACGATTTACAAACTTGATCTTCCTAATTTGGCAGTAATGACACATGTTCTAACCTACCTACGGATCCCAGCTTTCCACTTTCTAAGCTTAATGCCTGAACATGTGTAAACCATCTTGCACTCCTTTGAGTAAAATCAAGTTAATTTATTTCTGTGGCCACCCCTTCAGGTTTCACTGTTAACAGTTTACTTACCCTCAGAAATAATATATCAACATTATTCTTACCATTACAAATTATTTAAATGTCCTTCAATCTTGAGTGTGTTTTTCATATTTTTATATTATTTCAAGTTTCCCCATTCACGAAGTTAGTAAGGCAGCTTAATTAGGCATAGTTGATTTATTCAAATATTGAATGGAATAGTCCGTTCATTTGTAATAGTTCATTTTGAAAAATGGAATAAATACGAAATTGCTTTGTTTCCTATTACTCGTTTTTTATTAACCCGAGTTTCGTAGTCTTACTACATTTTCAAACTGGTTTATAACAACTTATATTTCAAATATTTTTATATATTTAAGGACAACTTTGGTTTGTGTAGTACTTCGAAAACTGGGGAACACAAGTCCGTCTGCTCGTTTAATACTTTTGCTGCTGGATCTATTGATTCCAGAATGTCTAGTTTCTTGCTTTTCCATCAGATGTATTTTATGATTATCTAATTCTGAGAAAACATGATTTGTTAAAAAAAAAAGTTTCGGCAAAGTAGGGTTACCTTTTCGATGCTTAAATGATGATTGATGTTCTTTGAATATTTTTGTGAAAGTTTTCCCGGTTAGTTCTACATATACGCAACCGCATTCGTTTATACTACTCTGTCAAAAAAGTACCGGGAATTTTCAATTAAAACAACATTTTTACATTTAATCGTCAAAATTTATTGGGTCGCCTTCAAAATAGGCACCATTTGCTCTAATACATCTATGCCAACGGCACTTCCAATTATCGAAACATTTTTTATAGGCGCTTTCCGGGATGGACTTTAGCTCTCGCGCCGAATTTTGTTTTATGGCTTCAATCGACTCAAAACGGGTGCCACGAAGGGGTAATTTTAGTTTTGGGAAGAGGAAAAAGTCGCAGGGAGCCAAATCCGGCGAATACGGTGGTTGCTGAAGCACGTTTGTTGAGTTTTTGGCGAGAAAGTCAGTCACAATCGTAGCTCGGTGAGAAGGCGCGTTATCGTCATGCAAAATCCATGAGTTGTTCGCCCACAAATTTGGCCGCTTCTTAAGGATACGCTCACGCAAACGTTTCATAACGCCTAGGTAATACTCCTTGTTTACCGTCTGACCCTCTGGAACGAATTCGTAGTGCACCACGCCACGGATATCGAAGAAAACAAGCGGCTTTGGCGTGGTTTTTTCGGTTTCGGCTCATTTTTTGCCACCCATTCCGATGATTGCTGGATTGTTTGCATATCGTACTCGTAGACCCAGGTCTCATCACCAGTTATAATGCGTTCCATAAATGTAGAATCGGAATTACAGCGATCCAGCATGTCTGAAGCAACCTGTTCGCGATGACATTTTTGAAGAAAATTCAGGTCTTTCGGTACGAGTCGTGCGGCCACCTTTCTCATGCCCAAAATATCAATCAAAATCGTACGTGCGGACTCGTGGGATATCTTAAGATCATGTGCTATCTCTCTCAAGCTGGTACGACGGTTTTCCAGCACCCTTTCCTTAATTTTATCCACGTTATCTTCGATCGAAGCCGTCGATGGGCGACCACTTCACGACCGTCCTTGAAGGCTCTGTACCAGTGATATGCACGAGCATTATCACCAAAGGCCTTTTGCAACATTTTCAATGCATCGGCACAAGAAAATTCATTTGCAACACAAAACTTTAAACAAATTCTTTGCTCAACGTAATCACCCATAGTAAAAATCGGCACGCACTCTGACATCGACTGACTTAATCAGCTGTTGCAAACACACTAGTTGACAGATCTCGCTCAAGCTTGGCATAGTAATTAAAGACAGTGGTACCAACCTAGGAAAAAAAATTTTTACCTGCCTCATTGCCCCGCCAGATTTAAATCGATAATTCCCGGTACTTTCATGGCAGAATGTAAACTCCTGAAATATTAAGTGTTGCTTTTGTCTTCAGCATTGAAATATAGGTTGCAAGTTTTATGTGAAAGCTATTTTAATATTAATCGTTGAAGTTATTTGGGCTATCATTTGTGAAATTGGTCCAAAATATGTTGGTTTCAAAAATTTTTTGGTACTATTATTATTATTATTTATTATTAGTATCCTGATACTCCTAGTTCTTCGGTGAAGATCCCTCAGAAGCTTTTTCAGCTTGTGAAAGTTAGGAGATCAGTTGTGTTCTGTGTAGGCTTTGTTTTCTATGTTGGTAATGGGGTATATTTATTGAAGATTGAGTTCTTTTTTCTTTTTGTTTATTCGAGAATTCATAATTTTTGTTTGGAAATGAGTGTTTATATTTAGTTGTTTGGTTGTTTTTGGTTTCCTTTTTAGCGTAATATTATTTAACTGAATGGAAAATGGTTTATCCATCATTGATCTATATGCAGCGAGTTTAAGAAAGTTTGGATGGTTTGAAAAATTATATATCACAATCCAGTAGTAAAACTGTAGAACGAACTGACGCATCTGTGTTATTCTCCACTTTTTGAAGTTGTTTTATTGTCGAAACACACTCAATCTTCAAATGAAATGAAAAACAATAATTGTTTTGACACTTATCCAAACATTAAGTTTTTGGGGATACTGGATACGCACAGGAATACTCAGATGGTTATTCTTCCTAGACAAATATCTTATTACTGATTTTTTTCCATCATAGTTTCACAAAATTCCATTAGTTTGATGTGGTCTTCTGGAAAAATTTCTTGGTTTGTTTGATCCTTATAACATCGGTAACTATTCTTTTTCAAAATAATCCGAACACTTCTATCGCTCATATCGACTTTTTTGCAATTTGTTTACTTGAACAAGGTGCACTCGTTTCAACAGCACCACACAAATCTACTTCATTTTCAGAAGATTTTCACTAATTGTTTTTGGTAGTTTATCAGTCTTGCAATGCTTGCATGTCCGTAAACATCCACATTTCTCGAAATTTTTAATTATTTCAGAAATAGCCGAACTTGAAGGGATCAGCTTATCTTCAAAGGCAACAATAAATGAATACATTGTCTCTTGAATTGATTGGCCACCTAAAGTACGATTTCATGATCTGAATATTTTCTTCTACACTGAACATTTCGATTTACTTAATTTTCAACCGATATGCACTAACGCATCCCACGTTTGAAGTGAGAATGATTCTGATTGCTGAACGCAGAGTGTGGAGCCTCGTTTCGATCGAAGCATCCTCCCACTGCCATTGAGAGAGAATAGTCGTTTATTCGTCATCGCATCATGCTGAAGTTTTGATTCTTCCACTGCTCCAGTGGACCCTTGTGGTCCTCTAGATTAACATTAAATTTCCCAAGTTTCCGACTTCCTTTTCGATACCTGTCTACTCTTGAAACATAACTGCTTATTGATTGCATCAACAATCATAGATAATAAAATAATGCCTGCAATTAATCAGTCAAGATTTCAGTACTCCAAATCCGTATGATGAGATACAAGAGGTGAAGATTGAAGACATCGACATTGAAGAACAATTTATCGATGAGCATGGAATTCACAACAGACAAGTATTTTTGGACCAAAACCAATGTGTTCTTAGCGAGACAAAAAACAATTCTGAAGAAGAAATTATTGATTTGGAATACTATTCACAAGAAGAAAGGATCCTCAAGTGTAGTTCGTGTGAATACAATTCTAATCTTGAAGATGAAATGAAGGAACATATTAAAAAGTGTCAGTTACGTGTTGCACATTGTGACACTCGCATAGAAGTTGAACACTTAAAAAACAAGAAGTTTAAATGTTCATTATGCGAATATTACGCAGAGTATAAACATGTTGTCAAAAACCACATAGAATCCGTTCATTTGAAAAAGAAACATCAGTGCCACTTATGCGAACAGGTGAGCATGAAAGATCATGTGGACATAGCTGATTTGAATAAAAAATATCAATGTCATCAATTGTGTGAATATACTTCAGTAACGAAGAGGAATATGAAAGAGCATATAGAATATGTTCATTTCGACATAAAATATCAATGTTCCAAATGTGATTATGTTACAAAAAGAAAATACAGTCTCAGCCAGCATATAAAATCGGTTCACTTAAAAATCAAGGAACATAAGTGTCATTTATGTGAACACACTAAAACTTACACAATTTCTCCTAAAATTCCTATAAAAACACATTTTGAATTCCAGTGTCACTTGTGCAATTTTGGTGCACTTAAGCGATATCATCTTAAAAGCCATATATATTCTGTTCATTTTATATAATTATAAGTGAAAAAATTGCAGCTTTTTTTATTGAATGAATTGAATTCTGAACTATAGAATATACATTTTTTATACTTATATAATAAATCTGAGTATATGTTCGCTTATTATCTTTTCAGCTGAATAGATCAAATTGCAGAAAATGTCCTCAGCTTTAAGTCAACTCTGTCTATCTTAAATTTGATAAATTTGAAATATGTGAAAAAAAACTTTTACAATTCATCATACTTCTGAATTTCGATAATAAGATCTTTTGCGACTATGTAACATAAGTGTCACTTAATTTTTGAAAATCAAAACAGATTTAATCTGTTGTCTTCTACAATTTTAATTTCAAAAAATTTTTTGAAGAAACTTTAAGAATTAAATTAATGTCTTTATAAGCACTGCTCATATTTAATAGACGTCAAAATTCATCATACAATATCAAACGGAATTAAGAAAAACCAACGAACATAAACTGTCAATTAAAATTAAAATATAAATAAGCAAACATTTTTTGTTTCGTTCCAGGCATGCGTAATGAACTCTTCAGACAAACTTACGAAGCCCTGTTTGTTACAAAATGTATTGTTTTCCGATCCCATATGAATGAAAAATAACTCTTTCTCAAAAATATTGGATATATAAAGGTTCACTTTTATTTCTGTTGAGGACCGTGTATTCCTAAGATTCACTGAGTAAGTCTATACATTGTTTAATTGATTTTATTATTTTTTATATGTAAAGTTGAACTGATCTTATCGTAATCAATTAAACAATGTATAGACTTACTCAGTGAATCTTAGGAATACACGGTCCTCAACAGAAATAAAAGTGAACCTTTATATATCCAATATTTTTGAGAAAGAGTTATTTTTCATTCATATGGGATCGGAAAACAATACATTTTGTAACAAACAGGGCTTCGTAAGTTTGTCTGAAGAGTTCATTACGCATGCCTGGAACGAAACAAAAAATGTTTGCTTATTTATATTTTAATTTTAATTGACAGTTTATGTTCGTTGGTTTTTCTTAATTCCGTTTGATATTGTATGATGAATTTTGACGTCTATTAAATATGAGCAGTGCTTATAAAGACATTAATTTAATTCTTAAAGTTTCTTCAAAGAATTTTTTTAAATTAAAATTGTAGAAGACAACAGATTAAATCTGTTTTGATTTTCAAATTTTGTAATAATCCTTCTATCAAGTAAAAAACCGTTCCTTCTTATTTTATTTTATATGTAATATATAATTATATTAGGTTTTTTAAATAAAGAAATTCATTATACAGTGTTGAACGGTTTTAACTGAGGCCAAGTGCCTTATGAGCTTTGTATGATTTTCTGTGAACTTGGAACATAAGTACCTTGGATATATAAAGGTGTTCACTTTTATTTCTATTGAGGACCGTGTATTCCTAAGATTCACTGAGTAAGTCTATACATTGTTTAATTGATTTTATTATTTTTTATATGTAAAGTTGAACTGATCTTATCGTAACTTTAATTATTTCTTGAGAATGTGCTACATGTTTTGAGATTTTTTGAAGTAATTTATTTAAATATATTGAATATTTCAAATAAATTAGTTTTTGAGAAGTTCTTGAAATTATGTTTTATATTTTTGAGAAAGAGTTATTTTTCATTCATATGGGATCGGAAAACAATACATTTTGTAACATTTTGTAACAAACAGGGCTTCGTAAGTTTGTCTGAAGAGTTCATTACGCATGCCTGGAACGAAACAAAAAATGTTTGCTTATTTATATTGTAATTTTAATTGACAGTTTATGTTCGTTGGTTTTTCTTAATTCCGTTTGATATTGTATGATGAATTTTGAGGTCTATTAAATATGAGCAGTGCTTATAAAGACATTAATTTAATTCTTAAAGTTTCTTCAAAGAATTTTTTGAAATTAAAATTGTAGAAGACAACAGATTAAATCTGTTTTGATTTTCAAATTTTGTAATAATCCTTCTATCAAGTAAAAAACCGTTCCTTCTTATTTTAAGTGTCACTTATGTGAAAATGTCACAGCTTTTACAATATCTCTCGAAATTTATATAAAAAAGTCATTCTGAATTCAAGTGTCATTTATGTAATTTTGCTGCACGTATGGAATATCTTAAATATACTCTTTACATTTTATATCAGTGGAAATTTTTTTTTTTTTTTAATTAATTCAATTTTTATCTATGGAATGTACATTATCTATACTAATTTAATGATTATGAGTGTAAAATAAATTTATTGAGTTTGTGATTGATAAAGGTTGATATTTTTCTGAAGGTAGAATAATAGGTCGGGGAAAAGAAATCCATTATTTTTTTTTGTAGATGGCTGTAGTGATCGATATCTCGTAAAGTATCGATCAAACTATTTCAGATTTATGCTGGTTGTCAAGGCGACATTTCACACTAAAAAAATTTAATTAATCTTGCTCTTTTTTGTTTGCCCCATTCAGTTGTGAGTTACAGGGTATTAAAAATGGAAGTTGACAGAGATAAAATTCGTACATTTTACAGTTTTTCTTTGTCAGAACGGATGATAACGGGATAAGAAATGGATCACATATGACAATATTGTGCGAAAACGCTCGTGTTCAAAGCGCGGTGAAGCAGCTCAAACAGTGACCAAATCAGAATTAAGGGCCAGAAAGCTACTGCATTTGGTGGGACTGGAAAGTAATAATTTATTAAAAGTTGCTTTACTGTCAACAACTGGACCATTTGAAGCTAGTAGAGTAAGATCCCAGAGCGATAAGACACAACTTATTTTCACATAAATGAAACCTCATGTTCTCAGTAGTGTCTTATGTGCTCAGAATACCTGCGCGCTTGTGGAGCTTGCCGAGTGACACCTGGGCAGGTACCAGGTGTGAAAGGTAACTAAAATTAATAGTTACCTAACTTAAATTTTCATAGCTGATTTTTAAATATATTTTGTAGAGTGTTATTATAAAGTTATACCATAAGCGTCAGACACTTTTCATGGGCCAGAACTTTTGTCAGACGCTTTAAAGCTCTACAAAAAATAAATTAACTTAACTTATTTTTACATGTCTGACATTTAAATATGTTGTTCAGACAATTGTTACGAAGTTATATTTAATTAGTCAGACCAAATTGATTGACCAAACACCCCCTAAACAGCAAAATTATTCTGCCGTGAGTATGAGCGCGAAAGCATTATAGGTGCGTTTCGGAGCGAGTGAGACGGTCTTATTAACTCAGTCCGCCTTCTCTCATTCGTGTAATTCTTTTGTGTATTGTGTATGTGTCCTTTGGGTACAACCTAATAGTATACAGTATAGTTTGGATCTGTGAGACCACATGTTTTTGTTGTTTATGTCGTGTGATTTGTGAGTTATTTACATTATTAATTAACGTGAAAATCATGGAAGAAACAGAACCAGCAAAAATTAACGTGTACATTTTGTGGAAAATCTAGTGATAAATTAATATTATTTACCGAGATAACATTAAAAAAGTGTAAAATTATTTTACAACAGCGAGTGACACATAACCTAAAATTTAAAGACGTAGTTTTACCTGAAGATTTATATGATAAAGGTTATCATCCCGGAAAGCGCCTATAAAAAATGTTTCGATAATTGGAAGTGCCGTTGGCATAGATGTATTGGAGCAAATGGAGCCTATTTTGAAGGTGACCCAATAAATTTTGACGATTAAATGTAAAAATGTTGTTTTAATTGAAAATTCCCGGTACTTTCTTGACAGAGTAGTATCTCTACACCTCCTCGTGGTTCTAGCTAGACAACGTTAACCTTTTATAGAAGTTGATCGAAGTCGACAAGCATTAGTTATCTTATTATTGCATTCAGCCTTATAACTAATTTTAATATTTCGATAACTTTCATTTAAAGATAACGGCTAAGTAGAGAGTTTTCAAATATGTATGTTAATAATTTCAGTTAATTGAATTATCAAATTTTTTCGCTATCACGAATTTTGGTCGCTAGTCTGGAATCATCCGAAGGTTGGTCAAATTACAGCATTTAAATGTGAATATTACATTGAAAAAATTTTCTGAAAACGGTATCTAGTTTCGGAATTATGAATTTTTTTCGAGTTTTATGATATCCTTGGCTGGACGGTTTTTTCGCTATCAGGAATTTCGGTCGCTAGTCTGGAATTATCCGAAGGTTTATTAAATTGCAGCATTTCAATGTGAATACAAAAATCATCAATGAACGGTTCCTACTTTCCGAGTTATGATTTTTCACCCTTGTGAGTGAATGACTTGCGGGAATTAAGTGATTTATTTCAAGAAATTTTTAATTTTTGCTGTGTAGCTTGTACGAGACAATTCGAAAGTTATAAATCGTATTCTTTAGTGATTCAGTAGCTCAACACATCAAAAAATCAGTGAATAACACAATTTCCCTAATAAAAGAAGGCTTTGCAACGCCGCCTGCCGATTCGCATCTATCCCACGATCGACCCACCGCGCGTCATAAACCGTGGCTGGAAATGCGTGGATAAGTTCACATGAGTACCTACCTTGGATGAAATTATAGTAGGAAAAGTAAAGAGTGGCCAGTCGTGAAGGAGTTCATGGTAAGGCAAATAAAATGAACCGTATTTCTCTTTATTTTTGACATTATTTTTAGTTACTCTTGGTTTTTTGATGATATACTTATACCACACAAATGTCTTCCTCATCCATCGAGATTTGATGAACGTTTACAATCTTGGGTTTGGGAGTATGCTACAGAAGATGGAGAAAGCCATGATCTAGCAATAGATCATGGTGATGAGATAAGGTTTAGAGTAGTTGAAGACAAATTTGTAGATCACTCCTTCAGAACCAACTGGATCAACACAAGAACCTCCTAATGATGCGGAGAATAATAAAGTGACCTACTCGATCAAAGTAAGTTTTAGACATTTTATTATTATTACTAAGAGCCAGTTTCTGATTAATTTTCTTGTAACTTCCCAAAAATTTCTTAGTTCAATTTCAGTCAAGACCTAAGGTGTTTCAAAATAAGGAATGTTGGTGTTGGTTAAATTACTATCAGTGAACATTATCTATTTGAGGTTGCCAGTGTATCAGATGTTTGCTTAGAACTCTAGAAATATTATAAAATTTCCATTTTTCCAGCCAATCTGCATTCTGTTCATAACAAACATTTGTCTTGACAGTTCTAGTAAAGGTTTTTATTTTTGATTATTCATCATTAGATTATTTTATGATTGAATGATTGCACCACACACAAATGGAAAAGCATTTGAAAAAGTCTGTCCTCTGTTGAGACTGAACACGAATGTGAGTAAGGTTGAAAAGGTTCAATTTCAATATTACAGAAAACTTGGTCGACCTAAACTACATTCTAATTGAAGAAAAAATTGCATTTTTAAGACTGCAAATGGAAAAGTTATGGAGCATTATGAACTCAGGATGGAAATCTTGACAAAAAATGAAGGAAATCACTGACGTGAAATAGGTACCTTTTGTGCGCTTAACCGAGATATTCAAAACCTGCCCTGAAAATTTTAAGTCTCCAGCTTTTCCTGTAAGTTAGTGTTTATGGACAGACCAAGTGGATGGATAGAATGAAATTTTTTGTTTGAAGATACCTGAGTTATTTCTCCCTCAGATCTTCATGAGACTAATTGATTAATAATAAAAATTTGATCCCATTTTTGATTATAATTTTATATTAGTACTATTATTATATTTTATAATTAATTCCAGATACATCACTTTCAACAAACATGAATTTGCAAATAACGCATTCATATAATATATCTCACATTAAAATCAAATGAAGGTAAACTAAATATAAAAAGCATTTCAATATACATTCTGTCAAGAAAGTACCGAGAATAATCGATTTAAATCTGGCGGGGCAATGAGGCAGGTAAAATTTTTTTTCCTAGGTTGGTACCACTGTCCTTAATTACTATGCCAAGTATCGATGTCAGAGTGCGTGCCGATTTTTACTATGGGTGATTACGTTGAGCAATGAATTTGTTTAAAGTTTTGTGTTGCAAATGAATTTTCGTGTGCCGATGCATTGAAAATGTTGCAAAAGGCCTTTGGTGATAATGCTCTATCAAAAACTCGTGCATATCAGTGGTACAGAGCCTTCAAGGACGGTCGTGAAGTGGTCGCCCATCGACGGCTTCGATCGAAGATAACGTCGATAAAATTAAGGAAAGGGTGCTGGAAAACCGTCGTACCAGCTTGAGAGAGATAGCACATGATCTTAAGATATCCCACGAGTCCGCACGTACGATTTTGATTGATATTTTGGGCATGAGAAAGGTGGCCGCACGACTCGTACCGAAAGACCTGAATTTTCTTCAAAAAAGTTTTCGCGAACAGGTTGCTTCAGACATGCTGGATCGCTGTAATTCCGATTCTACATTCATGGAACGCATTATAACTGGTGATGAGACCTGGGTCTACGAGTACGATATGCAAACAAGCCAGCAATCATCGGAATGGGTGGCAAAAAATGAGTCGAAACCGAAAAAACCACGCCAAAGCCGTTGGAAAATGAAGGTGATGCTCATTGTTTTCTTCGATATCCGTGGCGTGGTGCACTACGAATTCGTTCCAGAGGGTCAGACGGTAAACAAGGAGTATTACCTAGGCGTTATGAAACGTTTGCGTGAGCGTATCCGTAAGAAGCGGCCAAATTTGTGGGCGAAAAACTCATGGATTTTGCATGACGATAACGCGCCTTCTCACCGAGCTACGATTGTGACTGACTTTCTCGCCAAAAACTCAACAAACGTGCTTCAGCAACCACCGTATTCGCCGGATTTGGCTCCCTGCGACTTTTTCCTCTTCCCAAAACTAAAATTGCCCCTTCGTGGCACCCGTTTTGAGTCGATTGAAGCCATAAAACAAAATTCGCCGCGAGAGCTGAAGTCCATCCCGGAAAGCGCCTATAAAAAATGTTTCGATAATTGGAAGTGCCGTTGGCATAGATGTATTGGAGCAAATGGAGCCTATTTTGAAGGCGACCCAATAAATTTTGACGATATATATATATATATATATATATATATATATATATATATATATATATATATATATATATATATAAATCATTTACCACATTATTCCTCCTAACAGTATTGTTGGCGATACATTATTAAATAAATTAACGAAAACAAATGAATATATTTCTTCTATCAAGTAAAAGGCCTTTCTATTTTATGAAAACAAATGAGGTTATGCTACTCTGGTTAACTTTTAACGATTGGATTTTCTTTTGATTAAATAAACCAGTGATTAACTTATGTGTCAGGAAACATGAAACATTTTCCTATGTATTGAATTGTATCAGTCCTTACTTGGTGAAAATCCATATTAAATAATTTGAAATAAGGTTATTCTGATTTTCACAAATTTTTATTGTTAAACTCACAACAATTGTTTTCTTTTTTTTTTCAAACAAACATTTGGTATAGAACCAAATGTTTTGTGTATTAATTATTATTCAAAAAAATTGTTATTCAAAATGTGATCTTGTCTGATGATGCTACTGTGATAGCGAAACAATTGTTGTGAGTTTAACAATAAAAATTTGTGAAAATCAGAATAACCTTATTTCAAATTTTTTTCCTATGGTTCAATCTCAACCTTAGCTATCGGTAACTAGACATTGTAAAACTGGCCGTTAGTGCATTTGTCCATTGTTATCTGACGATATCACTTCATACCTTGTGTTAATATCGGGTGTTTTTTTAGAGTGATAGAACTTTAAATTGAAATAAAACACATTTAAATTAAGATTGAAGCCAATTTTTTTTTATTTTAAAGATAATTTTATGACATTTATGTTTTAAAAATAATTTCCGGCATATGTCCACCACCACTAGCTCTAAGGAACCGCATTCGACAAGACTAATTTTGGACTGACCACTTTTTAGAGTAATTGAGGCCTTATTTTATCAATAACACGATTTATGTTGGCTTCCAAAGTGTCTATTGTTTCTGGTTTATCAGCATAAATGATAAATGAATGACTTGACATAACCCCAAAGAAAATAATCCAGTGGAGTTAGGTCGCATGATCTTGGAGGCCAATTAATTGGACCATTTACCTTGAAATAATGTTATCGCCAAATGTTTCCTTCAATAAATAAATTGTTACGGTAGCAGCATGAGGTGTAGCACCATCTTGTTGGAACCAAAACACTTCTGGATCGATACCATTCAAATTTTGAAACAAATAATTATTGATCATCGATCTGTAACGAGCACCATTCACTGTAACATTAGCTCCAGCATCGTTTTCAAAGAAATATGGACCGATGATGCATCCATCGTGTAAGGCACACCATACAGTGCATATTTCAGGATGCAATGGAACCTGCAGAACTTCTTGAGGATTGTTTTCACTCCATATACGGCAGTTTTGCTTGTTTACATAGCCGTTCAACCAGAAATGAGCGTCATCACTAAACACAATTTTACGATAAAAAAGTGGATCAACTTCAAGCTGTTCTAGCAAACAAACGACGCTCATTATGGTCAAGTGGCTTTAATTCTTGAACCAGTTGGATCTTGTATGGGTGTAGACCAAGATCTTTACGCAAAATTTTCCATGTGGTGGATGAAAAGAGTCCAACTTGTTGACGAAGACAAATCTGGATAATCATTAACACTATGTCTTACAGCAGCTATATTTTCTTCTGTACATACTGTTCTTCCTCTTGTTGTTGTTGTATCGAGTAGAGAAAATGTTGTCTGAAATCTATCGATAGTTCCACGAATAAGCTGCTCTGATGGACGATTATGTAAACCATAAATTTCACGAAGTGCTCTATAAGTTTGGCGAATAGAACACTGATTTTGAAAATAAATTTCAACAATTTGTAAACGTTGTTGCGGCGTGAGTCTTTCCATGATACTTTGTCAATGCTTACTGAACAGAAATGTCAAAATATGACTGTCAAATCACAGTTATCCCTATCGAAACTTCTAACACTCTAGAAAAAAACACCCTTCATAAACAAGAAAGTCTGAAAAACAAAAAGAGAAATGATTGAAAAGAAATGGGCCAAAGTATTTTGTCCCAGCAACCGTATTGAAATAAAATTTGGAAAAAAAAAATTTTACCGGTGAAATGCATAAATACCGATTTCTAAATAAAGAAATGATGAATAATGGTGAAGTCAGAAGCTTTTTGCGCACTTGTCCATTTGCCCTGAAAATTTCAAAACTGAGAATTACTTCTTACATATAATAAATAAAAACACAGAATTAATTCAAGAAAGTCAAACAAATGTAATTTTTGGGAATTTCAGAAGTGTTGTCTAGAGGTAAGAACATTTTTTTTTTAAATCTGGTTACCTGAGCTATTGAAATTTATCTGTTTCTTTATAGATATTTTCACAGGTTTCAAACGTTAATTTTTAATGAATTGAAAGTTGAAAAAATTCTAGTAATTTACCCCTATGGAAAAATTTAACATCCAAGTACTAAATTTGAAATTTTGAAATACATATTTGAAAAATAAAATTTAAAATGAAAATAACTCGTGAACCATTTATTTGATTCTGCCTATTTCTGAACATGACTGATATATTTAGACTTCAAACCTAGTCTGAAAATTTCAAGTCTCTAGGTCCTTTAGTTTGGAAATTTGCATTTTTACCTCCAGTCATCGACGGATCCTCACGAAATTCGGCATTCTTTGTGGCTTTATTATAAATACCAAATTTGATTTCAACTGGATTAGTAGTTTTGGAACTATTGGGGAAAAAAAATCCAAGTTTAAATAACTACAAACCGATTTTGCTCAGTAAAGAGAGATATTAAGACTACAAACCTATTGTGAAAGGTTCTCTAGCTCTTTTTGTTCAAAAGGTAGTGTTTATGTACGGATTCGTCGGACAGAATTTTTTTTTGACTTCCGATTTTTCATCAGTGAGTCTTTTGAGACCAGTTTCGGTTCCAAATTTAAAAAAAACAGACCTTTAAGCTTAATGATAGTACGCAAAATTGAGGATAACTACAACTTATTTGAAAGAATTGAAAACTTTCAGTGTAAAATTCTATTAACACTCTTTGCAAAGAAGATCCAAGTTCTCCTCCACTATGCCCGATAAAATCATATCAGGCTTCAATCTACGAATATATATTGTAAAATGAATATCATATCTTCAGTAGTTCAAAGTATATGTTATCTTACAATCATAGAACTAATTGATGAATAATATAATGTATTTTTTTCTCAGGGAAGTATAAACGAACTGAATAAAAGACTGGGTCTTTTATGTTGGTAGATAAATCAGCAGTAAATCAGGAGCAACTCTTCTGATGAAATGGAGGAACTACAAAGCCTATGTCAAAATGACATGGATGAAAAAATGGAGAGTTCTATCAAACCTTGACATATTTAAATTAGTTATATTTGGCCATAAACTATTAAACAATTCACCAACCATCAGAATGCTCCATAATATAAAAACAGTACAACGCTGAATACCTAGAAATCGCAGTGGATAATAAGACCAATGTTAAAATAAATTCCAGTAATAAAAAAAGAAATAATTGCTAGATCAAAACACCTAAGATCCCTCACCTACAAAAACCTCGCGATAAACCACACAACAGCTTCAAGAATCTACCAAACTGTTTGCAGACTGATATTAAAATATGGACATCTAATATATAACTGTAGAAGACCCATCCTTAATTATATGGAAGTAGCAGAATGCAGTAGTTGAAGGACATTGAGTAAGATATGCTATCCAGGAAATCCACTTCACAACCCACCGAATGACCTTTCTCATAAAAAAAATAAAGATAGAACCGATTCTGAGTAGACTTAAGACCTTGGGAAAGAAGTTTGTGAGCTGAGCACATAACCAAGTCCTCCAGCCCGTTGTTCTACAAGATGCGAATCAAAAGAAAGTACCTGTTCAAAACCCTAATGGGTGCAAGTGGAAGTGATAGATGACACTGTCAAGTCACATTTGAATTTTTTTTTCTCAAAAATTGTGTACGAAAAAAATGTATATATAGTATGTATTTTATACTGGCAGAAAGACACAAGTCGTTAGCCATTTCCTAAAGCAATAAACATCTTTTCTCTACCTATCTCTCTCATGATGGTGTATATAAAAAGTATAAATATATATAAATATATATATATATATATATATATATATATATATATATATATATATATTGTAAATTTATTTTTATTTGTTACGCGCTTGTTTTGTGATTACATTAATATAATGAATAAGAGTTGATTTTAAAATGTGTTATTCTTCCATAAAGTGCTGGCAGGTTATAATACAGAGAAAATCAGATATTTATTCACTGATAACAATAGGTTGGGGAAAAAACTCTAACTCCTAAAGTGCTGGTAGGTTATAATACAGAGATAATCAGATATTTATTCACTGATAACAATAGGTTGGGGAAAAAACTCTAAATCCTAAAGTGCTGGTAGGTTATAATACAGAGATAATCAGATATTTATTCACTGATAACAATAGGTTGGGGAAAAAACTCTAAATCCTAAAGTGCTGGTAGGTTATAATACAGAGATAATCAGATATTTATTCACTGATAACAATAGGTTGGGGAAAAAACTCTAAATCCTAAAGTGCTGATAGGTTATAATACAGAGATAATCAGATATTTATTCACTGATAACAATAGGTTGGGGAAAAAACTCTAAATCCTAAAGTGCTGGTAGGTTATAATACAGAGATAATCAGATATTTATTCACTGATAACAATAGGTTGGGGAAAAAACTCTAAATCCTAAAGTGCTGGTAGGTTATAATACAGAGATAATCAGATATTTATTCACTGATAACAATAGGTTGGGGAAAAAACTCTAAATCCTAAAGTGCCGGTAGGTTATAATACAGACATAATCAGATATTTATTCAGTGATAACAATAGGTTGGGGAAAAAACTCTAAATCCTAAAGTGCTTGTAGGTTATAATACAGAGATAATCAGATATTTATTCACTGATAACAATAGGTTGGGGAAAAAACTCTAAATCCTAAAGTGGTGGTAGGTTATAATACAGAGATAATCAGATATTTATTCACTGATAACAATAGGTTGGGGAAAAAACTCTAAATCCTAAAGTGCTGGTAGGTTATAATACAGAGATAATCAGATATTTATTCACTGATAACAATAGGTTGGGGAAAAAACTCTAAATCCTAAAGTGCCGGTAGGTTATAATACAGAGATAATCAGATAGTTATTCACTGATAACATACAACTTCATGTTTTGGATTGTCCGATTTGGGTCAAATATGCACCGTTTTGTTCTATAATTTGTTGCTATTTTAAAGGTAGCTCCACAATGCCCCTCTCATAAAAGTCTTGGTCCTTATTGTCGAAGAACTCTAGTAGTCCATTTTCCCTCTTAATGCCGATTTCTTATCATTCGGTAAGTTTCGTAATGTGAGAAAAAGGTGGTAATCGCTTGGTGCCAGGTCCGGACTATATGGTGGATGCATTAAAAGTCCCCAACCAAGCTCACGAAGTTTCAGGCGAGTTATTACAGATGTGGCGTTGTCCTGATGAAACATACACTTCTGTGGGTCAAATGTTAGCTTCAAACGGTCGAGTTGTTGACAGTAGAGATACGAATTTACTGTTTGGCTATATGAAACAACACAATAAATGATTACTTTCCCGTCCCACTACTGCTTCACCGCGCTTTGACCACTATCGTTTTCGTAGTTTCCGTTGAAGAAATGGGTCGATTTCATTCCGTTTGAATCCTGGGCTATGCTACGACAACTCATATGCCGGTCAACTTCGATTATTTCTGTGATTTTATCGACATTTTCGACGACGAGCCTGCCTGTGCGAGTTGCAATATCAAAAATACGTGAACGGAATCGACGAAACTAAAATTGTATGCAATTAGCTGTTACAGTATCAGGACAATAAACACTTCAATTTCAGCCGCCTGGCTTACATTTTCGCCTTTATCAAAGAAAATCTGTAAAATGTACCGAATTTTCTTTGTGTTGACTTCCATTTAAAACAACAAACGAATTTTTTTAGTGTGAAATGTCACCTTGATAATGAGCATGACACTGAAATTGTTTGATCGGTACTTTAAGAGATATTCATCATTACTGCTATCTGCCCAACAAATGATGGGTTTCTTGCTCCCCAACCTTTCATTTCAAGAGCTTTCAGGAATAATTTACACTCTTATGATACTGAAGCTCTTAAGGAATGCGGTGTTAAAAGTGAACTTCTAACCTATTGATTTCGGTAGGTAGGCGTTTCGTTCCAACTTGCATGCTTGTCAGCAGAAAAGACTATTGTCAAACATTTTTTGTGAGAATTTGCATTCGTTATAAGAAAAATATGGGATGCTTTGAGAAGTATAATTTATGTAAATATTACGAAGTATAAAGAAGTGTTGAGCCATGTGCAAATGAGCTGTCTTAATGTAATATATTCAACGCAATTAATCAATATGTATCATGCTGCCATTGGTTTACCGAAGCATTTTGTTTATTGTTTCAGTATTTCGAAACAACAAGATCAAAATTATTAGTTGTGTGGTGACGTGCCCCCGCTGCTTCCACAGAACTCAGCATTGCTCTGCTACAGCTTCCCGGCGTATCCCATAGAGGACGCTACCGCTTTCCGAATACCGAGCTCACCGTCCTCGCCGGGTTCAAGTTGAGCAGAGTGCGAGCGTAACACCCGTTGTACTTCATAGGTGACACCGACGTGATGGACAGTTTGCTTGAAAAGCGAACCAACCCATTCATTGGTGGCCCTAACTACCCGATCGAATATTTCCTAGCTAACCTTCCTTTCGTTCCACAGTAGCCCTACTGAGGAGATGGCACCGCGATCAGTCCAGCGGTGGACTGTTTCCTTGCCAGGTCTTAACGCCCAATTCCGTAACCCTACCGACGATCAGTGGAGGGAGAGTGTGTGGTGACGTGCCCCCACTGCTTCCACAGAACTCTTCTTTGATCTGCTACAGCTTCCCGTCGTATTCCATAGAGGACGCTACCACTTCTCGAATACCGAACTTACCGTCCTCGCCGGGTTATGACGTGTAAGCAATAATAATGCATCAATTTTTGGTCTAGCGGTCACAAGCGAAAAGGGTAATTATTACGTGAATAATAATGCGGACCAGATGCCACAACGACAAAGGTGATCATTAAATGAATAAAAATAGTTTTTACAGCTAGTACAAAGTATTTAAAAACTTGGGATTAGGTGAGAATGAACTCATATCTTCTAATAAAAAAAAATATCGAAAATTGTTGAAAATTACATTTGTCGGTTGGTTAAGTATGCTGAATGAAGTTGATTGGTCATAGTTTCCTTAGAGTAGGAAACAGATAAGAAAGGAATGAAAGTTGTAATATTATACAGTTCTGTCCCTTTTTAACTTAACGGTCTCACGCTAAATCTGTCAATCCGTAAAAGATCTCTGCTTTTCAATTTGCGTTACACATGCCTATGATCATGTGATTAATAACGGATAAGTTATGTATTCTTAATACAGGGTGGACCAGTGAAGTACGTCTGTTCATAATATTTACGTTACTAGATGTTTAAAACCATCTGATATGTAGTGACTTCGTTCAGAAATGCACCGCTGAATCCATTCTTGGAAGTTGGCCACCACTCTTTCCAGCACCGCTTTGTCGATCACGGTGATCTCCACGCGAATTGCTTACTTAAAAATCTCACAGAGTTAGAGTCTTAAGCCGCCTTCAGTTTAGGTGTCCTAAGAAGAAATAATCACCACACCTCAACAGGTCAAGGGATCGAGCGGATGTCCCCAAATCAGGAAACCACACGACTTGATGACAATGTGAGTATTTACTAATTTTAATAACTTTCACAACAGAAAAGAGATTTTCCTATTCTAAAATATTTCAGTTATTTTTGTTTATTGATTCATTTATTTATTTGTATTTATTGCTTCAATAGTTGTTGATTATTCATTTAAAATATTTATTCATTATTAACAATATTAATTTAACGTGTTCTCATTCTTGTATTTGTGTCACATTCCATTTTTGTTCAATTTTTTTCTCCAAATGGAGGAGAAATGGGGAATTTCATCTATTTCCATAAGTTTCGATTGATTATTTTTTTTCTATTAGTGTATTGTAGAGTTTATTGTAGAGCCCTGATGAAGATTTTGAAATAAATCAAAACATCGGCATTCTGTCAAATTGAGTCTTTTCAATCCTGACCAAAAGAACCCTCTTATTACTTCAATTTGATTCAATTTCAACATCTACCCGCCTTTATTGAAAAACTCTGTATATGTATCGGGTGTTTTTTTTAGAGTGATAGAACTCTCGATAGGGATAACTGTGATTTGACAGAAGGTAGAAGCCATGTTGTTTTGACATTTCTGTTCAGTAAGCATTGACAAATTATCATGGAAAGACTCACGCCGCAACAACGTTTAGAAATTGTTGAAATTTATGCATCCACCACATGGAAAATTTTCCGTAAAGATCTTGGTCTAGATCCATACAAGATCAAACTGGTTCAAGAACTAAAGCCACTTGACCATAATAAGCGTCGTTTGTTTGCTGATTGGGCCCTAGAACAGCTTGAAGTTGATCCACTTTTTTATCGTAAAATTGTGTTTAGTGATAAAGCACATTCTTGGTTGAACGGCTATGTAAACAAGCAAAATTGCCGTATATGGAGTGAAAACAATCCTCAAGAAGTCCTGCAGGTTCCATTACATCCTGAAAAATGCATTGTATGGTGAGCTTTACACGCTGGAGGCATCATCGGTCAATATTTCTTTAAAAACAATACTGGAGATAATGTTACAGTGAATGGTGCTCGTTACAGATCGATGATCAATGATATTTGTTTCAAAATTTGAATGCTATCGACCCAGAAGTGTTTTGGTTCCAACAAGATGGTGCTACACCTCATGCTGCTACCGTAACAAATAAAATTAAATGTGTTTCATTTCAATTTAAGGTTCTATCACCCAAAAAAAAACACCCGATTTAATTCAACCTTAAAGTTTTGTGCGTATTTATGAACTACTTTTATTTTCAAATGAACAGTATCAAATGAAACTGCCACAAAATTATTTCAGAATTAAATTATAAGTTTATTAAGAAAACTAATGATCATAATTGTCGATAATAACCCTTGGCCGTTTCTAGGTCAACTAATCTACTCTTTCACTTGAGATCCAGCAAATGGAAATCGGAGACAAATAAATATATGATTAGAAGCGGATATAAGATTCTTAGTGGAACGAAATAAGGTTTACAAGCACATTAAGTCCATATACTCCTCTAGAAGATTGATATTTTAATGTTGCAATATTTTCTTCAGCTAATTATGGAGATGAAAGAATGGGATGTTATAAAGTGGAAACGATCCTATTTCACACATTGCTTTAACACACCGGCTGATAAGTTCCCGATTTAATGAAGAAAACACAATTTTCCATCAAATTTAACTTTTACATCAACAGAGTCAGAGCTTCACAACATTATTTTTCAACTTCAGTAAAATAAATCTGAACGTGTGGAAATTGACAGTTTTGTAATATATTTGCAGTTTCTTCATTCAATTGTGAGGGGACGATTTCATTGCAATGTTACTTTTAAATTCCAGTAGGTCAAAATTCACACCCTGAATTGATTATAATGAATCCCTCATGAAACCCTTGCATAATTTGTATATAACTAATATCACGTGTTTGTAGAATACCTTTGATATAATTCAGAAGCCAAATAAATGTATCTCAGCTCAAAGTTTTCTATTTACTTCATATGAGTTAACACAATTCATTTTATGTTTTCAATGAATTTCACTTTGCTGCTTTTAGTGTTTCCGAAAGAAAGACGATAAGTTATGATATTTCGTCGACATTCTAAGAATATTCTTTAAATTCAAATGTTTAAATATTTGTCAGCCTTGTGAATATTATGCATATCATATGAGGAAATGAAGGGAAACACAGAAATAATTGTGAGATTTTTCAAAGAAAAAAGTAACATACTTTAATTATCAAGGTAACGAAATGTGGTCATATTTGATTAGATCATTTCATATCAACTTGTATAAAGATGCTTTGTCCTCAGTTCAAGGAGAAGTGAAAGGATATTATTTCGCTCGTTATTGAATTCGAAGAAAACCATCTTAAGCCGAACGCTATTGCATCCTTCATACTGAACAGTTCGGCAGTGTTTTATTTTTTCGGTAATTAAAGAGTGTTCCATTTAAAATGTCAATTATGGGGAGTTTTTACTTCTACTAAGCCTATCAAAGAATCTGTTTCAAATTTTGCATTTCTAATGGAATGTCCTGTGCGAAAAAGTTGAAAATTTTCATAAGGCTCACTACAGTGAATTCACTTTATCAAAGTTACTCACAATTGGGTGGTACATTGCATTCAGAACCGGTCAAGATTTCGTTAAATCATTAAAGTAAAATACAGGAAAGGGTGACTCAAATTTATCGTTTGAGTCTGAGACAGACAGCCACTGAAATTTGTGTATCTCACGAACAAATTCGTGTTTTATTATTTATTTCAAACTATGGCAGGACTGCTGAGGAAAGAAAGATGATCAATATTGCACCAGCAACATTTGACAAAGATTACCTCATAAACGAAATTCTGTCTAAAATATCACTGAACAACCACCGTTTTCCACTGATATGCACCCGGCCGACTTTTTTCTCTGTCCCAAACTTAAATTACACTTCTAGGCACCCACTTTCAGTCGATATAAGACATAAAAAAGATTTCCCGGCGTGTGCTAAAGTCGATTCCTGAAAATACCTTTGAAAAATAATTTGGTGATTGGATTATTCATTTTCGTAAGTGTATTATTTTGGAAGACTACTTTGGAGGCGATACATTTGGATGAATAATACATATTTTTTGTTCCATTGACAGTTGGTCAATGTTTTGTATTGTTGTCCCTAAAGAATGGATTGGAAATAAATATATGTAATTTGTCTATATGGAATAAAGAACCTATGTGTGGAATTTTCAGCGTCTTTTAATCAAATTAAGGAGAAACTATGTCAGTATTTCGTATGAAGACGTGTTCTGGATCAAACCGTTGAGGGAATAAAGTTATTCGTTTCAGTTACTCCGTGAAATGAATAAATAATTTGTATATCAAGAACTCTTAATCACGTAATAACTTATGTTACCTATTTTCTTCCGAATTAAGTTCTGTTTATAATTTTGACGACCTCTTAGATTTTTCATTAACGGATCATAAGATTTCGTTAACTATACAGTCAATTATATCTTGAACTTGTGGACCTGATCAATTGAGTATCGAGATGTTACGTTTGTCTTGTCCAAATACACGAACAATTCTTCGGTTCGCGGTTTCATGATGGCTAGAAGGTTGCTGAAGTGATTCCTTTGTCCAAAATGAAAGATCTTGTTCAGTTGAATGGGCTGAGATCTATATCAATCTTGTTTCCTTGTTCAAAAATTTTATGGATGATTTGTGTAGGCAGAATAAGACATCGTCCAAATAAATATAACATCTTACCGATGAAACAATAAGGTTTTGGAAAAGATTATAGTTGCTGTACCCTCTTGTTAGATGCTATTGATGAGATCCATCAATTCTGGGTACAAGTGCGCATTGATTTTACTCGATTGTTCAAACAAATTGGTTTCTCGTGTGCAGCAATTCAATTCATTGAAAATTTTTTGGGGGGACGTAGGGAGTACGTGTTTCTGAAATGAGTTCTGTGAAATGTGATGTTACTCAAGACTCTGTACTTGGGCCATTAATCTTTTGAATGTCTACCTTCTATATTACAAAAGCCTGGAAATACTGCAAATATTTCAGGTTCGTTAATGACGCACAGATTTTGTTCTAGTTCTCATCCATGATGTAATTGGAGCTAGTAGAAAGATCAACGATGACTGTCGACTGAAAAATATCAGCTTTCAGTGAACGCATCCGAAACTAAGGGAAGGATTAGAAAGCTGTTACAGGAAAAACTGCGGATCATATTGAATAGGGAAACTACTTCTTGTGTCGGGCCTCGAATTAATTTCAGATTGATTGTTGATACATATTTGGGATTCAGCGAACATGTTTCTTCATGCATTACTAAAAATTTCACAAATCTTAAGATGCTGTATCACCACAGGCATTCTCTTAAAACCGAGCTGAAGATCTTGCTTACTGGCACTGTAAATTCATTTTTTATGACACAGTATATGGTCAATGTTTGATTGAGTTAAATCACAACAGAATTTAGAGGGTTCAGAGATCATGTTTGATATTTAATCACGGAATCAGAAAATATGATCCTATAACTCACAAATTGAGAGACTGCTCATGGTTGGCCATGAAAAATAGATATGAGTTTCATGCTTCCGTGTTATTTCATTTTATTATTATTATTCGCGATCTTATTTATATCAGAAGATTCGCTTACTCCCCGATATTCACACATTGTATGTTTGGTTTAGAGGATTGTTATTGCCCGTTTTCTAGACAAGGAGTGGCAAAGTAGAATTTTGTTTATTTTTCATGAAATTCATTTTATGTTCGTTGAACCTCGTCTTGAAGGAACGTCCTGTTTGTCCTATATATTTATTACTGCACGTAGAACAAGAAAACTCATAAACTCCTGATTTGTGTATGTTTGGAGTAGGATCCTTTGCGTTAAATAATAGCGATGATAATTTGTTTTGTGGTTTGAAGGCAATATTGACAACTGATTTTGAAAAACTATTAGCCACTTTTTGACTTATGCTAACAAAGTACAATAGAGAAATGAACTGAAGAAAATAAAAAATTCATTTCTCTATCGTATTTTGGTAGCATAAGTCAAAAAGTGGCCAATAGTTTTTCAAAATCAGATGTCAATATTGCCTTCAAAACGCAAAACAAATTACCATCGGTATTATTTAACGCAAAGGACCCTACTCCAAACATACACAAATCAGGAGTTTATGAGTTATCTTGTTCTACGTGCAGTAATAAGTATATAGGACAAACAGGACGTTCCTTCAAGACGAGGTTCAACGAACGTAAAATGAATTTCATGAAAAATAAACAAAATTCTACTTTTGCAACCCATTGTCTAGAAAACGGTCATTCCTTTCCCACCATAGATAATCTTGAAATTTTACATGTAGAATCAAAAGGAAAGAAACTGGATTATCTAGAATCTGTTGAAATTTTCAAATTAGTTCACAATAACAATAATGTAAAAATAATGAATGACTCTACGGATCTATGTGAATCGAAAATATTTGAGATATTTAAAAAGTAACATATGTTTAAAACCTTTTTCAACGAACATAAAATGAATTTAATGAAATGTAAACAAAAATTCAACTTTTGTCACTCATTCTTTAGAAAACAGAAACAAAAGAAAAGAAACTTGATTATTGAAATTTTCAAATTCGTTTACAATAAAAATAATGTAAAAAATAATGAATAACTGTATGGAGCTTTGTTAGTCCAAATATTTGAGATAAACAACAAAATAATGTAAAAATAATGAATGACTGTACGGAGCTATGTAACTCCAAGAATTATTCGAGATATTTAAATGGGTACCATCTGTTTAACAACCTTCTTTGTCTATTGCCGACATTCCGATATCTGTTAGAAGGCCCCTCTTTTTTAACCCGGTTTTTTATCACTTTCTGATTGTAAACCTCTGTACCACTTTTAGGTGTTACCTAAATAATATTCAATATATTTATCAGTTTTGTTTAAATAACACTGTACCACTGTTAGGTCTTCAGTTGTCTGATGATGGGATAGTTCATTTCCCGAAACTCGAGTCTCAAGAAAATGTGTAATATATCTTTTTATTGGTAGTAAAACATAGTAATTTCTACAATTTGTTTTAATTAGATTAGACCATTTTGGCCCACGTAAGTAAGTCTCAAATCCAATTATGAAGCAGAAACGAAAGACTGAAACACATTTGAGAAAGAATCTTCAAAAAAATAGTGTACATTGTAATGAATTTCATGCGTTTCACACATTTTCCTATCATTAACGATAAGAAAATCGAATGTTTTTAAAGTAAAAGCATTCAAAAACTCAAATTTTTTGCCATTAAATAAACAAATTCGAAAATTTCGACTGCGATGTTTAGAGAATAGAAAAAACTTCTCAACTAAAACACATCCAACATCTCCTCCATATTCAAAAAATGTTGGGAGTTGTTGCCGTCCTCAGGTGTTTTTTTCGGAACAAAAATTCATAGGAATTCTTTGTACCGTATACAGAACTTGAAAATTATTTTTGGATTCTTCAAAACTCTTAGTTTCTTGAGTTTGGACGGTTCAACTGTCTGCTCAATATCACCTTTTGACAGTAAGTTCAATATTACATTATTTCGTGAATAATGAACCGATATTGCAAATTTTTGATTGTGTACAGAACAAAAATAACTTTCAAACTAACGAACACTCTACATCTCTTCTATATTCAAAAAATGTTGGGGGTTGATGCCATTCATGATGAAAATTCGTTCCCCTCAAAACAGAAGTTAACCTGTTTTTTTAAATCTTCGAAAATTCTTTGTTTCTGAGTTCTAGGGGGTCAAATTTTCGTTTGTGTAGAAGGGGCATAGTATTAATTTAGACGTGATATTTTGTGTTTCTACAAAAAATAAACAATATTATTATTTATCATTTATAAATTTGAATGAGATGAGGATAAAGTTGAAAGACCTGAAATATTGTTTGATGTTGGTAATACCGAGAAGCGTCAGTCAAATGAATTGGATGTATATGATTTCATATATCTGATAATATATGATTTCATAACTACAAACACTTTTTATGGTTTCCATTGAGAAGAATTCTTTAAAGGAGTGGATGGAAGAAACGTTCTCAGATGGGTTATTGACTGATACAATTCAATAGACATTTGTTAATTCAAGCGTTTTCAGCGATTTCCAAACAATTGAAACAGATGAGAGCATTGAAATGCAGCGGAGCATGAAATTGGTGAATAAAACATGGCTTTCCAAGTACTTCATGGAAACTACATATATCCTACATAGAATATATATTGTGTGATTATGATGATCTCAGTAATGTAAAATTTGAAAAAACAACCACTTGACGTATAAAGTTTTGACACTCTCCTTCATTGATTCTTTGGTTGTTTGTCATATCATTGGCATCGATGTGAGATTTCTCGGAATTTTCAATAATAAAACATAATTATTCTGTGAAACCTCTACATAATTTAATTACCTAAACGAGAATACGCGAAAAAAGGGGGGTACCAATAAACAATATATTTTCGGGAATATCGGGTGTTTTTTTATAATGATAGAACTTCAAATTGAAATAAAACACATTTAAATTAAGATTGAAGTCAATTTTTTTTTAATTGGAGAGATAATTTTATGACATTAATGTTTTAAAAATAATTTTTGTCATATGTCCACTACGACTAGTTCCGAGGAATCGTATTCGATCAGACCAATTTTGGACCACTTTTTCGAGTAATTCAGGCCTTATTTCATCAATAACACGAGTTATGTTGGCCTCCAAAGCGTCTATTGTTTCTGGTTTATCAGCATAAACCAATTACTTGATACTGAATTGTTTCAGCCGTTACTATTTGGTAGTTGATCGTAATTAAAATTTAAATACCACTGTACCACTGTTAGGTCTTCAGTTGTCTGATGATGGGATAGTTCATTTCCCGAAACTCGAGTCACAAGAAAATATATATTTTTTGGTAGTAAAACATAGTAATTTCTACAATTTGTTCCAATTACTTGACATAACTCCAAAGAAAATAATCCAATGGAGTTAGGTCGCATGATCTTGGAGGCCAATTAATTAGACCATTTCTCGAAATAATATTATCGCCAAATCCTTCTTTCAATAAATCATTTGTTACGGCAGCAACATAAGGTGTAGCACCATCTTGTTGGAACCAAAACACTTCTGGGTCGATACCATTCAAATTTTGAAACAAATAATCATCGATCTGTAACGAGCATCATTTACTGTAACATTAGCTCCCTCATCGTTTTTAAAGAAATATGGACCGATGATGCCTCCAGCGTGTAAAGCCCACCATACAGTGCATTTTTCAGGATGCAATGGAACCTGCAGAACTTCTTGAGGATTGATTTCACTCTATATACGGCAATTTTGCTTGTTTACATAGCCGTTCAACCAGAAATGAGCTTCATCACTAAACACAATTTTACGATAACAAAGTGGATCAACTTCAAGCTGTTCTAGGGCCCAATCAGCAAACAAACGACGCTTATTATGGTCAAGTGGCTTTAGTTCTTGAACCAGTTGGATCTTATATGGGTGTAGACCAAGATCTTACGCAAAATATTCCATGTGGTGGATGCACAGAGTCCAACTTGTTGTGAACGTCGACGAATAGACAAATCTGGTTCATTATTAACACTATGACTCACAGCAGCGATATTTTCTTCTCTACGTACAGTTCTTTGTCTTGTTGTTGTTTCATCGAGTAGAGAAAATGTTGTCCGAAATCTATCTATAGTTTGACGAATAAGCTACTCTGATGGACGATTATGTAAACCATAAATTTCACGAAGTGCTCTATAAGTTTGGCGAATAGAACACTGATTTTGAAAATAAATTTCAACAATTTGTAAACGTTGTTGCGGCGTGAGTCTTCTGAAGATAATTTGTCAATGCTTACTGAACAAAAATGTCAAAACAACATGGCTTCTACCTTCTGTCAAATCACAGTTATCCCTATCGAAAGTTCCATTACTCTAAAAAAAACCACCCTATAAAAATAATTGAAAATACGCAAAAAAAATAAGAATAACCGTAAAATATATTTGGGGCAATTATTGGAAATACCTACCTAAGCAAAAAGTTTAATAAGGGAGATCCATTCATATCTGTTTGCTCATTGAGATGCATTTTAAGGTTCTTGTACTTGTTCATTTCGACTGCTTCCAATAGTGTGAGTCTGGTACTTTTAATTTCATTAGGGGTAATTTAATAGTTAGTGTTGAAATTGTGTTGAAGATCTGCAAAATGACTGGCACATGTTGAATGTGGAATGTCTTAAGTATGACTCCTCTGGTGTTCATGAATTATTTTCTTGAAGGTGTGTTCCAACTCCTTCGGCATTACCCAGAATTCCGCTCTGCTCTGCTTCAACTTCCGGGCATCACTCAGAGAAGACGCAACCCCTTCTACCATCCGTAATTTACCGTCCTCCTTCGATTCAAGTAGAACAGATTGCGAGCGTTTGACACCGCTTTTCCGACTGGAACAAGGTCACAGGCGTCATTGGCAGGCTTGCACCCCTTTGTCAATCTGATGAGTTCAGGGTTTTGCAAGTTGGAAGTAAACGCTCACCTGCTTGTTATAGTTAAAAGAGTTGTTGAGTCAAGAACATTACAATTGCCCTCAGTTTCAGATATTTTAATAACATGTAGAAAAAGCCTTCTAAAAGTTTTCATGAAGATTAAACATGCAGGTAGGGTTGTTGTTCCACCCATTTCTGTAGTGTTGTTGTTCCATACAAAAACAAATAGTACTTAGTACTTGAAGTATGGATATGCATGGACAAGGATTGTCATTGTATTCCTTGCCTTCTGGGAAACCTTATGTGTAAGTATAAGGTTTTTCGGAAAGTAATTTCGTTTTTTTCCAACAGAATTGTATTTTTTTGAACCCAAGTACACACTTGAGACGTATAGTCTTTATATGATTTGAGCGTTGATATGGCAAGGCTTGTGTGTGAAAAAGTTCAATTAATTCTACTTAATTTTTGGTTTGAATATGTAGAGTAATAAGCAGCATTTTCGTCATATTTCAAGTTTTTTTTATTTAAGAAAAGGTAAAAATGCTGTTCAAGCCAGAAAGACATTTACGGATGTGTATGGAGAAGATGTACTGACAGTACACCAGTGCCAGAACTGATTTGCAAAATTTCAATCCGGCAATTTTGATGTAGAAGATGCACCACGTTCTAGAAGGCCGGTTGAAGCTGATAAAGACACGATAAAGGCATTAGTTGATGCAAATCGGCGAATTGCAAATTTATCAAATACAACTGTTTATGAGCTTTGAAAGCCCTGGGTTTAACCTCGAAGCTCGATATGTGGGATCTCCATCTCACGGAGAGAAATTTGTGTCGTCGCGTTTACGTCTGTGATTCGCTTCTCAACGTCACGAAAATGATCCATTTTTGAAACGCAACATTACTGGGGACGACAAATGCGTTGTATGTAATAATGTCAAACGCAAGAGATCATGGAGCAAAAAAGGTGAACCGGCCAATATCCATCAAAAAAGCTGACGGTTTGATGGGATTTTAATGGAAATTGTTTCGAGCTTTTACCGGATAACACAACAATTAATTCAGAAGTCTACTGTCTGCTGGACAAACTGAATGATGCACTTCAACAGAAAGGGCCAGAATTAATCAATAGAAAAGGTGTAGTGTTCCACCAAGATAATGCTAGACCTCATACAAGTTTGGTCACTCGCCAAAAGCTTTTACAGCTTGAATGAGATACACTGCCACACCCACCATATTCTCCAGATCTGGCGCCTTCGGATTATTATTTGTTCCAATCATAGCAACATTTTTTGGACGGTGAATCCTTTACTTCAAAAGAAGAAGTCAAAAATCAATTTTTTGCCAGCAAAGAGCAAAAATTTTTTGAGCGTAGAATCATACTACTACCAGACAGATGGCAAAAGCTATTAGACCAGAATGACCAAAATATATTTCAATAGAATATTTATTCATTATATGAAAGTTGTCTTTCATTTTCCCAAAAAACAACGAAATGGCTTTCCGAACAACCCAATAGATAGTTTAATTTACTAGGTCAGCATATTGTTCCAATATTCCACATAAAAATAATGCTGTAATCTAAAATTCTTGAAATGGAGTTTTTCAGGAGTTGCTCGTATATGTGCATCTTAATGAATAACTAACTATATCAAATAAGATTGGTTTGAATACATCAATATTATTGAGTCTCAAAGATCTCAAAATACAGAGTCTAAAGACAGAAGGTGATAAAAGAGATCAGTTTGTTTGTTTTGAAATTGAAGATTAGTTAGGCTCTGTATGGTCAGTACCCGAGTTATTTGGGACGCAACTCACACGCCGAAGGGGCTTCTTATCCAAGCATCCGAACGCAGTCCCATGAACCACCATAATCTCAAGATTTATACCTCAATTGATCCGAGCACCGTCAATCCGGCCTGTAAGTGAAAACCCACGAACCCTTGTGAAGTCTTTCAGGGCTTCCACCCTCCCGAGGTAACGCAGTATGATATATAGCGCACTCGGCCATTGGACAGAAAAATCCGGAGATTAACTGCAATAGGGTAGACTACGTTAGTTTTAAGGGAGAGCCGATGAATTGATAAATTTGGATCTTCTTCAATACTTTCATTTACAGTAGAAATTTTAGGGCAAGCGTGCATTTCGACGATGTATGGGCCTTAAGACATATCCAACCCCTTCGAATTTTTTCACTGTGTTATCAATTGTACGCTCAGATGGACGATTATGTCGACCATAATCTACCCGTAAAGCACGAAACGTACTTTTCGCACTTTCAGCAGTAGATGAATGATCCCTATTTTGAAATAGCTAACCTTCAATTAAACCCATGAGGCTTTGGATCACAGTTCCAGACGCTGGCAATTAACATGGTAAGTTTTATTTTATTGACAGCGTTTCGAAAGAGCTGAATGTCTCTTTCTGCCTGTTACTCTCCTACTCTCCACTTTGCATAGTAATATTAGTTGTTATAATTGGTATTTGCTGTGTCTCATGATGTGTTCAAAGTATTGAAGCTTTCGCTGTTTGATGGTATATAGGCTCCGTTCTCTTTCGCAATTTTCTTAGTACTTCAACATTCGACATTTGATTCGTCCATGATATTCGAAGAATTTTGCGGTAGGTCCACATTTCGAAAGTTTTCAGCCTCTTAAGCAGTACATCAGTGAGTGGTTTAGTTCTTTCAAACGTAGACCATGACTGGTAGCCTTAGATCACTATCCAACCTCTGTAGTCTCAGTGTTTGAGTCATCTGGAACGCAACTTAAACGCCGAAGGGGCTGCTTTGACCACCCAGTCCCGAATTCAAGATTCATAAACCACCGAAGATAAATCCTAATTGATCCTGGATCGAGCACAACGGACTAGCCAATGGTTCATAAACCATTGAGAAGAATCTCGTTGAATATTGTCCCGAACATCGCGCACCTAGTTGAATGAAATACTCTTTTGGCCTAGCATGCAGCTTTTCAATCACCGCCTCCAACCTCAAATGGACGACTAGGAGTACGAATACTCTTCAAATGTATTTAAAAATATTTTCATGATCGAATTGTTAGTAAACTTAAGTGTATATCAAATAGGGCCTATTCTGATGCTATGCAATAAATTTGTATGAATAATAGGAAGTTAGTGTTTCTTTGATCGATTCTCGATATTCTTCGACATAATCGAAACCTGTTATTGCACGATAACAATAACGTTTTCGTACCATTATATCTCTAAATTTATAATCCTCACGAATATCAAGAAGACATCAATTTACTAGGAAAACTATTTCCAACGGAACGCATTGTGTAAAAGAGTGGGCAAGGTGCATTTTCTCAGATTAAGGTTGTCGACTGATGCAATTATAAAATCTTACATTAAAACGAACGATTTCAGTAGTAATTTCGAAACTATTCCTCCTCAATGGTGACCAGATGAGTGCAACAGTTTGTATTCCGAAAACAAAAGAATCGATGAACATGCGCGAGATCTGATATCGTTTGAATCGTCAATGACTTCACCTACCTACCACCAATCTTAATGAATGGAGACAGTCAGAGAATTAGTTTACGGCAGAACGTTGTACAGTGTGGTCAAACACCAAGAAAAGAACCGCACTGACCTACTAAACAAAGTCGTTTACTCGAATTTCTCTTCGTCTGATTGAACGCTCGTCTCGAATACGCGTTTGACGATGTTCGATATTTAAAATGTGATAGTATTTCGGAAATACGCAATTTCGAGCTGTACGCCTAAAGATGAATTTTGAAAAATTCATTTTTCGAGTCGCCTGTGTTCTGTTCTGTGCCTTCAGCCCTGTAATAGCAGGAAGATCCCTTAACTTCAACTTCAATCTTCCCATTCTGAGGTTGAACGATGGAACTACCCCTGTTATCAAAAGTTTCGATGGGAGTAGGCTGAGGAATGATTCCATCTTAATGGTTTATTACCACGATCTTAGCGTTGCTGTAGTAGAGTTAGGACCTAAGAAATTATTGCTCAACTGTAATATTATTGAAATATTGTAAGTATACTAATTTACTTTCATATACTCTTTGTATGAAATACAGGTAGTTGTTGAAATGAGAAATATATATTTAAAAAGCATTGATGTATCTAAAGATTTAGCGCGCTCGTATATTAATAGTTAAATTTGATATTATACTGATACTCGTAAACCTAGATCTGTAATCTCTTAGAGAGAAATTTTAGATGATCTCTCAGAATCTTTAGTATAGATTGTGTGAGTTAGGAGATCAGTTGCGTTCTGGTTAGGCTTTGTTACGGTGTCATAAAGCCACCTTAGGCATATCGCGGGTAATTTATAATGAATAAAGTGCACAAGAATGTGGATGAAAAATAGATTAGTTTTCACACGAATTAAAGTTCATTTGTACATTTAGCGATTCGTTGGTTGACAAAGTCAATCCGTTTGGAATTTAGTTTGACTGATTCATAAAAGAAATCAGTAATTAAATTTCATTTAAATATTCAGAATAAATTATTGCCCATTTCTAATAACAATAACCATTGTGCGTATAATATTTTACTCTTATATACTCTTAGTATGGAAAAATGACAGTTCCTCAATTGAAAGAATAAATAAAAAGCATTAATTTGTCTCAAGCTTCAGGGCTCTCATCAAGGGCGTAGATATGGGGCGTACTGGTGGTAATTACCCCCCCCCCCCAAGGATTCCAAAATATAAAATTTAAAAATTCCAGCCAAGACGAATCCAAACTAGAAAATTTCAAAACTCCAGGCAAGATGAAAAACGATAATTTTTTCCTAATAATAAAATCATTTTATTTTTATTCGAAACCGACACGGCAGTAAAAAATCGGAGCGTTTTACAGTTCATGAGTTTATTGTCCCTTTCAAGATGTACTTTTATTGCGCTACGAACACGTCTACGTCCCAATGAATTATTAGTTTTCTTTATCTATTCACTATTCAAATTCGGTTTCCATAATGATGTTCTCGAAATTTTTAATATAAATGATTTGATTCTCTCCAAAATCGCTGAATTAAAAGGGGAATATGAGTTCACTGATTTAGTCTTATATTCTCTCTGTATGGAATACAGACGGTTTCTGAATTGAAAAATATATACAAAGCATTGATTTGATGAAGATCATACATTGATAGCTAGAAACGTGGATGATAAAAAAATTAATTTTTTCAGCACTAATTAAAGTTCATTTGAATATCAACAAATTCGTTGGTTGACAACTTCAGTCTGTTTGAAAGTGAATCTGAATGACATAATACCACACATGCGAGTGATTTACTTGCATTCAAATATTCAGAAGAAATTATTGCTCATATCTAATAATAATAAATATTATAAGTACATTAATTTACATATAATGTATATACATATACTTTGTATGTAATAAAGACAGTTTCTGAACTGTAAAAATATATGAAAAGTTTGTCTGAATCTTCAGCGCTCTCATAGTTAAATAAAATTCGATATGCGGAATATTTATGAATATGGATGCAAAATCAATTAACTTATAACGCCACTTAAGTTAATTTAAATAATAAGTAGTTTGTTGGTTGACTGTTTCAAATCGTCCAAAACTAAATTCCTTCGATTTATAATACATACGAGTAATTGAAATTCATTTAAATATCTCGAAGAATAACTATTGCTCATCTGTTGTATAACATATACAACAATATTTCAATAATATTGTTGAAATATTTTTAGTATACTAAGTTACTTTCATTTAACTTCTGTACGGAAGACGGACTGAAATGGAAGAAATATTCAAGTAGCATACATATATCAGTAATAAAAATTCATTTGAATATTCATAATAATAAATAATACTAATTATATAATAATAAATTATTGTTCAGCTGTAATATTAAATATCATTGATTGGTCTGAACCTTTAGGCGGTTCGTACATTAATAGTTCAATAATTTTCAACAAGCGAACTATTCAGAAATGTGATTGAAAAACAAATTCATTAATAACATGACTGAATGAAATTCATTCAATTCAGAAATTATTGCTCAACTGTGATATTACAGAAATCTTGTATGTACACTTAGTCTCTGTATGCAATACAGACATTTGCTGAAATGAAAAATATATTTAAGAAGCCTACATACATTTAAGTAATTAGAATTCATATAAATATTTTCAGTAGAAATTATTCCTCAACTGTGATATTACTGAAATCTTGTATGTACACTTATAGTCTCTGTATGCAATGCAGACATTTGCTGAAATGAAAAATATATTTAAGAAATATACATACATATAAGTAATTAGAATTCATAGAAATATTCAGAAGAAATTATTGCTCAACTGTAAAATTATTGAAGGATACTATAAACATAGAAAGTAATATTAGACGTATACTAATATGCTTCTTTCTATATACTTTTTGTATGGATTATACAGTCGTTGGAATTTTTTTTTTTTTTAATATTGACTTATTTAAAGCTTCAGCGTACATTAAAAATTAAATGAATTCAAACAAGCGAAATATTTAGAAAGTGAATGAAACACAAATGTATTCAGAACATTACTAATTGAAGCTCATTTGAATATTTAGCAAATATTTTCAATCTCTTCGTCAGTAAATTTTACTCATTTATATTACCTACCACTAAATTAAGCTGATTCAAACATTCAGAAGAAATTATTGCTCAACTGCTTACATATCTGTAATTAAAGTTCATTTAATAATAAGAAAAGGTTTTTTACTTTATAGAAGGATTTTCACAAAATTTAAATATCATAACAGATTTATTTTGTTAGCCTTCTAAATTTTAATTTGAAAAAAAATTTTATTCTAAAACTGTAAGAATTATTAATTAATGTCTTATGAGCACTGCTTAAATTTAGTAGACATAAAATCAAAACTCATTATATAATATCAAATGCAAAAAAAACCAAACAAATAACTTATTTAAATATATTAAATATTTCAAATAAATTAGTTTTGGAGAAGTTTTTGAAATTATCTTTTGTATTTTTAAAAAAGAATTGGTTTTCATAAATATAAGATCAGAAACAAAATTTTGTCTCCTCCAAATATTTATTGATTCATTTTAATTGACAATTCATATTTGTGGGGTTTTTTATTCCATTTGATATTATATAATGAGTTTTGTTTTTATATGTCTACCAAATTTAAGCTGTGCTTATGAGACATTAATTTAATTCTTAAATTTTTTGAATAATTTTTTTTTTTAATTAAACTATAGCATAATAAATCTGTTTGGATATTCAAAGTTAAAAAAAAAAGCTTTTTTAAATATTCAGAAGAAATTATTGCTATAATATTATTGAAATATTGTGAGTCTACTAATTTATTTTTATAAACTTTCTTTATTGAATTATTGAAACGAAAAAAAAAGTCAAAAAGTATTTGTTCAGGGCGGTCCTCTATATATCAAATAAATTCAAAGAAAATAAAAAATATATGGCCGGAGTAATATTAGTATGCTAATTCACCTTTTCATAGTCTTTGTATGGAATACAGTCTGTTTGGTGAGATTTTGAAGGAACCTTTTTTTTTGAGCTTTTACCGGATAACACAACAATTAATTCGGAAGTCTACTGTCATCAGCTGGACAAACTGAATGATGCACTCCAAGAGAAAAGGCTATAATTAATCAACAGAAAAGTATAGTGTCCCACTAAGATAATGCGAGACCTCATACAAGTTTGGTCACTCGCCGAAAGCTTTTACAGCTCGAATTGGATACACTGCCACATCCACCTTATTCTCCAGATCTGGTGCCTTCGGATTTTCATTTGTTCCGATCATTGCAATATTTATCTCCAAACACGAACAGGCGGATACCACCTTAACCTCAAGAGAGAATATCTCAAGACAACTGAGAGAAAGAATACTTTCCATCAAATCGAATATTCGAATTCTGAAATGGCTTGGACGATGAAGTCGTTAGTGACGATTTTTTTAAAGTTTAATTTTATAATTTTTTTCACTAATGGGATAATTATGGATAAAATCAGAGAATAAAAAACTCCATATTCATTTGCCATTTAGTAAGTTATACAATACAACGTCAATAAAGTACCAGAAATGGGTCAATGACTTCCTCGTAAACTATTCTTTCAAATTCATCACATCACCTTCAAAGTGAGCCTCTTCACACACTCACGACAAAGCGGTTTTAAAAATTAGGTACTAGAAAATTGCAAAAATGAGTTCATGAAATTGATGCAGACAAGTCCAGTAAAATTCAGCAAATTCGGGCAGTTGTTTATCTATTCAGTTGATAAATACCTAAACGTATATTTGACCTTCTTCTTCAATGAGAAAAAATTAAATAATCCTCAAATCGAAAGTGAATCTTGGCGTTGTGAAGTAAAAAAGATCTCTGACCCAACTTTCACAGTTCTATATTGAAAGTACTTCTTCTATATTGTGTCATGCAAATATTCAGTAGTTATTTACGACTTTTTTAATACGAGCTTATCTATCTCCACTCCACTATGTAACTGGTCTCACCTATTTAAGAACATTAATTGTATTTTTGTGAACCAAATTAAGATGATCCCTTTAAGGTGTTTTCATTTTATTGCAAGTTATCGGTATGCATCTGGTCTTCTACACGTTCAATATCAGATGCATTTCCCTCAGACAGTCATGGATCATTCTCATGGGTATTATCCCCAACCTTCCAAGTGTCAGCAACCGGAACACGTGAATTCTACCAGGTTTTCGTATAGGCATGACGAGCATAGCTCTTTCACCAAGTGACTACTCAGCAGTCTCCACAGTCCGCCCCTAGAGGTAGAAAGTGTGATAAGGATTACGCCATATCATCGCGCGAAGCGAAAACCCCTCCAGAGAGATGAACCCACCAGCTTCCAGTTTGAGCTACGACTCGAAAGCCAGAACCGTCTGACTGGTAGCAGCGAAGCACTATTCAACCTCTACTGGGTCTGCAGGTCAGTACCAGAGTTGGTTTGTGACGCAACTTACCGGCCGGAAGGAATTCTTATCCAAGCACCCGAACGCAGTTCCATGAACTAAGGTAATCTCAAGATTGATGACTTCTATTGACCCTGGTACGAGCACCGTCAACCGGCCTGTACGTCCTGACCCACCGAACCCATGTGAAGTCATTTGATTGATCCTGGCGCTAACGGCTAAGCCATTTCGTCGAGATCCACAAACCCTAAAAAAATACGCATTGATGCGGGGCCAAGACAAGGCCGGTCAAACCGTCAAGTCTCGTTAAACGCCAGGTCATTTCATGAGAATATCCCGAACATGAGGGTCTGTGAATAGATAAATGAAATACCTCCCTAGTCCTCCATGCGGACTTTCAACCACTGGCCCCTCGAGTCCAACACCAATGGGGTGGCCAGGTGGTACAAGTAACACCTGAGGGCAATCCACCCACTCGAGGTAACGCAGTATGTTACATAACGCACTCGGCCATTACACAGAATCCGGAGATTTATATTGCGATAGGGTAGAGTACGCCAGTTTGAAGGGAGAAGCCCTGTGCTGTGACAGATTCCCTGTCACTGAGTCAATCAACCGGCTCAGCCCTCCATTTCACCAGAACGGCAAAACTAGGGCCCCATTCGGAGATCTTCCACCATACAGGTGCAGTGACTGGTGCGAATGGCATTATGTTAGGCACCATGACTTAACCCTCCATTTCGCCGGTACAAAACTAGGGTCCTAGTCATGACGAGCAGCTCCATCACGACAAGATCTAATACCCGGGGGGCGTAGCAACCGGAACAATCACAGCATCATCTGCCAAGGTAGAAAAACTGGCATTCAAGAGTAATGAGTACAGTCCATGTATATAAGCAACAAACAATACATGCCCTAGAAACGTTCCTTGAGGTACGCCAGATATTACCCTAAGGGGTTTATTTATCTCCTCTTTCACCTGTACATGCTAGGTTTTGCTAACGAAATTGGCACCTCTTACTCCCAAACGCACAAACACCCTCTTGATTCACCGTATCAAAAGCTCTCGAGGTTCAATAAAACTCTTAAAGTACATTGTCCTTCATTTAAGTTAAATTGAAATGGATAATTTACGTAGATATGGTAATAAATGAAAGGAAATAATGAAGCGATTTTATACATGTACGGATATGTTAAGTTGTCTACATACTGTTAACCTGCCTAAAAGACAACATTAGTCAAGACTGTTTTACAGCGAGAACATAGAGTAGAGACACAAACAAAATGAAGATTCTGACCAGGTGAAGTCCGCAGGTTTAAAAAAAAGTTCCTTCTGTTAAAAACACCTTGAAATCACGGTTTAATATCGGGTAGATCCTCCTCTGGCTCCTTGTAGCGCTCACACTCTATTCGGAATTGTGTCAATGAGGTTATCAACAGAAGCTTGGGGAATGTTTTGCCAAATGTGCGTCAAAGTATTGGCGAGCTGTTGTAATGTCTGAGGTGGGCCAGGTAAGTGGTGTAATTGCTGTGACATTGCAGATCAGACATACAATTTTGGTCTGGAGATAAAGCAGGCCAATCCATAATAATAATGATAATAATTTTCATTCGGCAAATCATATAAACTCAAACAAGCGTCCGGCTTGTTTGAGTTCAGAATTTTTTTACAGATGTTTGCTACACTGTCTAAATTTGTAGAACTTTCTATTACCATTGCTCACACTCCTCAATAATGATATTTGGTACTGATCGGCCGAATTGTTTCATTTGAATATTTGGAAAACAAAAGCGGTCGAAAAAAGTGATATAACTGCATACTTTGAAATTTGTCTGTTCATTGGTTCAAGATTTACTGAACTTTGAAGCTTCCCTCAGCATTCGAAAATCTCCTTGTATACCCAAAACGAAGGCGATCAAAATGTATTGATCCACCCAGATGACATGTACTCGGTCCTGCAACAGTGCGTTCTTCTTCCATAGCTGCAATTTCTCAAAAAATTATTTTCCAATATAGAGGCTGTTCCCAAAAAAAGATATACAACAAACGGTTGATTTTTTAAATGGATTGTTCTGTATATTTTCATGTATTTTCAATGACCTTCACCATCTCTATTAAAACGCAAAATGTTAGAAATATGTTTTCTAACGGAACAGATATTATTCAGAGAAAACTGGAAAAAGTTGAGCGCATAGCGCTCCGCCAAAAGACCTAAAACGTTTGCAAAAACAAGACGTAACACGAATGTCTGAGGACTGATACAATTCAATATTTAATACGAATGTGATACGAATTCTTGGTTACTGAAAGATTCATAAAATTATCATAACAAAAAAATTAATCTCAGGATGTCCATTGTTGATTACCAAATATCAAGAAATTTAAAATTGATATTTCTCGATTTTTTCAAATGTAACCCTATTTATTTCATTACTTTAATGCAGATAATTGAATGCTTTACATTTTTTCAGAAGTAATCTTGGGGTTTTTTCCACTCTTGCGACTGGCAAATGAAAATATGCCATCGCAACAGACAATTTGATTTAAATATAAACAGATAACTGAAGAAATTTAAAAAAATGGAACCTGCTGTAAAAATTATTCAGGTTATATTCGCTACAGGATCACTCGATCATGGGCATCTCCAACATACAGGCTGTCCGAAGTTAATTGATAAATGGATAGCATTTCCCTCGGATATTTCTTGATATTCTCTGATGTGACATCCTGATAATCTTGTGATTATCGAAATTCTCAAAAAATAGGTATTGGGTGTGAATAAAGAATCGGGTGTTTTTTTAGGGTGATAGAACTTTCGATAGGGATAACTGTGATTTGACAGAAGGTCAATGTTGTTTTGACATTTCTGTTCAGTAAGCATTGACAAATTATCATGGAAGGACTCACGCCGCAACAACGTTTACAAATTGTTAGAATTTATTCGCAAAACTTATAGAGCACTTCGTGAAATTTATGGTTTACATAATCGTCCATCAGCGCAGCTTATTCGTGGAACTATCGATAGATTTCGGACAACATTTTCTCTACTCGATGCATTAACAACAACAAGATAAAGATCTGTACGTACAGAAGAAAATATCGCTGCTGTGAGTCATAGTGTTAATGATGATCCAGATTTGTCTATTCGTCGACGTTCGCAACAAGTTGTACTCTGTGCAGCAACCACATGGAAAATTTTGCGTAAAGATCTTGCTCTACTCCCATACAAGATCCAACTGGTTCAAGAACTAAAGCCACTTGACCATAATAACTGTTTTTGTTTGATGATTGAGCTCTAGAACAGCTTGAAGTTGATCCAATTTTTTATCGTAAAATTGTGTTTAGTGATGAAGCACATTCCTGGTTGAACGGCTATATAAACAAGCAAAATTGCCGTATATGGAGTGAAAAACAATCCACAAAAAGTTCTGCTGGTTCCATTGCATCCTGAAAAATGCACTGTATGGTGTGCTTTACATGCTGGAGGCATCATCGGTCCATATTTCTTTCAAAACGATACTGGAGCTAATGTTACAGTGAATGGTGCTAGTTACAGATCAATGATCAAGGATTATTTGTTTCAAAATTTGAATCGTATCGACTCAGAAGTGTTTTGGTTTCAACAAGATGGTGCTACACCTCATGTTGCTACCGTAACACTTGATTTATTGAAAGAAAGATTTGGTGATAACATTATTTCGAGAAATAGTCCAATTAATTGGCCTCCAAGATAATGCGACATAACTTCACTGGATTATTTTCTTTGAGGTTATGCCAAGTCATTGGTTTATGCTGATGAATCAGAAACAACAGACGCTTCGGAAGCCAACATAACTCGTGTTATTGATGAAATAAGGCCTGAAATACTCGAAAAAGTGGTCCAAAATTGGTCTGGTCGAATGCCTTTCCTCAGAGCTAGTCGTGGTGGACATATGCCGGAAATTATTTTGAAAACATAAATGTTATAGAATTATCTTTCAAAAAAAAAATAGGCTTCAATCTTAATTCAAATGTGTTTGATTTCAATTTAAAGTTCTATCACTCTAAAAAGAACACCCGATAGTTCTAGAAATACTTCGAAAGATTTTTTCACCCCTGATCTGTCATAAATACTCAGTACTGCGTCGGGTATCCAAATTTAAGATCAAGTTGCCAAGATTTTCAAAACTGGCATTTCATTTTGATTTTCAATTTTTATTTCAACATAGCTGGTAAAATGAAAAATGTATTCTAAAGCACCAAGTGATTTCCATTGAGTGTTATTACAAACGAAAAACATAATTAGTTATTACAGATATTCAGAATATTCTCAAAATCATAGCATAGAATATCGTTAATACAAAATGATATGTTTTCCGATAACGCAGCACATATGGATCAAATAGTCGAAAAGTAAAAAAAAAACAGGATTACATCTGTATTTAACCGATATTGATTTCAGATATATCGTTGTTTATAGGCATTTCAAACATTGCATTTTAAATAAGAGCTGTTTTAGTTCACATAGTCGCGATTTGGATAAGTCAGGATGAATTTTAATGAAAATGAGATGATTGGTATGATTTTCATGTTAGGGTAGTGCCACAGAAACTGTTTATTAGCACGTAGAACTTATGCTGCAGAATATCCTGAGAGAAGAATCGAGAGCTTTTAAACAGATTCTAAAGGCTTTTAAACATATTCTTCCCATTTTGCAATCAATTTCGGACAGCTTGTATATTGGAGTGATGGAATGATGCTCTATAAAGTAAATCTTGAAAAATTTTTACTGCAGGGTTCATCGTTTTGACTATTTTAACGTCCGTAAGTAATCCGTCCAATATTCAAATGATATTGTCAGTAGGCATTTTCATGCCTACATTACATTATAGTAAAAAATAAATAAGGCGTTATATTTTAAATAATCGAGAAATATCAATTTCAAGTTCATCATATTTGGCAATCAATACGGACATACTGATTAATCTTTCTTTTATGATGACATTATGAACCTTTCAGTAACCAAAATTCGTATCACATTCGTGTATCGTCTTGTTTTTGCAACCGTTTTAGGTCTTTTAGCGGAGTGCTGTGCGCTCAACTTTTTTCAGTTTTCTCTGAATAAGATCTGTACCGTTAAAAAAATATTTCTAAGATTTTGCACTTTGATAGAGGTGGTAAAGGTCATTGAAAGTACATGAAAATATACAGAGCAATCCATTTTAAGAATCAATATAAGAAAAACAATTATTAACTTTCGCTATTCTATTGATCTTCACGACAATTCTTTTGTCATACCATGACTTCATCAGTGAGTATTAAAACTGAGGTATACAAGGCAAAACATGACCATAAGTACACAGCTCTGGTACAAAAAATAGAGAGGTGACAAAGGGTGGTTTACAATCAATGAAAAATGTTAAATAGGGGGGATCTGTTTGAATCTATTTGATCATTCAATAAAATGTGTCTTTCATTATATCTATTGATCTCTCAAATTTCTAACAGATTTAGTTTAGGACTTTTGTTTTCGATATGTAATATTTCATAGTTCAGATTAAATTTGTGACCTGTCTCTAACAAATGGTTTCATGTTCTCTTATCCTTGCTTGGAATTAACGACCTGTCTGTCCCACATATACACATGGAGAATCACTACATGTTATTATAACATGTAAATTCCTGATTTTTTGTTTTTAGGAATGACGTCTTTATTATTTTTAATTAAACTGCCTAATGAATTAATGGTTCTAAAAGAGATGTTATAATTTTTTTTCTTTAAATATGTAGCAATTTTTTCAGTTTTTTAGCCTATGTAAGTTAATGAAATAAATCTTGTCTAAATTTTGAAATTTACGATGTACAAGTAATATTACTTGTTTGTAATATTGAAATCATTGTTGAAAGCTATTTGTTTAATGTTATCATATTTTTTGTCAAAATTTTCCTTTGTCATAGGTATGTTAACCAATCTATAAAACATACTATTATAAGCTGATAATTTTTGTGAAAATGAATGATTTGAAGTTGAATGAATCCGTACTATCTGTGTGTGTAGGTTTCCTGTATATAGAAAAGTCGTGTCTATTATTAATTTTAGTAAAATTTGAATATTAAAACAAATTGATATATGTTTATCTTCTACAATTTTAATTTCAAGAAAAATTTTTATTCAAAAAACTTTTAGAATTAAATTAATGTCTAAAACAAGCACCGCTTACATTTAATAGACGTATATAATCAAAACTCAACATATAATGTCAAATGGAAATAAATTTATTTATTTCCATTTGACATTATATATTGAGTTTTGATTATATTAATTCTAAAAGTTTTTTGAATAAAAATTTTTTTTTAAATTAAAATTGTAGAAGTTAAACATATATCAATTTGTTTTAATATTCAAATTTTGTTATATTTCTTCTATCAAGTAAAAAGCCTTTCTATTTTATATTAATATTAGTGATTTTTAAATCTAAGAAATCGATGTTATTATTTACTTCTTATTCATATGTAAGATACCTATGACAAAAGAAAATTTCGACAAAGAATATAATACCATTAAAAAATAGCTTTCAGCAATGATTTCAATCCATTAATTATAGATAATTTACTTAATGAAATAAATTATAAACAAGCAATGTCACTTGTACATTCTAAATTTCAAAATTCAGACGAAACAAAATTTATTTCATTAACGTACATAGGCCAAAAAACTGAAAGGATTGCTAGATATTTGAAGAAAAAAAAATTATAGTATTTCTTTTAGAGCATTAGGCAGTTAAATAAAAAATAATAGAGACGTCTTTCCTAAAAACAAAAAATCAGGAGTTTACAAGTTAACACGTAGTAATTGCCCATGTGTATATGTGAGACAGGGTTCATCCCAAGCAAGGACGAGAATGAAAAATGTTATATTAATAATAAACCAAATTCAATTTATGCCAACCACTTGTTAGCGACAGGTCATAATTTTAATCCGAACTATGAAATATTACATATCGAAAACAAAAGTCATAAACTAAATCTGTCAAAAACTTTAGAGATCAATAGATATAATGAAAGACACATTTTATTGAATGATCAAATAGATTTAAACAGATCCCCCCCTATTTAACATTTTTCATTGATTGTAAACCAGCTCTTGTCAGCCCTTTATTTTTTGTACCAGAGCTGTGTATTTAAGGTCATGTTTTGCATTGTATACCTCAGTTTTAATACTCACTTGATGAAGTCATGGTATGACGAAACAATTGTCGTGAAGATCAATAAAAGATATAGATAGATATAGATAAAATTAACGGAAGTTAACATTTGTTTTTCTTATATTGATGATGAATTTCCGTCAAGTAAAGACCGATACAATCAAAAATTTAAAGAATCACTCGTTTGTTGAATATATATTCTTGGAACATCCTTTATATCGGAAAATAATTTCTTGAGATGCAGAAATAGAAATACAAGAAACCTGTTTTCGAACGAAATTTCTAAGATATCTGGTTCGGCACTTATGGAAGAAGAACGCACTATTGCAGGACCCTGTATAATATGGTAAGTGAGAATAAAATAAAAACATCCAATTAAAGCTAGAATATGTTAAAAATTTTCATTACATATATTTCAGATGGCAAAATGAGTGAACAATCAGATTTTGTGCCATATCCTTTTTGTAAAATAATCATAGTAGGTATGTGGAACAAACGTCTTGTCTGCCAAGACCGGTAATTGTCAGAGTACGTTCTTAAGAAATCTGTTTGTACTGTTCATTATGTTTAAAGCGAGAATATGGATGAATTTCCATCAACTTAGCGGATGTAATATACTACTCTGTCAAGAAAGTACCGGGAATTTTCAATTAAAACAACATTTTTACATTTAATCGTCAAAATTTATTGGGTCGCCTTCAAAATAGGCTCCATTTGCTCCAATACATCTATGCCAATGGCACTTCCAATTATCGAAACATTTTTTATAGGCGCTTTCCGGGATGGACTTTAGCTCTCGCGCCGAATTTTGTTTTATGGCTTCAATCGACTCAGAACGGGTGCCACGAAGGGGCAATTTTAGTTTTGGGAAGAGGAAAAAGTCGCAGGGAGCCAAATCCGGCGAATACGGTGGTTGCTGAAGCACGTTTGTTGAGTTTTTGGCGAGAAAGTCAGTCACAATCGTAGCTCGGTGAGAAGGCGCGTTATCGTCATGCAAAATCCATGACTTGTTCGCCCACAAATTTGGCCGCTTCTTACGGATACGCTCACGCAAACGTTTCATAACGCCTAGGTAATACTCCTTGTTTACCGTCTGACCCTCTGGAACAAATTCGTAGTGCACCACGCCACGGATATCGAAGAAAACAATGAGCATCACCTTCACTTTCGAGCGGCTTTGGCGTGGTTTTTTCGGTTTCGGCTCATTTTTTGCCACCCATTCCGATGATTACTGGCTTGTTTGCATATCGTACTCGTAGACCCAGGTCTCATCACCAGTTATAATGCGTTCCATGAATGTAGAATAAGAATTACAGCGATCCAGCATGTCTGAAGCAACCTGTTCGCGATGACGTTTTTGAAGAAAATTCAGGTCTTTCGGTACGAGTCGTGCGGCCACCTTTCTCATGTCCAAAATATCAATCAAAATCGTACGTGCGGACTCGTGGGATATCTTAAGATCATGTGCTATCTCTCTCAAGCTGGTACGACGGTTTTCCAGCACCCTTTCCTTAATTTTATCGACGTTATCTTCGATCGAAGCCGTCGATGGGCGACCACTTCACGACCGTCCTTGAAAGCTCTGTACCACTGATATGCACGAGTTTTCGATAGAGCATTATCACCAAAGGCCTTTTGCAACATTTTCAATGCATCGGCACACGAAAATTCATTTGCAACACAAAACTTTAAACAAATTCTTTGCTCAACGTAATCACCCATAGTAAAAATCGGCACGCACTCTGACATCGACTGACTTAATCAGCTGTTGCAAACACACTAGTTGACAGATCCCGCTCAAGCTTGGCATAGTAATTAAGGACAGTGGTACCAACCTAGGAAAAAAAAATGTACCTGCCTCATTGCCCTGCCAGATTTAAATCGATAATTCCCGGTACTTTCTTGACAGAATGTATGTTGAACTATTTCAGTCATTACCACTTGGTAGTCTATCATAATTAAAAACTTGTTGGGAATTCCCATGTTTTACTATATTGAATTGAGTAGGACCTATTCGAATTATTCACGATAAAAAAAGTGTTAAAACGAGTAAAATGTCGTTTATATTTGAGTAAAAAGGTCAATAACTTCATTGTTTTACTCACTACAATAATCTCTGGGAGAAAAACATCTATGATTACAATTTATCCACATTAATTGCATAAATTTGTTTGTTCACTAAAAATTTGTGACTGCTTTTCAATCTTTCAACATAGCTAAGAACTGGGTGAGAATTAACTCCAAAATCGAAGATGTGCGGAATTTATTTTATAAATTTATTCTACTTAACTAGCGCATTCAGCATTTAGCACATATCAGATACTTACACAAGATGCTGAGAAAAAAGCTTCCCTACTAACCTTTTATGATTATAATTTAAGCATATAACATTCATAAAAACTTCACCGTTCAGTAACAATTTGCAATCGATTATCAAGCTTCTAATATTGCTCAGAACTGGGTGAACTAGAAAATCGAAGATGTGATGAATTATATTTTATCGATTGGATTCATTTTATTCTTCTACTGGGTAACTATTGCATTCGGCATTTAGCATACACCAGTAGAGATATTGATGAATTATGTCGAGATTATTGTAACGCACAATAAATAAAAATCTGAATAGTGGTGTTTTTGCGTTATTAACTTCAGGGTACTCGATAAATAATAGCTAAAAAAATTTACAACTTCGACATAGGTTGAATCAATTAAATATTCATCGAAAAAAAAAGAATTTACACTTGATAGATGTTAAAATTTACTGAACAGAACATTCTGTAACCTTCATGGCATCAATTAATTTGGAAATTTTGTGTCTCTTTGCAATATTTAATTAAAATAAAACACGGTTTCTACTTGCGTAGACACATATAATTCTCAAATATCATAAAACTCTCAAAAAGAAAAAGTAGTTTATAGAGAATATAGAAGATTGACTTATATGTATCGGGTGATTTTTTTTGAGTGATAGAACTTTAAAATGAAATAAAACACATTTAAATGTGGAACCGAATTCGACCAGAACAATTTTGGACCACTTTTTCGAGTAATTCAGGCCTTATTTTATCAATAAAACGAGTTATGATGGCTTCCAAAGCGGGTATTGTTTCCGGTTATCAGCATTAACCAATGACGTGACATAACCTCAAAGAAAATAAAGTGGAGTTATGTCGCATGATCTTGGAGGCCAATTAATTGGACCATTTCTCGAAATAATGTTATCGCCAAATCTTTCTTTCAATAAATCAATTGTAACGGTAGCAGCATGAGGTCTAGCACCATCTTGTTGGAACCCAAACACTTCTGAGTCGATACCATTCAAATTTTGAAACAAATTATCATTGATCATCAACCTGTAACGAGCACCATTCACTGTAACATTAGTTCGAGCAACGTTTTTAGAGAAATATGGACCGATGATACTTCCAGCGTGTAAAGCACACCATACAGTGCATTTTTCAGGATGCAATAGAACCTGCATAACTTCTTCAGGATTGTTTTCACCCCATATACGGCAATTTTGCTTGTTTACATAGCCGTTCAACCAGAATTGAGCTTTATCACTAAACACAGTTTTACGATAAAAAAGTGGATCAACATCAAGCTGTTCTAGGACCCAATCAGCAAACAAACGACGCTTATTATGGTCAAGTGGCTTTAGTTCTTGAACCAGTTGGACGAATAGATAAATCTGGATCATGATTAACACTATGATTTACAGCAGCGATATTTTCTTCTGCACGTACAGTTCCTTGTCTTGTTGTTGTTGCATCGAGTAGAGAAAATATTGTTCGAAATCTATCGATAGTTCGACGAATAAGCTGCTCTGATGGACGATTATGTAAACCATAAATTTCACGTAGTGCTCTATAAGTTTGGCAAATAGAACACTGATTTTGAAAATAAACTTCAACAATTTGTAAACGTTGTTGCGGCATGAGTCTTTCCATGATAATTTGTCAATGCTTACTGAACATAAATGTCAAAATAACATGGCTTCTACCTTCTATCAAATCACAGTTATCCCTAACGAATGTTCTATCACTCTAAAGGAAACACCCGATATATAATATATAAAAACTTATGATTAACAAATTCTATTCGAAAACATAATGTATATAAATTTCAAAATATAGCACTATCTCAGAAACACCGTCGTCCATAATCGTCTGTTGACTGTTTTGAATCATATAGAAGGAGAAGCAATAAACATATATCACATTCCTTATTTCTGTATATGATCTTAAGGCTAGAAGTATAACATAAGACAGAATGTTTGGGATTAACTTAAAAAACATTTATCAAATTGTATATCCACCTATAAAAATATATTTATAACTTAGGGCTGGTTCAGATACAATTATATCAAAGAGTTGTATGGGCGCATGTGTGAGAAAACAAATTATAAATTATTATATATGAATTTCTATTTCATAGACATATTGGAATTAAACTATGGTACTTGAATAATATTCTTAAACATGAAAAACTACATAGAAATGAGGAAATTGATAGAAGAGATAACTATTTTTTTAGTTTGAACAACGGTTGTAATGGAAAATGTTAACCCTGAAACTCTGCCTGCACTCCTAAAAATACAACATACTAATTAAAATATAACAATATATCGCTAAAGTTAAAACTCTGTTTTTAAAACATTATTAATATTAATTTCTTCAAAATTATTTTATTCAAAAAAGGTTACAGAATGTCCTGTTTCTATGTTTGAATTAATTATTTATAATATAATACATTCAGCTAAACACCGGAAAATCGTTATTATGACAATGTCGTGCAATATCTGATTTTATCTCATTTAATCATATTTTATTGGAAAAATTAGGGGGAATGAATCAAAATACCTGATATTATAAAAGCCATTTAATGAATGAATGGGACATTCTATGAATTGTATACTTCTCGAAAGTTTTGAAATTAATCCATTTTCTGGTTATCCTCTCTTTAAAACTGGTAATTTCTTCAGGAGGTTTCTGAGTTCTTTGAGCATGAATTTAATCAATTGTTTTATGTTTCTTGAATTATTTTCTTTTAATTATATCATCTCACAAATCTTCAATAGGGTTATAGTCAGAGCGATGAGCCGGCCAGTACAATACTCTCATGACCTCCATAATCAAGGAATTTCAGACAACTCGCCTTATATGATCCATTCCAAAATTGGTCAAATTAAGTTGAGAAATAATGAAATAAAATTTTAATTCAATATGTAATATGGAGTGAAAGTTATAAAATTCGTATAAGCTACAATAATAAGAAATAAACAAAATGAGCTATACAGCTCGATTAATTTAATCAATAACCGAGTTATTAAAGTGGAAATTTATGATTATAAGCTTCAGCAGGTGTGAACATGTTTGTTTTATCTGAAATAGAATAGAAGTGAATCAAGTACTTCAAACATATATATCTCAAACTTTGGATATCAAAACAGATTCAATCTTATTCAATTTTATTCAAAAACTTTTAGAATTAAATTAATGTCTTATAAGCATTGCTCATATTTAATAGACGCATAAAATCAAAACTCATTATACAATATCAAATTGAATAAAAAAACCCAACAAATATAAATTGTTAATTAAAATTTATAAATGAAGAACTGTTTGTTTTGTTCCAAGCATGTGCACTCTTCAGACAAGCGGAAACGCAGCTTTGCTTGTGACAAAGCGTTTTGTTTTCTGATCTTATATTTATGAAAATTGAATCTTTTTCAAAAATATACAACATAATTTTAAGAACTTCTCCAAAACTTATTTATTTGAAATACTTAATATATTTGAATATTTGAATAAGTTACTTCAAAAACTCTCAAAACATGTAGCACATCCTCAATAAATAAATAGAATTCAGATAAGGTCAGTCCAACTCAACATTTAAAAGATAAAATCAATTTATAAATAATTTGTTTTGAGGGTGTTTGAAGTAATTTATTTAAATATGTATATTAAATATTTCAAATAAATTAGTTTTGGAGAAGTTCTAAAATCATGTTGTATATTTTTGAAAAAGATTCAGTTTTTATAAATATAAGATCAGAAAACAAAACGCTTTGTCACAAGCAAAGCTGCGTTTCCGTTTATTTCAAGATTTCAGTGCGCATGCTTGGAACGAAACAGTTATTTATTTATTAATTTTAATTGAAATTCTATATTTGTTGAGTTTTTTATTCCATTTGATATTGTATAAGGAGTTTTGATTTTATACGTCTATTAAATGTAAGCAGTGCTTATAAGACATTGATTTGGTTCTAAACGTTTTTGAATAGAATTTTTTGAAATTAAAATTTTCTGAGACTAACAGAGGTTTTAATATTCTATCAAGTAAAAAACCGCTTCTTGTTATTTTAAAATATATCTCAACTTATATGGAATCACCTAGAACAAAAATGAAATAAAAATTTTTTATATACTCATTCTCTTTTCTACTGAAGCCTTATCTCCCCTCTTTGTTGATTCCAGTGAAAGCATCTTCTTCAAATATTAGAAAATATTACTTACAATCAATAAAGTTGCAGTGTTATTTGATAAATCATAAAATCCGAACATTCTTATGAATAGTCGTATTATTTTTTAGGAAAGTTGTATAACTCTTTATGAATCAAAAATTCTTTCAATCAACACATTTTTCTGTGAAATACTAAGTGTAGTTTTGTGTAATTATTGTGGTCAAAACCCGATAATCAGAAATATGAATACGGCGAGAATTAGAAACTCATATCGATTCCAATAAAATCATAATAACATTAACTTCACCTGAAAAAATCCATTATTTTTTACTTCCAAACAATACATGCAGTCACGCGTTTCTCAATGAAAGATTAGGATGGCTGGAATAGATATTAAAATGCAAAAAAAATTTCCGAATACAATCCTCTGAAACTTTCGATTTGCACTATTAAATATATTATATATAGGCTTATTTGCTTTTATTTGTAGTGGGTGTTAATAAAAACAATACGAAATAAGAAAAAGAAAAAAGAAATTCAACAGTTCTAATAAACCTTCACAACTATTACCCTAATTGTTTTAATTTTTTTCGCCATAGGTTTAATCACTCAAGAAATTAGATAAAATTGCTATCAACATTTAGAAATATGTCATATATTCTGATTTTGATCAAATATTTGTAATTAGTAGATCAATGAGTACATAGTAAAGGGTCATTTATTAAGAATGGTAATAATAATAATTATTTTATCCATCCTTTCAGACAAATACATTTCTATGAGATACGTTATATAAAACCAGAATAGAAAAAAAAATAATGCCAGAAAATTCAACAAGCAGATAATTAAATTCACCAAATAAAATAACTATAGTATTGTAATTTTGAATGAAACAACAAAGGTTAGACATATCAATTTAATTCTTGCTTTATTCTGATGTCTGAATAATGCAGTTATGTTTTGATTGGAATGTGTTTCAGATATCCACACAGGTGTTGTTGAAATTTAGTTTTTCAAATTTTTTCCAAAGTGGAAATCCGTTCAAATTCAAATTTAGCATTTAGCATGTCAAATAATGGCTTGAAAGTTAATGTATATTTTCGTGAAGATACCTCACCAGAATTTTTCTAATATATTTGTTATATGATTTCGGCAAAAAGTATGAAGAGTATATAAAAAATTTTTCAATATGTTTTATTCCATTTTTCCTTTCCAATATTTTACGATGCAGATTGATGCCAGATGAAGAATTCAGACGTTTAATCGTGTATTTTTCATTTTCATAAGAATTTCTATTTCTGCAGAAGAACAGCTCTGAAAAATTGCAGAAAATTATGTTTATTTGACTTTCAAATCACAGAACACAGTGTTGTGGTTCTGAATTCATAATTTGTAGCTTCATTAAGAAGTTATTCATAGGTTTAAAATATTCAGGGGAAATTGACTGTTAAACATGTGCGCCAAAGTTTCCGACTTCACATCGGTCCTTTTCACCATTTTTTATATTTACAAACTTTATTCACAGCTTTTTGATCTTTCTTCCAACATTTATTGTCACTGAAAAATATTGTTTCAATGCGGTATTGCTTTTTTTAATATAAACCATACTTAACATTTAAAACTATCAAATTTAGCCATCAGGAAATGACTTCTTGAAATTCTAAATATATTGATCTAACAACTTGTTATTCGTTAATTCTTATATAATTCGAAAATTTATTGTTATGCCAATGTTTACCGTTTGTTGTTATGCAATAAAAATTGATTCAAAATGTTATGTTGATTACATATTCATACTGGAAAAGCTATACTGGATTTCAAACATTTATAAAATATCGGTCGCATAACTTAAAACTTTCATATTAATAGCTGTCATCGGGAATATTCTGAATGTCCATTCTTTTTGATCTGAGAACTTGTTCTAGTGGTCCAATACAAGACATTTTATTAGTCTGCTGCTATTAAAGTCCAACACAAATAATTATTTCGTTCAGATTATGTGGTAGCAATTATTCTAACGAGTTATTCATTTACACTCGAAATGAAAAAATTATTTAAACTGAAAGAATTGAACAGTCTCAAGATGGTATTTAGAAATATTGAATATGGTATATATAGAAGTATTTAATATGGAGACTTAAATAAATATAATACTATCAGGAATATGTCTCACATGAAAAATTATTGAATAAATCCGGAAATTAGTCACAATTAATTACGAAATAGCGGAAGCACTTCCGAAATCATGATTTAATTGACCGAATATAAGGCAAATTCGTTGTGGGATGACACATGACAAGAACAAACGGATTATCACAATATGTAATACAAGATTATTCAAGGTTCTTTTAGTTTTTGGAATATTTAACTCGAAATGGAAAAATAATTAAACATAAATTTTGGATGAATCATAGGTTTTTCGTGAGAATGGATGTTTTTAAATTGCATAATATTTTCACCGACTTTCTTAGTTGAACTTTATATAACTGCAGATAAAATATCGATTTTGTCAAGGTCTCTTTATAGTTGTATGAATAGTGAGCACTTAGTCAATTAGCGAGTTTATCTGAAACATTATCATATAATTGCATGGTGTGCTAATATTTTTTTATGTCGTGGGAATTTTAAAACGATTAAATTAATAGTTGTTTTACTTATATCCTAATTAATTTTTACAATTGCAAAATCTAATATGTAAAAGTGTATAATCCAAAAATTTTAAAAATCACTATTGAATAATCGATAATTATCCCTCTGGATAGTTCAGTATATTCATATACATTCTGTCAAGAAAGTACCGGGAATTATCGATTTAAATCTGGCGGGGCAATGAGGCAGGTGAAAATTTATTTTCCTAGGTTGGTACCACTGTCCTTGATTACTATGCCAAGCTTGAGCGGGATCTGTCAACTAGTGTGTTTGCAACAGCTGATTAAGTCAGTCGATGTCAGAGTGCGTGCCGATTTTTACTATGGGTGATTACGTTGAGCAAAGAATTTGTTTAAAGTTTTGTCTTGCAAATGAATTTTCGTGTGCTGATGCATTGAGAATGTTGCAAAAGGCCTTTGGTGATAATGCTCTATCGAAAACTCGTGCATATCAGTGGTACAGAGCCTTCAAGGACGGTCGTGAAGTGATCGAAGATAACGTCGATAAAATTAAGGAAAGAGTGCTGGAAAACCGTCGTACCAGCTTGAGAGAGATAGCACATGATCTTAAGATATCCCACGAGTCCGCACGTACGATTTTGATTGATATTTTGGGCATGAGAAAGGTGGCCGCACGACTCGTACCGAAAGACCTGAATTTTCTTCAACGTCATCGCGAACAGGTTGCTTCAGACATGCTGGATCGCTGTAATTCCGATTCTACATTCATGGAACGCATTATAACTGGTGATGAGACCTGGCTCTACGAGTACGATATGCAAACAAGCCAGCAATCATCGGAATGGGTGGGAAAAAATGAGCCGAAACCGAAAAAACCACGCCAAAGCCGCTCGAAAATGAAGGTGATGCTCATTGTTTTCTTCGATATCCGTGGCGTGGTGCACTACGAATTCGTTCCAGAGGATCAGACGGTAAACAAGGAGTATTACCTAGGCGTTATGAAACGTTTGCGTGAGCGTATCCGTAAGAAGCGGCCAAATTTGTGGGCGAACAACTCATGGATTTTGCATGACGATAACGCGCCTTCTCACCGAGCTACGATTGTGACTGACTTTCTCGCCAAAAACTCAACAAACGTGCTTCAGCAACCACCGTATTCGCCGGATTTGGCTCCCTGCGACTTTTTCCTCTTCCCAAAACTAAAATTGCCCCTTCGTGGCACCCGTTTTGAGTCGATTGAAGCCATAAAACAAAATTCGGCGCGAGAGCTAAAGTCCATCCGGAAAGCGCCTGTAAAAAATGTTTCGATAATTGGAAGTGCCGTTGGCATAGATGTATTGGAGCAAATGGAGCCTATTTTGAAGGCGACCCAATAAATTTTGACGATTAAATGTAAAAATGTTGTTTTAATTAAAAATTCCCGGTACTTTCTTGACAGAGTAGTACTATTGATAATAGCTAGATTAATTCCCCGAAACCTCTATTGATTTAATCCAAAAAATCTATATTCGTTGAATTATTTTGCTTATTTTCACACATGCGCGTGGAAGTTTTCAGATATTGTCTATATGATCGTCTTTTCGGCTTTTTTTTTATGAAATAGACTAATTTTTCAAATAGCGCTCAACTCTTTTGACCACGTTTATCAAAAGTTCACTTCCGAATAGAATATTTGTTATGTAGGTAGGTAGATATATCTTATTGTTTGTTTTTATTTAGCATCCAAATAACTTCCAACTGAGGAGAGAATATGGATAAGAATTTCAAAATTTTTGTCTGGAGAATGAGCAATCTATTTTTTAAAGAGGGAAATGAAAAAGATCTTTTTGAATTCTATGTGGGATATTTTTTGGTGATGGAATTTGTTACTCCTCAATATATAATCGAAAGAAATTTGTCTTCGATAATGAATCTAGATGATTATGGTCGGTACTATACGTTCTCATTTGATTCTTTATTGGTTAACTGCCACTCATATGTGTTGATAACACTGATCGATAAGATTTTAGAAACACAAAGCAGATCTTTATTTTTTTGGTAGAAATACCCTTCTTAAAATAGAAAAAATACTCCTAAAGTCCTAACACGTAACACGTTCAATAGCTCAATAAGACCATTTTACATTAGCAAGTAGTCAATTTTATGAAGGGACGGATAAAATGGATGCATTTTATAAAAGAAAAAGTATCTAAACTGTGTTGTTTACAATATAATACATAAAATTGAAATTAAAAATCAGTCTTCTTCAATAAAATTGAAATTAAAAATCAGTTTCGAAGTGAGTGGTTCCCTCCCGACAAACACAAATCTATATCAAACATATAACATATATCGGGTGTTTCTTTTAGAGTGATAGAACATTCGATAGGGATAACTGTGATTTGACAGAAGGTAGAAGCCATGTTGTTTTACATTTCTGTTCAGTAAGCATTGACAAATTATCATGGAAAGACTCATGCCGCAACAACGTTTACAAATTGTTGAAATTAATTTTCAAAATCAGTCTATTCGCCAAACTTATAGAGCACTTCGTGAAATTTATGGTTTACATTATCGTACATCAAAACAGCTTATTCGTCGAACTATCGATAGATTTCGGACAACATTTTCTCTACTCGATGCAACAACAACAACAAGACAAAGAACTGTACGTACAGAAGAAAATATCGCTGCTGTAAGTCGACGTTCACAACAAGTTGGACTCTGTGCAACCAACACATGGAATATTTTGCGTAAAGATCTTGGTCTACACCTATACAAGATCCAACTGGTTCAAGAACTAAAGCCATTTGATCATAATAAGCGTCGTTTGTTTGCTGGCTGGGCCCTAGAACAGTTTGAAATTGATCCACTTTTTTATCGTAAAATAGTGTTTAGTGATGAAGCTCATTTCTTGTTAAACTGCGAAGTAAACAAGCAAAATTGCCGTATATGGAGTGAAAACAATCCTCAAGAAAGTCTGCAGGTTCCATTGCATCCTGAAAAAATGCACTGTATGGCGTGGTTGACACGCTAGAGGCATTATCGGTCCATATTTCTTTAAAAACGATGCTGAAGCTAATGTTACAGTGAATGGTGCTCGTTACAGATCGATGATAAATGATTATTTGTTTCAAAATTTGAATGGTATCGACCCAGAAGTATTTTGGTTTCAACAAAATGGTGCTATACCTCATGCTGCTACCGTAGCAATTGATTTATTGAAAGAAAGATTTAGCGAAACATTATTTCGAGAATTGATCAAATTAATTGATCTCCAGGATCATGCGACTTAACTCTACTGGATTATTTTCTTTGGGGTTATGTCAAGTCATTGGTTTATGCTGATAAACCAGAAAGAATAGACGCTTTGGAAGCCAACATAACTCTTGTTATTGATGAAATAAGGCCTGAATTACTCGAAAAAGTGGTCCAAAATTGGTCTGGTCGAATGCGCTTCCTCAGAGCTAGTCGTGGTGGACATATGCCGGAAATTATTTTCAAAACATAAATATCATAAAATTATCTTTCAATGAAAAAAAAATTAGCTTCAATCTTAATTTAAATATGTTTCATTTCAATTTAAAGTTCTATCACTCTAAAAAAACACCCGATAGATTTTATGAAACCTTACTTTGTACTATTTTGAGGCAGGGGAAATCACTTGCTCTTATATTATTTCGCAAACCCAGTCAGGAGCAACTCATTGCCAATTTATTGGTCATGATTGCCTTCATGATTCTATTCACCTTGTCCTTAGGGTGTGCACCACCGATGGTCTGAAGGTATTTGATCTATGAGGTTTTGAAAATTAGGATTAGCTCTTATATATAAAGATTAAAATTAAAATGCACATCAACTGAAAGTTTACTTACGGAGTTATTTTTATGTTCCTCCTTTCCTATGTATTCATCAAGCATTTTGATGTCTTCATATATATGTTTTTCACGATTTGTCTCATAATTACTGGCATGTATTATTTATTGTCCCTCTGTAATACAGAATGAATATTTCCTTCAGAAGTTGTTGAACCAATATCAGCAAGAGTAACCTCTTGTTCCACAGGTAGTACAGAATGAATACTTCCGTCAGAAGTTGATGAACCAATATCAAGAGTAACCGGGACATGCTGCTTTTTTCTTTCATTATTTCGAGCAGCTACTAATCTACGTCTTTGCCGACTAGATAGTTCCGATATTAATTTTCTTCTTTTAGTTAACTGCATATTAGAACAATGCTGAATACTAGTGCAAATCTCTATTTTTACCTGATGAAAATATGGATTTGTCACATAAGATATTGGCGTGAAAAATCCTAACAAATACGTTTCATACTGTAATAAGCCACCTCGTTGTGGGAGAGGGTGTGATGGTAAATATTACTAGATTTACCTATTTACGAATGGGGTGCGAACCAATCGTAGTAGAGCGGTCCTAGGAAGGGTACGGCCTTCGAGAAAATGGAAGGTCTTTGATGTTAATAAATTTTCTCTGTAATAATGAAATTTGTCATGAAACTCAGTTATGGATTTTAAGAAGTATAATGATAAAGTGTGCCAAAAAACAACAGTTTTATCAATCCTAAACTCGATAAAATTCAAATAAAGATGACACACTGAATAATTAAGGAAAGGCGATGCGGATCCCTCAAGCACTAGAATCATTTATATAATTCTTAATTCTGATTAAACTCCTCAAACATAATAATTACGAAGAGAAGCCTTCCTAATTTCTGACTCAACTTTAAATAGACATTATCAACCTTAATAATATACCAAAATTTTCAGATACTTCTTACCCCTAGATTCCAAGAGCATAGATTCAAAACAAAACTGGGCACGCCAAGAAACCTATTTAACACGAATAATAAACGATAACGAACAACTACCGGTATTCTTCAATTCCTTGGTCCCGGAACTAATTCTTCTGTCTCAATTCTTAAACTTAAAGAAAAAATACTAATATCACTCAATATAATTATAATAATGCTAAATTCTGAGACCAATTCGAGCCTCGCACCACGATCGTTCTCGACGATCTTACTAGTTCTTCCGACGTGTCAAAACTCTCATTTGGCCCTCTTAATACCTCCCTCGCGTCGGTTTTCTCCTTCCAAATTTTTTGATCCGTTCACCCGCTCAAAATTGCAACTTAGCACTTTTCAAAAATTCAGCTCTTTATCGAGCCACACGTGTTAATTTTCGACGTCAGTGTTTTTCTTTGGAAATTTCCGTTCCTAAACTCATCTGGAGGAATATGTTTACGTTTTGTGCAATAAGCTCTTATGAACTTTTTAATGTGTAGTTTGTTATTATAATATATAGGTTAGAGTAAAATAATTTCCTTTAGAAGCCGCCGTTCGGGCGTGCCTCGAAAGCGAATTCCTAAGTTTAACATTAAATGGTCTGGAGATTAGAATAAACAAATTAATTCTGGGGAATTGAACCTCGCGTTGAATTTGTTTTTGTCCAATGAATTAATCCCTGTATCATTACAGCCCTTTCCTGAATTCTTGTTTGTTTACCACAATACTTGTGTTCTAAGCCAATTGAAATATATCGAAAATTTATATAATTTCATTCGTTTAATCAGTAGTCAAAGTATGAATTCAGTTACCTCACAATTATTTCAGCAAAAACTAATTCAGGACAGAAGCTTTGAGAAATGGATAAATGGACGAGTCTGAGCAAGAACGTTAAACGTGAAACCGCCAAATTCTTTAATGACTAAAGTTATGTGCTACCTCTGTATCACATTCCAGCATTTTCGCCAGCCAGGATGACATTTTTTTCATATAACATATACGTAACGTTAGCAATATCATTTATATTGAGTATATGTTACTTACATGATATTTAAATACAACATGTACTTGTAGAGATCTGATTAATGTAACATGCATATACTTTATTTACGTAACAAATACATTACATTAATAATATGATTTATATATTGTGTATATGTAACATTCACAATATATAAATCATATTGTTAATGTAATGTATTTGTTACGTAAATAAAGTATATGCATGTTACATTAATCAGATCTCTACAAGTACATGTTGTATTTAAATATCATTTATATTGAGTATATGTTACTTACATGATATTTAAATACAACATGTACTTGTAGAGATCTGATTAATGTAACATGCATATACTTTATTTAGGTAACAAATACATTACATTAACAATATGATTTATATATTGTGAATGTTACATATATGATATGTACCTTTAACGCGGACTTGTATGTATGTGTTAAATATAGCTTTTAGAGATTTTGGAACATGTACCATACATGTAACAATATTATACTTCATTAATATATCAGTGTTATGTGTTATGTATTATGTATATTATATATAAATAATTCAGATAATCGCATAGATATGTGAAATATTATGTACTAGATACATTGTTGCTGAGGAGTATCAGATATGTATATGATTTCTTGGGGATGTTACGTAACGGGAAAACGCATGTTACACTGTGGTTTGCTAGGCTGTGTGTAGATAAGAAAGTGTTCTAAGGACGAAAATGTCGACAGACAGTTGCAAAATCTCCCCTGATAAATTTTGTTATATTTGTGTAGAATATATGATGAAATCACAAGCCAGCCCATTTTATGTTAATCTTAAAAAAGCCTACTTCCGATAATTTGGTGTTTTAATTGGAGATCGAGACAAGCATTGGGTTCCCCATGTGTGCTGTGTTACTTGTAGCGTATCATTGGTGCAGTAGATGAATGGGAAGAGAAAAAGTATGCCTTTTGCAGTCCCTATGTATGGTATGGCGAAAACCCACTAGTCATTTAGACGATTGCTATTTTTACCTAACAAAGACTGAAGGTTATTCCAAAAAGAGAAAGCACAAGATCGACTATCCAAATTTGAGTCTGTAATACCACCTATTCCTCATAATGCAGATGTACCAGTGCCGATCGTACCTTTAGATCCGCAAAATGTTGTTTCGGAAGATATTGGAGACAACGCATCATCAGGCAGCTCCGAAGAACGCTGTACCGACCCTACGTTTACTCTAGGTCCCAGTTCCGTCGAGCCACATTTAATTGTTCAAAGTGAGTTAAATGATTAAGTACGTGATTTGGGGTTATCAAAGCAACAGTCAGAACTTCTTGTTTTTCGTCTTAAGGAATGGCAACGAAACAAAAATTACGAATTTAAGAAAAAAATCCTCCCTTTTCTGCATTCTATAGTATGGAAAATTGGTTGTGTGCGTGTTCTGATATTGATGGTTCAATGCAGGAACTTGATATTGAGCATTCCTCCTCTGAGTGACGTTTATTTATAAATCGCAGTTTAAAAGCTGTGTTATTTCATAATGGAAATTTAAAACCCTCTATACCAGTTGCCCATTCAGTGATGATGAAAGAAAGTTAGGAAAAGATGCGCACTCTTTTGGATAAAATAAACGTTTAAATAGCAGATATGTGGGGACTTGAAAGATATATGCATTTTAGTGGGACTTCAGGCAGGATTTATAAAATATTGCTGTTTTCATTGTCTACGGGACAGTCGTGCAGTAAATCAGCATGTTCTTCTGCCTTCTCTTCATACTGAACTTGGCCTGATGAAAAACTTTGTGAAGGCTATGAATAAAGATGGTGATAGATTCAAATACTTAAAACGAGTCTTTCCCAAGTTAGGTGATGTCAATTTAAAGAAGGGCATTTTTATTGGACCGCAAATCAGAAAATTGCTGGACGACGTTAATTTTACAGAGAAGCTTACCAGAAAGAAACTCAGACCATGAAACTCATTTGTTAGTGCAGTAAGAGGATTTTTGGCCAACAATATGGACGCAAACTCGCTTGGTGCCCGAATGTCATTGAAAATTCATTTCCTCTATTCACATGTTATTTTTTCCTGAAAATTTGGGAGCAGTCAGTGACGAGCTAGGGTGAAAAATTTCACCAAGATATTAGGACAATGGAAATTCGCTATCAAGGACGATGGGATCCAGCCATATGGGTGATTACTGTTGGTTTTTGAAGAGAGAAGATATAACCCTCATAAAAAGAAAAAATAGAATTTAGTTAGCATTTTAAGTCAATTTTTTAATCCTTGTGTTTTTTTAAATGTAAGGTACGTTTAGTAGGTGTTAAATTAAATATGTTAAAAATGTTTCTAAGGCATTTTATTCAATTAGTTCTAAAGAGTTTTTAAGAAATATTTGAGATTAATCTGTATAGGTTTCGGAGAATTAATCGAGCTTTTATCTTCGAACCCATGGCATTTTTGATGATTTTGGAGGTTGTGAAGACCTTTTCTTCCCCTGGGGTTATCCGCAGGGTATCCTTTACCATAAACAGTTGGAAAAGGGTTCTATTTAATCTGAGATGTTATTAATTAGATGATGCAGTTTTCTTTGCTATGAAGGAAAAGTAAAGAACGCTTTTTTGAGAAATAAAAATGTGAACACGATATACTACTCTGTCAAGAAAGTACCGGGAATTTTCAATTAAAACAACATTTTTACATTTAATCGTCAAAATTTATTGGGTCGCCTTCAAAATAGGCTCCATTTGCTCCAATACATCTATGCCAACGGCACTTCCAATTATCGAAACATTTTTATAGGCGCTTTCCGGGATGGACTTTAGCTCTCGCGCCGAATTTTGTTTTATGGCTTCAATCGACTCAAAACGGGTGCCACGAAGGGGCAATTTTAGTTTTGGGAAGAGGAAAAAGTCGCAGGGAGCCAAATCCGGCGAATACGGTGGTTGCTGAAGCACGTTTGTTGAGTTTTTGGCGAGAAAGTCAGTTACAATCGTAGCTCGGTGAGAAGGCGCGTTATCGTCATGCAAAATCCATGAGTTGTTCGCCCACAAACTTGGCCGCTTCTTACGGATACGCTCACGCAAACGTTTCATAACGCCTAGGTAATACTCCTTGTTTACCGTCTGACCCTCTGGAACGAATTCGCAGTGCACCACGCCACGGATATCGAAGAAAACAATGAGCATCACCTTAATTTTCGAGCGGGTTTGGCGTGGTTTTTTCGGTTTCGGCTCATTTTTTGCCACCCATTCCGATGATTGCTGGCTTGTTTCCATATCGTACTCGTAGACCCAGGTCTCATCACCAGTTATAATGCGTTCCATGAATGTAGAATCGGAATAACAGCGATCCAGCATGTCTGAAGCAACCTGTTCGCGATGATGTTTTTGAAGAAAATTCAGGTCTTTCGGTACGAGTCGTGCGGCCACCTTTCTTATGCCCAGAATATCAATCAAAATCGTACGTGCGGACTCGTGGGATATCTTAAGATCATGTGCTATCTCTCTCAAGCTGGTACGACGGTTTTCCAGCACCCTTTCCTTAATTTTATCGACGTTATCTTCGATCGAAGCCGTCGATGGGCGACCACTTCACGACCGTCCTTGAAGGCTCTGTACCACTGATATGCACGAGTTTTCGATAGAGCATTATCACCAAAGGCCTTTTGCAACATTTTCAATGCATCGGCACACGAAAATTTATTTGCAACACAAAACTTTAAACAAATTCTTTGCTCAACGTAATCACCCATAGTAAAAATCGGCACGCACTCTGACATCGACTAACTTAATCAGCTGTTTGTTGCAAACACACTAGTTGACAGATCCCGCTCAAGCTTGGCATAGTAATTAAGGACAGTGGTACCAACCTAGGAAAAAAAAATTTTACCTGCCTCATTGCCCCGCCAGATTCAAATCGATAATTCCTGGTACTTTCTTGACGGAAGTATATACAAATATGGATCGGTTTCTAGGTAGGTATAGGATCCCTTCCAGGTCCGCTCATACCAGCCTTTCCTTTATTACAATGACGTCACTTTTTGCACAGAGCTGATTTCCAAAGTTACTTTCTAAGAATTTGTAATTTTTTGTAGAAATCTAAATCCAACATTAGTCACCCCTATAACAGTGGACAATAAAAAAATGAATGTTGCCTGAATCAGCCACCCAGACAGTTGTTAAATACGGCATTAACACACTTCACTTCGCCCCAGTGAGTTTAAGAACTTCTGAAAAACCATATCAAGGAACATTTTCGTTCACTCTCGTGATAATCAATCACGATGAAGTCAAAAAATGGATCGATGTATCGATAGTGGGCAAAGAACGGGTCTCTTTTTCGCGATGGGATTCGTCAATTGTGGCTAGCGCGGAGAATACTTTGAACTTTGAATTTATAACCAATGTTTTACAATAAAGCTTAAAAAACGCACAAACTAATTTGCACCCCTACGCAAAATACAAATTCAGAGCTTATTTACGAAAAAATGGCCAAAAGCTTTTGCTCGCTTGTTCATGTTCAATTATAAATTTTAACCAAATAATAGGGCTGTTGCTATGGTTACGGTAGCTCTCGACACTGCTCAACTCATAAAATATTTTTTTTAATCTGATTATTAAACGATCTTCCCAAAATTTTGCATTGGCCTTCTTGTCGGTGTCTTAGTTCTGAATTTGAACTCAATCCAGGCTGTTGCTATGATTCCAGTAGCTCTCAACACTACTCATAATTTTTTTTGAATCTGCTAACTAAACAATCCTCACGAGATTTTGTGTCAACAAGCACGTTATCATTTTTTTCTTTAAATATCAAATTTTAGACCAATTGGATCTACTAAAATTTCGAAAATATCATGAAAAATAAAAATATTCTCAAATGTGAATAACTGCGGAATTATTTTGCGCACTAACGATCTTAACCGAGATATTTAGGCTCCAAACCCTGAAAACCCTCGAAAAAGTCTTTAGATTTTTCTGTTCAAACCACCCAGCCGGCATTGGGCAAAACGGGATCACGCTCTTCCCTAGAACAAGCCCGAAAAAACAATTATGAATAATATTTTAAATCTCTATTGTATTAAACATTTGATTATTGTGATTTCGTAAAAAAAATTCTTTCGCCAAAGGTAGGAAATTACTGTTTTACTCATTATCTGTAACAATTCATGAAAATTATTTAACCAAAATTCTGGTCTCATATTCGTTGATAATGACACGTTCTTATTTTTGGAACGTGTCAAGGATTTCAATTAAAATTTTTGTACCTATTTGTTTGAATGAACGTCGAAATTTGGTTGTGAATTAATTAAGCTTTACGGAATCATGATGTACATAATAAATAGGAAATATTTGAAAATTTGAATATCAAAACAAATTAAATATAATATGTTGTCTTCTACAATTTTAATTTCAAAAAAATTTTATTCAAAAATATTGATGATATTTGGAATATTATCTAGGACCGATGAAGGAATTACTTAGAATTATATTTGTTTTTTTGAAGATATAGTGCATGTTTTGAGAGATTTCTGAATTAACTTATTCGAATATTTGAATATATTAAATATTTCAAATAAATTATATTCTTTGAGAAGTCTTTAAGATGTGTTCATGTTTTTAAAAGGCAATTGGTGTTCTTAAAGGTAAGACCAGAAACAAAATTTTGTCTCCTTTAAATATTTATTTATTCCATTTGACATTTTATATTGAGTTTTGCTTATATACGTCTATTAAACGTAAGCGGTGCTTATTTTAGACAATAATTTAATTCTAAAAGTTTTTTGAATAAAATTTTTTTTAAATTAAAATTGTAGAAAACAACATATTATATTTAATTTGTTTTGATATTCAAATTTTGTTTTATTTCTTCTATCAATTAAAAAGCCTTTTACTATTTTATTAGGAAATATTTCATTATTTATTCCGACTTTGAGTACTCCCAACAAATACATATTTTGGGGGGAGGTTTAAATCACTTTATACTCATGAAAATTCAATGAGAAGATAAGACAATTAGCTCTTCAATATTGTATTACCTAACAGATTATTTCTGTTAACCTACAGATTTTAATTTCAAAAAAATATTTTAATCGAAAACTTTTCAGAATTAAATTGAATTAATGTCTCAGAAAACACAGTACCAACAAGAATAAAAGAATCCCAAGAAATATAAATTATTAATTGAAAATAGTAAATAAATACTTGAAGGATACAAAATTTTGTTTCATATCTTGTATTATGAAAACTAAATCGCTTTTCAAAAATGCAAAACATAACCTCAAGAACTTCTTCAAATTACATTAAAAAAGTTCCTCCAAAAAAATTCCTAACACATGCAGTACATCTTCAAAAAGCATTTAGAATTCTCACAAACGATAAACTCGTCAGTTCCACTTCATATTTAAAAAATGAAAATAATTAACAAAAAATATCTTAGCAGACCAGCCAAGTGTCTTCCTCTAAAAAACACTAGAATATAGTGAACTTTTAAAAAATACTACGTATTCTATTTTCCAATTATTTTTTTGTAATTAAATTCTGTAGGAGGTAAACAGAATTAATCTGGTATATATTTAAAATATTGTAATAAACCTTCTATCAAGTGAAAACCTCATTTCATTATTTTATTGTATATATAATAATTATATTCTAGTTTATCACTCATACATATTATCATTTGGATTTAACTGAGTCCATAAAATACCTTTCAAGCTTTGCGTAATTTCTGTGGCGAACATAGAATACTTAGGATTTTTTGAAAGTTCACTATATTCTGGTGTTACCAAAAAATGTTACACATAGAATTCAAATCCAGCTATTACCTGTAATATTCAAAAAACTTCTTCATAGTAGATTTTCAAAATATATATTTCCGAAATTAAAGTTATTTTAACTACAAGACCTAGCCTCGACTCGCATTTTTATTTATTTAGTAAATTATGAATTAATTTCATAAGATCTACAAAAAAATTCCTTAATTATGTATTATTTTTGAAATTCTGTTTTTTTTTAGTTCTTATCATGATACATTGTTTGGGAAGAATACCATTCATTATGTTTTTTTTTGTTCTGAGTACACGTGAGTTATGTTTAACACAATTTATTTCTCTATAATGTCTCCAATACATTCAACAGATTAAGAGTTAATTCAATTCCAAGTTTTATTTTTCTAGTGGGTTAAAAATTGATTTTGTGATTTTTTTGATCTGAATTTAGTTCATATCTAAAGAGACCAATATGCTGAAACAATTAAATATATTTGTCATATGTTGAAGGTCTGGTTCTACTATTTTTATTCTATCTTTTATTTCGGGAATTTTATATAATTTTGGAATAGTAGAGCTTTTTGTTGTATATATATATATATATATGTTGTGTTGATACGTTTGTATTGATACGTTTTATGTCGTAAAGGGAAAAAAGTTTTTTCCCATATATTGAGAATTATTTCATATTGAATATATATTCTGATAGTATTTTAATATTTCAGTATATAATTTTCAATATATATTGTAGAAGTTTCGAAATATGATTCTGAAATTAATGTTTTTTTAAGTCAGTATAAAAATAACGATTTAAATGCAAATTTGATGAAGGTTATACCAATTGAAACATGAAAAAACTCATTTTGAAACTTTTTGAATATCTCCCAACAGTTCAAAAGTTTTTTCTTAAATTATGAATATAACTAAGCAAAAATCGCAAAAAAAAGATTGAAAATGATGTTTTGATCTCAGTTGTCAACTAACAAATATTTGTAAGAAATTAAATAATTATATCCCCGTTTGAAATTATGCTTTCATGAATAATTTTTTCTCTAGAAATTATCAATGGATTTTCATGGAACTTAATACAAAATGCAATATTGATCAAATTTAAATATCAAAACAGATTTAATCTGTTAGTCTTCTACAATTTTAATTTCAAAAAAATTTTTATTCAAAAAAATTTTAGAATTAAATTGATGTCTCCTTCAAATATTTATTTATTAATTTTAATTGACAATTTATATTTATTGGTTTATTTATTACATTTGATATAGTATATTGAGTTTTGATTGTATACGTCTATTAAATATAAGCGGTGCTTATGTAGACATTAATTTAATTCTAAAATTTTTTTGAATAAAAATTTTTTTGATATTAAAATTGTAGAAGACTGAACAGATTAAATCTATTTTGATATTCAAATTTTGTTAATAAATAATTCACAGAGTTCAAATTTTTAGGGGAAATGGACTGTTGAACAAGCGCGCAAAAATGCATAAGTGCTTTCCATACATTTTTTTATTGAAATTTTTAAATACTCTACATAAGTTTTCACATCGAAGACAATTAACACCTTTTTCAAAATATGTAAACAAATCCCAGAAATAATGAAATTTTGACAAATAGATATTTAAGTACCATCTTCACTTGATAAATCTCCTGATGAACCTGCTTGTTTTATAAGAATTTCGGTAACACATTACCTACTTTTTCTTTAGAATGATGAAATATTTCATTTTTTATTTGAATGTTGGATTATTATCTAAGAATTAAAAACAATTATCCTTCAATAATTTCTCTGGAAAACTCAGAACGAAAACCGACGGATGGACGAATTCTTTATTTGATTTTTAAAATATATATACTCCCAAAACGTAAACTGTAAAATTTTCATATCGATTAAATATATTTTCTTCGATCACAATAGTTTACTACTTAATAAAAAATAATAAACCAAGTATTAATTCCTTTCGTATTACAAAATACCAGCGTTATAGCTTGTTAAACTTTATTTGTTGAACAACCATGTCATGGAAACCTGATAATATTATTAACGAGACCTACTTTTGCTTCGTAATTGTTCATTTGACAGAAAATTTGACTATTTTTTATGTGAAATGAATTTTGTTTCAGAAATGATTACAAGAACATAAATTAACCAGTAATTGTAGTAAAATAATAAAAAAATAATAATATCTGCTCTACATTCATTTAAAAAATGGACTTTTCGATAAATTCAGTAGTTTCGAGGATATTTCCCACGCCTTCATTAAATAAATTGAATTCTATATATGTACTTTCTTTTTGAAACATCTCCAATGAAAAAATCTAAGGATCTGAGATCTGTTGACCGAGGTGATTATAGAATTGGTAAAGATAGTAGCACATTATTAATCCAGTTTTTATTCAAAATCCTGTTCAAACATTTTATACAGATTTTTTCACCATAATAAGACCGTTAGAACTGAAGAAAAACGTCAACTATCGTCTCTGTCAGAACGACAAATTTAATTTTTTTGATTCAAATATTAGATAATTTCTTGTATTCATAACACTCAAATGCCAACGTTTGATACCAAATTTAAATATCACTCGTAAATAAGATTGCATCTTTATTAAGCAAGGTAAAAAAAATGTCAACATTATATTATCGTTATAATAGATTCAAGCGTGATTTCAATATCTGAATAAATTTTTCGAAATAATTCTATGTAAAAATAACGAAATATGATTATGACTTTATATCGTTGCAGGAACAGTTTACGTGTAATGATAATGTTTTTACCAAAATAGCGATAAATAGATTTATAACTTTTTGATTTATTTTATCTACATAAATTGCAGGAAACTATTATAGTATTTGTTAACTCATGGAAGGTCTATTGAACAAACTCTTCTAATTTCACACATAGTCTAGTCAACAAGTGCCTTTTGGGTCAACTTTTTTCAGCAGTCTCCGAAAACTATGATTAAGGTGTCATTCGATTCGGAATGGCATCTAGATGATTTTTGAAAAAAATGAAGTTCCGCTTGCAAAAATTGCAAAGGTTATTAACAATTAACTAAAAAAAAGAGGGTTTAGTTTTTTTGTGAATATCTCAAAAACTAATAAAGATTTTTGAAATCAAAATAAAAAGATTCAAAAAGAGGAGGAAATTTCCTGAAAAAAAGTGTCGACTCTCGGAATTGTAGTCCCAATATTAATAATTTTCCCAGAGGTATGAAAATACGGCCGAAAACGGGTACTCTGGCTTTCGTAAGCCACGCCTACTTTGGACACTTTATTAATAAAAATTATTTCAACAGATTAAATATGAAATTTAATAAATTAAAAAATTTCGGGGGATACGGGATAGATGAATGAACAATAATCCGCCAAAAAAAACTTTTATCTCAATTTTTCAATTAGGTATGCAATAGTTAATTAATAATTTTTTTCTGCTTGGACATGAACATTGCAAGTGTGGTAATTGTTAAACTATTAACTTGAGATTTTTTTCCTCTCTTGGAGCAATTTTTAGAAGACTTAGAATAGATCCCCGTTGGAAAAATTTTAAAATGTTTATTTTTCAGTTTTTTATTAACAATTTTTGTTGTTGCAAAATTAAAAACTTAGATTAATTATCGAAAAAAAATTTTTTTCGAAATATTATTAATGGTCCGTTTTTATGTTGTAGGAAGCTACATAGAAATATATTTTTTTAATTTTTATCTCTTATTGTTTAAAAAATTGTTATAAACAAATGCGTTGTTTATAAAATAATTGAAAATTTTTTTAAGGAATATCAATCTTTGATGCAAATAATGATAAAAGCGATAAATCACAAGATCTTGGTGACCAATTCACATCACCGAAACGAGAAATTTCCAGTCCTGGGAATTTTTCTTGCTATAAAGCCAATACAGGTCGTGTTGTATGGCTTGTTGCACCATCTTGCTGAAACCATATCTCTTCCATTTTCATATCATTAATTTCAGGTCAAAAAAGTCGGAAATCATTTGGCTATAGCGATGAGAATTGACGGTTTGAGTGACATCTTCTTCATTTTCAAAGAAGTACGGGTCAATCAGTCTACCAGACCAAATTGCGCACCACACAGTGACTTTTTTACAATGAAGCTTCAATTTTCGAAAAAAAAATCGCATGAACTTATTCATACTGCTTATATTACCAAATTTTTATTTGTTTTTTGATCATGCTTTTATGATCTCTAGTTTGGTAGTATCCATAATATATTAAGTTTTTGAGAAATAAATTGGTTTCTCCATCTTTATGCAAAAAAAGTTTAATTAAATATTCGTTAATGCAATATTCAGATTCGAAGAAAAATTAAATTTCAGGTGTATTTTACGAATATCATATGCATTAGTTACGCTTAAGGAAATTCGTTCTCCATTATACAGGGTGTCTGAACTTGACGAAAACATGGAAAAAAACTGCTCATCATTTTAGATAAGCCTAATTGTTTGGTGATAACAAAAAATACTAAGTTCTACTTGTAGTAAAGAAAAATGAGCAGATTTTCATAAGATGAATTCTTATTTCTAATCTTATTGGATTTTTAATTACAGAATAAGATTTTCCAAATATTTTAAAAGAAAAAGGTACTTAGTTGAAGAGTTACGAAGCATCATTCTCTAGAAAGAAGTTTTATGATGTGGAAGCCACTGAAAAGTGACAAACTGATTTAATTGAGATGCAGAGCTCTGTTAGAATCGGGATTGCCAGATTAGGGGAGTTTCCCCAAAAATAGGCTTTTTTAGGGAAAAAAATATTTAACTGGGAAAAATAGAGGATTTTAGATTTAACTCGCTTCGAATCAGTTTCCACTTAGTAAATCTCTTATACCGAAAGGCCCTGTGGAGCACTAAGGAAGGATCAAACAATATCGTATTTTAGGATGTTTTAACGAATCCGGCAAATGTGATATAATGGAAGTATCTTTCAACAATGTTTTCAGCGTTCATAACAAATATTCCATATATTAAGGATGGGCCATTATAACTGCCCTCTCCTTGTTTGGGTGGGTGTTATATTAGATCTGTGCTAGCTTTAAGGGGAGGGATACTATGACGTGTTAGTTTCCTCGAGTTCGTGGATTCTGGCATCGAGTTGAACTCTTCTCGACGACCGTTCAGTGGCTTCAATGGCTCCTTTTGGAAACAAGGCTACCATGGGAGGATAGATTGGTCCACAGCGGTATTCGTACTCCTGGCCACCCAATTTGGTGTTGGTCTCGGGGGAGCAGTGGTTGAAAGCCTGCATGGCTAGAAGGGTACTCTGCCGTGCAGGGTCGTAATTCTTGTGCCTGGATAACTGAGACTGGTCCGGAGGTTTAGGCGTCTCGATCACGCTTTATGATGGGCTTGAACCCGGATCGACTGGAGTCTACGGGTGTCTGGTCCTCGAGCGGTCGATTGGACGGTGGAGGCAAGAAGCTACTTCGGCGTGTGAGTTGCGTCCCAAAAACTCGGGCTCTCACAATGCATAGCCAGTAGAAGTAGGATAGTGCTTCGAAGCTTCCAGTCTATACTGAAAGCAAAAGGGAACTTCTGTTTCGTTTTGCGTGCTGATTGGGCGTATCTCAATCCCGCGCCCATGAGGACTGTGATAGGCCCAGCGGGCAGGTAGATCATTTTAATCACAACTGCAGAACTGTCCTCTCCTTTTATCTTCAATAAGAATTGGTTTGGTTCGCTTTCAGAGTTTATTACTCTATTACTTCCAATCACTTGAAGAGTTTGTTTTTTATTTTCAGCTGCTCGAAATTAGGGAGAATTTTTAGGGACAGATACTGGTTGAGACGAGAAATTCATGGAATAACACGAAATATAATGTAAATAGACACATGGTGAAGTGTTTTTTTTTCACTCAACCTTCTGATATTATTAAATATCCTGAAGAATAATTAAGGTTTTATATTTAAAATATCATGTTGTTTCCGAAATAAAAGGAAGTTTCCTCAATTTAATCATATTCTGTCATGGAACATTTCATTGTGAATATTGGATAATCAGTTCATCAACAATAAAACTTTTATTCGCTCATTAACGAAAATTTGTTTCGAAATGATTCAAAATGGTAGGCTATAACGCTACGAATAAAGATTTGATGAAATATTTAATACTCCGTGGTGAATCTAATGAAATAATAGCATAATCGGTCATAATTGACTGTTTCAGCCGTTAGTATTTGGTAGAGTTGACCATAAATAACACAAGTCCATGAAAGTTACAATATCTTACCAAAAATATGAACACTTAATTCACCCAAAAATATGAGCTTCTCAATTTTTGCAGTAAAACATTTTCAGAAACTTGGTTTGTATTCAGAATCAGATTTTCGTGAGATGATATCACAAGAATTACAGAAAAAATCTCTTATCATTCGGTAGTAAAGCACAGTTTATTCCAAAAACTTGTTTTATTGGTTAAAACATTGGAATAAAAAGCTCGTGAGAACTCATTTGAAAACAAACTTATGCTTAAAAAACCTTTTTTCATCAAAGTTCATCAATAGTATGCCATCAGAATAAACAAAATCTCAAAAGGATTTATTTGATGAATGGAGCTTATGCAAGCACATTACATAACAGGATATCAATATATTTCATTGTATATAATTTTACATATTAATTCAAATTCAACACCTGTTAGTTATGAAAAAACTGGTGATCTGTTAAAAAAGGAAATTATCAAATATGTAAAATAATGCATTGAAACGACATTTGATTGAGACGCTACAAAAAAGTATATATTAATTGAAGTGAAGGAACTCATAACCAAATAAATTAATTCGGCTGATCTGTACCAAAAATCATTAATAAGGTGTATGAGCTATGGTAATAAAAAGTTGTAGAAATCGAGACAGTGTAATCTGTATAATAATTCTATACTCAAACAAACTCGACAAGGTTTTGTTGATCACAGAGGCAAATTGTAGACATGCGCACGTTTCAAACTGATTGGTTTTCATCAGTTAGTGCAATGTATGCTAGTGACTCCAAATTTGTTAAGTACCTATATTCACTATACACAGAGACACTAAGGTATTAATAATATAGAGTATGCAAAATACATACAAGACATACCTTTGCGAGTTAATTCAAGTAAAGAAATGTATTGTCGATATTTTCACGTTACTAACGCAGAAAAAACTTTCCTCATGCTCAAATCAGACCATAATTTGGGGTGATACTCATAATTAGCATATTCATATTCGAATAAATTAATTCGGCTGATCTGTACCAAAAATCATTAATGAGGAGTATGAGCTATGGTAATAGAAAGTTCTAGAAATCGAAACAGTGTAACATACACCTGTATAACAATTCTATACTCAACCAAACTCGACAAGGTTTTGTTAATTAAAGAGGCAAATTTATTGGTTTTTTTCAGTGGATGTATACTAGTGACTACAAATCTATCAAGTACCTATATTCGCTATACACAGAGACACTAAGGTATTAATAATACATTAGTATCATCTAGAGTATGCAAAATACATACAAGACATACCTTTGCGAATTAATTAAAGTAAAGAAATGTATTTTCACGTTACTAACGCAGTGTTCTATCATCTGAAAGTCAAATATACTGGTTTTGAGTACACACTACTAAAATGCTTTGTAAGTAGTGATAAGACATGGGTTTACGAGTTTAACATGTAAAGCAACTTCGGAATAGCGCCTTCCAGGTAGCTTGACCGAAAGGAGCATGTCAGTGTCTATCAAACGTGAAGGTGATGTTGAATCTTTTTTCGTTAAGCCTAATGTTGTGCAATCCCAATTCTTGCCACCTCTGGCAATTTACTGTTCTATCCTCATAGAACAGTAAAAAAAATTATCTGAGCCTTATGCAATGTTTGAGAGACCAAATTCGTCGAAAAATACCAGCTTTGTACAAGGAAAATACGTAGATTTTGCTCCACGATATTACACCATCTTACAAGGTTATCACCAAGAACGAGTTTCTGGCCTGAGATATAACAAATCTTATCAGACAACCACTGTATTACCCTGATAAGACGACTTATTCTCTCTATTCGAGTATTAGAGGCCTTTTTTGAGGGAGATTAAATAAATTTGGATGAATAATACATATTTTTTTTTTGGTTGAATGCAACACATATTTATGTATATTTCTATTTATTATCTTGAGTTATTTACATTACGCGTTTCGTTAACATAGTTCATTTCAAATAAATCAATTCGGCTGATTTGTACAAAAAATCATCAATAAGGAGTATGAGCCATGTTAAGAGAAAGTTCTAGAAATCGAGACAGTGCAACATACATCTGTATAACAATTCTATATTCAAACAAACTTGACAAGGTTTTGTATACTGCAATTTGCCTCTGTGATCTACAAAACCTTGTCAAGTTTGTTTGAATATAGAATTGTTATACAGATGTATGTTACATTGTCTCGATTTCTGAAACTCTATTACCATAGCTCATAGTCCTTATTAATGATAGTTCATTTCATCAGATGCTTACAAACAAGTGGTCTGAAATTTTGTAACATGCAGTATACAAATATTTTCTGTTTAGAGATAAGAGCACAATAAAATATTTTAGTACTTTTTCAATGCAATGCAGTATATAAATATTTCTTGTTTAGAGATAAGAGTACAATAAAATATTTTTATTACTTTCGGTAAAAACCCACCAGGTCCCTAGTTGAATAGATCCAACATATTTTATGCTTAATGGACCAACTACCGCTATTTTTGACACTGTAGCATATTATATGGTTATGTTTCCATTACCATCTGAGCTTTTTCCGAATTGCCCCATTCATCAGAAAAGACAGAAGGGTGCGATTTTGCAGTATCTGACCTCAAACCTTCCAACTATTTACTGGGAAACTCTAATAAATTACAACCCCAATCTGTGGAAAAATTGAGAAAAAGCTTTGTTTCTACCTTACAGAATTCATTATTATTCAAATTATATTCGGTTTCTCAGATTAGAGAGAACATATTTCCATACCTCATGCATAAATTTTACCCATTTACAAAACTGACTTTTACTTTTAGACTTGAAACCTCCCCTACAATTCTGAAGTCTCGAGAGTTACACTGCTGTTAAGCAATAGGAAGAAATGAATTTAATCACTATTTCCTCATCACTAAGTCAACTTCAATCATTTGAGACCATCTTGATTGAAAATTCTCAAAACAGAGACATTTGAACGCACTGATACAATTGCGCAAATAATAAATAAATGTCTAAATCAAAAATTATATTTCGAAAACATTTCTAACAACTATCTACTGTGTTATCTGTGTACATCTGATAATATGTTATTTTTCGATTATACAACAAGTTCATCGTTTAATTACACTGGCCGACAAAATTTTTTGGTTATAGCTTAAAGTTGAACAGCATATTATGGTAGAATGGGCGTATCCAAGTACGAAAATGAGAAAAAAAAGTTGTAACACGTAAGGATTTCTTGTTACACTTATAGAACCACATTTAATGTTACGATATCTGATGCGTATTGAAAAAAATTATTTCAGAATTTTTTAACCGTGTATATCGACTTTATTTAATTTAACACCAGCTAAACATACCTTACATTAAAAAAAACACAAGATTAAAAATATTGACTTAAAATACTAACTGAATTCTATTTTTTCCTTTTATGAGGGGTTATATCTTCTCTCTTCAAAAACCATCATAGCTGGATCCCATCGTCCTTGATAGCGAATTTCCGTTGTCCTAATATCTTGGTGGAATCTTTCACCATGCTCGTCACTGACAGCTACCAAATTTTCAGAAAAAAATGACAGATGTAAATGGAGGAAATGAATTTTTAATGACAATCGGACACAAAGCGATTTGTAGGCATCTAATTGTTCATTAACTTACTCTTGGTAGTTTGTTGGTTGTTTGCCCAAAATTCTCTTACTACATTAATAAATGAGTTCCATGCTCTGAGTTCCTACCCGGTAAGCTTATCTATAAAATTAACGTCGTCCAGTAATTTTCTGATTTGTGGTCCAGTCAAAATGCCTTCCTTCAATTTGGCATCATTTAACTTGGGAAAGACTTGTTTTAAATAATTGAATCCATCATCATCTTCATTCATAGCCTTCACAAAGTTTATCATCAGCCCAAGTTTAATGTGAAGAGGAGGCAGAAAGACATTTTTGGGGTCAACAAGAGGTCTTAACTTAACATTCTGAGATCCTGATTGAAATACACTTCTTTCTGGCCAAATCTTTGTTATATAAGACTGATTTACTGCACGACAGCAATATTTTGTAAATCTGCCATTTATACGTGTTGTAGTTTATTTCATCCAAAAGAGTGCTCATATTTTCATAACTTTCTTTCATCGTCAATCTTGTGTTTTCCCTTTTTGACATAACCTTCAGTATCTTAGTATCTTGTAATACTCACCTGAAGAAGTCATGGTATGACGTAACGATCGTAGTGTAATAAAATATTAGCGGAAATTAGAATATTGTTTTTATTTATATTTTCAAGATGAATTTCCGTCAAGTAAAGACCGAAACAATCATAGATAACCTTCAGTCTTTGTCAGGAAAAAATATCAATCGTCTAAATGATTAGTGGGTTTTCGTCATACCATCGGGACTGCAAAGGGCATGCTTTTTTTCTTCCCATTCATTCACTGCACAAATGATACGCTACAACTAACACAGCACACTTGGGAAGCCCCCTGCTTGTCTTGATCTCCAATTAAAATCAAAATATTGGAAGAAGGCTTTTTAAACATTTTCTGAAAATGGTCTGGCTTGTGATTTCACCATAAATTCCCCACAAATATAACAAAATTGGTAATTGCAACTGTCTGTCTCCACATTTTCGTCCTTAAAACACTTTCTTTTCTATTCACAGGAAACCACTCACTTCGAAACCCAACAGGAGACTGATTTTTAATCTTAATTTTATGTCTAATATTATATTATAAACAGCACAGTTTAAATACTCTTCCTGTTATAAAATGCATCCATTTTGATCGTCCCCTCATAAAATTGACTGCTTGCTAATGTAAAATGGTCTTATTGAGCTTTTGTTAGGGTTTAACGAATATGGTTCCTATTATTTGAAGAGTATTTCCATAAAAAAATGAAGATCTACTTTGTATTATTTGAATTTTTTAATATTTACAGATATATTCTGTTAGACTTCTACATATTCAATTTCAAAAAATTTTATTCAATATTATAACTTCAGGAATTGAATTAATGTCATATAAGTACCACTTATATCAAACGACATATAAAATAAACATTCATTATGAGATCTCCAAATGATATAACAAAATCCAATTAAAATAAATTGTTAACAAAAATCCTATAAATTAAATATTTTGAGTAGACAAAATTTTGTTTCTGTTCATCCCTCTTAGGAAAACAAATATCTTTCAAAAATGTTTAACATAATCATCTTAAGAATACGATTGAGTACTGACGAAGCAGTCTCTCTTAAAACTTGTTTTTTTAATAATGCTTTTTCATATCTTGAGATTTTCTGAAAAGTAACTTACTTAGATCTCCAATAATATTGAATATTCTAAGTAAAATAATTTTATGATAAAATTCTTAAGATTAAACATTTCTGAAAGATATTTGTTTTCATAAGAGGAATTTAAAGGATTTTTGTTAACAATTTATATTTATTAGATTTTGTTATATCATTTGGGTGTCTTATAATGAATGTTTATTTTATATGTCGTTTAGTATAAGTGGTACTATATGACATTAATTTAATTCCTGAAGTTATAATATTAAATATAATTTTTTGAAATTAAATATGTAGAAGACTAACAGAATATATCTGTAACTATTAAAATATTTAAATAATTTTATATACCTTCTATCAAGTATATACCTCCATATATTTCATAAAAATCTTGTCCACCAGTGTTATGATTTACTAATATATTAAAAAAACACTCAGGTTCTGCAATTCTCTTTATGAATATTCAAATTTCTGGCCTTCATTTCGGTATAAAATTCGTTGGAAGTCATGGTAGAATGCATTAAGTGGTCAAGTTGTTTAATCAATAAGATGTTCAAGTTGCCTACCGTT